>CM029463.1:7779092-8520515 GCA_017140185.1 Eucalyptus polyanthemos subsp. polyanthemos
GAAGAGTTTCATCTATTGCCATATCTATGTGTATTTTAGATTAATATTTCATAACCTGCTTGTCCACGAATCAAAACTAGTGATTGATAGTAGGGAACATAGTACTAAAGCCTATAGTAATCAATGTTAAGTCTATTAGAAGATGAAAAAGATTACCATTTCAGTCTACCTCTATACCTGACAAATGGAACATAGTTCAGCTATTGTCATTAAGAGAGATCCCATAGGATGCCAAGGACCAAACAATGATAAAAGTCATGTCCTAAATTCTGATAAAGAACTAGTCGAAAGGCTTCATTTGATGCCTCACATGAAGTTCTTTCTTCTAAAAGTTTTAAGAGTCTCGTAATATCTATCATGGCTTTGTAATAAATAGAGAAGCTACTCCGATAACAAAATACCATAATGAGTAAAATGTTTGTGATACCCTTGCAATATATTAACTACTCTGTAGGTGTCATCCGATACAAAATATGTATGCATTCAAAACTAAGTTGGCTCTACAATAACTCGACTGATTCCGTCACGCCTTGATCCTCCGAGCACATGTCCATCCCTCCGCGGTTAATTAAATAGCGACGTCCCAAGACGCATCGCCAACCTATTCATTTTAATATACATGTGGAAGCGAATAAATAAATTCCTAAATAACAACAAGATGTGATAGAAAAGTAGGACCATAATTCACGACCAGAACAAGCCTTTTAAAAAAAAAAAAAACAAACAGGTTTATATGCAATACCAGATTGTTTACAAAAATATCGGCTCAACAAAAAGGGAACTATCTTATGACCCACTAGTCAGACACATTTGTCGATTCTTCGGTCTCCACCTTCCTAGACTCCGAGGCTTTAGGTCCTCCATGACTGCCATCTAGGGACCTGAAAATGTTATCCCATAATGGGATGAGACGACATCTCAATGAGTTCAACCCCTTAAGCCCCGACTAGGAAGAAAATACGCCATTAAGGCTGCCTAAGCACAAGCATAGGTTAGAGGTCTTACCTTTGCCTCAGTTCCTTCCTGTAAGTTAGTATATCTCATATATACGTGAATCACATCAACCAATCAATTCAAAATTCAATTCATCAAAGCAAATCGAATCATTGATCAATCGACTCAATTGATTACATGTCATCACGACCTTCCCTCAGTCGGCCCATTCAATACTATCTATAAAGTTCGATCAAGTCAGAACTACTCTTCATGTCATCATGACCATCATAAGGTCATTACGATTACTCACTCCAACTATTAATTACGGCCCAATGAACACGGCCTACTAGATGTTCAGCGGTCAATTACGATCCAATGGGCATAGCTTGTTCCAAGTTCAGCGATAAATTACAGCCCAATAGGCACAGCCATACTTCGATGGTTAATTACGGCCCGGTAGGCAGAGTCATACTTTGGCGGTTAATTACAGCCCAATAGGCATAGCCATACTTCAGTGGTTTTCTTAACCCATCCTATATCAACACGCACAACATATGTCACTTTATCATTCAATAGTCATCTTATTACGACTATAAACTATCACACGATTATTTACCCTCGACCAATGACAGTTTGCCTCACACTTAAATTCCTTAATTTAAATGATATCTTGGCCTATTTTCCTCGTGTTAAAGATACCCGATAAAAATAATCATGTGTGGGTATACAGTTGGCCTCAGCGAAAAATATAATATATTTACTATATAAAATCCCTTTATTTTCAGTAGTCTACAAACACATTTTTGGCGCCGTAAATTGACGCTCAGTGATTTTCTAATTAAATACTGGAATTAATAATTTTTTGGATAAATACCCAAAAATTGCAAGTCACATTCAATTACACAAAATAGCAATCAATTAAATAAATCAATAACGCCATTACAATTAGTATAAAATTCTGGTCATCGACTATCCCGGTCTAATTTCTGGAAAATAAATAATTAATTAATTATTTATTTTCCGTAATAACTAACTAATTAATTAATTAATTACGTAAAATAATTAATAAATGCCAATACTCCTCACTTAGGCCTGTAATGCCTAATTAAAAACTGAGACGAGTCCGAAAAATTTCCAAACCACTCTAGATAAATACTAAAGCTTGTCTAGGGTCTAATTATACTAATCTAACCACCTAACATGCAATAATAATTAATTAAATTGCTAATCTATTATAACTATCCACCTGATCCATACTTAGTCTAAACTAATCAACCCTTAAGCATCATTAACTTACTAAGCAAGGATTAGTGAGTTAAACTCACTTGATTAACGATATGCTTGGATCAAAATGATAGAGACGCGGAGGCGGTCAACAAACTCCGAAGCGGGTGCACCTTTCGAGGTTCAGAAGGCCACAAAAATGAGCCAAACAATGCTGGAAATACTCACATTGTTCGGTTCTAGTCGGGGGGTTGTAGAAGCTGCTCCGGTGGCTGGTTGAGGCGGAAATGGCAATAGCAGCTGGTGAAGGGGTTGCAACGGGCTTGGCGAAGCTTAGGGGGCTTTCAAGCGGCTTTGGCGATGACGAGGCAAGCTTGAACAGCTCTAGGGATGGCCCGGGGTCACGGCCGAGGTGGAACGGCGGCTAGGGATGCGCGGGTCCGACGCACGAGCGAGCAGGTAACGAATGGGCTCTGGGGGCGCAACGGTGGCATGCGGTGGTTCCAACGGGGCTATTGGCTTGTTGGTCGGCTTTTCTAGGTTGCTGGAAGCTTCAAGGGCTCAAAGAAGGAGGAAGGGTCAACGAGTGAGGGAGAAGGAGGGGGAACCAACTGCTGCAAGGGGGGACCACTTTGGTCTCTCTCTCATCTCTTTGTCTCCCTCAACTTGGTCCCACATACAAGCTGTCTTCCTCAGCTAATTTTCCAGCCCTTTGGCTTCCTCTAGAAACCTTGAGATGGTCCAAAAGTTGGGTCCAAAGGGAGCTACGAATTTGGTGTGATTTTCCCAAGATTGGACTTCACTTGCCTTTTGAATCAACTTAGTTCAGCCTCTATAAATTCCATTATAGATTCCTTGATCAAATTAGTATTTTTCATCACCAATATATCCTACTTGCATCCCAATTTCACAATAAAAAATGATCCTCTGAATTTCTTGGTTGAAAACGGCCCTATATCGACTTTTTCTGTCAAAACCTCGGTTTGCCGAAAAATCTTTAGAGACTGAGTCGATGTTCCTAAAATGACTCATGACATGACATAACTTTCAATTTCTAAAATCGGATTCAAATTCGTGGTTAATTTTAATCTGGCATGATTTTAGCGTGACCTAGGGTACCGAGTAGCTTTCAGAACTTTTTAGCGCAAATGACCCGCGGTTGATTTTCTTCAAGCCACAATGAACCTCTTCAACATATTGGTGACTCTCGATGGATGTGAAAATCTCGAGATTTCAAATACGGACACAGGGTACCAAAACGATAGAAAAATTAGTCTAGTGTTGATCGATGAGAATTTTTCAATTTGATGGAATCACCCATATTTAACTACACATCTCAATCGAATTGACTTATTTCTGATTTCTAATCGATCTTTACTGTATCGTAATGATCTCGGCAGATGAGCACGATTGTTTTTCCGACGACCGTGGGCTTTTGTCACAAATAATGACAGCATTATCAATGCTCCCTTTAGTATAGGTACCATTCCTGGTCGAATTCTTAAATTTAATACATTAAAATTCTTTAATGATTTTCCCAGATAATCTAGTTATCTCGTGAGTCGCCAGCTTAGAGAAAATCACCATAGGCACATTGATGAAAAGCCCGACTTATCCAATCAAAATCTGAATTGAATTTTCAGAATGTCACAGATTTGGATTTTCAAGCATGGAGTGATGAGTGGGGAAATTTTGATCTTTAAGAAACAGAGTCTTTAGGGAAATGCTTACCTTGTTTTATCGCTATTCAAAATGCAATGAAATCGTGGACTGGTGGAATCGAAATAGAGGCATATTTACAAAGGGTCTCAACCATTAGAGGTCAACGCTCACCTGTGAATATTCACGTCCTCGAAAATTTCACATCTTTTTCCTTTCTTTCTCTTTTTTTTTTTTTTTTCACAAATCAATTTCGATACTTGAAAAATCTTTTTGCTCTGTAAGACGGTGTATGAACTCACTCGCCTCAAAGCAATGGTGACAGCTGGACTGCCTGTGCGCGATGGAGGACGGCATGACAATTTTGGGAAATTAAAAAATAATGTCACTCTACATGTGCTATCTCTGTTAAAGTCCACGTGCTCCTCTTTCCGATCGTTGCATCTTTTGATGATCACTTCCTCCCTCTAGACTTCCATCTCCATTTACGCCTATTGCTAGAAGCTCTCTCTCTTCACCTAATCTTTCGTGGCTGCAGATTCATCGTATTGATTCTTTCCTGTTCAGTCATTTCGTTTCATTTCTGGATTCCATCTGTTCGGCCTTTCTTGGCATATGTTAGTTTCTTAACTTCCATCTCTCCTACTAGGAAACCAGAAAAGTAGAAGCCGAAAAGGGGGGAAAATGGCGGATATTGTTCCGTCCGTAGCTTCCAAAGTGGCAGAGTACCTGGTGGCTCCCGTCGGCCGTCAATGTGGCTACGTGATATTCACCAACAGCTACGTTGGCCAACTTAAGGACGAACTCGAGAAGCTTGATGAAGTGAGTTTTGGGGTGCAGCGTTCCGTCAATGATGCTGAAAACAACATGATGGAGATAAGACTCGAAGTTGACAGATGGAAGAATGATGCAGAGACCTTTGCCAACAAGGCACGCGGCGTGCTGGATAACGATGGAAAAGCCAAGAAAACTTGTCTCTGCGGGTGGCTTCCCAACCCAAAGGAGCGTTATTGTCTCGGAAGGGACGCGAGGAAGACAGCCCAGGCCATCCAGGCACTCATTCCGCAGGGTAAATTCGAGAGGGTCTACTACGAGAGGGCTCCACCGGGGCATGTTCCGGGTGTTTCCGACATGAATTTGTCAGCCGGTGATGGGGGTGCCACTATCACCGATTCGCGAGCTTCCATCTTTCAGGACATAATGAAAGCTCTGGATGATGAGAAGCAGAAAGTGATTGGGGTATACGGGCCTGGCGGCGTGGGGAAGACTACTTTGCTGGAGGAAGTCGAGAAGAAGCTCAAGAAAGAGGGGAGACCGTTCCACATGATCGTCAAAGCGAAAGTATCGCAGACTCCGGACTTGAATAAAATCCAAGATGATATTGCTTACTTCTTCGGTCTGAAACTGAAGGACGAGCCAAGTGAAGTAGGAAGAAGAGATCTTCTGTGTCAGAGATTACAGAAGGATCCGAGTGAGAAGATTCTCGTAATATTGGACGATCTGTGGGATAAACTTGATTTGAAGGCAGTCGGGATTCCTTTGGGTGACGAGAGTAGGGGATGCAAGTTGCTGCTAACATCGAGATTTAAAGATGTCCTGGAGCAAAAGATGCTTGCCGATCGAACATTTCGTCTAGAAGGTTTACAAAACAATGAAGCTTTCAAGCTATTTGAAAAGACGGTTGGTGACAAGCTCAAAGATGAGGAATTTAGACGAATAGCGCCTGAAGTGGTCAAGAAGCTCGCAGGTTTGCCTCTTTTGATTATCTCGGTCGCGAGCACTTTGAAATATAGCCATGTATCTGCATGGAAAAAAGCTTTGAGAAAAATAGATGAGTCAAATATAGAAACCATAGTGAAGTTGAGTTATGACCATTTGAAGAGTGAGGACACCAAGTCCTTATTCTTGCTCTGTGGTCTTATCGGTGGGACCATTCAAGTCGAAACTCTATTTGTACTGGGGATGGGTTTGGGTTTGTTTGAGGGATTTAATAAGACGATGCAAGATTCAAGAGATGAATTGAATACTGCACTCGATAGCCTCCATTCCATTTGTTTGTTGCAGGATGGTGGTGATGGCGAGAAAAATGTGACCATACATGATCTTTATAGCGAGGTGGTTGTCTCAACTCCATTTAGAGGCCAGAATTCCTTAATGATGAATAGCAATTATGGCTCATGGCAAAAGGAAAAGCTTGAGAAATGTTGTGCAATATGCCTAGCAGATGTTGGTAGAGACAGGCTTGCTAAACTGATGACGTGTCAGTTTCCCAACTTGAAGATACTCATGTTGTCTCAACCAGAAGACTGGCATTGGATGGTAAAAAACCGACATGATTCGGAAGAGTGCTGGGGACTACTAGATTTCACATACATGAAGGAGCTCCAAGTCCTATATCTTCACTCCATGCATATCTCTAGTTTTTCTTCCTCGATTGGAATCCTCGGGAACCTCCACTCTTTATACTTAGGCCATTGTGATGTGAAGGATGTGACAATTCTTGGCAAGCTCAAAGCATTGCAGATTCTCAGCTTTGCACAATCTGCCATTTTTAGGTTGCCTAAAGAAATTGGGGAACTTACAAATTTGAGATCATTGAATCTAAGCAACTGCTACAATCTTGGAACAATTGAGCCTGGTGTCCTAAAAGGCTTAATCAAATTGGAAGAGTTACATATGAAGAATAGCTTTGATCGATGGATGGGCACAGATGAAATACCATCGGAATCTTGTAATGCTAGGCTTGCCGAGTTGAAAAGCTTGACAAGACTAACAACTTTGGAAATATCGATCCCTAATCCCACCATACTCTTGGAAAATGGTGAGTTGCCATTTGGGAACCTTATTAGATTTTGGATCAACATAGGAAATGTTAACGGGAGGGAATTTCAAGGTTTGAGAACCATGAAACTCAAATTGGAAGGATGCAACAGTATTCTCTCAGAAGATTGGGTTCAGGAAATTCTGCAGAAGACTCAATACTTGCATTTGGACAAATTGGGAGAGTTCAAGAAGAATGCTCACGAGTTGTGCGTTCGAGGATTTACACAGCTGAAGCATCTCAACATTCAAAATAGCCCCTCAATCAAGTACATTACCAGTTCATCCAGTGACCTTCCCACTGCATTTCCAATGTTAGAGTCTTTGTTCCTTGAAAATCTTATTAATCTAGAGAAGTTATGCGATGGCCCTATTGCACTAGATTGCTTTAGCAAATTGAAAGCCATGCATATCAGAAAGTGCCATCGATTGGAAAATCTATGGTTCCAATCAAAGATGCAAAGACTCGTGCATTTGGAAACGATTCAAATATGTGAATGTGACTTATTGCAAGCCATTATCACATATGATGCAGGAAAAGAAGAAGCTGCCGTTGATGACATAGTTGAGTTGCCTAATGTACGTCATATGGATTTGCGTGAGTTACCAAATATGATGAGTTTTTGCACGGGACCAAAGGGTACTCCAATTCAGGTAATTTTTTCGTTTTTTGGGTATAATTTTCCTGAATTCTTAATCTTGCAAGCAATACTTGGTCATACTATTAAGGGGGAATTTAGGATAAGATGATGTTGGTGTTCACCAAACCTTAGTGCATATTGCGTTAAATTTGATTATTTGTACTTTTGGGTTGACAAATAAACAATCCATTCAAAGAAAACACAGACCATACATTTTTATTCACATTCAACTATAGCTCGGGGGAAGCCTCTTTCTACGAATGATTTCTTTTTGATTTATTTCAGTGTTAGATAATCGCACTAATTACTTGGGCTCTAACATGGTGTTGTATTATGGCTAATTCATTACTCATTTAACATTTTTAAAGAGAAGGAAAAACGTTGTACTTAACAAGAATGAATCTTGAATGAGTGAACGAAATTCAACAATCTTGAAAAGAAGAAAGTGAGAGATTAAATACATGGAAGGCAAACCAAGAGCCACGTAACAAAGAAAGTCCACCTAATTGATGTTTCACCTACATGCAAGTTGCAATTGATTCCAACACGTCATGACAACCTCATCGTGTCAACGTTGTTCTGCATCCGTCATCCCTTTCTTCAGCTACTAAGGAGATATTTCCTTCTGCATCCTTTCAGACAAGACAAAAAATATACACATTCCGCCTTCTGATCAATTGATTTTTGAATAAAATTAAGTTTTTGACATTCTTAAGAGACATCGAGCCCATTCATGTATTCAATGTCCATTGTTTCATTGAAAATTCATTATCGTTGAAAAATGTTTTATTGGTAAATCATTTTTCTAGAAAATGAATTGTTTTCCTGTATTTGGTTCTATTGAAAACGCAATTTGAAAAAAATGTTTTATGATGTTTATTAATGAAGCGCAAAAATTTACAAAGTAAAGACAAAAACTGTTATGGATCCTCAATAGAAACAAGCCTGAATAAGTCATATCAACTTGTTCATAATGAAAACAAATAAGTTAACAAAATGTATGAAAAATTGAACTTCGATATGAATTTGTAGTCAATTTTCAAGTTAAAAATAGAAAAACAAGAGAAAAATTATGGTAGTTGTTTTTCAAGATCGGTAAATGATTTCAAAAGAAAAGAGAAAAAATTAGAGTTGTAGTTTTGAAGATTAGCTAAAGAAAAGACAAAAATATACATATACATACATATGTGTGTGTGTGTGCGATGACAGTTGAGAGAGAGAGAGAGAGAGACTTTGCAGCTGTGTGTGTGTGTGTGTGTGTGTGATGACAGTTGAGAGAGAGAGAGAGAGAGAGAGAGAGAGAGACTTTGCAGCTCTGTGTGTGTGTGTGTGTGTGTGTGTGTGATGACAGTTGAGAGAGAGAGAGAGAGAGAGAGAGAGAGAGAGAGAGAGAGAGAGAGAGAGAGAGAGACTTTGCAGTAGTGCTGCATTAGCGGCATGATAGTGGTGAGGATATGCTCCTGAAAACAGCGTGTGTGTGTGTGAAAAGTCTGAGAGTAGTTTCCTGAAAACAGCGTGTGTGTGAAAACAGCGTGTGTGTGTGTGAAAAGTCTGAGAGTAGTTTCCTGAAAACAGCGTGTGTGTGTGTGTGTGATGACAGTTGAGAGAGAGAGAGAGAGAGAGAGAGACTTTGCAGTAGTGCTGCATTAGCGGCATGATAGTGGTGAGGATATGCTCATGAAAATGATTTACCTTTTCGCGAAAAAGAAATTCATTTTTTCTGTATTCTAGCCCAAAAGTTTCAATCATTTTCTTGTATCCATGAAAAGTCTGAGAGTAGTTTCCTGAAAACAGCTTTACTTGTAACAAACTCACCTTTTATGAGTTTCTTTGTGGCACTTTGTTAGGTTTCATTGCCTCACTTGGAATCCCTGGGAATGGTTGGACTCTTTGGCCATGAAAAGGTACTTGATAATGAACCTTCATTAAGAAATGTGAAATCGCTACAGATAGAAGAGTCTAAATTCACGTTGAGTTTTCTGAAAGATTGGATACTGCCGAATTTGGAGTCAATGGAAATTAGGGGCTCTCCATTAGCAGAAGTAGTTTTTCACTTGGTGGAGCTAAAAGTCACTAGAGAAGCCCATATTCCATCTCGGCTAAAGAAATTGAAGTTGTCTGAGTTGCCAAACCTGCAATGCATATGGACGCTGGATGTACAATTACAAGGAATATCAAGATTTCGGAACCTAGAGAAGCTCTATGTCTACAATACGGGGCTGCCATTTCTCTTTTCGATATCGGTGGCTAAATGTCTTAGAGAAATTAGAGACATTAAAGTGAAGGATTGTCCAAATATGAAGGCGGTGATTGTGGATGAAGAAGGAAGAGATGAAGGGACATATGATATTATAGAGTTCCCATTATTGGTGCAACTATCTATAAGCCACTGTCCCACGAAGAAATTCTTCTCATATCTTCATGGAAAGAAAGAGTCAATAACCACTACTTTAGATTCACAAGATACTTATTCCGATTCATTCTTTGATCAAAAGGTATGAATCCTTTCTTTTGAGATTACACCCATAATAGTCGTAGGCATGCTATTTGTGGGGGGCAAGTAATAATATTTTTTTGAAGATTATTTTATTTGGTTTTATTAGTTAAAATGTTTTTCTATAACTACACTTGTGAGAGTCAAGCCGCTATTAAAAATACCTTCCTCCACCACAGATAGATTGGTATAAGATTAGTCCAAATTATCAATTTTTTCACATCTATGTTCTAATGCACAACTCTTATCAGCAGATAAGTTTACCAAGCTTGGAGGTGTTAAATCTTGAGTCGATAGGATCGTTAGAAAGGATATGGCATGGTGAACTTCCCAAAAGTTCCTTCAACAAATTAGCCAACCTCACCCTTGAAAAGTGCTCCAACCTACTTGATGTACTTCCTTCAACAATCATGGGGAGATTGCACAACCTCAAAATAGTCAAAGTTTCAAAGTGTCCCTCCTTGGAATCGTTGTTTGATTTTGGATCCCTTGATTCACATACGGAACAAACGATTGTGTTGCTCCCCGAATTGGTAGAAGTCAAGGTTTTAAGCTGTCCCTCCCTAGAATTGTTGTTTAATTGGGATCCACTTGATTCAAGTACAGAACACAAAATTGTATTACTTCCCAAATTGGAAGAAGTGTCAGTGATTGGAGCAAGAAGGCTCAGACACTTGGTGATGAGTGACTCCCAAACAGTTTTGGGTTTTCCTAGTCTAGAATTGGTCTATGTTCACAATTGCTCTAAGTTGAGATATCTCTTCCCTAATTATACGGCCACAACTCTAGAGAAACTCGATGTCCTGGGGATTTTCAAATGCGAACAGATGAAGGAAGTGGTTCCCAATGGAGAAGGTGGTCAATCCAAGGCAGAAGTGATGACTTTCCCATCCTTAACTGGTTTATTTATTTGGCGGTGCCCTAACTTTAGAGCATTCATCTGGAGTCCTACAAGTGCGGAGAGGCAGCTAGGCGAGATGATAAAAGAAAATGATGAATTGCCCCGGCCGTTGTTCAATGATATGGTTTGCTCTATGCCTTATTGTGATCATATTTAATCTTGCATAATCATGTTTTAGAATGAACGATGTAATAATTTGTCCTACTTATCCTCCTTTCTCATATTATTGTCGTGCAGGTTAGATTTCCCAATTTAGAAAAGCTGTATATTGGAGGCGTCCAGTGCAAAGAGTTATGGAACAATCAAATTTCTGATGATTCTTTTTGCAAATTGAAATCTCTTATATTGAAGGATTGTGACAATCTCCAACATATTGCCACATCCCATATGTGGAAGAGGTTGCAGGACTGTCTAGAAACCTTAGAAGTGAAATCATGCCGGTCAATTGAGATCATATATGAAAGTGATGGGACGGTGGCAAAAAGCGGTAATTTGAGGACGCTAGATTTGCGTGATCTAGACAACTTAAGGCACATTTGGCGGTATGACAATCTCCCAAACATCCCGTTCCCAAATTTGAGATACATAAAGGCTGTGAGGTGCTCCCATTTGGACATGCTTTTCACAACATTCACGGCAAAATTTTTCGGGCAAATCGAAAAGCTGGTGGTAGGATCATGTGAAGATATGGAACTAATTGCTGGCCATGAAGAATGTGAAGAAGTGACTGGTAAGACAATCACCTTCTCTGGGTTAACTACCCTTAGAATTTACAATTTGCCGAAATTCAGGAGCTTCTTACCAGAGAAATACTCTGTGGAATTCCCATCCTTGGATGTCTCGAGTAGAATAGAGCCAGACCAAGGCAACCGAAGTGCGGAGGAAAGCCAGGGGGAAATTGAGGAGTTAGACCACGTAATTGAGAGCGAAAGTGAGGGGGAATAATTAGTTTTATGAAGTGAGCCACAAAAGTTTGTGAGTGTTGCAACGAATAGTGTCTGGCAAAACAAAATGGAGGTGTCTGGTAATATGAGATTTTGTTTTTTTCTTCTGTATTCTCTTCTACACTTTCGGCGAAGTGTGTGACTGTTTTCTTGGCTATTCATTTCTTCAGTTTGTCTCCTGGGCTACGGTGACGAGTGGCTAGTCATTGGACCATAAATTGTAGGGTTATTGTTGGGAATTACTGATTCCCTAAAACTGGATTTGACACTAAATCATACTCCTAAATCGAATGCGGAAGACAAGCCCAAAAACAAACATGTATCAACGATCAAAGATACACCACAGAATCGAGCGTATCTTATTGTCCACAAATTAAACACCAACGTTGAAGTTAGAGGAAGAATCTCATTCCGGTCTACCAAGGAGCGTACTGTTGGTTCAAGGGGGGAGAAAAGTTATGTTGGTTTTGGGAGAGGGAGAAAAGAAAAGCGTACGTTCATTCACAAGATGCATTCTCTTTTTCTTTTCTCCCCTTAAATACGTCTTCTCCAAAAGGCACATCCCCTCAACGTAACACATCTTCATATCTCAACCCTTCATCCATGAGCTCTTATCTTGCGGGCCGAGCTTTTAGGCCCAACATGGGCGAATGGGCCATCTAAGGCCCATCAACATAAATAAATAAAACCATCATCTCCCACTCGCACATGGTGGGCCGAACAGGATCTTCTTTACCTCTCTGCAACGTTTATACCGGTGAATAATCCGTGCGACCAGCATACTTTGAGAGCTCGTTGCTGTCACGCCTCGATCCTCAAGGACGCGCCCATCCTATTACTTGGTCGATTTTAAAGTGCAATATCTCATGACTAAGTATTGCCGATCCTTTTTTTTTTTTTACGCATGCAGAAGCAGTTATAAATTCTCAGACAATAAAACAATGGGATAGAAAAACATGCCATATTTTTTATACTGAAATTCACAACCACACTTTCATTAACAGTACAACTCATAATATATTTACAATATTATTCACAACATACTTGTCTCACACCTATTTACACTAAGACAGGGTTCACAAAAGGGATGGGATCTCAATCCACATCCGGTTTGTACTTAAGATCTCTCTCTGGATCATCTTCTGCTTCAAAAATCTTCCTCCTTCTCAAGTTTTACATCAGTGCTCTCCTTCTTAGGTTCCTCCTCCTTGGCTCCCCCTCAGGGTTTTGAAATGGTTATTCAATAACCAATGAGACCACGTCTCAGCGAGTTTTACCCCTAAGACTCGATTAGTAAACCAATACACTACTCGGTTGCCTAAGTACAACATGAGTCAGAGGATTTACCTTGGCCTTGGATTCCATCTACATATTATTACAGTTTAATAGGTACTCAAACAATCATATCACCGATCGTAGCATCGATCAAATCGACATAGTCGATTACATGTCGGTCGGTCCATTTCTAGGTCATTCATCCCACACCAAGCAATTTTCTTAAATTTAGTGGCTTTACGGTCCCACCCGACCCTTTCTAGATCTAGTGGCTTTATAGTCCTACCCGACCCTTTCTGGATCTAGTGGCTTTATGGTCCCACCCGACCCCTTTCTGGATCTAATTTAGGAATAAATCTTAAAATCACTCATAAATTACTTTAGCATCAAATAAAGCTCAAATAAATAAATGGACTGCACCACGACGATCAGCACGAAATTCCAGTCAACGGCCATCCGAGTTGAATTTCTAGAAAAATAAATAATTAAATAATTAATTTCAGAAAATAAATAAATAATTATAAAAAAAAATCCAATTTAGGCCCGTCATGCCGAATTGGACGCCGAGATGAGCCCGGAAAATTACCAAGACTTGTTCCATAAATAACAGCACCTTTCTATTTGCTAATGACTAAATCTAACCACCTAACATGCATCGGTAAGTCACTAATTAAATTATTCTAAACTAATCTAACCACCTAATTTCACTTAATCAAATCTAACTAATCCTGAAGTATAATTAACAAACTAAGAAAGTATTAGTGAGTAAAACTCACTTGCACAAAACGAAGGCCGGGACACTGCGATGACGACGCAATGGCGGCAGAAAACAGGCTTGGACTGGGCCTAAGACTTGGCCCTACAAACTTCAGCAAGGCTGGGCTTTACTGTTGGAATCTTGGGCTGAACTTGATCTGGACTTAATTTTGCTTGGGCTGAAAACGTGGGCCAAACTGTTGTTCACTTTGGGCTGGAATTCTGCAAGCTGAGTTGGAACTTACAAGCTGATGGACCAAATTTCGTTGGGCTTTGAATGGGCGTGAGGTTCATGGACTTGCAGTGGAATTGGGTCGAAGATCTGAAGACGCTAGGCTGCTTCAACGAAACGCCATTGCTGGACTGCTGACCTCAATCGGCTTGGTCGACTGAACGCGCGACCGAAAGAAGATGCGACAACAGCTCCATTGAGTCCTCCAGCTACTTCGGTTGACTGACCAGAGGAAGGCACGAGAAGGCTGGTGCTCGTGTGGGTCTTGGAGGAGATAGGCTTCAACGTGGTAGCTTTGGCAAGGTTGCAGCTGGGTTTCGTGTCTTCGTGGTCGGCTGAGTCGAAGACACAAACGGTGGAGTCAACGAACGAAAAAGGAATTCGCTAGTGGAGGCTTGCAGATGACAAGAAACTGAAGAGAATCAGCTGCGTGAGGCCATGTGGAGCTTCGATCTTCAGAGATGGGCTCGTTTGCTGACCTACGGATGAAGACACGAAGATGAGTGGTCTTCAACGCTGGTTTGTTGACCAAACAACCAACAGACGTAGCCAAGTGGCAGCGTGGAGAGGAGAGAACTTCGGTGGCACATTGGCAGCTTCTGATTTCTGGCTTCTTCGCTGTTGTGCGTGAGAACACGAGTGAATGAAGAAAGAGAGGTTCTAGGGTAGCTTCACGCTTCTCCGAATGAAGAAGGGGATTTTCACGCGTGAGGCAGGAATGGCTGAACTTGTGGGAGAAGCCATCTAAGATGAAGAGAAAAGTCAACAATCCTTAGCCAACAAATTTAATGCTTGGTCCCCTTAAAGGCTACAAAAAAATATCTAATGTTTCTCTAATACTTTCTAGCACCAATATCCACTCAATTATCCAAATTGAAGCCTCAATTTCTGCCCATTTTCCAATTTCGAATTTCACTCAAATAAACTAAATTTTCTTGCTCAATTTCCCAAATTGAGGTCCAATTTCAATGTAGAAAAATCCCAAGTGATTTTCTATAAATCCTCGACACACAAAGGCTTAATCCGAAAGCCCAATTTTCCATCAATTTAGCCAATTTGAATTTCTCGCAAATTTCCGCAACGTTCAAAACAATTTTTCGTAAAAATCCCTGAACCTTCGAAAAATCTTCTGAAACCAAGTCGACATTCCTAAATTAACTCGTGACATCACAGAACTTTCAATTTTTGAAATCGAACTCAATTTGACGGTTAATTTCACTCTAACGCGCTTTTAACGTGATCTAGACTATCAGGTAACTTTAAGATATTTTTAAGTGTAAATGACCCGTGGTTGATTTTCTTCGAACCACTATGAACCCACTCGACTCATTGGCGAATCTCGATTGTCGTGACAATCTCAATGATTCAATTACGGACACAGAGTACTAAACAATAAGAAAATTAGTCTAATGTCGGTCAACGAGAATTTTCTAATTTAATGGTGTCACCCACGATTAGCCACACATCTATGTCGATCCAGTCTATTTCTAATTTCAAATCGATTTTTAACTACGCCGTAATGACCTCTAAAGATGGACACGGTTGAGAAGTCGATTCCTGATCAAGTTTTCAAGTCTATTGTCTTAAAATTCCTTAATAATTTCCCCAGATAGTCTAGTTATCTCGAGAGTGATCGGCTCTGAGAATAACCCTATGGGCGCGTCAATGAAATGTCCGATTTATTCAGTAGAAGACAAGGTTGAAAAATCTGGATGTCACAGTTGTTATACATCTGTTTGGAATATATAGCAGCTCAGAATGAGCATTACACTATGAGTAGATTTAGTATGCAGTACCCTAGATCGATCAATCACATTTATATCTCTCTTGATCTCCTTTTAAATAATGATATATTGTATTCATAATTACAATTATCCTAAAGACAGTCATAATTGGTCGACCAGTGAATATAAAACTTAGAATGCGATTCTCAATATTCGATCTTCCTCTTTACTTTAAACTCTCAATTTCAGTTTAGCTTTCTTTTCTAGAAATGTCTCATTAGATCGAATCAATTTATGATCATTGGCAACATCCTAAGATAGCAATCACTAAATAGAAATCTTGAGAATAAGTAAGAGTCATGAGGGCACTGAATCGATGAATTCTTTTCCTCAAGAGTCTCACACGGTATAAAAGTTGAAATCAAACTTTTGCCACTCTGATTGGTCGTTTCATGCATACGTAGTATGAAATATGTATTACGGTATTAACTCATTTTCCATGGAGGGTATGTTTACACTTTTAATACCGTATAGATGATAGTTCAGACATACCCAATGTCTAACTTGAGTTCACATATCTACTCATACACAGAATTCATTAGAACTCATATCTGGCATCATAGACAGATAAAGTAAAATAAGTGAGTTATTTTACTTTCAGACATAGTAAATATTATGTCATCATCTTAACACTTAGTTAATGTGACATATATATTTTAAGCTTGAGCTCTCGATTATTACCTAGATAATCAGCTTGAAAACCGTCTCATCTCTATTTATCACACTATAAATAGAGGCAATTACCCATGTGAGTGGGCTAATTTTTTATCTGTCCGACATACTTTCTCAACTTAATATAATGCACTGAGCATTAAAATGCATAAATGTCAAACAAAGATTCATAGGCATTAATAATGAAAAACACAAATTCATTAAATGTGAATACTTTAGAAAAATTACAATATTCAGTACATCAGCCTCTATATAGTCCTAAAGATCTTACATGACCACAAAATATATCTCTAAGTATTGGCTTTATCATAGAATCTGCTACTATTATATGCGTAGATATGTACTGTAACTTCATATCTTTTCGTGCAACCATATCATTGACAAAATTATACCTGGTATCTATATGTTTGGTGTTGCCATGATATTTTGGATCTTTGGTGTACGCTATAGCTGCTTGGCTATCACAGTTAACCAATAATGGATTTGCAATATACCCAATAACACATAAATGATCCAAAAATCTCTTAAGTCAAACATTTTCTTGTATTGCTGCCGATAATGCCACGAACTCAGCTTCCATCATGGACAAGGCTATACATATTTGCTTCTTACTGCTCTAAGATATGGCGCCATTGTTTAGTAAGAAAGCAAAACTAGAGGTAGATTTCCTTTCATCTAAATCTCCTCACCAATCAACATCTGAATAGCCTTCAAGTCGCAGATCTTTTCCTTGGTAATTCAGCTTGTAATCAGCAGTTTCCTTCAGATACCTCAGTATTCTTTTAACGGCTTTTCAATGTGCTTGACCTGGATTGGATTGATATCTACTCACCATTCTAACTACAAAGCATATATTAGGTCTTGTACACATCATAGCATACATCAAGCTCCCAATAGCAGTATAAGGAACATGTTTCATTTGTTCATTCTCTTGTAGAGTCCTTAGACATAGTCTATAGCTCAATCCTTCACCTTTTGCAATAGGAGTATCTATGAGTTTACAATCTTACATACAAAATCGTTCAAGAACCTTATTTATATATGTTTCTTGCGAAAGAGATAATGATATCTTCGAACGATCTCTTGAAATCTTAACTCCAAGAATGTATGCAGCTTCACCCATATCTTTCATCTCAAAATTGGAAATATCCAACTCTTCACAGTATTAACAAACTTCATATTGCTTCCGGCAATTAATATATCATCAACGTATAATGATATGATCACAAATTGATCTTTGGATATTTTGATATACACACAATGATCCTTATCTATCATTGTAAAATCATATGCCATTATGGCATTATAAAAACATATATACCATTGTCTTGACAACTGCTTAAGGCCATATATCAATATCAAAAGTCGACATACCTTTTTTTCTTGACCTTTCATTATGAAACTAATAGGTTGTTCCATATATATTTCTTCATTTAATTCTCCATTGAGAAAATCAGTCTTTACAACCATTTGATGTAACTCAAGATCCATACTTGCTACTATTGCCAGAATAATGCGAATTGATGTAAATCTCACTACAGGAGAAAATGTTTCTTCATAATCAATTCATTCATGTTGATTATACCCATTCATCACAAGGCGAGTTTTATGCCTTTCTATCGAGCCATCAGCTTTACGCTTTATTTTGAGAACCCACTTGTTCCCAATAGCTTTGCATCCTTTTGGAAGATCAACCAATTCCCAAACATGATTTGACTTCATTGATTCCATCTTCTCTTCCATTGCATGAATCCATTTTTCCTTACTATAGCAATTTAGAGCCTCATTAACATTTCTTGACTCATCTTCTTATTGTGGAGCAACTATGAAAGTTTCCCCTTCAATGTCAAAATGTCGACGGGGAATACTTTTGCGACTTGTTCGTCGTATAGGAGATTATACACTTTGCACATCATTCCCCATCATGCTCCCACTCGGATTAAATAATGACGATATCATCTCATCATGTGCTTGTAATTGAGAGTGGGTTGAATTAAATTCATCACTTCTCATGTTACTCTCACTTGGACAAACTCCATTATATTCATTATCTTGATCCAAGGTTTCAAATAGGGAGTAATCCTCACTTATTTCGCCCTTCTTAGGAAATTCATTCTCTAAGAACGTGACATCCCATTATTCAAATTCAGTTATACTTCCACTTTCCTGCTCACCTATGAACACATACCATTTCGAGTGTTTAGAGTATTTTATGAAAATACTCTTCTTTCATCTGGGGCCTAATTTTCCAAACTTGTGAGAGGGCTCATGAGTATAGGCAGCACAACCTCATAGCTTATGGAAACTTAAGTCAAGTATTCTGCTTATTCATAACTCATATGGAGTGGAAGTAACTGATTTGGAAGGCACTCGGTTAAGTATATAGACAACAATTAACAACGCATCACTCCAAAAAGTAATAGGTAAGTTAGCATGCGCCATCATAGACCTAACCATTTCCAATAGGGTTCTGTTCCTTCTCTTTGCAACACCAATTTGTTGAGGAGTATATGCAATAGACAATTGTTTTTCTATTCATTTTTCATCACATAATTTTCTAAACTAATCAGATAAATATTCTCAACATCGATTGGATCGCAATACTTTTATTTTCTTGTCTAATTGATTTTCTATTAAGTTCACAATACTTCAGATTTATGGGAAATCAAATAGACATATCCGAATCGAGTATAATCATCTATAAATGAGATGAAATAAATAGCCCCATGCCTTTCTTTCACATTCATCGGACCACAAACGTCAGAATGGATTAATTGCAAAGGAAATTCAGATTTTTTACCTTTTCCAAATGGTTTTCTTATCGTTTTCCCTACTAGGCAATGCTCACATATGGACAAATCGACTTTTTCAATATTGCCTAATAAGCCCTCTTTGGCTAGTCTGTTCATACGTTATTGGCCAATGTGACCAAGTCTAACATGCCACACACTCACGTCATTATCATATGAATTAGGAGACGAGACGTGAAAAGGAAATAACAAACATTGGCATTACTACAGTCAACATTTAATACAATAAAACCATCTAGAAAATAGCCATAACCATAGTAATTTGTATCTAAATACAAATTCACACCACTATTATGGAAGTTCATATTAAAACCAAGTTTAACAAACATTAAAACAGACACTAAATTCCGACAAATCTCCTGAGCATACAACACATCATGTTAGAACAGAATGCGTCCACCATGCATGTTTAATTGACAGATGATAATTCCTTTTATTCTGTTCTTGAGTTGTTTCCTACATAGATCCACTTAGTTCCAATTGGTATTTGTCAGAATTCCACGAATGATTCTCTATCCTTTGCTACATGGCTTGTTGCTTCTGAATCCACAGTCCACAAAGGATTAGACTCAGTTAAAAATACAGAACTTGACACATAAGCAAAGTTCTGAAAAGTACAATGGGTGTATACCTTATTTGGCTCACGATAGTGCGAGCATAGTGATCTTTCTTGTCACAATTGTAACACTTCACCTTTATAAGCTTCTTCATTCGATGACACTTTCATCTTTCATGTTAGTCAAGCTTAGGTTTATTCCCTGAAGGACTTGCTTCCTTGCCTTTCCTTTTATCGAACCAATTAGGACGTTTGCGCTTGGAGCTCGAAGCTCCATGTGAGCTAGAACCAACATGATAAATTTCAGCTTTCGGCTTAGCTGCCAAGAGGCGGCCCTCTTCCAACTCAAGATGACGCATTGCATCCTCAAAGGTTTTTATATTCTCATTATAGGTCAGGTACACTATGCTCCCAACTCTGAGGCAATGAGCGAATCACTACTTGCACTTAATCATGTTTGACATCTTTCTAAGGTATTGCTTCATGGTCTGACCATGAGGCTTCTTATAAGAGTCAAATCTAATAGTGATTTGTCTCAGTTTAGTTACCGAAGTATGACCAAACCTTGTTGCCAACGCTTCCCACATTTCCTTGGCATTCTCAAAACGCCTGAACTCTCGTATGACGTCATTTTCCATGCTACTCAGTCACGTAATGCGAGCAAGAGAGTTCTTTATTTTCCATGCAACAAATGCATCATTATCTCTCTTGTGCTGTGCAGTGTTTCCTTCTTTAGGTTCTACCATGGTTAGGTTAAGAGCTTCTAGTGCCTCTTATTCTTCCAGCACATATTGGATTTTCATGTGCCATATTTCATAGTTATCGCCATTGAGCTCCTCACTTTTATTCAGCTCAGCGACTATGCTTTTCGTGGCTGAAGCCATTGATCTAAACATATCAGACATATATGCATGAATTATTAATGCCTATCATTTATGCATCCACTTTATACAAAACCATCATATTATTGAATAATTTCAAGTAAGGTTTCATAATCAAAATGTCACTATGTTTTCAATCATCATTCAAAATCCTAACTTGGAGTTACTATTAATATAACATTCTATGCAAAATAAATTCTTTGAAATTACAAAAATTTCTATGAACTACCCACAATAGTTAATAATAACAAAAAGCAAATAGTATTTAATATCAAGTAATGATATAATAATAATGCTTTCACATAATACAACTAACATATCAATTGCCACACCAACAATAACTAGGTAGAAAACATTACATAAGATGTCCACAAAGCATATTAAATAAAGACCAGCCAAAACATCTAATACCAAGTTAATATACGAACTGGGAAAGATCCTCTTTTATTCAATTTCTTGATATTTTCCCTTGTAACATTCTAGTAATAATCATCTATAAAAGCCATCACAATTTTCCTATACGAAGCAACTCTGTTGACTTCCCATATGCGATTCAACACTCCCTGCCATTCTTGTGGAAGAGTGTTCATGAAAAATCACACCATCTCAGACTGTGACATGAGACGACCATTCCATATGACCTTTTGTATTTTCATATTGACTTCAAGAACGTGATTATGTAAGTCATCACTCTCCCATCGATGATCACTCAGCTCAGCTATCAACTTAGAAAGCATTTCCTTTTGTTCATCGGTAATTGCGTGAATAGGTGTGCGCAACTTAAGGGGAGGCATTATTCCTGCAACAAATGCATAACAAATAATGAATTACATATAATCCACACAGACTTATTTGCAAAATGAAACACATTTTTTTTGTCAACGGTCAATGGTCAACGGTCAAAGTCAATGATCGAGTCAATGGTCAATGGTCAGTTGGGTCGGAGTCAACGGGCGGTCAGGTCGGACCGATCGGACAAACCGACCGGCACGTGCCATGCTCGTTCTTGGTTGATGTCACGATGACGTCAGGCGAAATGTGCATGGCACGCGCCAGCACCCGCTCGTGTGTCACACGCGCCTAGGGCTGAAACGACGCATGCGACGCACATGCCTGCGAGGGACCGAATCGGCGCGTGCCGTTCGTTCCAGCAGCGCATGGCGGCAAGTCCAGTGGCCTCCGGCGGCGATCTGCTACTCGTTTTTCTCATATCGACGAAAGCTTCGTCCTTGTACTATCAAAAACAAATTTCGACTTGCAAAAAATCACAAAACATGGCAAACAGTACGCGGGTTTCGGGTTTTACTGTCCCCGATCGACCGGCAGCGGTTTTTCTCGAATTTCAACCACAAAAGTAATTCAATAACATAAAAAGGGGATCGGGAAACATGAACTATGGCCCTGATACCAATGTTGGGAATTACTGATTCCCTGAAACCGGATTCGACACTAAATTGAACCCCTAAAACAAATGCGGAAGACGAGCCCAAAAATAAACATGTATCACCGATCAAAGACACACCACAGAATTGAGTGTACCTTATTGTCCACAGATTAAACACCAACGTTGAAGTTCAAGGAAGAATCTGATCCCGGTCTACCAAGGAGTGTACTGTTGGTTCAAGGGGGGAGAAAAGTTACGTTGGTTTTGGGAGAGGGAGAAAAGAAAACCGTACGTTCATCCAAAAGATGCGTTCTCTTTTTCTTTTCTCCTCTTAAATACGTCTTCTCCAAAAGGCACATCCCCTCAACGTAACACCTCTTCATATTTCAACCCTTCATCCATGGGCCCTTATCTTGCGAGCTGGGCTTTTAGGCTCAACATGGGCGGATGGGCCCTCTAAGGCCCATCAACATAAATAAATAAAACCATTAGTTATGATGTATAAATTCTAATCAAGTGCATTATCGTGTTTATAAATTGTCCCATGATATTAGAAAATGTATGTGCTATTCTATTAAGCAATCGAAGTCGCAATGAATTACCTCACGGCAACCGTCGTAAGAGGAAGAAGGAGATCAAGGAGATTGCAAGCTGGGAAAGCCCATGTTCCTCCTCCCATCTCTCTCTTTCTCTCTCTCTCTCTCTGACAATTGATGGAGGCTGAGACTGTTTGAGTTTGAGGGACGGTATTATGATTTCGAGTTCGACGGAGGTTGAATGTGAGTTGGAATCGGTGATAACGAGTATTCCTTAAAGTGGGATGAGTATTTGAATCTTCATGATTCTTATCAAGGTAAACTTCGCTCTGTTTCTCCTAGAGGTAGGGACCGAGTGCTTGATTCTGCCAGCGTGAAATCTAGTTGAGTTCGGGACTATCCTGATGAACTCATTCAGGTGCCCTTTACTGAAATGCCTACCGTACGTTTGATTGAATTCCTGAATGGTACTAGCATTCGTATTTTGCAAGTATTCTTGCATCGTGATGATTATCTGGCAATGGCGTGCTTAAACTGAGAGTTCTCCAGGGCATATGACAAATTATTTTGGTTGATGTTGGTTGAACTCTCCCGGTTGTGCTCAATGCTCCCATGACTGAGAATTTGAACATGCCGTGTTGGCTTAATTTACTCAGAATTATGTTTTCCTTATCAATCTACGATTATGTATATGGCTATTCTAATATTCAAGACAATTACCATCTTTGAATTGGAAATTGTGAAATCCTTCTTTGAAATGTGCATCGTTACTATGTACTTTAGTGAATTCTAGTGCGGACTTCATCCTTTGCTTGATCTCGCGTGTAATTGGTTTAGTGTGCCTAGATGATTATGCCTTGCATTTTTCAATCTGTTCAGTGATACCTCAACCCCTTCACACTACCAATGATACTCGGTTCATTTTTTTCGGTGAATGCATGGGCCTCTACCTCTTTGATTTTCTTCGTTTACTGAAGATTCTGAAGTTCATTCCTTGATGTCACTTGCTTGTAACTGTTCTGTGAATGGTGTGCGAGTCCCTGGCATACTGACATTCGATGGCTGAGTGCATAATGAGCTGTTTATGCCATGGCCGAATGCTTTGCTCGATTCATTGTCCACATTGCTAATTTGTATGCATGTTCAGTTGTTGCTGAACTAGTCTCATCCATGAGAATTGATTGTAGAATATGGCTCAATGTTGTTTTCCTATGTTTACGGTGCTATGCGTTTTAGTTTTTGCAACATGATGTTCTTTGAAAATGTCTCTGCTGGAGCCACCCGTGGGTAATTAGAATGTGGTGTTTAGTATTTGGTCCCAAAAGTTCCTGTTGTGTAAAATCAAAGTTGTTTCCAAGTTATTCAAGTCACATTAGCAATATATGTTGGATTCATGTCGACTCCATGTTGATTTCTTATAGAATTCAATGTGCTTTTTGCATCATATGTGGGCTAGGATTGGATTTGATAGATCTTGGTTTCATATGAGGGTTAATTCAGGAGCACATGATGGTACATCGACGTGCAGATGATTTCTCATCATTTTTTAGTTACTAGTGTCTATCTATCTAAATCATGCTCATGCATCGTCATTCTACTACTCATATTTCTCAATTTTCAGTAGTTGAAATTACCTCAATACCATGAGCCATATTGCTTTAGAATCCAATGCGACTAATTTACATATTTGATCATGTTGTAATCATATTGGGAAGAGTGGTGGGCGATCTGAGGATTTTGCCACCCACCTAAGGAAATGTTTTGAAACTAGCCAAAGGACCGACTTTACCATCTTTGCTCAGATGGATCGGATATTGCATCAGGTGGCCTCTCATTTCCATGGGATTATGTTGGTCCTCATCTGCATAAGCTCTCCAATTCCGTTTGGCTATTTTGTTCACCTCTTCATGCATTCGGTGCTTTGCGGCTCCCTAAAGCTGTCCTCCAAATCTCCCAAGTGCTCCACCCAAAGCGACATCCTATAACCATGAGCCTGCACAGCATTAGTTAAAGCATTATTAGTCACAAGCTTAAGTTTTTGATAAATGTTGATGCACTCGCTGGGTGTTCAGCTAGTACCTGCTATTAAATAGCTGTAAACCACATGGAGATATAACATACTCGAACTTCCTACTTAATTCCATAGTTGTGCACTTTGAATCCAAAATCAGTGGTATTAGCTAATGCGCAACTCTCAGTGGGACCCATATGCACTCTACATCACGCGGCCCTCCACAGAATTCTCTGCCTCTCTTCCTGTCTCTCTACATCTAATGGACTTAGTCGCTTCCCTTTTCAGCTCAGGCTTAGCGTGCTCTGCAGCGTGGGGGCAGAACAGAAACAGAGCACCTTCCAACACGGAAAAGGAGCTTAGCAAATTCTCTCTAGCCCTCAGTATTCCTTTGATTTTCATTCCCTCTTCATTGTCCTCTCTGTCACCCTCCATCTACCAACAGCCATTGCCACACCTCCATCGTTGGCCACTACAGGACATGGCATGCTGAGAAGGGGCAAGAACAAACAACGCTGATTAAGGGAACTCGGGTTATTTTTGAGCATTTATAAGTCGCTCTCTCGGAGATTTCTTTTGAATTCTTTCCTGTCGCTTCTTTGCTGATCATCACCATTTCCCAATCGCTAACAGTTCTGCCTCTGCAACGAAGGTCTGTAATGTTGAAGTTCTCAAACTTCGGTCATGAGTGCCTCCTTTGACAATTCCATTCATTGACGTCGCTTCTATTATCTCCTTACTCATATTCAATGTCAATCGCTATAGCTAACCGTTCTTCATTCAACTAAACCACATGTGCTCTGTTTTCTGTTGCTTTATATATGAAGCAGAGGCAGGGAGCTATTGCTACTGTCTGTGCAAAAATTGGTTGTGATTGAGACTATATTAATGATTTGAATTTGCTGCATTGCGTTTGTGATGATTTGGATGTAAATCATTGCTTTAACTTTGTATTTAAGCTCCTTTGCCGAGATGTATACCGTCTGTTTGATGAAATTTCTGTGCTAGATCAGTGTATATTTAATTCAGGTCTTGACAGAGAGTTTCATTCATAACTAAATTTTTGATCGATTTTGGTCATACAAGCCTATTCGAGTTCTGTTTTGCCATAAAAAATCATAAGTAGTTTCATGTGTTCTTGTAGGAAGATATGGCTTCAGTTTCATATCAATTAGTCATCAAACGATTGCCATTTGCGGTCTCGTATGCTCTGTTACAATTCTGAAGGTGTGCTGTAAGATGTGGAATGAGCATGAATTAGATGGATAAGTGGTGTGGTGTGTGCAAGTTCCTTATCAATTTCACATGTTCAGATGGTGATTGCATGATTAAATTGATGAGATGTATGCTTGATATTGCCATTGGAGTCTTAGAATGATTATTGACTTAGAGAAGTCTGATGTTAATTGAAGTTTAATTCCATGATTCATGTAAACCTCGGGCATCTATTTTTTGTAATATTAAATATTTTGAAGAATATTGACTTCGTCTAAAGGTGATCCAATGGACGACAAAATACCGATATTCTCTCCCTTTCCTTCAACGCTTACCATGCGAGGCTTATTTGGAAGAGCTCCTACTTAAACCTCATTGATCCTTCAAGTGCGTTTGTGCCAACATACCGGGCTCAACACCAATTGCGAGCTGCTCATTCATGATGTCCGTTCCTTCCTCGGAGTTTTCTCTGGCCACTGCTATTCAGAATGATGTTCCAAAGATATGTTTCTCGTTTCATTGGAATGTTCATGATAGATAGATAGTCATTTGCGTCAACAGCACCAAAGGAGCACAACAGGAGATTATCAGACGGAAGATTGTCGCTGGTGACAGAAACTATCGTCAGTGACTAAGCTTCCCTCCCCCATAGAATTTGCAAAAGCAACCCTCACAGGGGAGGGAAGTTTAGTCACCAGCAATAATTTGGTCACCCATCTGATCACCGAAGTTCTGAGATCTGAAATGCCGCATTACTCAAACTTTGGTCATAATTGCCTGCTTCGACAATTCCATTCCTTGATGTTGTTTCTGTTATCTCCTTAGTCATATCCGAGGTCAATCATTATAGCTAATCATTCTTCATTCAACCAAACTCCATATGTTCTATTATCCATTGTTTTATGTACGAAGCAGAGGCTGGGAGCTATTGCTATTGTCTATGTGATAATAGACTGTGATTGAGGATGTATTAATGATTTGAACTTGCAGCATTTCCTTTGCAATGATTTGGACATGAATTGTTGCTTTACTCTTGCATCTAAGCTCTTTGGCCGAAATGTATACCACCTGTTTAATGAAATTCCTATATTAAATTAGTGTGTATTTTGATTCTGGTCTTGATAGGGAATTTCATTCATTACTAGGTTTTTGATCGATTTTGGTCATATCAGCCTAGTTGAGTTCTGTTTCTACATCAAAAATCATAGGTATTCAATTTTGAAGTTGCTTTGGATCTACTGCAACCTTGCCAATACATTTTGATTTGCAATTGTTGTGGCCCTGAGCTGATGTCAATTGCTCATTTATTTGATGCTATTCCACTCAAGTAAGAATGTACACTGATATAAGATTGTCTTATGGTGAATTTCAGGTTCGCTTGGAGAAGATATTATGTCATGAATGAATTAAATTCTACTGGATTTTGATCCTTGGATGCTGACCATGTCTTCATATCCCTGATTTGGTGTGCATTTGATTCCAACTTGAGGCTAGTTTGGTTATGGCATCATGCATGTTCATGCTAGGAAAGTACTATGGTGAATCTCATGCCAATTTTGCGAGAATTATAGTTGTGATTGCTTTGTTTAAATTCGGTATTAATTTGGCCTTGGATTGATGCCATTTTGATCAAGTAGACTCATATGCACTTGAGGAAGATATGGCTTCATTTCAATGTCAATTAGTCATCAAACGATCATGATTTGTGGTCTTGTATGCTCTATTACAATTCTGATCAGGTGCTAGAAGTTGTGGTTAAGCACGAATTAGATGGATTTTGTCTTAGTTCGGTTGTCTTTTTTATTGCCCATGGATAAGTGATTTCTCATGTTCAAGCTCCTTGTCAATTTCACATGTTCAGATGGCGCTAGCTAGATGGTAGTCCCGCTAGATACATATTAGCAAAGGGTCTCAACTCCTAGAGGTCAAATACTCATTTGCGAATATTAATGTCGATCTAATTCCTTAAAAAAGCACAAACTTTATGTCGACTCCCAATTCTAACTTAAACTTTTTTTTATGTAAAAAAATCACTAACTTCCACTTGAGTCCAGAATTTGACCCTTGATAAATCGCCATCCAAAATCGCAGTTAGAGGTCGGACAGGGCAGTCAACAATAAATCCATGTCAGCTAACTACTCTCCAAAATGATGCTTTGTTGGTCTTAAAATTTGGGAAAAGCGAAGCAATTAGAGCTCAATTCTTCAATTATGTCGTCAGGAGTCTTCAAATTCTTGTGGTTGGAAATCTTCAATTCGTCCGACAACTCACGCTCGAGAGAGTTGGTTTGTTGATCTTTTAATAGACCAATTCTGTACTCTATTGGTCCCGTGATCCCAAGGACTGGGGCTCGACCAAAGATATCATCTTCTGCAGGATCATTCTCAGCAAATCGCCTTCGTTCAAGGTATTTGATTGATTTTGATTGTGGTTCTTCTCAATTATAGATGGATAGCTATCTTCTTCAATGTCAAAGCTCGTTTCAATCCATGGTTTCGCACCTCGTGCGTTATTCTTGCTGAAAGATGCAAGCCTGATGTCCTGTTCAGGTTGGCAAATGTGTGCGGAAGAATTACATTCACATATTGTATTCACATTTTGCCTATGCGAAAACTTGATTGAATGTTGATTTTTCAGCATTGCACTGATTTGTTGTGCATAATTAGACATTGCTGCTGCGGCTATGTATTTGACAAACATTATCAGAATGTATGACTGTTAGAATGATCAGATCCTTCTTCATTCATTCAATCCATTCATTTTGTACTTTCAGCTCTATAAAGACGAGAAAGTGCCAATGCATATTGGATGCGAGTCCTCTGAGTCATGTATAAGGTGTTACACATCCAACATTCTGCAGTAAAATGAGCATCGATATGTTATATATATGGGTTTGACTGATGAGGCAAAAAAAAAAAAAAAAAAATGGTCACTTTTGCTCTCGTGATTAGCTTCTCCATCGTTCAGCCAGGACTTCTTATAGTCTCGCTCTCTCCAGATAGTGAAACCTTGCTTCATAAACAATAAATTGAGATGAATTCATGTGTCTATACGTGAAGTTAAGATTTGCACATGAAACTATGTTGCTGTTAGTTGCGGATGCTTTGTTATGGCATCATAGATGATCGAGTCTTGCTTTGTAACTTACCAACAAATTTCTTTACTAATGACAGCTTTCTTGTTGTCAACTTAGATCCTGGCAGTTGTTTTCATGGCCTAAAGAACCCACATCTTATTAATTAAAAAAATTCTACATGTGGATCAGTTTAGATGCTGGCAGTTGAATGTAAAGACTAAATGAGAACAATGAAGAGAGAGGGCTTTTGAGTTTTGACTGTTACTAATGCAGAATGTCTTCTTAGAGGAATTTCGCACTCTTGTTTTCTCACGAACCAACTTCTATTCTTGAAAAATCTTTTTGCAATGAAGACTTTGTATGAACTTAAGTCACCTCAATGGTAACTAGGACGCAGCTCTTCCACCATGGTCTCCTGCAAAGCTGTGGCCTTACTGTTCAACATTCACGTCGAGTACATTAATGCTACGTGGGTCTTGCTGTGGTCCCTCGCCCGGAAGCTGGATCGCTGGCATAGGAGGAGCGAGCTTTATGTCCGATGGCAAGCTATGTAGCGGGGGATGGTCGGCGGTTCCTCGGTACCAGATGGGCAACTACTTTTCATCCAATGTGGATGCGCTTCCATAGAGGATAATATTGCGAAACTGCTAAACAGCTTAACAGCTCTAGCATTTTGGAGACGGTGGGGCCCGAAGGAATGGTGAAGTTAGCCCTCTTATTCTTAATCAGCGGAGTACAGAATTCTTCAAATTGTATGGCCAGTCTGCGGGCCGGCAATTAAGCTCTGGCGTCCAACAGCACTTTGACCGCCTTGAAGACTCTCCAACGGCTACTTTGAAAATTGCAATTCTATAAAATAAAATAATAATACATTCAAAGCTTGCCGAAGGTTTAGATTCTGCAAGCGCGGTTCATAAACTACCAAAATTATGAAGAATTTTACCAACATACGAATGGATTAGTAAATTGCCAACTTCTTCTAAATTTCACTGGTACATTGTCAACATTGTAAGGGATTTACTAATATCCAAATAAATTAGCAAATTACGTATTTAAAAAAAATAGAAATGCTGTTCGTAGGTTATTAAAATGTGATTAATTTACTTATATAAGATTAATTTGTAAGTATCTCCTAGCCTAATTAGTTAGGATCTCATCCAGAAATCCAAGAGGTAAGGGGCTCAAAGCCCCTAATCTTTATCTTGTCCCACGAATTGAGGCATGCTTCAATTCCACCTAGGGATGCCAAATTTGAATCCTTCAGCATGTACTCAATTCGGGCTTACTTGATGTCAGAGGTGGCTTTCCTCCTGGCGTCTCATGAGGATCTTTTAATTTCTTTCGTTGAACAATATATTTCAATTTTTTTTATCCTGAATTATCTATTTTTCAGTATAGTATTTGTATATCCTGGATGCGTATGCAATATATTCATTTTTAACTAGATATTTTATTATATCCACAATCAATTCAAAACAGCCTCTATTGCAGCACTACAATATTTACACATGTATGCTGACTATTCGATTATGTGGGGTTATTTAAATTTTGGAGTATATGTTTAAGTATATTTTATATACCATCGAGTAAAACTATTTTTATTTTGGGCGATTGACCTAATTAAAGGGTTGCTTTTTTAAGAATATTCGCTGCTGTTAGTCGTAAAACAATTTGTACAAATTTGGGACAATATATATAATTGTGTATGTCACGCACACACTAATGTGACGCTTTCAAGCTTTTTGAGCAATTCCTTTATAATTTATATTTTCCTAGGTATTATTTACTTGAATAAAAAGATATTCTTTACTTGAATAATATTAACGTTCACGTATATGAAGTCACCCTGCTTTCCGACATTTGTAGTGTATATGTATACTTACACACATATACACATGTACTAACTGGTCTCATGAATGAGGTGTAATAATCAATGAAATTGAGTTTTTTAAGGACTATTAAAAAGGAATTGATCCGTGTATGCTGACCATGTCTTGATATCGCTGATTTGGTGTGCTTTTGATTTTAGCTGGAGGATAGTTTGGTTATGGGATCATGTATGTTCATGCTAGGAAAGTAACATGATGAATCACGTGCCAATTTTGCAAGAATTATAATCATAATCAAACTCAAATATGCTAGAATCGAAGTATTGCATGCTGACCATGATTGCTTTGTTTGAATTCGGCATTAATTTGGTCTTGGATCGATGCCATTTTGATCAAGTAGACTCGTATGTGCTCGAAGGAAGATATGGCTTCAATTTCACGTCAATTAGTCATCAAACCATCACAGTTTGCCGTCTTGTATGCTCTGTCACAATTCTGAACATGTGCTGGAATTTGCGGAATAAGCATGAATTAGATGGATTCGTCTCATTTTGGTTACCTTTTCTTTCTTAATTGCCAATGGATAATTGATATGGCATTTGCAACTTGTCAATTTCACATGTCTGGATGGCAATTGCATGATTGAATTGATGAGATGTATGCTTGATATTGCCAGGAGAGTCTTGGCTTGATCAATGTTTAGAGGACTCTGATGTTAATTGAAGTTTAGTTTCATGATTTTTGCAATTTCAAAGCAAACCTTCTACTAGTTTTAGATCTCGGGCAGCTATTTTTTTGTAATATTGAATATTTTGAAAAATGCCAACTTCGTCTAAAGGTGTCCAATAGACTAGCCAATTCGAGGAAATCTCTCAACAAAATTGGTCACTAAGGCCCCCTCAATATATTTCATAGACAATACTCACTAACAAAATTCCAATTATCTCTCCCTCTCCTTCAACACTTACCATTCAAGGCTTATTTATAAGAGGTAGTGCTTAGATCTAATTGATCCTTGAAATGCATTTATGCCAACATACTGTGTGCAACACCAATTGCGATCTACTTATTCATGATGTCCTTTCCTTCCTCTGAATGTTCACTGGCCACTGCCGTTCAAAATGATGTTTCAAAGATACGATTTTTGTTTTCCTCCCTCTCCCACAGAATTCACAAAAGTAACCCTCAAGCAAGACAACCAGCTCGAAACTTACAGCAACAACAGGGTTGCATTTGCGAAATCTACTGGGGAGGGAAGATTAGTCACCAGCACTACCAAACCCTACACTTGAAATCCATCAGGACCCTTCCCATAAGTTCCACCAGGAGAAGGTGCATAGTTCAGATCGTCTCTCCTATAATCCATTCTGCACTGGAGGTGCAGAGCTCCATCTATCTCCTTGGAGAAAGTCTCTCTGTTTGTTGATAGCAATTGTTGTTATGACCCTGTTGACTATAGTTTCGCTGATATGAAGGCACCGGATCTCTCCTCCATCCTTGATGAGGATCCCTTCTGCCGGCAGCATAATCCATATTGCTCATTGGCATCAGGTTTCTTCTTTCACCTTGTCCCGGGGTCCATAACTTTGCTGAGGAGCAGACAACCATATTGAAGGTTCCCTTGTCTATTTGCCATTTGACCTCCTTGCCCGTCATATATAGGTTGGTCATTGTTCATATTGCAATCTCGCATTTTACCACCTGGCCTCCCATACTGAACCGGAGGTGGTCTACGAGTAATTATTCCATTCTCATACTTGTCACCTACTGATTTAGTAAGTTCAACAAAACAACAAGCGCTGCAGGGTCACAAATCATAGAAACATTGGAAAGTTGAGGTTATGGAATCAGAGTATTTTGAATGGAATAAATGACTGAAAAAGATTTGTGGCAGAGACGTAGAGTAGATGAAATTTCCTGTGGAGTCAAGTCATTCTTCCATACTCCTTGTTTTGGGGATCAATGAAGGACTCAGGTAATATAAAGACAACTCCAGGTAGATCTATTTATAGCTTAATATGTCACTGCACAATGATGATGCGGTTACTAATCATTCATTGATTGCAATGGGAAACTTATCAAAAACACTTGCCTTTGAATTGCTTTGATTCTGCTTCAGTGATCATAGCCTGAATCCCCAGATTGGTGGTCGTGCTACATGCACAAATATTCTCTTTTACTTCCTCCAAGCGGTTGCCTTGGGACATAGATCTCATGATAAGGAAATAGCATACCCATGTTATTACAGTGTAAATGTAAACATTAGCTTAATTGCCGCAAATGTGGGGGTTGTGCATATCAATTTTTAAAGACAGTGTAAAGATCGCTATAAAGCTAGTGCTCAAGAGAGTCATATCGACCATCACATAGGTCCAACCCGCCAATGAAAGTCGTTATTTTGTGGTTGTTTCCCAAAACAATTTATTTGTATCAAGAACAAGTACACAATAGAAACCCCCCCCCCATTTTATTGAATGATCTTTTAAGCTTACATTATCCTTTTGAATTATTTTTCAATAGAGATAAATTCTAATATAATTAGCAAATGAAAATTAGTTATACACATTGCGTGACCAAACTTGTCAGCGGGGACAATTTGCTTTTAAGAATTTGGATGCCCATGTTGGTTCATTTTGGCATACTTATGCCAAATTATATATTTATTCTTATTTATCATTACAAATACTTGTTTGACAAAAGATCCCCTTCCTTACATATTTAACGTTTTTGTTTTCTATCGATTAATTATTTTTAAACGTTCCTCTTGTTGACACCCAAGTTTACCTCAAAAGCACGTGCTGATCATAAGGGAATTTTAAATGAAACGCCTTGTTTTGATTCGTGAAATCAAGGGAAAGCAGTTTTGATTCGTGAATTCAGTGGAAAGCAGTTCTTGTGAAGGCTACTTAAGCTAGGCCTCAACAGAATTATAGGAGCTAAACTCACAGTCGATGGCCAGGAAATTAATCATCACATGTCAGGCTATAAGGATGATGTGCTGAATTCGAAAATTAAGCAGGATTAGCATTGGAATCTGAACGAAAATAACTGCTATGAGAAACGTGCATAGAAATAGGGAAGGTTATTTACTTGAAGGGCAAGCTACACGAACATCGTCGACAGGTCAGGGAGCAGTTGGTAAAGGATAAGGATGTCAAGGAGGAAAGAAACACATGAACATTGCAAGGAGTAGTGCCCAAGAAGGAACAACCGACTAAGGAACATTGGCTTTCTTATAAATACCATAGTTTCTCCACTAAGAAACCCCTCACGCAAAACACAACAATCGTTTTTATTTTATTTTTACTTGATTGCATCTTAGTTGTAGCTTTCAAGATTCCTGTCATTGATTAGATTCCGGCATGTATCTCCATTTGGTCCTGCATCGTCGATTAAATTTCGGTACTGTTCCACAAAGTTCGGTGTCATTAATTAGATTCCGGCATTGTGCTTATATCTAGAGGTATTGATGTTGATTTGGATCTAGCTTTACACTTAAAGTAAGCTATGACATTGATTAAATTCCGTTATAATTTGGGTCCATAACATAGGTTATCTAACTACTTGTCTTCAGATTACATCATTAATTAAATTCTAGCATCATTTGTACTTAGGAGTTGTTCGTCTTTGAGTCATCTAGGTGTAAGTTGTTAGAGCCGTATATACAAGTTGAGAATAGAACTCCCTTTTTGCATTTGACATTCTCTGTCCAAGTTCGACACAGAATCTGAGTCTCCTATAATAAAACCAAAATGCAGCGTTTGGTGAAAGATTATTCACGGGAATCAAAATTGGTGAAACACCTCTCTAATTTAGACGTGTGTAACTTCTTTAAAATAGCATGTAACTTCATTTAGTATTAAAACATATTATGATATTTTCAACCTTTCCTTACAGTAGAGAGGGAGGGAGAGAGTTCATGAAATTAAATGAAGGCACATAAATGAGGAATTAATGGAGAGGAAGTAGATAGAGCTTATAACAAAAGAGTGCAAAATCCTTCAATCAGAGTGATACTTCACCATTACGATAATTTAACAATAAGAGAACTGGCGAAATTGATCTGAATAGATTTTCTATTCAAAACGTCAATATGATGATTCATGAAGTTTCATCACAAAGATTAAATTGATTAGTTAAATCTGACAATCGAAAAAATAAATTAGTAACGAAAGAGATTATTATCTACATTGACTTTAAGCGGAGGGGGGTATTTTGTTGGGTAAAAAAAAACTCGAGTTTTTTTTTTTTTTTGTAATTTAAACAAAGAAGGGCAATAATTCATTTGAATTACAAAAAACTAGTTGAAACTAATATCATGAAATGGAAAGAATACTATGAGATATTAAATGAAAAACTAATTCATAGAGGTTGTCTTTCTCTCATTAATGAATAAAACTCAAACTACTAACTTCAAAATTTTCAAGTCCAAATCCAAGGGAAGAAGGGAACTCTGTAGTCAATTTCGCTTGCATAGCTCTTTTGCATCAAAGGGATCGAGTCAACTAAAACTTTCTGTTGACATCGAAATTTTTATCGACATTCTAATATCCATTTATTTTGAAAAAATATATATATATATAAAAGATAAACAGAAAAAATGGAAAATAAAAAAATGAATAATGAATAAAAATGGATCAAATAAAATGAATGAACGATGAAAAATGAAGTCGTGTGGGCCGGCGTGTCTAGCCCACTTGGTTGTTTTCGGCTCACCCCTTAACCGGGCTTCACATTTACTTTATTCTCTTTGGCCCATTTTCCTTGTTTTCTTTGGCCCACCAGAGCCTTAAAAGGAAGCCCAGCCCATCACTCTTTCTTCTTGCGCGCACGTACGCTCGTGAGAAGAGCGTCTGTGCAGTGACGGTCACCGAAGAAACGCCCGTGAGCTCCTTTTCTTAAACACTCCATTCTCCCCCTATTCTGGCACCGAGAGCGTGAATCTTAATCGATATACTCGCGGATCAACCCTGCGAAAACGAGAAATACTCGTGCGAGATAATGATGTCTAGAACCTGCCGCGTCGTGTTTTGGTTGGAAATAGCGTCAAAGCTGAATCAAAAGCCTGTTCTCGTGGCTGCACAACACGTGCTCGACAAAATGCTCGAATGATGCGCCCAAATCCATGTTATCCGATCGACGTTAAAAATTTAGTTCGAGGCTTGATTGCGCATGTGTTGTTGACGCATGTCTGCTTTCGTCGTGTTTTGCTATGTTTTTGCTTGATTTCACGGCCCACCTTTTGATGTTCGTTAATGGCCATGCAAAACCGAACTTGGTTCGGCCGTCGCCGGCGATAGGCCGACGGCAACGGCCGGAGATGTAATCTGGTGATGGTGTGTGGTGGTGTGAGCGCCGGTGTCCGTACATGGACATGGCATCTAGTTGTGTGGGTTTAAAAAATGGAGAAGAAGATGAAGGTTGGGAGGGAAAAAAATGGCTTCGGGGAAGAAGAGGGGAAGAAGAGGAAGTGCAGTAGAAAAGGACTTAATAAGGAAAAAGACAAAAGAGGAAATTTTTTTTTAAAAAAATCAATAAAATATTCAAAATATATTTCTTGTAAATCCTACCGGGTCGGATCCAGGTAGACGGGTTGGATCGGGTTTACCGGTCCAAACTCATTCCCTACATATAATAATAATAATAATCAGAAAAATCATAAAAATTCAGAAAATCCTAGAAAATCCAAAAAATTCAAAAATTGGAAAATTTCTAAAACAAAAGTGAAAAAAAAAATAGGATTCTTTGTTTTGCATTGTCTTTTTATTTGTTAGGGATAATATTAGGATACTTATATAGTTTCTTTTATAATTATAATTGATTACGCATTTAAATAGTTTGAGTGTTACTTTCTTATTCTAGAATGGTTAGGACGAATCTTAAATTTCATTTGGATAAGTTGTTATGGCATTTGTCAGCACATAATCAAGTAGGTACTAGAAGGGAGTTAGTTTTAAGGCTAACATAATCAAATTCTCAAGTCTAGAATATCTGGTTATAAAAAATAAGATATCCTCCCATATTTTACTTGGGTTCTAGTCGACCAAAAAAGGCTAATGACGACTCCTTTGTCAAAATTTGCGTATGCTTAATTGATTTAAAATTTAGTCCGATGTCATGCGAAGTATGAGCTTGGTAGAATCCGAGTCAATAGAAAGTATGACAATACCCCCAAAACATAACTCTTTTTCCCCCAAGGGGTTAGGTCGCGACACCTTCTATTAAGAACAGAATAACACAATCTAAAATGATAATCACTGATGCATTGCACGTAACAATAATCACCGATGCGCCATTTTGATACTAGCAAGATCATCTAAAAGTAGTTTCGCCTGGATATTAAAACGGCCGAATAAGAATGAAGCAAATGGAATGACATCAGCTAGAACTTGAATTCTGGAAACGGGTAGCAATGGCGATGGTCTACATCTGGTGCGCCCGAAGGTCTTTCTGGCAGAGACATTGCTAGCCGAAGACAACGAACGTGACTAGGAATCTCTGTCTACTCCAAGCTCAAAATCAAGGCAGAGCAAGCACTCCTTTCTTTGGTCAAATCAACCGCGACGTCCTCACAGGGCGGAGGAGGAGGGGAAAAGAGAAGGCCAGGCCAGGGGAAAAAGCTGAAATGTTGCGGTGATGGGGCTGATGGGTTTGGGCCGTGGATCAAATCAATGGGTTTTCTCTTGTGGGCCGTGCCAATTGGCTTTTTTTATTTGTTATTTATTTTTATCTTTTTATTATTCTCTTTTTTTTTTGTTCTTTTTACTACCATTCATTGTTTTTATGCTCTTTTTTTTACAAAAATGTATTCTTAATTTGTCTACTGAAAATTAGGTATCGACTGTTTCAAAAATATTTACCTAATATTCAAAGAAAAATATCATGCTATCATGAACAAAATACAAGATTGTATGTGTCGTTGCATCAAATCTTAACTTACTAAAGGTTATCGTAATTTCTTGATCAATGGAAGAAACGAGCCAAAAATATATGACAATCCCATCGAATAGAATCAAGTATGTGTTGATGAAATATTGACTCATCTCAAATGACTTCATTTATGACTCTGATTAATATGGACCCTAATTCGAATCTCACCCATTTGGTGAGTCGAAGTCCTACAAATTAGAATGGAAGATTAAACAAAGATTGGTACGAGGGAAGAGAAAGAGATGGCTTTTTATAGTGGAAGATGATTCTTTCGTGTTTTGTTTTTCCTGCTCTAGTATTCTTTTTCAATTTATCTGAAGTTTTCAAAGTGAGAAATGATTAAATATGGCAAAGAGTCAAGGAAAAAGCAAAAGAAATGAATAAATATATTGAGAATAACATAGATTTTAATAAAACTAATGTTTATAAAGTTTCAGTTGAAAAACCAATCAGGTGACTAGTCAAGTGGCCCAAGACTTGATTTGCAAGTCAAAAGTCACAAGTTTAATTTCCCAATCTATTATCCATTTTGGGATAATTATGCGAATAAGTTGGCAGAATTAATTTGAACAATATCTTGTGGCAAACACATTCACCTGTTTGGAACCAAAGATTATTGTGGGTTGGAGAAAATCCAAATAGAATGTCCAGCAAAAACATTTGAGTCGCCATTGATGCCCTTCGATGAAGGGCTGTGACTCCACTTCGACGAATTTCCACTTCCACCATGATGTCGAGACAATTTCCTTCACGCGCAATAGCATAATTAACAATAACCTTTTTCAACAATAACAATAATAATAGACAATTTTGTCTCCATACCAGAAAAGAGGCGAATATATGGTGGAGTAGTTGGCACTGAGCATTCGCCCCTTGAAATTTCATTTGCTTCCAATTATATTTTTCTTGTCTTGAATAAGTGTAAGCTTTATTTGGTATTTCAGCACATGAAGTTACAATTGATGTGAAATTGCAACAATCAAGTCATAACGATGAATTAAATGTTGATAATTAGCTTATGTAGAGGATGATGTTGTGAAATAACTGAATAAAACATGTATTTTGTAGGTAGTGTGGCTCGAAGGTAATTTTAGTACAAAGAAATGGTGGAGTGCCTCACTTGTTTTTAATTAGCGGAGCATAGGATTCAGGAGAATTTTAAAAAAAAATTAATAATTTTGGATTCTTTGAGGTCAAGCATAATCAAAGCAAGCATTTATTTTTTTTAGTGATTATTTGGATGTTGTAGATGATTAAATAATGCATTGTACAACCTGTGCGCATTGAGGACGGGCCAAGAGATGCAAACAATCCACAATCTAGTAACTCAACCTTTTGTCTACTATCTCTATTAATCCATCCGTTGGTAGTGAAGGTGGATTTTGATGATACAGTTCATGCTGATGGAGTGAGCATATCATGTTCCACCATGGAAAGAATAGGAAAGCACAATACTTTGGCCTTCCATCATCATAGAAGGTTGACATTGTCTTCCTCGAATTTTTCAAATGTAGTTCCCATCATCCTCGTAGAGATATTCATTCACCTCACTAGCAATTGGCCTGGAGTGCTTGAGGCCCGCCGTTCTTTTTTGGGGCACATGTGGCCCAAGATCACAGGTCCGAAGTGGCACGGCCCATTGGCCATCCTAACTAAAATTTTTCTGGGCTCATATACAGATATTAGAACATTTTTTGATAGTCGAGGACCCTTCCCTGAAAATAAGTGTTGCTGACACCTTCATAGATATTTTTGGCGCTCCAATCCATCTCATTCGAACATCAAATCACATTTCCCATCTTGCATTCACTTTATCCCTCCTTCACTGTCTCCTGTCTTTCACCGAAAGTGTTACCGACAGCCTCGCAGATAATTTCGGAACCTCAACCCATCGGACATCTGTAAAATTTTCCATCTCGCAACCACTCTCTGTCCTTTCTATCCTTCACCGAAAATTGATGGTGACAGCTCCGTTGAGGTTTTAGCAGCCTCGACCAATCTTATTTGAGACATCTATCCACAATTCGCATCAGCCCTTTGAATCCGTGTCCTCTCTGTCTTCTATCCTTCACGGTAATTCAGACATCAGTCACGTGTCCCATCTCGAAACGAACAAGGGTCTGGAAAATGCAATATGTTATGGGCCCACTGAACATGTCTTTTAAGGAAAGAAGGAACTCATTTTGCATTTCCCCTCTCTTTCCCCCGACTTTCCGAAGGAATATATCTTGTGGGCCCCCACAGGAAAATCTTTCTCTGCGGTTCTCTTCGTATTCCTTGAATCTTTATTTACCTCGCTTCTTTTCACCCAATTCCTGAAACCGGCTTCATTCTACGGAATGGCTCCATTCGGATTTATATATACAGGTCTTGCTCTCAAAAGAAAAATCATGGTAACAAACATTTGGAGTGGCTCCATAAATAACATCTTTCGTTTGATGAGAAACTCGAGATATAAGAATTCTCCCACAAGTGTTGATGTTCTCATTAATAATAATATGTGTCAACTTGACTACTATAGTTGCATGAGTAGACATTCCTCAAAGAAATGTCAATAACATTGGTAAGCTTCTAAATTCAAATTATGTTTTGCACTCGGCATTATAGCCTGTCGTTTTTTTCTGGTCCATCAAGCTATGCTAAGAATGAAGTAAAGATGAGATGTGAATGGTTTGGGCAAAGAAAAAAGTGGATGAACAAGACAACGTCTTTGTCCTCAGCAATGGTGCATAGAGATTTTTTGCAGAGGAGCGAGAGGTTCTTTTAAGTTCTTTCGTTGATCGATATCTTGCAATTAACTATCTTGTATTATCTGTTTTTAAATATTGAAAATGAATGTCATGGCTACATATGGATTATGTACCTTTTTAACTAGAGATTTTTGTTAGCTCCATAGTTGATAGAATAACAACTCCAATTGTGACACTAAAACAATTATACGTGTATCATGATTATTTGATTATGTCAAGTTATTTAAATTTTTTGGTCATATTTTTAAGTATGTTTTCCCATAGTTTAAAGCAGTTTTTGTTTTGGGTGATCAACTGAATATGTTTTTTTTTTTTTTCAGAATTAAGAAGTTGCCTTTTTTAGAATATTTGTTGTTGTTATTCGTAAAACAATTTGTACAAAGTTTGGACCAAATATATAATCATATATGGCTACGCACATATTAAGTCGAAGCTAGACGGGACAATGTTGAGAGAGGGAGAGAGAGAGAGAGAGAGAGTATAGTGGAGTCGGTCCCCTGATGCGAGGTTGAAAAATGAAAGAATGCGTAGAGAAGCAAGAAGCGTAGAAGTTTGGGAAGAAATCTTTTGTGTTTCTTCAGTTGTATTCAATGTACAAAACTTAGTAATTATAATACAAGATGTACATGAAGAAAAGGTAATGAAATATTCTACAAATCAATCTAATATCTCAATCTAATCCATAATTGATTTAGTGTATGATTATAATCAAATCGGATTCCCGAAATATCTTCCGAATCTTCAACTATATCTTCCAACAAAAAATCAAGAAACTTTAATAATTGCAACACGATCCACAATGTATAAAGTCGTACTGTCTATATGCATCACGAGGCTGACATAACACTAACCTTCAATAATTGCAACGTGATCCACGGAAAAAAAGCAACTTAACTTTAAGCCGTTTAAACTCTTAACCTCGCTTTGTTAAGTCTTTCTCCCTCCTCCTCCTCCTCTGCATTTTAAAGAGAGAGATATTAGTAGTAGCATCAGAGGAACGATTGTGGACGTGTGTGATCGGTACTTGTTAGGGAAGGAGAGAGATGCAAGGATTTGGAGTTCATAGAGAATCGGAAAGAGGGTCATTAAATTGTTAACGAGGTGTAGTCAATCAATGCAATTGCCGGGTTTTCATTAAAAATATTAAAAGTGAGGTTTTGAGAAATGAGTGATGAGTATAATTAGTAATTTTTATTAAAAAAATGAAAAGGCGTTTGTCATGGACCTTCAATTTCTCTCAATGGAGTTGTGTATGTAACTCAAAGCCTATGCATGTTCACAAGATTGACAAATTGTTGTCTTTTAATTATTAATGGAGTGCCGGGAAGCATCCAACAAATCTCCATCAAATGTGGCACTTCCTCCATTTCATACAGATTGGATAATTATCAAATATATATTATACACCTATGATAAATTTATTTTTTTATATTATTATCTTTTAAAAATGGGCAAGTTGCCACACTTGATTTTTTCATCTCGATTTCTATTTGAAGTTGATTTTGGCAGATTAACAATCTACACTTGGGAGCTGAGCCCCTTCCCTTCTTTTCCGTTTATTCTTGGGAAGGTTTGGTGAGTATTTCTTCTATACTATAAACTATTAGTTATTTAAATTATAACCTTAATATCAAATTATTCATGTTTTTTTGCACGTGAAAATAAAATTAAGATATTGGGAATGAGAAACTACTTCCATTAGAGTTCACATATTTAAATGATGAGGCATGACCAACTAAAATTTAACGATAAAATTTCAGGTCATCAGCTTGGAAGAATTTATGATTTGATGGTCGTAGCATAATCAGCTTAGATATTAAGATTGATGGGGAAACTGAGCGCAACTCTTGTGGATCTTATCTTCATTACGTTTTGTCAAATAAACTGGGTGCTATTAGAGACGCAATGCCTATCTTCTTGAGAATTGATGTAAGGGGCTGAACATTTTCCTATACTTTTCACATGTCAATTGTCGTACCGAGCATCTAAGTAAAAGAAAGACGGACAATTCGGTGGAGTTGGGTCCCTCGGTGATTGGCTGAGTAGCCTTCACGTGCATGAAGCCGTACTGCCCATGGGCACCACTAGGTTGACATAACATGAAACTTTAATAATTGCCAAGCGACTGCTGATGGCCAAGCCGCAACTTCATCTCCATCCTCATTTAACTCTTAACATCACTTTGTTCAATCTTCCTCCTCCTCTGCGTTTTAGAGAGAGAGAGCACCGTCCCAACTGGCACGGCCCATTGGCTATCCTAATTAAAATCCATTCGAGTTCATGTACCATTTTCTGAGAGTGGAGGATCCTCCATTAAAAAAAAAATGTTGCCGACAGCTTCATAGATATTTTTGGAGCTTCAGCCCATCCCTTTGGAACAATCATTCACATTTCCCATCTTGTGTGCACTTTATTTCCGTCCTTCACAGTCTTCTGTCTTTCACCGAAAGTGTTGCCGACAGTTTCGCTGATAATTTCGGAACGTCAATCCATCAATTCGGACATCTGTAAATTTTCCCATCTGGCAGTCACTACCAAAAATTGTGAGTGACAGCTTCGTTAACGTTTTATGAGCCTCGACCAATCTTATTCAGACATCTCTCCACATTTCCCGTCTCCCGATTCAATTTGTGTCCTCACTGTCTTCTGTCCTTCATCATAATTCAGACATGCGCCCCCGTCGAATCTCCAAATGACCAAGAGTCCAGAAAATGCAACATGTTATGGCCCCACTGAGCTCGTCATTTGAAGAAAAGAAAGAGCTCCATTTTGCGTTTCCCGCTATTTTCTCCCCACTTTCCGGAGGAAAATATCTTGCGGGTCCCCACAGGAAAATCTTTCTCTACCATTCTCTTCGTATTCCTTGAACCTTTTATTTTCCTCACTTCTTTTCACCCAATTCCTGAAACCCGCTTCATTCTACGGAATGGCTTCATTCGATTCTATACATACGGGTCTTGCTCTCAAAAGAAAAATCAAGGTAGCAAACATTTGGAGTGGCTCCTTGTCCGTAAACAACATCTTTCGTTTGATGAGAAACTCAAAATGTAAAACTACTCCCACAAGTGTCGATATCCTCATTAGTAATAATATGTATAGACTCGGCTATTGTTGCATTAGTAGATGTTACTCAATAAAATGTCAATAATATCAGCAAGCTTCTCAACTCAGATTATGTTTTGTACTCTGCATTAAAAATGAAGTAAATTTGAGATGTAGATGATTTACGCAAAGAAAAAAAGTAGATGAACAAAGCGATGTATTTATCCTCAACAATGGTGCATGCAGATGTTTTACATAGGAGATAGAGGTTCTTTTCATTTCCTTCATTGATCAATATCTTGTAATTTTTTATCTTATATCTTGTAATTTTTTATCTTATATTATTTGTTTTTCCATATAGAAATTGAATATCATGGCTACATATGTAATATATACCTTTTTAACTAGAAATTTAATTAGGTCCATAGAATAACAAATCCTACTACGAGACTAAAATAACTTTACGTGCATGATAATTATTTGATTATGTCGGGTTTTTCAAATTTTTTGGTCATATTTATAAATATGTCTTTCCGTCGTTTAAAGCAATTTTTGTTTTGGGTGATTAGTCGAATGTTTTTTATTTTATTTTTATTTTTGGTTAAGATGATTGACCCAATTAAGAGGTTGGTTTCTTTAGAATATTTGTCACTCTTATTCATAAAACAATTTGTACAAATTTGGAACCAAACGTATATTCATATGCTTTGCACATATTAAGTCGAAGCAAGCGGGGATAGCGTTTAGATAGATAGAGAGAGAGAGAGGATGGTACGGTGGAGTGGGGTCCCTCGGTGTGGGGTTCAAAAAGCATGAAGCTTAAATAATTGCAACACGATCCACAGTGTATGAAGTCGTACTATCCATCTGCATCACGAGGTTGACATGACACCCCGGTTAAATTCTTAACATCAATTTGCTTTCTCCTCCTCCGTTTTGGAGAGAGAGAGAGAGAGAGAGAGCAGGAGCATCAGGGAGCAATGATCGTGGAGGTGTGTGGTCGGTACATATTAGGGAAGGAGAGAGACTCCCAAGGATTTGGATTTTATGGAGAACCAAAGAAGGGGTCCTTAAATTGTTAACGAGGTATAATAAAACAGTGGAATCGGGTTTTCTTTAAAACTATTAAAGTGAGGTCTTGAGAAATAAATGATAAGTATAATTAGCAATTTTTATAAATAAAATAAATTAAAAGGCAACTTTCATGGACCTTCAATTTCTCTCTATGGAGTTGTGTATGCAGCTCAAAGCCTATCCATGTTCATGAGATTAATAGATTAGTGTCTCTTAGATATTAATGGAGTACCTAGGTCTCTTTGAGCATTCTACAAATCTCCATCAAATGCGGTGATCCCTCTATTTCATACACGCAAGATAATTACTGAAGACAAATAATTTTTCTAAATATATCTATGACAAATTTACCTTTTATATTACGTTCTTTTGAAAATGGGCGAGTTGCCACACTTGATTTTATCATCTCAATTTCCATTCGAAGTTGGTTTTGGCAGTCTAACGGTCTAGAATTGGGAGATAAGCCCCCATTTCTTTCGACTTGTCACTTGAGTGCCATAATTTTTTATTGATTAATTGAGTGTGACTTTAAAAAAAATATTTACTTGAGTGGCTTAACTTTTAAAAAAATTTCACTTAAGTGCCATGATTTTCAATTAATTATTTAAATACTACAACTCCCACCATAAGTGTCATGATGCGTAGCACTTTTGGGGAAATTCTTCAAGAAGGTTACAGTGCTCAAATGAATATTTTTTAGAAGTTTTATAGTAAAGTGATCGGAATAAAAAAAGCTGTGATACCCTTACCGTGACATTTTTTCAAAGTTAGCCTTATGTAACTTGGGCATTACAGACTTTTACATGCCATGACAATACAATCACGTAAGCACTTCAAAGATGCGTTTGCATAAAAATGATACAAACTTTTACGGAAGAAGAGGGGACAAGACAAACATTTTGGTCAAAACTGGTGGTCTTCACATGGTACAACAGTAGAAAGCATTATTGCACATAGCCGACTCCGTTATTGTCCTACTTTATTAAAGCTTATGCTTAAAAGAGCTCGCGTTTGGTAATCATTTTATTTCGGGGAATAATTTTTAATAAGAAACGATTTTTTTTTATTCACAGGAACAATTTCTGAGTAAAAGAATGCATATGTTAACTTTCCTAAATTTCTATTCCCGATATAGAAATATGTTTGGTAGGATTCTTAGTTTTTTTTTTATTTTTTTTAATTTTTTAAATTCTTTTAATATATATATATATATATATATTTTCCTTTTTCTCTTTAGTTAGTTGCTAGTAACTGGCTGGGCGAGGTCCAATAAGCTCGTCGAAACCTCACTAGCCCAGTGTGAGGCCTGGTGAGCTCGCCGGAGGCCAACTTGGCCACAACGAGCCTTGGCCTCGCCCTAGCTTGGCGAGGCCCAACCTCGCATCGATTGGGGAGGCCGAGCCTCACTGTGGCTCGAGGTCTCCAGGGGCTAGCGACACTCTGATGAGGTCGCCGGCCCTCTTCTAGCCGATTGCCGGCGACCGACCAAAAGGAATAAGAAGAAGTAGAAAAGAAAGAGAAGAATAAAAGAGAAGAAAAAAGAAAAGAGAGAATAATTGATTCTAAAAATTGTTCCCGAGAATAAGAAGTTATTTTTTTCTACTTTTTAATTCTATTCCAAATCTATTTTTATCTATTCTTGAGAACAAAAAAAATAGATTTTTTATTCCCAGGAACAAAAATTTTACCAAACACGTTCTATTCTTTTTTCGTTCCCTAGAATAAAAGAATAAAAAAATTTGTTCCGGGGAGCAATTTTTTTTTTAAATAAACAGACCCGAAGTAAATGAAATTGGAGTGCATCATCTGAATTGAATTATGGACTTAGAGAGATTGGGGCCTTGCCGCTGCTGATATCTAGAGGTGAGCACGTATGAAATGATTAATAGACGGCGATGGTGGTAGACAGCCGAATAATTCTCACATTCCAAAAGCGGCGAGGTCCGAAGGCAATTTTAGTTAAAAAAGAAATGGTGGAGTGGGTTTTTTAGAACCGTCAAATTGAGGTTCTAAAAAATAAATGATAATTATGCTTATTAATTTTTTATAAAATTAAATGAAAAGGCATCTTCCATGATCCTTCGGTATTCCAATGGAGTTGTCTGTATAGCTCAATGCATATTCGCAAGGTTAGTAAATAGGTGTCTCTTCGATATCAATCGAGTGTCGAATTCTTTGAATACTCGAGTCATCCTTATCAAGTACGGTGGTCTTTTTTATCCCGCACATATCAATAATCACCAGTGACATACGCCATGCTCCCAAAGGTGGCCCTAAGTAAATGCACAAATATGGTGATTCATTCACAATTACCATTTAAGCAACCTCTTGGATTTAAAAGATATGCGCTGCTTAGTTTTCTTGGAAGAAAGCTGACCTAATGTAAAGTGAAAACTCTTAATTTTTCCTTATAAAACATTCTTGATTTAGTAAATAATATCTATCATTGTGATCACGGTTTTATATCGTATTCTTTTGAAAATATTTTACTTGCTGCCCTTGATCTTTTAATCTCAATTTATATTTGAAGTTGATTTAAGCAGCTTAATGTTTTAAACTTGGGAGCTGAGCCCCACTTCTTTTCTTTTCTTTTAACTCGTGGGAAGGTTTGGAGGATGTTCTTCTACACTAGAAATATTTCATTAAAATTTAGATTCAAATGATGACGCATGACAAATTAAAATCTAATTGCAAAAGTTATGGGTCACAAGCTTCGAAAAACTTGGAGTTGATGATCAAGGCATAGTTAGCTTAAATATTAAGATTTCTATGGAAATTGAGTGCAACTGTCATGGATCTTATCTTTTCCGGAGAGGTCCAAGTTGGAGGAACAATTCTCACCCCAGTAGCATGATTCTAGTTTGTTGACATCGAAATTTCATGTTGTCGCAATATTGCCACATATCTCAAACAAACTTGAAAACTTGTCATTCTTATTATCGATGAATGCTTGGCACTTTCCTATTTTGAAAGGCTTGGTGAAGTTGAGGACATTGCGAATCACTAGGTGCAAATGCCTCATAAGGACACTTGATCTGTCGTGCTACAATCCTTGGAGCCCTCTCAATTAGAAAGACTTGTTGGGATTCAAGGTTTGCGAGCATTGAGATCTTTGTTGCACCTAATAGTTTTCTATTGCGATTCAATTGAAACATTACCTAAGCTATCCAAGCTGAAGAAGCTTAGGTGTGTTGAACTGAGGGGTTGTGCTAAGCTAAGAGCCATGGAAAGCCGCAATAGCCTAGAGTCTTTATAGTACTTGTAGACCAAAGGTTGTAGATCTCTCGAAATGTGCCATCCAAGGTGTCGAGATCGACCAAAAAAGAGACGGATTAGATGTCTCTTTATGAAAATTGATTCCTGATGAGATACCTCATCAGTTTGATGGTTGATCTTAATTTGGACATTCCTAATCAGTTTGTTGGTTGATATTAATTTGGACATTTCTAATCAAGCAAGTTTGAATTTTATTCATGGTATGGACAGAAAGTGTTAGAAGCACAAGTACAATATGGTTACTGTGTATGCAACTTAGTGGAAGAGATTCATCTATGGATTGATATTTGACAACATGCTTGTCCTCAAATTTAAACTAGTGATTGATGGTAAGAAAATTAGGTAATGGTTCTTTGGTGGTTGTTGTTGTTGTTGCCGTTGTTATCGTTATCATTAATAATGGAGATAATTGTTCAAAAAGTCCTAAATCTATTGTACAATGATCACTTCAGTCCTAAACCTTGTGAAATCTAGTATGAACACCTAGAGGGGGTGAATATGTGTTTAAAATAAATCTTGGCAAATATATGTGGAATAAAATAAACTTCAAATAAAACAAATGAGTTAGGGAAAAGAATAAGAGCACAAGGTTTATAGTGGTTCAACTTAATCCAAGCCTATGTCCACTCTCCTACACTAACAGCCTTCTTGGCTGGATTCCACTATACAATCAACAAGAGATTACAACTTTGAGTGCAAACACTTAGTAAATCACACTATCTCACTAAATCGCTCTTTTGGTATTTCTCTCACGATCACAAACATTTAAGCTCAACAAAGACAAGTATATGATCGAAGGTCACTCGAACTTTGGAATTATAAATTTTACGCTACATCTCTTACTTGCTCATCAGTCCTTCATCTCCTTAAATACTTCTCCACTTCCAAACTAGCCGTTGGACAGTATCTTGAGGATCATCTTCCAATCTACCCATTAGATAGCTCTGTATCTAGAAATTTTGGTAACCGTTGAGTGATGTGGAATCCCAAATCCATTCCGATCACCTATACAAACAGAATCTTAGTTTCCATAAGTAAAACTCCTTTGTATAGAAAGTTTCTGTCTTCAAGATCCAATCGTCAATCGATTAGATTGAGATAATTAAATCAATCTTGATGATGAATTCAAACCAGATCACTAGTCGTTATATGATTGGGCTTAAGTTACGTTCTGTCGAATCTGGATGTAATGTTTGAGAGCCATAGACTTTACAATCTGAGTTTGAACATATTCTGCTTCAACATAGAGTCTGTCTTCTGGTTCTTCCAAGTATAGATTTGATAATATCTTTTACACATTCTATCATCTGCTTAGCCTATTACTCAACCATAAAATACATTAGTAGCCTTTGATTTATTTTGTCATCTTCAAAACATCATAAGGGATTTCCCTAACAAACCTTTCATATATGTTGGTTTAGTCTAAAAACTTTTAACAATTTCTTAATGTAGTCACTTCAACCAATTTTGATTGGAAATCGATGACGTGAATATCAGCCATCTGACGTGGTTAATTTTCTAATGAACCGATGTCAAAATTAGGTGGGGAAAAAGATATTCTCTTATTATCTAGGACGTTGAGCCTAATGATTTTAAGCTTCAAATCGAACTCTATAGAAATGATAGTGAGGATGAGATACAATTTGGTTCCGATGAACCGAAGCAGTAAAAAGTGGTCCCAACCAAGGTGGCGCGTATAGTGTTAACTACTATTGACTAGTGAGCCACAAGGTTTAAGCTGACTGTAATATGGCATCTTAATTACAATATGTCGTTACTTGAGTTCCTTAGTTTCCAGAAATTTATGAATTTTTAGTTGAATGGATGTCACCCAATTTTGCAAAACAACAATCACATATTATAGACAACTCTAGTTATGATAATAAGTCAATCGCTGAAACTTATTGCATGTTTTATCTAGCCTTCTAAGGTCCACCGATGAGTTGATCCCCCATTGTATCTTATCAAGCCCAAATTCAGTGTCATAATTTCTGCACAATCATCATACCACACAAACAATTACAAACTTTCAATAATGATCGTTTGTATGGTATGACAATTTATGTAGGAGTTATGAGAAATATGTGTTCAGTTATGGAGAAAGCTTATAAACAAAATAATTAGATTGTCCTCTAGACGGGTAAAACTTAATATACCTTACCACAATACTTGAAGCATTGTGCAGAATTGCACTGCATTGCGTGTATAGAGATATTATTGCACATTGACTTTGCACAACTTAAGTTCAAATACTATGTTTTCTTGGAAGTTGTATTAAAATGTTATTTTTTAGTTCTTCATTTGACTTGTTTTGGCAATTCTTCTCAACTGATAGACATAGATCAAATTGACTGTCCGTGAGCTTTGGATTAAGCTGAAGGTCCAACATAATTTCATTACTAATCATCTGATCGTATTGAATGATCAAGAAGAAGGCATAGTGAAAACTATTAGATGCCGAAGCTGGAAGGGTACACTTTGTTATAATATACAGCATGGATGGCAATGGCAAGATGATTTTGATGGTGCTATTTTTAGCCAATTATTTGCTATTGAATAGTGCATACCTTGATTCAAACACTTTTCAATTCTTATGCAACTTCTAATAGAAGTTAGCCGAGATGAGAATACGACAAGTGATGTAACTTTTGTACAACAATTATTTGAGAGTCATATTTTTTTTTTTGATTAATTGAGTATCGTGACTTTTAAAAAAAAATGTTCACTTGATTGACTTAATTTTTTAAAAAAATTCACTTAGATGTCATAACTTTTAATTGATTATTTAAATTCTACGACTCCCACACCACGAGTGCCATGATATGTAGCACCTGTGGGCAATAGTTGGACAGGACTGGAATTTTGCATTTCTATTGAAAACAAGGAATTCATTGTGCATTTCCCTCCATTCCTCCCACCTTTTGGAGGAAAATATCTTTTGCAACGTGACACGCGATGCATAGAAGTCGTACTGCCCATCTGCTGCATGAGTGATTTTGACATATCATGAAGCTATAATAATTGTCAAGTGACCGACTATAGCCGAATAGCAAACTTAACTACACCCTGGTTAACTCTTATCCTCGTTCGAGGTGTCACTTGCGAGGTGCTTTTATACAAACTCTTGATGAGAAAAGCATTTTGGCCAAAATAGGTGGTGACCATATAGCACAACAGGAGAAAACATTATTGCACCAAGTGGGACTCCATTATTGTCCAACTTTCGTAAAGCTGACCCGTAAGGAACTCGTGAAGTGACTGGCATTGGAGTGCATTATCCCAATCAAAATCTGGACTCCGGCTGCTGCTGATTTGCTGGAGCCAAGCATAGCTCTCCTAATTTTTAGCTGGTGGGGACTGAAGTCAATTTCAGTACAAAAAAAATGGTGGAACGGGTCCACTTGTTTATCAAGCGTAATCAGATGGAGGCACTTGCTCTTTCGGAGATTCCGTAGATGTAAAGATGATCAGATGACTCGCTGAAACACGAGTACGAATACATAAGAGAAATGCAACTTAGAAAATATATAACTAGAATCAAGTTATTCATTTATTTGGATATTCATGCTATCGACATGTATATGGCTCTCAGAATTTCTTTTTCATTTACTAACACCCACATATATTATCACTGATGACGTCCTTTATAGTTGTGTCACTGGTTAACGATCACGTGTCTAAATATGATGGATTTTGCACTTGAATCTCAGCTTCTCCTACTTAGAACAACTTCGGAGGCCATACCCGTCTTTTAATAGACCAAGCCTTACACGATATATGAAAGCGTGGCCAGATTGCACGCATCGACAAAAGGACAAAATGGAGCTAAGGTTTGCAAAGTCAATGCAAAAAAAAAAAAAAAAAAAAAAAAAGTTACAGGTAAGTTAAAAGAGTTATCAAGCTTTTAATGAAATATAATATCTTACTGATAAAAGATCACGGGATCCTCGATAACAAGTACCCGGATTTTATCAAATGTCATGGGGAAGTTGAAGAGTTACATATGATGATTGCTAGCTGGCCTTCACCTTAGTTTGCGAAAATGACGGTCTCTTCAGTCTCCACTCCTATTTCCGATTTTCCTCGGCGCTGATCTGGTGGGCAAAGACGGTATGTCTAAGACAACAAGATACAGAACATATATTGACATTTTAGATTGTGGCAAAGTTCTTGACGAGGTATACCTCTTCAGATACAGTAAATCCTCCACCCCCTTAGCATCATCAGTCCTTCCCTCCACATCTTCCTCTTCACTATTATCTCTCATAGATCCCTATGCATCGATCCGGTGGGTCAACACAATTTGAGACAATGAGATAATTACTCCCTTAATTCTGGTTTTTACGCAATACGGTTAAGACATTTAAGACATTTTGAACATTTAAGAAATTTTTAGTTTGTGACAAAGTTATTGCAGAGAACTCTAGGCATGACAATAAGTCCATCACAAAACAACTTATTAAATGTTTCTATCCAGCCTTCTATGGTCTCTTGAGGAACCGATCTCATGTCATCCTTGTCGAAACCGAATATTGTGCTGTTATTTTTGCGTAATGTGTTGTCCCATATAAACACTTAGAAATTTTCAGTAATAATCATTTATATGGTATGACAATTTGTGTAGGAGCTACGACAAAGCTGTGTTCTATAACCGAAAAAACTTATAAAGAAAATTTTTAAATAATGAAGAAAATTAGATTCTCCTAAGGATGTGTAGAGCTTACTACCCCCGACCCCAATACTCAAAGCATCGTGGAAAATTGCACTGCACCGCGTGTACAGAAGATATTATTGCACTTTGACTTTCCACACTTGAAAGTCCTATTAAAATGCTTTTTGAGTTCTCCATTGGACTTGTTTTGACAATTCTTCTCAACGGACATGGGGCACTCATCAAATTGACCGTTCAAGAGCTTCGAGTTAAGTTGAAGGGTCAAACATAGGTTCATTACCGAGCCTAAGGGTCGTATTGAATCATCAAGAAGGCATAGTGAAAACTATTTGATGCCAAATCTGAAGGAGCACGTTTTGTTGCAATTTACAGGTTTGGTGGCGGTGGTAAGATGACTTTGCCAGTGCTATCTTTAGCCAATTATCTGCTAGCTTCAACTCTTATGCAACTTGAAGAGGGTAGTTGGCCAATGAAGAGTGCATATCTTGATTCAAACACTTTTCAATTCTTACGCAACTTCTTATAGAAGTTAGCCAAAATAAGGACACTACAAGTGATGTAACTTTAGAATGGCGGTTACTTGAGCATCATGATTTTTTTATTTTATTAATTGAGTGCCATGGCTTATAAAAAAAATGTTCACTTGAGTCCCTTGACTTATAAACTTTCAATTGATCATTTAAATGCTATAACTTTAAAAAAAAAAAAAAGAGTTCACCATGAGTACCATGATACATTGAATTTCTAGCACTTGTAATGAATGTATTTGAAAAAATTATGGCACTCCATCGAACGCTTTTTAAAAGTCATGGCAGTCAAGTAACCAAAAAACAAATAACTAAAGCACTCAAGTAATTACAAAAAAAAAAAAAAAATTGAGAACTCAAGTGAGCGTTGTATAAAAGCATGATATTTGTAATGGCACTTCTCCAATCTAGGGGCATTGTGGACTTATTAAATGCAAGATGCTTTTACAGGAAAATAACACATTTCAACGAGAAGACATTTCGTCCAAAACCAGTGGTCTCCACATGGTACCATAGGAGAAAGGATTATTGCACTTAGCGGACTCTATTTTTGTGCAACTTTATTAAAGCTGATACTTAAAGAGTTAGTGAAGTGACAAGGATCGGAATGCATTATCTGAATTGGAATCTGGACTTGATTTGCAAGTTTAAGGTTAGAAATTAGATTTCCTAGTCTATTCTCGATTTTGGGATAACTAAGATAGCATGCGAATAACTTTAGCAAAATGGATTCGAACGTCGAACGATATTTGGTGGCAAATGCGTTCACTTGTTTGCTGTCAAAGATTATAGTGGCTTGGAGAAACTCCAAACAAAATCGTCCACCAAAAAAAATTATGGTCACTGTTGTTGCCGGTTGATGCTGAGTTATGACTCTACTTTGATGAGTTTTCACTTGACTTTCATGGAAGAATTTATTAAATTAACATCTCAAATTTGAGCTGTTTACGGAATTCGACCCGATTTTGATGAGTCTTTAATTTTGATCGTGAAGAGCTCTCCCACTAAAAGAGAAAACGGGGGCACACTTTATGCTATTTCACTTTTGGGGGCAAAAGGTTCATTGTGAGAGAAAGAAACAAAAGGCCTTACCATGACATTCTTAAGCAAAGGAGGGAAAATAAGCGGTCAAACTCACGAGAGATACCTAATTCAGACCCTAAACATGTTTTGGCTCGTCTCGGTGCCAATTTTCAGTCTTTTTGATTGACTCTAACAGAAAATGAAGTTCGTCGGATGTTTAATTTTACTTCTGACTTTTAACAAATTCCATTTTACTTTTTATTTTAGTGTCAATATTTTAGGGTTATTTATTAATAGTGAATTCACATCGTGCATTCGACCACGATACATTATGGAGGCAGAGAGAACTCAACTTTTTCAGTGAACATTTCCAATCGAAGAAAATATTTTAATTTCGATCCATTGACGAAAACTCTCAAAATCATAAAGCGAGAAAAAAATTATGCATGTGTTTATCTGCCAACTATTTGGACATACATAGCTTCGCATTCAAAATTTCACACTAGCCTTCAGCGTTTCTTCGTCCACTTTTTGGGGACTCTATTTTCAACGGTTCACACAAACTTTCAAAAGCTTTAGATTTCTCCATCAACAAAAATATAATAAAGTACAAAGCTCAAGAAAAGAAGCCCAGTTTTTATGTTGACGAAGACTAGCTGATTAACTTGGCTTACTTCAAGGGGGCGATAAAGGATAGCCACGTAATGAATTATGTAATCAGGTATTACTATTTGGGCATTGAGGGTGTGTTTATAATCTTTTTCTTCCTGTGAAGTAGGAGAAATGTACATTAATCAAGCCCTCCAGCTTGTCGATAGATTTGTGTTTACAAGAGATTGCTGGCCTCCGGATGATTGTTACAATCTCTTGAAACATGTCATTTCAACTTTAGAAAAGTTTCTTTTGACTCTTGAGGTCATTGGTTTCTTCCTTTATTGTGAAGATAAATCGGCACGGTAGATAATGGGAAAATGTTAAAAAGGTCATTGGTTTCTTCCTTTATTGTGAAGATAAATCGGCACGGTAGATAATGGGAAAATGTTAAAAAAGTCATGGGTGACTCCCCTAAGGAAGTCTGGGAAATGTCGTTGCTAATTTCCGAAAAGTTAGATAATTGGGAAAAGCAAGCATTGCTCAACTACATTGTTTGTCTTTCGCTGGGTGGATAATGATATTGCATCTTATTATAGAAAACAAATCCTTTTCTTGTCTTGCATAAATACAAATAGTGTCTGGTAACAAAATACCACGATAAGAAATCGAAAGACTTTATTTGATGCCTCACATGAAGTGCTTTCTTCCAAAAGTTTTAGGAGTAATGTAAAACCTATTACAGATTTCAAACAAATATATTAGCTACTTTGGTAACTAAATGCTATAAAAAGTAATGTGTTTGTGGTGGAGTAGACTTGCGTATGTTACTTTTTAGGTGTCCTCGTGTACAACATATATATATTTAAAATTCAAATGATTCTTTAGAAACTTGACCGATTTGGATTTGTGACGGATACTACTCAAGTATGGAAATGATTAATCTGGAGATTGTGATCTTAAGAATAGGCTAATCTTAGGGAAATGGTTATATTGTTTCATCATAGTTAAGCTATTCAGAATAGAATGAAATCGTGGATTGCCAGAATCAAAACAGATGCATATTTGCCAAGGCTCTCAATCACTAGAGGTTAATGCCTTATCCCGTAAAATTTCACACATTTTTTCTTTTATTTTTTATTTTTATTTTTGCACAAATCAATTTCAATACTTGAAAAGAACTTTTTGCAGGGTAAAGCTGCGTATGAACTCACTCCCCTCTAAGCGTAAAACAATGGTGACAGCTGGACATCCATTCCGCATTGGAGGGCGGGATGGCATCTTCGGGAAATTAAAAGTTAATGCCTCTATACATGGGCCCAGGGGTGGGCTTATGTGTGCGTAACATAGTAAAGCTGCCTCTATTAAAGCCAGGTGCTGCTCTTCCTGATCGTCGCAACTCTAAATGGCCACTTCCTCCCTCTAGATTTCCATCTCCATTTACGCCTATTGCTAGAAGCTCTCTTTTCACCTAATCCTTCGTGGCTATGGATTCATCCTACTGAATCTTTCCAGTCCGGTCATTTCGTTTCATTACTGGGTTCCATCAGTTCCGCCTTTCTCGGCATATATAATTTCGCAACTTCCATTTCTCCTACAAGAGAACCACAAAAGTCGAAACCGACAAAGGAAGGGGGGTGGGGGGAGGGAATGGCGGAAATTGTTATTGCCGTGGCTTCCAAAGTGGCAGAGTACCTGGTGGCTCCGGTCGGTCGTCAATGCGGCTACGTGATATTCACCAACAGCTACGTTGGTCAACTTAAGGAAGAACTCGAGAAGCTCGATGAAGTGAGTTTTGGGGTGCAGCGTTCCGTCAATGATGCTGAAAACAACATGAGGGAGATAAGACTCGAAGTTAACAGATGGAAGAATGATGCAGAGACCGCTGCCGACAAGGCGCGCAGCATGCTGGATAACGATGGAAGAGCCAAGAAAACTTGCTTCTGCGGGTGGCTTCCCAACCCGAAGGGGCGTTATTATCTCGGCAAGGACGCGAGGAAGACTGCCCAGGCCATCCAGAAACTCATTCCGGATGGTCAATTCGAGACGGTCTGCTACGAGAGAGCTCCGCCTGGGCATGTACCGGGTGCTTCCGACGTGAATATGTCGGCCGCCGATGGGGGCGACACTATCACCGATTCGCGAGCTTCCATCTTTCAGGACATAATGAAAGCTCTGGATGATGAGAAGCAAAAAGTGATTGGGGTCTACGGGCCTGGCGGCGTGGGGAAGACTACTCTGCTGGAGGAAGTCAAGAAGAAACTGAAGAAACAGGGAAGACCGTTCCACATGATCGCCAAAGCGAATGTGTCGCAGAACCCGGACTTGAAGAAAATTCAAGACGATATTGCTTACGCCTTGAGTCTAAAAGATCTTAAGGATGAGCCGAGTGAAGAAGGGAGAAGAGATCTTCTGTTCAAGAGATTACAGAAGGATCCGGGTGAGAAGATTCTCATAATATTGGACGATCTGTGGAAAGAGCTTGATCTGAGGGAGGTCGGAATTCCTTCGGTAGATGAGAGCAAGGGATGCAAGTTGCTGCTAACATCCAGATTTAAAAATGTTCTGGAGCAAATGAAGTGCGACACCCCCATATATCATCTTGAAGGTTTAAAGGACGACGAAGCATTCAGGCTATTTGAAAAGACGGTCGGCGACAGGCTCAAAGACGATGAGGAATTGAAAGCAATAGCAACTCAAGTAGTCAAGAAACTTGCAGGTTTGCCTCTTTTAATTACGTCCGTTGCGTGCAACTTGAAAGGTAAGGGTGTGCACGCATGGAACAATGCTTTGACAAAAATAGATGTGTCAAAAGTGGAAACCATAGTGAAGTTGAGTTATGACCATTTGGAGAGTGAGGACACCAAGTCCTTATTCCTGTTGTGTGGTCTTATTGGCGGGACTTTTCCGGCCGAAACTCTATTCATACTAGGCATGGGTATGGGCTTGTTCGAGGAATTCACAAAGACGATACAAGGTTCAAGGGATAGATTTAAAACTATGCTCGATGAACTTCATTCTGCTTGTTTGCTGCTGGACGGTGGCGATAACAAGGAGTATGTGACCATACATGATCTTTACAGTGAGGTGGTCGTCTCAACTCCATTTAGAGGTCAGAACTCCTTAATGATGAACAGCAATTATGGCTCATGGCCAAAGGAAAAGCTTGAGAAATGTTGGGCAATATTCCTTGCAGATGTTGGCAGAGATAGGCTTACTGAGCTGAGGACGTGTCAGTTTCTGAACTTGAAGATACTCATGTTGTCTAGACCAGTTTACAACCTAGAACGCCTACATCATGTGGAAGACTGCTGGAGACTACTAGATTTCACATACATGAAGGAGCTTCGAGCCCTATATCTTGGCTCTATGTATATCCCCTGGTTTTCTTTCTCGATGGAAATCCTCGGGAACCTCCACTCTTTAGACTTACAATATAGCAAGGTGGAGGATGTGACAATTCTTGGTGAGCTCAAAGCATTGCAGATTCTCAGCTTTGCAGCAACCAGCATTTCTAGGTTGCCTAAAGAAATCGGGAAACTTACAAATTTGAGATCGTTGAATTTAAACAACTGCAACAAGCTTAAAATAGTTAAGCCCGGTGTCCTACAACGCTTAATCAAATTGGAAGAGTTACGGATGAAGAGAAGCTTTGATCAATGGATGGGCACGGATAAAATACCATCGAAAACAAGAAATGCTAGGCTTGCCGAGTTGAAGAGCTTGACAAGGCTAACCACTTTGCAAATAAGTATCCCTGATCCCACCATACTCTCTAAGGATGGGGACTTGCCATTTGGGAACCTGATCAGATATTGGATCAACATAGGAAATGTTAAGGGGAGGGAATTTTCAGGTTTGAGAACCATGAAACTCAAATTGAAAGGATGCCATAGTATTCTCTCAAGAGATTGGGTTCAGAAAACTTTGCAGAAGACTCAATACTTGCGTTTGGATGGATTGGGAGAGTTCGAGAAGAATGCTCACGAGTTGTGCATCCAAGGATTTACTCAACTAAAGCATCTCCACATTCAAAACAGCCCCTCAATCAAGTACATTGCCAGTTCATCCAGTGACCTTCCCACTGCATTTACGATTTTAGAGTCTTTATCCCTTAAAAATCTTATTAATCTGGAGAAGTTATGCAATGGCCCTCTTGCACCAGATTGCTTCAACAAATTGAAAGCCATGCATATCAAAAAGTGCCATCGATTGGAAAATCTATGGTTCCTATCAAAGATGCAAAGACTCGTATACTTGGAAAAGATTCAAATATGTGAATGTGACTCATTGCTAGCCATTATCACATATGATGCAGGAAAAGTAGAAGTTGCCGCGAATTACATAGTTCAGTTGCCTTATGTACGTCGTCTAGATTTGCGTAAGTTACCAAATATGATGAGTTTTTGCACCGAAGCTAAGGGTGCTCCAATTCAGGTAATTTTTTCGTTTTTTGGGTATGAGTTTCCTTATTCTTAATCTTGCAAACAATACCTAGATCATACTATTACAGGGGAATTTAGGATAAGATGATATTGGTTCACCGAATCTTAGTGCATATTGCATTAAATTTGATTAGTTGTACTTTTGGATTCACAAATAAACAATCCATTCAAAGAAAACACAGACCGTACATTTTTATTCGCATTCAACTATAGCTCAGGGAAACCCCCTTTCTACGAACGATTTCAAAAGAAAAGATAAAATAAAAAAAAGTTATGGTCATAGTTTTGAAGATCAGCTAAAGAAAAGATAAAAAAAAATATGATGACAGTTGAGAGAGAGCGATAGAATTGTGTGGTAGTGCTGCACTTGCGGCATGATAGTGGTGAGGATATCTTCATGAAAATGATCCCTTTTCACGAAAGAGAAATTAATTTTTTCTGTATTTTAGCCCAAGAGTTTCAGTAATTTTCTCGATCCATGAAAAGTCTAGAAGCGGTTTCCTGAAAATAACTTTACTTGTAACAAACTCACCTTTAATGAGTTTCCATTATTGGAGCAACTATCTATAAAGCCGCTATCCCACAGAGAAATTCTTCTTATATCCTCATGGAAAAAAAAAAAAGAATCAATAACCACTACTTTAGATTCACAAGATAATTATTCCGATTCATTCCTTGATCAAAAGGTACGAAATCCTTTCTTTTGAGATTACGGCCATAATAGTCATAGTCATGCAATTTGTGGGGCAAATAATAATATTTCTTTGAAGATTTCTTATTTGGTTTTATTAGTTAATTTTTTATCTTTTATTTATAATTTATAGCTACAGTTGTTAGAGTAAGACCATTGGTGAAAATTCTATCCTTCACCGCATTAGACAGATCAGTGTGAGATTAGGCCAAATTGTCAAATTTTTCATAGCTATGATCTGATGCACAGCTCTTATGAGCAGATAAGTTTACCAAGCTTGGAGAGGTTAATACTCCACTCGCTAGGATCCTTCAAAAGCATATGGTACAGTGAGCTTCCCAAAAGTTCCTCCGACAAATTAGCCAACCTCACCTTGAAAGAAGATTTAGAATTACAAGGAATATCGATATTTCGGAATTCGAAGGTGCTCCCTATCAACAATATGGGGCCGTTATCTCTCTTTCCAGTGTCTGGGGCTAAATGTCTTAGAGAACTAAGAATCATTGAAGTGAAGGATTGTCCAAATATGAATGCGGTGATTGTGGATGAAGAAGGAAGAGATGATGGGATGAATGATATTATAGAGTTCCCATTATTGAAGCAACTATCTATAAGCCGCTGTCCTGTGGAGAAATTCTTCTCATATCCTCATGGAAAAAAAGAGTCAATAACCACTACTTCAGATTCACAAGATACTTATTCCGATTCCTTCTTTGATCAAAAGGTATGAATCATTTCTTTTGAGCTTACGCCCATAATAGTCATAGGCAAGCAATTTGTGGGGACAAGTAATAATATTTTTTTGAAGATTTTTTTATTTGGTTTATTAGTTAAAATGTTTTTATAATTTATAACTACACTTGTCAGAGTAAGGCTGTTAGGGAAAAGCCCTTCCTCCACCACATTAGATAGATCGGTATAAGATTAGGCCAAATTGTTAAATTTTTCATAGCTATGATCTGATGCATAACTCTTATGAGCAGATAAGTTTACCAAGCTTGGAGGTCTTAAATCTTGAGTCGGTAGGATCGTTGGAAAGGATATGGCATGGTGAACTTCCCAAAAATTCCTTCGACAAATTGGCCAACCTCACCCTTGAAAGGTGCTTCAACCTACTTGATGTCTTTCCTTCGACAATTATGGGCAGATTGCACAACCTCAAAATAGTTAGAGTTTCAAAGTGTCCCTCCTTGGAATCGTTGTTTGATTTTGGATCCCTTGATTCATATACGAAACAAACAATTGTGTTACTCCCCGAATTAGAAAAAATCGAGGCTTTAAGTTGTCCCTCCCTGAAATCATTGTTTAATTGGAGGCCCCTTGATTCAAGTACAGAACACAAAATCGTATTGCTTCCCAAATTGGAAGAAGTGGGCGTGATTGGAGCAGGAAGGATAAGACACATGGTGATGAGTGATTCCCAAATGGTTTTGGATTTTCCTAGTCTAGAAGAAGTCAATGTTCAGAATTGCTCCAACCTACTTGATGTCTTCCCTTCGACAATCATGGGTAGATTGCAGAACCTCAAAGAAGTCAAAGTTTTAAGGTGTCCCTCCTTGGAATCGTTGTTTGATTTTGGATCCCTTGATTCATATACAGAACAAACAATTGTGTTGCTCCCTGAATTAGAAAAAATCAAGGCTTTAAGCTGTCCCTTCCTGGAATCATTGTTTAATTGGAGGCCCCTTGATTCAAGTACAGAACACAAAATTGTATTGCTTCCCAAATTGGAAGAAGTGCGAGTGGTGGGAGCAAGAAGGTTGAGGCACGTGGTGATGAGTGATTCCCAAACGGTTTTGGGTTTTCCTAGTCTAGAAGAAGTCAATGTTCAGAATTGCTCCAACCTACTTGACGTCTTCCCTTCGACAATCATGGGTAGATTGCAGAACCTCAAAGAAGTCAAAGTTTTAAGGTGTCCCTCATTGGAATCGTTGTTTGATTTTGGATCCCTTGATTCATATACAGAACAAACAATTGTGTTGCTCCCTGAATTGGAAAAAATCAAGGCTTTAAGCTGTCGCTCCCTGGAATCATTGTTTAATTGGAGGCCCCTTGATTCAAGTACAGAACACAAAATTGTATTGCTTCCCAAATTGGAAGAAGTGCGAGTGGTGGGAGCAGGAAGGCTGAGGCACGTGGTGATGAGTGATTCCCAAACGGTTTTGGGTTTTCCTAGTCTAAAAGAAGTCAATGTTCAAAATTGCTCTGAGTTGAGATATCTCTTCCCCAATTATATGGCCACAACTCTAGAGAAACTCAATTTTCTGGTGATTTCCAATTGCGAACAAATGAAGGAAGTGGTTCCCAAGGAAGAAGGCGGTCGATCCAAGGCAAAAATGATGATTTTCCTTTCCTTAATTGGTTTACGTATTTGGCGGTGCCCCAACTTTAGAGCATTCATTTGGAGTCCTACAAGCGTTGACAGACAGTTAAGCGAGATGATCGAAGAAAATGATAAATTGCCCCGACCGTTTTTCAATGATATGGTTTGCTCTATGCCTTAATGTGATTGTCTTTAATCTTGTCCTACTTATCCTCCTTTCTCACATTATCATCGTGCAGGTTAGATTTCCCAATTTACAAGGGCTAGATATTAGAGGAGCCCAGTGCAAAGAGTTGTGGAACAATCAAATTTCTGATGATTCTTTTTGCAAATTGAAACATCTTATCTTGAAGGATTGTGACAATCTCCGACATATTGCCCCACCCCATATGTGGAAGAGGCTACAGGACTGTTTGGAAACCTTAGAAGTGAAATCATGCCGTTCAGTCGAGATCATATACGGAAGTGATGGGATAGTGGCAAAAAGTGGTAATTTGAGGACACTGGATTTGCGTGATTTGGATAACTTGAGGCACATTTGGCGGTACGATAATCTCCCAAACATCCCGTTCCCAAATTTGAGATACATAAAGGCTGTGAGGTGCTCCCGTTTGGACATGCTTTTCGCAACCTTCACAGTGAAATTTCTTGAGCAAATAAAAAGGCTGGTGGTAGGGTCATGTGAAGATATGGAGCTAATTGCTGGCCATGAAGAATGTGAAGAAGTGACTGGTAAGACAATCGCCTTCTCTGGGTTAACCACTCTTAGACTTTACAATTTGCCAAAATTCAGGAGCTTCTTACCAGAGAAATACTCTGTGGAATTCCCATCCTTGGATGACTCGAGTAGAACAAAGCCGGACCAAGGCAACCGAAGTGCGGAGGAAAGTGAGGGGGAAAGTGAGGGGAAAACTGAGCAGTTTGATCGCGAAATTGAGGAGGCAGACTACGAAAGTGAGGTGGAAAGTGAGGGGCAAAGTGAGGGGGAATAATTAGTTTTATGAAGTGAGCCACAAAAGTTTGTGAATGTTGCAACGAATGGTGTCTAGCAAAACAAAATGGATGTGTCTGGTAATATGAGATTTTGTTCTTTTCTTCGGTATTCTCGTCTACACTTCCCGTGAAGCGTGTGTCTATTTTCTTGGCTATTCATTTCTTTGGTTTGTCTCCTGGGCTACATTGACGAGTGGCCAGTCATTGGACCATAAATTGTGGGGTTATGATGTATAAATTCCAATCAAGTGCATTGTCGTGTTTATAAATTTTCCTGTAATATTAGAAAATGTATATGCTATTATATTAAGCAATCGAAGTCATGATGAATTACCTCACGACAACCGTCGCAGGAGGAAGAAGGAGATCAAGGAGATTGCAATATGGGAAAGCCCATGTTCCTCCTCCCATCTCTCTTTGTCTCTCTCTCTAACAATTGAGGGACGGTATTATGATTTCAAGTTCGATGAAGGTTGAATGTGAGTTGGAATCGGTGATAACGAGGATTCTTTTGAGTGGGTTGAGTATTTGAATCTTCATGATTCTAATCAAGGTAAACTTTGCTCTGTTTCTCCTGGGGGTAGGGACCGAGTGCTTGATTCCGCCGGCGTGAAATCTAGTCGAGTTCGGGACTGTCCTGATGAACTCATTCAGGTGCCCTTTACTGAAACACCTACCATATGTTTGATTGAATTCCTGAACGGTACTAGCATGCGTATTTTGCAAGTATTCTTGCATCGTGATGATTATCTGGCAATGGCGGTGCTTAAACTGAGAGTTGTCCGGGGCATATGACAAATTATTTTCGTTGATGTTGGTTGAACTCTCCCGGTTGTGCTCAATGCTCCCATGACTGAGAATTTGAACATGCCGTGTTGGCTTAATTTACTCAGAATTATGTTTCCTTATCAATCTACGATTTTGTATATGGCTATTCTAATATTCAAGATAATGACCATCCTTAAATTGGAAATTGTGAAATCCTTCTTCGAAATGTGCATCGTTACTGTGTACTTCAGTGAATTCCTGTGTGAACTTCATCCTTTGCTTGATCTTGCGTGTAATTGGTTTCATATGCCTGGATGATTATGCCTAGCATCTCTTGATCTGTTCAGTGATACCTCAACCCCTTCACACTGCCAATGATATTCGGTTAATCTTTTTTGGCGAATGCATGGGCCTCTACCTCTTTGATTTTCTTCGTTTACTGAAGATTCTGAAGTTCATTCCACGATGTCATTTGCTTGTAACTTTTCTGTGAATGGCGTGCGAGTCCCTGTCATACTGACATTCGATGGCTGAGTGCATAATGAGCTGTTTATGCCATGGCCAAATGCTTTGCTCGATTCATTGTCCACATTATCGATTTGTATGCATGTTCAGTTGTTGCTGAACGAGTCTCATCCATGAGAATTGACTATAGAATGTGGCTCAATGCTGTTTTCCTGTGTTTACGCTGCTATGCGTTTCAGTTTTTGCAGCATGATGTTCTTTGAAAATGTCTCCGCTGTAGCCACCCGTGGGTAATTAGAATGTGGTGTTTAGTATTTGGTCCCAAGAGTTCCTGTTATGTAAAATCAAGGTTGTTTCCAAGTTATTCAAGTCACATTAGCGATATATGTTGGATTCATGTCGACTCCATGTTGATTTCTTATAGAGTTCAATGTGTTTTTTGCATCATATGTGGGCTAGGATTGGATTTGATAGATCTTGGTTTCATATGAGGGTTAATTTGGTAGCACATGATGGTACATTGATGTGCAGATGATTTCTCATCATTTTTTAGTTACTAGTCTCTATCTATCTAAATCATGCTCATGCATCGTCATTCTACTACTCGCATTTCTCAATTTTCAGTAGTTGAAATTACCTCAATACTGTGAGCCATATTGCTTTAGAATCCAATGTGACTAATTTACATATTTGATCATGTTGTAATTGTATTGGGAAGAGTGGTGGGCAATCTGAGGATTTTGCCACCCACCTGAGGAAATGTTTCGAAACCGGCCAAAGGACTGACTTTACCGTCTTTGCTCAGATGGATTGGATATTGCATCAGGTGGCCTCTCATTTCCATGGGATTATGTTGGTCCTCATCTGCATAAGCCCTCCAATTCCGTTTGGCTATTTTGTTCACCCTCTTCATGCGTTCAGTGCTTTGCGGCTCCCTGAAGCTGTCCTCTAAATCTCCCAAGTGCTCCACCCAAAGCAACATCCTATAACCATAAGCCTGCACCGCTTCAATTAAACATTATTAGTCACAAGCTTAAGTTTTTGATAAATGTCAATGCACTCATTGGGTGTTCAGCTAGTACCTTCTATTAAATAGCTGTAACCACATGGAAATATGACATACTTGAACTTCCTACACAAATCCATAGTTGTGCCCTTTGAATCCAAAATCAGTGGTATTAGCTAATGCGCAATTCTCAGTGGGACCCACATGCACTCTACATCACACGGCCCTCCGCAAAGTTCTCTGCCTCTCTTCCTGCCTCTCTACATCTAATTAACTAAGTCGCTTTCCTTTTCAGCTCAGGCTTGGCGTGCTCTGCAGCAGGGGGGAGAACAGAGACAGAGCACCTTCCAACACGGAAAAGGAGCTCAGCAAATTCTCTCTAGCCCTTAGTTATTCCTTTGATATTCATTCCCTCTTCATTGTCCCCTCTGTCACCCTCCAACCACCAACAACCGCTGACACACCTCCATCGCTGGCCACCACAGGACATGGCATGCTGAGAAGGGGCAAGAACAAACAGTGTTGATTAAAGGAACTCGGGTGATTTTTTTAGCGTTTATAAGTCACTCTTGATATCTTTGAATTCTTTCCTCTCACTTCGTTGCTGATCATCACCATTTCCCAATCGCCAACAGTTCCGCCTCTGCAAAGAAGGTCTGTAATATCAAAGTTCTTGGTCATGAGTACGTCCTTTGACGATTCCATTCCTTGACGTTGCTCATCTCCTTACTCATATCTGATGTCAATTGCTATAGCTAATCGTTCTTCATTCAACTAAACCACATGTGCTCTGTTTTCTGTTGCTTTATATATGCAGTAGAGGCTGGGAGCCATTGCTACCGTCTGTGTGAAAATCGGCTGTGATTGAGACTTTATTAATGCTTTGAACTTGCTGCATTATGTTTATGATGATTTGGATGTAAATCATTGCTTTAACTTTGTATCTAAGCTCCTTGGCCGAGATGCATACTGTCTGTTTGATGAAATTTTTGTGCTAGATCAGTGTGTATTTTGATTCAGGTCTTGACAGAGAATTTCATTCATTACTAGGTTTTTGATCGATTTTTGTCATATCAACCTAGTTGAGTTCTGTTTCTTCATTGAAATCATTGGTATTCAATTTTGAAGTTGCTTTGGATCTACTGCAACCTTGCCAATACATTTTGATTTGCAACTGTTATGGCCCTGAGCTGATGTCAGTTGATCCTTTATTTGATGCTATTCCACTCAAGTATGAATGTGCAATGATATAAGATTGTGTTATGGTAAATTTCATGTTCACTTGGAAAAGATATTATGTCATGAATGAATTAAATTCTGCTGGATTTCAATCCTTGGATGCTGACCAGGTCTTCATATCCCTGATTTGGTGTGCATTTGATTCCAACTTGAGCAAGTTTGGTTATGGCATCATGTATGTTCATGCTAGGAAAGTACTATGGTGAATCTCATGCCAATTTTGCGAAAATTATAGTCGTGATTGCTTTGTTTAAATTCAGTATTAATTTGGCCTTCGATTGATGCCATTTTGATCAAGTAGACTTATATGCACTTGTAGGAAGATATGGTTTCAATTTCATGTCGATTAGTCATCAAACGATCATGATTTGTGGTCTTGTATGCGCTATTACAATTCTGATCAGGTGCTAGAAGTTGTGGATTAAGCATGAATTAGATGGATTTTATCTTATTAGTTTGGTTGTCTTTTTTATTGCCCATGGATAAGTGATTTCTTGTGTACAAGCTCCTTGTCAATTTCACATGTTCAGATGGCGCTAGTTAGATGTTAGTCCCACTAGATACATATTAGCAAAGGTTTCAACTCCTAGGGGTCAAATACTCACTTGTGAATATATTTTTTTTTTGGTAACCCTCACTTGTGAATATTTATGTCGGTCTAATTCCCTAAAAAAGCACAAACTTTATGTTGACTCCCAATTCTAACTTTAGCTTTTTTCTGTCTAAAAAAAATCTCTAACTTCCACTTGAGTCCAGAATTTGACCCTTGATAAATCGCCATCCAAAATCGCAGTTAGAGGTTGGACAGGGCAGTCAACAATAAATCCATGTCAGCTAACTACTCTCCAAAATGATGCTTTGTTGGTCTTAAAATTTGGGAAAAGCAAAGCAATTAGAGCTCAATTCTTCAATTCTGCCGTCAGGAGTCTTCAAATTCTTGTGGTTGGAAATCTTCAATTCGTCCGAGAGAGTTGGTTTGTTGATCTTTTAATAAACCAATTCTGTACTCTATTGGTCCCGTGATCCCAAGGACTGGGGCTCGACCAAAGACATCATCTTCTGCAGGATCATTCTCAGCAAATCGCCTTCATTCAAGGTATTTGATTGATTTTGATTGTGGTTCTTCTCAATCGAATATGGATAGCTATCTTCTTCAATGTCAAAGCTCATTTCAATCCATGGTTTCGCACCTCATGCGCTATTCTCGCTGAAAGATGCAAGCCAGATGTCCTGTTCGGGTTGGCAAAGTTGTGCGGAAGAATTACGTTCACATATTGTATTCACATTTTGCTATACGAAAACTTGATCGAATGTTGATTTTTCGGCATTGCACTGTTTGTTGTGCATAATTAAACATTGCTGCTGCAGCTATGTATTTGACAGACATTATCAGAATGTATGACTGCTAGAATGATCAGATCCATCTTCATTCATTCGATCCATTCATTTTGTACTTCCAGCTCTGTGAAGATGAGAAAGTGCCTATACATATTGGATGCGAGTCCTCTGAGTCATCAATAAGGTGTTACACATCCAACATTGTGCAGTAAAATGAGCATCGATATGTTATATATGTGGCTTTGACTGATGAGGCAAAAAATGTCTCTTTTGCTCTCGTAATTAACTTCTCCATTGTTCAGCCAGGATTTTTTATAGTAACACTCTCTCCAGATAGTGAGACCTTGCTTCATAAACAATAAATTGAGATGAATTTATGTGTCTATACATGAAACTAAGATTTGCACAAGAAACTATGTTGCTGTTAGTTGCAGATGCTTTGTTATGGCGTCCTAGATGATCGAGTCTAGGTTTGTAACTTACCAACAAATTTCTTTACTAATGACAACTTTCTTGTTGTCAGCTTAGATCCTAGCTGTTGTTTTCATGGCCTAAAGAACCCACATCTTATTAATTAAAAAATTCTACTTGCAGATCAGTTTTGACCCTAGCACTTGAATGTAAAGACTAAATGAGAGCATTGAAGAGACAGAGGGCTTTTGACTGTTATTAATGCAGAATGTCTTCTCCAAGAATTTCGCACTCTTGTTTTTTCACAATCGGAACTTCAATTCTTGAAAACTCTTTTTGCGATGAAGACTATGTATGAACTCAACTCAACTCAATAGTAACTAGGACGCAGCGCTTCCACCATGGTCTCCTGCAAAGCTGTGGCCTTACTGTTCAACATTCACGTCGAGTACATTAATGCTACGTGGGTCTTGCTGTGGTCCCTCGCCTGGAAGCTGGATTGCTGGCATAGGAGGAGCGAGCTTTATATCCGATGGCAAGCTATGTAGCGGGGATGGTCGGCGGTTCCTCGGTACCAGATAGGCAACTACTTTTCATCCAATGTGGATGCGCTTCCATAGAGGATAATAGTGCGAAACAGCTAGTAAGCTAAACAGCTCTAGCATTTTGGAGACGGTGGGGCCCGAAGAAATGGTAAAGTTAGCCCACTTATTCTTAATCAGCGGAGTACAAGATTATTCAAATTGCATGGCCAGTCTACGGGCCGGCAATTGTGCTCTTGCGTCCAACAGCACTTTGACCGCCTTGAAGACTCTCCAATGGCTACTTTGAAAATTGCAATTCTATAAAATAAAAAAAAAATTAAAAAAAGAAAAAGATTCAAAGCTTGCCGAAGGATTTTATCACCAACTTGTTTAGATTCTGCAAGCGTGGTTCATAAACTGCCAAAATTATGAAGAATTTTACCAACATATCAATGGATTAGTAAATTTCCAACTTCTTCTAAATTTCACTGGTACATTATCAACATTGTAGGGGATTTAGTAATATCCAAATAATTAGCAAATTACGTATTTCTTAAAAAAAAATTAGAAATGCGGTTCGTAGGTTACTAGACTGTAATTAATTTACTTATATCAAATTATTTTGTAAGTAACCTCCCAACATAATTAGTTAGGATCTCATCTAGAAATCCGAGAAGTAAGGGACTCAAAGCCCCTAATCTTTATCTTGACCCACGAATTAAGGCGTGCTTCAATTCCACCTCAGGTTGCCAAGTTTGAATACTTCAATTCGGGTTTACTCCATGTCAGTCAGGGGTGGCTTTCCTCCTGGCACCTCATGGGGATCTTTTAATTGCTTTCGTTGAACGATATATTTCAATTTTTTATCCTGAATTATCTATTTTTCAGTATAGTATTTGTATATCCCGGATGCATATGCAATATATACATTTTTAACTAGATATTTTATTATATCCACAAAACAAAACATCCTCTATTGCAGTACTACAATATTTACACACGTATGCTGACTATTCGATTATGTCAGGTTATTTAAATTTTGGAGTACATGTTTAAGTATACTTTATATGCCATCGAATAAAATTATTTTTATTTTGGGCGATTGACCTAATTAAGAGGGTTGCTTTTTTAAGAATATTTGCTGCTGTTAGTCATAAAACAGTTTGTACGAATTTGGGACTAAATATATAATTGTGTATGTCATGCACACACTAACGTGAGGCTTTCAAGCTTTTTCAGCAATTCTTTTTTAATTTCTATTTTCCTAGGTATCATATACTTGAATTAAAAGATATTCTTTACTTGAATAATATTAACATTCACGTGTATGAAGTCACCCTGCTTTCTGACATTTGTAGTGTATATGTATACTTACACACATATACACGTGTACTAACTGGTCTCATTAATGAGGTGTAATAATCAATGAAATTGAGTTTTTTTAAGAACTATTAAAAAGGAATTGATCCGTGTATGTGTATGCTGACCGTCCTAATATCTCTGATTTGGTGTGCTTTTGATTTCAACTTGAGGCTAGTTTGGTCACGGGATCATGTATGTTCATGCTAGGAAGGTAATGTAGTGAACCTCATGCCAATTTTGTGAGAATTATAGTCATAACCGAACTTGAATATGCTAGAATAGAAGTATTGCACGCTGACCGTGATTGCTTTGTTTAATTCGGTATAATTTGGTCTTGGATTGATGCCATTTTGATCAAGTAGGCCCATATGCGCTTGTAGGAAGATGTGGCTTCAATTTCATGTCAATTAGGGTGCATTTGGTAACCATTTTGCTACCATGAATAATTTTTTATCAGAAATTATTCTTCTTTATTCTGTTTCCGGTAACAATTTATGATCATTTTAAGCTAGTTTGATAACTGTCCAAAATTATTATTCTTGAAATAATTGCATTTGGTATTATTCTAAAAATTTCTAATTCAAATCATTTTCTTTTAATTTTTTAATTATTAATTTTTTTCTTTTTTTCTTTTCTCTCTTCGCTCACCAGCCGACAACCTTGCTGGAATGTCACCAGCCCTCGGCGAGGCCACACCTCATTGGCTAAGCCTTGCCCAGCCACCGATAAGCCTCGCCCGGTCAAGTAAGGCTCGCCGGTGGCTAGGCGAGCCTCTAATGAGCTCGTTGGACCTTGCCTTGGCCTAGCGAGTCTTCGGCGAGCTCGTTAGACTAGTCGCCGGCAACTGGTGGCAGCAAACGACAACGACGGCGATGGCAGCAAAGGGCAATGGTAGTAGCGGCGGTTGAAGAACAAAAGAGAGGGAAGAAGAACAAGAAGAAAGAAAAGAAAAGAGAAAAAATAGGTTAGCTTAATTTTGGAATTATTCTCGAGAACAAAGAATCAACTTTTTTTTTACTTCTCCAAATCTATTTATGGGAACAAAAAAATAAAAATTTGTTCCCGAGAATAAAAATTTTAACAAACGAGTTTTTTTTCTAAATCTAGTTTTGGGAACAAAAGAATAAAAGTTATTCCTATTTGGCAAGTTGCCAAATGCAACCTTAGTCATCAAACCTTCACAGTTTGCGGTCTTGTATGCTCTGTCACAATTTTGAACGCTAGAATTTGTGGAATAAGCATGAATTAGATGGATTTTGTCTTATTTTGGTTGCCTTTTTTTATTCCCAATGGATAATTGATATGGCGTTTGCAACTTCCTTGTCAATTTCACATGTTTGGATGGCAATTGCATGATTAAATTGATGAGATGTATGCTTGATATTGTCATCAGAGTCTTGGCCTGATAAATGTTTAGAGGACTCTGATGTTAATTGAAGTTTAGTTTCATGATTTTTGCAATTTCACAGCAAACCCTCTACTAGTTTTAGAGCTCGGGCATCTACTTTTTTTGTAATATTGAATATTTTGAAAAATACCAACTTCATCTAAAGGTGACAAGTAGACTAGCCAATTTCGAGGAAATCTCTCAACAGAACTGGTCACTAGGGCCCCCTCAAAGTATTTCATAGACGTTACCTACCAACAAAATTCCAATGTTCTCTCCCTCTCCTCCGACGCTTACCATTCAAGGTAGAGCTATTGCTTAGATCTAATTGATCCTTGAAATGCATCTGTGCCAACGTACTGTGTGCAACGCCAATTGCGGTCTACTCATTCATGATGTCCTTTCCTTCCTCAGAGTGTTCACTAGCCACAACTATTCAAAATGATGTTTCTATGATACAATTTCTTTTTTCCTCCCTCCCCCACAGAATTCACAAAAGTAACCCTCAAGCAAGGCAGCCATCTCAAAACTTACAGCAACAACATAAGGGTTGCATTTGCGAATTCTACTGGGGAGGGAAGATTAGTCACCAGCACTACTAGCACCCTACCCTTGAAATCCATCAGGACCCTTCTCACAAGTTCCACCAGGAGAAGGCGCATAGTTCAGATCGTCTCTCCTATAAACCATTCTGCACTGGAGGTGCAGAGCTCCATCTATTTCCTTGGAGCAGGTCTCTCTGTTTGTTGATAGCAATTGTTGTTATGACCCTATTGACTATAGTTTTGCTGATATGAAGGCACCGGATCTCTCCCCTGTCCTTGATAAGGATCCCTTCCGCCGGTAGCATAATCCATATTGGTCATTGGCATCGGGTTTCTTCTTTCACCCTGTCCCGAGGTCCATAATATTGCTGAGGAGAAGATAGCCATATTGACGGTTCCCCTGTCTATTTGCCACTTGACCTCCTTGCCCGTCATGTATAGGTTGGTCATAGTTTCTATTGTGATCTCGCATTCTACCACCTGGCCTCCCATACTGAATTGGAGGTGATGTATGAGTAATTACTCCATTTTCATACCTGTCACCTAATGATTTAGTAAGTTCAACAAAACAACAAGCGTTGCAGGGTCACAAATCATAGACACATTGAAAGTTGAGGTTATGGAATTGGAGTATGAATGAATTAAATGTTTGAAAAAGATTTGTGGCAGAGATGTAGAGTAGATGAAATTCCCTATGGTGTCCAGTCATTCCTTTATACTCCTTGTTTTGGGGATCAATGTAGGAATCAGGTAATATACAAAAAACTCCAGGTAGATATGTTTATAGCTCAATATGTCAATGCACAACGATGATGCGATTACTAATCATTTATTGATTGCAATGGGAAACTTATCAAAGACACTTGCCTCTGAATTGCTCTGATTCTGCTTTAGTCATCACAGCCTGAAACCCTAGATTGGTCATCATGCTACATGCACAAATTCTCATTTTTGCTTCCTCCAAACTGAAACACGAGTATCAAATGTCATCTCAACCTTGCAATGTAGATCGTGTCATGGTTGACTTGGGACATAGATCTCATGATTAGGAAATAACATATCCATGTTATTATAGTGCTAAATGTAAACATTAGCTTGATTATCGCAGATGTGGGGTTGTGCATGTGAATTTTTAAAGACGGTGTCAGAATCGCTATAGAGCCGGTGCCAGGACAGTTGTATTGGCCATTACATTGGTCCAACCTTACCGCTCTTGGATGGAACAGGGGCAAGGCCTCATACTTTAGAATAAACATGATAAAAAATAGCACCAGAGCTAGAAGTACTCATAGGAAAAGGCAGAGTAGATTGCTTTGCTAAAGGACAAATAGAACAAGAGGTAAAGCACCAAAGGGGACAGGACCAAGAACTCCTTGTTGTTGAAGGATAGAAAGGCGAGATGAGAAAGCGTGCCCAAGACGCTGTTGCCATCATGCAAGATCCACAGTAGCCGGCACAGGATGAGGAGAGGAAGTAAATGTGGATAGTAGGTGGAGAGACTGCATAGTGTACAACCCGTCATTCCTACTATCCTTGCCAATCATCCTGCCACTCAAACGATCCTGCACAAAGCAAGAGCGATCAATAAAACCCACAATACAACCAACATTAGTAAGCTGGCCGACAGACAATAAATTGAGCACTAGAGAACGAACATGCAACACATCAGGAACAAGGAAAGCCTGAGGGCAAACAAGAGTCCCCTGGTGGGCAGCCATAAGTGGAGAACGATTAGCTATAAAGAACCGTGCTAGAGACTTGATCTTTGAAAGCTCAGTAAGATAGGCAGTGGAAGCAAACATGTGTCTAGTAGCTCCTAAGTCAAGAATCCAAGCAATAGAAGAGCCACTTGATGCGGAAGCAACGGCCGCAGAAAAATCGACAGGAGCAACATGTAAGAATTATTGTGGCCCATATTATGTGATTTATTATATGGTTTAATAATTATTTAAATGCTATAAATAATTATTGGTTACGAGAAGGTACGACTCTAATAAAACGAAAGGGTATATCGCTTTGATGGAATGCACCCTTTCAATGAACGTATATATTGAGTCCGGTCCTCTCTCCACCCACATACGAACAACAAAACAGAAAGAACGTATTCTCTCCTCCATCAATTGAATACATTAAGATTTAGTGGGTTAAGGGAGAGAAATCGGATTTCTTCTTTTGGATCAAGTTCAAGCGCAGCGTTATGGATAAAGGTATGTCTTCATCTATTTGTGAGAATCATGAAGATCAAAGATCCTTGATTTGTTATGAATTTCCGCATCAGGTTTTATATGAATTATATTCTACAGTTGGTATTAGAGCATTTGGTTTATGATCTCATGATTTTTCCGTTTAAATAAATATTATGATTTATGTATGATGATTTGTTGAATGATCCTGTTCGTAGCATTTGTTGTTGAAATATTTTGGAAGATTCTGTTAAAGAAAATCCGAATGATTGAACGTTTTTCATGGACTAAAATGGTGAAGAAAAGTTACTGTGTGTGCACGTGTGAAAATGGAAAAAAATGGAGTAATTCGGAATTTTAAGGACAAAAATGGAGGAATTCGGAATTTTGAGGGGAAGGTAGAAACTCTTCGATTCCGGGCAAAATCCGGCGACCCACCACTTGATTTCGGACCCACACCGTCGCAAGACCATGAGGAACATTAGCCATGAGTTTTTCCGGCATATCGGTGTTCGCCGGAGGCTAATCGAGCGGCGAAAGCGGCGGTGGTGGAGGTTTTGCGTTCTGAGAAACTTTGGTTTGATTTGGGGCCAATTTTTTGTCATTTTCTCTGAAACTTGGACCCATGTGGTCGTGCCGGCATGCTCTTCAAAACCCATTAATTATTTGTGTCTAGGATGGGTTGTTGGAGAAGAAACGGGCGGCGAAACGGCGGTGGAACGGCGAAAAACCGGCGAAAAATCGCGTCTGTGCGCGAGGAAGAAGGCGCGTGGGATCCACGCGCGCGCCGTGGTTGCAGGCGCGTGGAACCCACGCGTCACGCGCCCATACGCGTGCGAAAGCGTTGCGCGCGTGGGCTTCCCGCGCGGTTGCGGGCGCGTGCAACGCACGCTCCTACGCGTTGGACGCGCGCGTGCGGGGCACGCGCCCGCGGCGGATGAAGGCGCGTGCACGGCACGCGCCTCACGTACCCGCGCACCCTTTTTACATTTTGTCATTCTCGCAATTTATTTACTATTCTGCCCTTGTTTAATTGATAATTACAGTTCTGCCATTGCTGGTAATTTACCATTTTGCCCCTAGATTATAATTTTATGATTCTGCCCTTATGTAATTAGGATTTTACAATTTTACCCTTATGCTTTGATTAAGTTTTTGTCCTTGTGTGCAAATTTGGTAAATATTTGTATTTTTTTTAAAAAAATTCATATTATGAAAGGTTTGTTAGTCACCAAAGTGGTCGAACCTTAAAGTCTTATGAATTTTGATATTGTAAATTATTTTATTCAAATACCCATGATTAATTGATGCTATACATGAAATTGATACATTTTATATCATTATTGGAGTTATGGGTATATTGAAGTTCATTTATTATAAGAACTTAGGGATTAACCCAAAGGTTAATTATTTTCTTATAATTCATGAACATGATGGTTGATAATTAATATGACTTGTTAAATTTGTTTGTATATCGAAAGATAACAAATAAATTTTAATAAGATATATTTACAATTATCAAATAAAAGTTATTAGCATCATTATAGTTTATATATTTTTGTATATCATAGGATCGCCCAAAGGTGAACTATGATGTACATGTGTAGTTTAATTTGAATCTGATTAGTTGATATTCTCAAAACATTAATGTATGAGTATTTTCTTGCACATTTGCAGTATCTGTACCTATTTCACTCCATTCGAACGCCTCATCTGTTCCCCTATTCAATGGGATAAATTTTCTTGATTGAAGTGAGCAAGTCCAGTTTCACTTAGGTGTCCTGGATCTTGATTTATCGCTTCAAGCTGAGAAACCAGCTGCTATTACTGATGAAAGTAGCAATGATGAAAAATATTTCCATAAAGCTTGGGAAAGATCGAACAGACTGAGCTTAATGTTCATGCGGATGACAGTTGCAAACAACTTAAAAACTTCTCTTTCCAAGACTAACAATGCTAAGGAATTTATGAAATTTGTGAAAGAACGTTCTCAAACTGCTGATAAGTCACTTGCTGGTACACTGATGAGCACACTGACCACCATGAAATATGATGGTTCGCGTACTATGCATGAGCATATACTTGAGATGACCAATTTAGCAGCAAAGTTAAGGACTTTGGGAATGAATGTGGATGAGTACTTTTTAGTACAATTTATACTTAATTCCTTACCTCATGAGCAATATGGGCCATTTCAAATGAATTATAACACTATAAAGGATAAGTGGAATGTAAACGAATTGGCCAGTATGCTAGTTCAAGAGGAAACAAGGATAAAGAATCAAAAGGCTCATTCTGTTCATCTCTCAAGTCATCAATGAGTTCAAAAGAATTTTAAGAGGAAATGTGGAAGGAGCAAGAAGAAAGGACTACACATCCTGAATGACTCTTCGAAGGCTTCTCAAATCCACAAGAAGGAACACAATCTTATTAAGTGTCATTTTTGCAACAAAATTGGACACTTGAAGAAAGATTGTCTGAAATGTAAGGCTTGGTTTGAAAAGAAAGGTAAGCCTTGTGCTTTAGTATGTTTTGAATCAAACTTTACTGAAGTTCCTTATAATACTTGGTGGATTGATTCTGGTGCCACTACTCATGTGTCAAATACGATGCAGGGATTTCTTACGATCCAAACTATAAAGCCAAATGAAAGTTATGTGATTACGGGGAACAGAGACAAAGCTCCAGTTGAAGGTATTGACACTTATCATTTGATCTTAGATACTGGGCATTATTTGGATTTGTTTTGAACCCTTTATGTACCTACATTTTCTCGCAATTTAGTTTCTTTGCCAAGACTTGATGTGGCAGGATTATTGTAAGTTTGGATCTGAATCTTTCAGTCTGTTTAAGAGTGATACTCTTATTGGAACTGGAACTTTATGTGATGGTCTCTACAAATTTAGACTTGATAATACTTTTGTTGAGACATTAATGACATTGCATCATAATGTTGGCACTAAACGAAGTTTGGTGAATGAAAATTCTGCTTGCTTATGGCATAAACGGTTGGGTCATATATCCAAAGAAAGAATGCAAAGATTAGTGAAAAATAAAATTCTTCCAAATTTGGATTTTACTGACCTTGGAGTGTGTATTGATTGTATTAAAGGTAAACAAACAAAACACACTAAGAAAGGTGCCACAAGAAGCACAGAGCTTCTTGAAATTATACATACTGACATATGTGGTCCTTTTGATGTTCCATCTTTTGGTAAAGAAAGCTATTTCATAACCTTTATTAATGATTTTTCACGTTATGGTTATATTTATCTATTGCATGATAAGTCTCAATCAGTGAATGTACTTGAAGTGTGTATTAAAGAGGTTGAGAGGCAATTAGATAGAAAAGTGAAAATAGTAAGATTTGATAGAGGCGGTGAATATTATGGAAAGTATGATGAATCGGGACAATGTCCAGGTCCATTTGCTAAATTCCTTGAAAGACATGGCATTTGTGCTCAATACACAATGCCAGGTATACCACAACAAAATGGTGTAGCAGAAAAGCATAACCGTACTTTAATGGAAATGGTTAGGAGTATGATGAGTCATTCATCTTTACCCTTATCTTTGTGGATGTATGCTTTGAAGACTTCTATGTACTTATTAAATAGGGTTCCTAGTAAGGTAGTTCCAAAAACTTCCTTTGAACTGTGGACGGGAAGGAAACCTAGTTTACGACACCTGCATGTTTGGGGTTGTCAAGCAGAAGTAAGAATTTATAATCCACATGAAAGGAAACTGGATTCAAGAACGACCAGTGGTTACTTCATTGGTTATGCAGAGAAATCCAAAGGGTATAAATTTTATTGTCCTAATCATAGTACAAGAATTATTGAATCTGGAAATGCTAGGTTCATTGAGAATGGTGACATCAGTGGGAGTGAAAGAATGCGTGATGCTTGCATTCAAGAAGTAAGGGTAGAAGTTCCTATACCCAAAGCTTCTAAAGATGTCAATAATGAACCTCCAATAGCCGAGTCACAAGAAATAGCATTAAGGAGATCTCAAAGAGAAAAGAGATCGGTTATTTCTGATGACTACATGGTTTATTTACAAGAGTCAGAAATTGACTTAGGAATTGGAAATGATTTAGATTCATTTTCCCAAGCCATGGAATGTGAAGATTCTAATGAATGGTTTAATGCCATGGAAGAAGAGTTAAAATTCATGCATCAAAATCAAGTTTGGGATATTGTTGAATTGCCTAAAGGATGTAAGAAGGTCGGGTGTAAATGGGTCTTTAAGACCAAGCGCGACTCAAAAGGTAATATTGAACGACATAAAGCCAAACTTGTTGCAAAGGGTTTTACTCAAAAAGAAGGCATTGACTATAAAGAGACATTTTCACCCGTCTCTAAGAAGGACTCACTTAGAATCATTATGGCTTTGGTGGCTCATTATGACTTGGAGTTACACCAAATTGATGTTAAAACCGCTTTTCTTAACGGGAATTTAGAGGAAGAAGTTTATATGGACCAACCCGAAAGCTTTTCAGTTAAAGGAAAGGAACACATGGTATGTAAATTAAAGAAGTCAATATATGGACTTAAACAAGCTTCCCGACAATGGTATCTTAAGTTTAACGATACCATAACTTCATTTGGATTTAAGGAAAACACCGTTGATCGGTGTATATATATGAAGATTAGTGGGAGCAAGTTTATTTTTCTAGTTCTGTATGTTGATGATATTTTGCTTGCTGCTAATGATCTTGGTTTGTTACATGAAACCAAGAAGTTTCTCTCTAAGAATTTTGAAATGAAGGATATGGGAGAGGCAACATATGTGATAGGAATAGAAATATTCCGTGATAGATCACAAGGATTATTAGGATTGTCTCAGAAAGCCTACATTGAGAAAATTTTAGAGAGATTTAATATGAGTAAATGTTCAGCAGGAATAGTTCCAATTCAGAAATGTGATAAATTTAGCCTTATGCAATGTCCGAAAAGTGAATTGGAACGAGAACAAATGAAAAATATTCCTTATGCATCTGTTGTGGGGAGCTTAATGTATGCACAAACTTGCACCAGACCAGACATCAGTTTTGCTGTCGGAATGCTAGGCAGATATCAAAGTAATCCTGGAATGGATCATTAGAAAGCTGCAAAGAAGGTTCTTAGATACCTGCAAGGAACGAAGAATCATATGCTCATTTATAAAAGATCTGATCATCTTGAGGTGATTGGATATTCAGATTCAGACTTAGCCGGATGTGACGATACAAGAAAATCAACATTTGGTTACTTGTTTCTTCTAGCTGGAGGGGCAATTTCATGGAAGAGTGCGAAGCAGTCAGTTATTGCTGCATCCACTATGGAAGCTGAATTTGTGGCATGCTTTGAGGCCACAATTCATGGATTATGGCTGCGGAATTTTATTTCAGGACTTGTGATCGTCGACAGTATTGCCAAGCCGCTGAAAATTTATTGTGATAACTCTGCAGCAGTTTTCTTCTCTAAGAACGACAAGTATTCTAAGGGTGCTAAGCATATGGAGATCAAATACTTGTCTGTCAAAGAAGAAATTTAGAAACAAAGAGTGTCAATTGAGCACATTAGCACCAATCTTATGATAGCAGATCCCTTAACAAAAGGACTGCTGCCCGAAACATTTAATGAGCATGTTGAAAGGATGGGCGTTATTGGACGTCATTAATGTTTGTATTATGATTGTATTAAGTTTATGTATTTGACACTTTGAGCTCACTTACATGTTTCTGATATTTCCTGTTTTCTATTTAGTATACATTATAAAAATAGATGAATGTTAAATAGGATAGTTTCTAAAGAAACATTATAGTTGGACTATTACTGTACTTCTCATTTATGGATCATGTTAAGTAAAATGCTATAGTTGTAGTACATAGAAGGGATTATGTCGATTAATGACATACAACCGCTATGACTCGCATTAGTTTTCTTTACTTAATTGTGATTATTATGTGATTGCCAATTTAATGAAATTTTTAAATTTATAGCATAACCTTATTGTGCACATTATAGTCTTTATTAAACCATGAAAGGAGAATCATATGGGCCAAGTGGGAGAATGTAAGAATTATTGTGGCCCATATTATGTGATTTATTATATGGTTTAATAATTATTTAAATGCTATAAATAATTATTGGTTACGAGAAGGTACGACTCTAATAAAACGAAATGGTATATCGCTTTGATGGAATGCACCCTTTCAACGAACGTATATATTGAGTTCGGTCCTCTCTCCACCCACATACGAACAACAAAACAGAAAGAACGTATTCTCTTCTCCATCAATTGAATACATTAAGATTTAGTGGGTTAAGGGAGAGAAATCGGATTTCTTCTTTTGGATCAAGTTCAAGCGCAGCGTTATGGATAAAGGTATGTCTTCATCTATTTGTGAGAATCATGAAGATCAAAGATCCTTGATTTGTTATGAATTTCCGCATAAGGTTTTATATGAATTATATCCTACACAACATTAACCAAAAGGCCAGAACTGGACGACTGGGAGTTAAGCTGCAGCTACTCTAAGTGGGCTAATTAAGCGTCAAGGGCAGCAAATCGCTCATTCACAAAAGGAGAAGCGAGAGAAACATGCTAATCCAAAATAGGAGCGGGTGGAATCAGAGAAGAGCGCTGGGCATCGGGCCACTTCCTATTACAGTGGGACTCGATATGACCACGGCGATGACAGTACACTAAACAAACTGTTGACAACCCTAATGATGATGTAGGTCGAGGAGTAGCAACGAGAATCGCAGTGGGATCAGGCACCGTAGAAGATGAGAGAAGACCCAATCAGGTTTCCTCAGAGTGAAGTTCCTTGACTGCATCAAGCAGAGAGGGTGGAGGATTCCAATAAAGAATCTAACTACACGCACCCTCAAAAGTAGGTCAGAGTTTCATAAGAAAATCATAAAGTCGCAAGCAATCCTGAATCTATAGCTGAGAAGACTGACATGTGGCACAACTAGAACATGTGGAACATAAAGTAGGAGACAAAACGTCAAGCTGACTCTAAAGCGACTTCAAATAATTATAAAACTCATGGATAGATCGAATGCCCTAAGTTTTCCTACTGTAGCTGGTGGACACAAACAGAGCCAGTTTGAGTAAGCATGTCAGCGAGCTAATCCCTAAGATTCTTCACACCCGTGACATGAGAAAATTGCGGGCGAAGGGCATGACCAAAAGAGCCGAATATAATGGCCTAAGCCCTTCGATTAGCAACAGTCCATGCTCGACTGTTAGATTCACACTGAGCAATCACTTTAAAAGTGAGTTTGGATTGCTCGGCGTCCTTGAGTTTGGTAGGACAGACATGAACACCCTCAACATGCTCAAATAAGTCAAGATAAACAAGTGCAGCTATAGCTGATGGCCGCCAAAGAGCGTAATTGGAGCCATCGAGTTTGACATCAATTCGGTCACTCGAATCACCCATATCAAATCCAATAGCACAGAAAACAACCAAAACTCTAATAACGACAACGCGTGAGAGCACGCGTGTCGAGATTTCATTGGGTGGTGAAGTGTGACATATGGGAGGCAACCGGCGATGAGATGATGAATGTGCTATCGTCAAATCAATGAAACCACAAGAACGCAATGGCAAAGAGTTCTGAGCTTCAAACAGCAACGTCAAACCGTGGTGAACTTGACTGCTAGTGATGCAGCAGTGCTCAAAGGCGTAGTGACGACATACGTCACACCAGAGAAACAAAAGTCTAGAACAATTGCTCTGATATCATGATAGAAGAAGATTTAGGAAAAAGCTCTATATAGCATTAAGGCACACGGTTAGAATAAATAGATACGATGAAACCTAATCTATAAAATATTTTAGGAAAACAATCCCAGAGAATATACAAAGAATAATTCTATAATATCCTAGAATATATGTAGAATCTCTAAAATAATGTAACAGATATTTCATGTAATTCTATTTTAAAATCAAATTTGAATAAAATAAAAAACCGATACGTAATAAAATTCAAATATTCAAAAGTAATCACCAAAACCAACCACACTTGCATCGGAATGCATCGTGTTCGTTGTTAACTTGATGGTGAAGTAAATTAAGCTCCACGCAAATCAACATTTTGGGAAAGCAAAAGCGATATTTGTATTTCATTTTTGCACATAAGCATTACGAAGATGACACGCGAATCATTGGTTTCGCTATATTTTAAGTGCAAAATTCGAGAATAAGAAAGAGGAGAGGAATATAGATGAGAAAGACAGAGAGATGGCTCAATCCCGCACGATACTCCCTGAATTTCGCAGAGAGTGATAAATGTCTTTTCTCATTGTTCGCTCTTGAGAAAACTGAACAGACAGTGATATAGAATGGATAAGTGTTGTCCTCACGTAAAATCTGAAATGTAATCTAAGAATCCGTTCGTTTGGCAGAAAATAATTTCTAATAATAGGTTTTCCAGATTTTCCTGTGTTTGTTTCATGAAAATAAATTGATTGGGAAAAACATTTTCCGTGAAAAGAAAAAAAAAAGTCTTTCTAAATAAGGAAAAATGCTTTCCACTTTTTAGATTAGGAAAAATATTTTCCTCATTTACTCTCTCTTATCTCACGTCCCTACTAACCTCAAATTTTATTTATATATTATTTTTTTTTTAAATTGATTTTTTATTCTTTTTTTTTTTCCCTTTTTTTTTCCTTTCCCCTTTCTTTTTCTTCAACTAGTTGCCGACCATGGCAACCGACCATGAAAGAGCCTTGAGCTTGCCAATGAGCTCAAGCTCGCCGATTTAGCAAGGCCTGAGGCCGGCAAGTTTAAAGCTCGCTAGATCGGCGCGCGCACGCCAATCAGGCGAGCCTCGAGCTTGCTGACCTTGGGTCTCGTCGGATCAGCAAGCTAGAGGGTCTCACTCACCAATCAAGTGAGCTCCAAGTTCACTGGCCTTGGGCCTCGAGCTTGAACTCATCGACAAGCTCGAGGTTGGCTTATGATTGATCGCCAGTGATTGCCAAAGAAGAAGAAAGGGGAAAGAAAAAAAATAAAAAAGTAGAAAGAAAATAAATAAATAAATATTAAAATGAGTGCACAAGGAAAATCGGATTGAATTTTCTAAACTGAATTACGGAAAATATTTTCTAGTTCATTTTCAAGTTTTACCCGAGTACTTGTAAAATATTATAGTTTTTCTGAAGAACATTTTCTAGATATGTCACATTTTTCGTGAAACAAACGAAGCATGAGAAAGATAGACAAATCCAATAGAGTAATTTCTAATATGATATTCATTGATCGAAGAATCAAGACTCCAACCATATAATTATAATAGGTCGTGCCATTTGTCACGAAATTCCCAAAGCAAATTAGAATATAAAAATGTGAGTGCTTCTGAGTAGGGGTGACCTTGGACCAACCTTGGATTGGCCCAACCCAACCGGTCCTAATCCGGTTCTTGGAAGAATTGGGTCAGTCCTTGGTCTGGAGATCCCCGAACCCTGCACTGTGTGAGTTGATTTTCGATCCTGAGAGTTTAAGGTTGATCCAACCCAGACCAACCTTGTACATAATATATATATATATATATATATATATATATATATATATTATATTTTATATCTAATGTATTATATATTATATGCTTTTGTCTACTCTTAATTCCAACGCCTCCTCTATTCTCTTTACATTTTAATTTGTCATGTAAATTAGAAAGTAAAAAGAAACCTGACCCTAATTTGACCCCCCCCCCCAAAAAAAAAGACTTTTCACTCACCTTGGCCTTGCTCGTTTACCACTCGCCTCGTGGCTCATCTCTCTTCACTTGCCTCACTTACCTTTTCACTAGCCTCTATTCACTCGCCTTGCATGTTCGTTTTATGGTTTGTTGCTTTTAGCAATTGTAAATTTCTATTATTACAATATCTTATATTTATGCTTGATAGTTGCTCAATGTCGTCTTGTCAATAAATGTGTAATTTGAAATAGTAAATTTGTCCTTTTAAGAAATATTAAAAAAATTGGTCGGTTGGTCCTAAGATGATTCTAGAATTAGATCGGACCCATAGGATCGATTCGATCATTGGTCACAAGCTCAACAGGGTTGGTCTTTAGTCCCAAAAATTGGGGACCAATACTATGTAAGTTGGTCCCTAGGTTAGACACTAGAGCGGCTAAACCCAGACCATGCTCACCCCTACTTCCGAGTTCTATGTTTGATCCGAGCTCTCTTCTTGACTCGGCAAAATAAAACTAACAGTAGTACGGATCTGGAATCTTTCACAGAATCTCCTGAGCATCTCGCCCGTGACAATTGTTCATAATTTTTTAAATTTGCAAGCCAATAATTCCCCCCTCCCCCTTTTTTTTTTCTGGAACAGCAAAAGAAAAGGGTTTGTTTTACTAAAGCATGTTAATTCCGTGTTAGTATATTGGCTAAGTATATTGTATCATATCACATTCTAATTTTCTTTCCAAATTTCTTGTCCACCTGTGTCAGAGGGTCATGTCCCATATTACCTCGTTTTAGAGGATGAATTTTAATTCTTACAAGGGAATAGATTAATTTGATTCTAGAACATGTAATAGATTGATAGGATGATGTTGATGTTACATTGACCTCTTGCAATTATGGTTTCCTCTCATTTTTTTTATCAAAAGAAAATTATATTTATTACTCAAAATGATGTAAAAGTACATAATCTTCATGATAAAGCAAATCGAAATAAAGCATCAATATCGGAAAACAAAACCAAATCCAGAACACAAGGAGGATCGATGGAGCAAAGGACTTCAGTTTGAACCTACTGAACGTGACCAAAATTGAATTAGAGTGCAGGTACATGTTGTGTTATGCAAAAGACTTCAGAATTGGAAAGAAGAAAAAGGAAATTGTGAATATTCGGATGTTTGTTCGAGAAGCATTGGACGTGAGCAAAAGAACTTGAGTTACCTTCTACAAATTGAAGTTGGTTTCAACGTAAAGAAATTTTAATACAGACGATCTTATCCATCCTCAATTTGAAGGTTTTAACTATTTGATATCTTACTAACCATCAAATTAAGGATAGATGAGGCCGTTTACAAAAATTCCTTTTTACGGTTACAAATGTATGCTAAAATACTCTCTTTTGAGTGTAAAATGAAAAAAAAAAAAAAAAATTCCCTCAGCACGCCATCCTCTTGAAGCAATTCCAATTGCAGTTTCGCTTGCACCGATGTACACGGGGCAACACATATTCCAAGAAACACTTTCCAAACCTATAAATTAATTCTTTTTTTTTTTTAAAGGCAACGCGTAGAGGACTTGGACTTTGTTTCGACAGAAAATTCGGCGGGTTTAACGCGGTATATTTTGAATTTGGTTCCTATCATGCTTCCATCACAATGCTGAAGACTTGAAACTTGATACTATCGATGAGAAGAATGACCAAAACAAATGGAACATATTGAAGAGTTGGCACGAAAAGGACAGGAAAGGTGACGCCCAGCTCTTTTTCCACGAAGGTTAGGTAGCAAAGTTACGTACGACTGGGTGCAACGACTTGACCAATTGAAGTCTTTGTTTAATGTTTTTTTCTTTAGCTAGTTTCCAACCTGTAGTTCGGTGGCTTTTAAATAGAGTCGACCCAAAAACAAAAAAAAAAAAGGTTTTTGACATCTGTTTGAAACGTGTTATTGCATTGACTAATTCGATCAGTCGCATTTGTTTCCCTGAAAGCAAGGCTAGCACTCAGCAGGGATACCCTTATCTGGCAGGGCATGATAGAGAAAATTTATGAAATTAGCAGAGTATCTGGTTCTCGAAAACTCAAGAACACATCCAATTGAGCTCCAGATGTGCCGTAGCTAATGAAAACTCAAGAAAACAAGTCATTTTGTATCATTTGCTTATTTGCTGCTGGTTGCACATGAATTTCAAGCAAACTTAAGCTGCTAAGGGACAAATTGATGAAGGTTCTAAAGGCTTAGAAGAAGCTGTCGTCCTCAACGTCGTAGCCCGGGGGTACATGCACATTGGAGATTTGAAAATGTTTGAAACTCTGTTGGAGATGGTAATCTTGTTTCCATTATGTACTGTTATATTTCTCGTTTAGGTGTACGTGGGCTGCAAGAACATGGAATGATTTCTTAGCTGTCTTCCTTAAGAGTCAAAGATAAGAATAATGAGGAAGAAAATACTGTGTAACATGATAAGCTTTACAGGTAGAGTATATAAGGTAACAAGGTATTATAATATCAATTAAAATCAATCAGGATCAATTAAAGATATGCTCATCAATAAAGAATATGCATAATCAAGAGAGATAATGCACAATGTTGAGAGATACATAAAATCAAGTAAGATCAAGAAAGATATAGAAAACCTTCTACTATCTTTCAATGATTTCTAATATCCCCTCAAACTCAATGTGACCTAGAAAAAGTCAAGTGGAGTTTAGAGAAAGATCTAGAAATACCTTCGTACATGTGCCTTTGAGAAGACATCATCAATTTGATCAACCGATGAAGTAGAAATGAGGCAAATAGTGCCGTGAAGCATATGATTTTGTATAAAATGATTGTCAATATCAATGTGTTTGTGCGCTCATGGAAACATCATCATGCACTATTTGGATAGCACTACGGTCGTTGTGATAAAATAATATATAATGACAGACTTCCACATCTTGTAGTAATTGTCGCAACCCTAATAGTTATGATGTCGTATCAGCAATAATAAGATATTTTGCTTCCATACTAGATCCAACGACAGCAGTGTGTTTCAATTTGTGCCATGGGATACGTGAGTTGCTTATCGAGGAGCAGTGATTAAGATGGTCATTGAGCCTATTAGCATCAAAATAAATTGTTAATTATAAGAAAGAGTAAGTACAAAGTTAAGAATTGTAGCAAAGTAAACCATATGTGTCGTGGTTATGAATTGGCTAACAATCTAAACAGCATCAGTGATGTTAGGGTGACTAACACTGAAATTTACAAGACTACAAACTAATTGTTGATAGATCGGAGGATATGGAAGATGAGTCACATCTTTATTAACAAACTCTTGCTTCTTTTTTTTAATAGAGGTTCAATTTTATCTTCTTTTGACAATGCATCTAATAACATATATTAGAGGATCGAGTGGTTTAGACCAACTTATACTGATCTACTCTAATATAGATTCCCACCTCTTCAAGATCAAAACATTCCCACAAATCATTGAGTATTATTTTTGCCTTCCCTCTTTTGCTTAAACAACTGAACAACATTGCCGCTCATTTCCTCACATCCTTTTCTTGTATCATGCCTAAACTTAGTGCTTCCCAGATGCTGTCTTGCAACTTTCCCGTGTTAAAATTTAATGAAATAGTCATCCACAACACATTGTAATAGTTTGCTTCTTCGAGTAGTCTATTATGCATGTGCTCCATAATAGTCATTTTACCAATACCCTCTATCGCATAAATGCTAGTCAAGATACTTGATTAAAACAAGCAAATTGGATAGTCTAGATTAGATATCCTCGTTCCTTTTCTTTGTTGTTGTAATACTAACGCAGAAACAATGGGATCTTGTGAATTAAGTCATTGCAAAAAATATACCAAAGAATTAAATGAGGAATAATAGGATACTAGAGATTTACGTGGTTCGATTTGAATATCAGTACTTACATTCATGGAAAGAGCCAGTCGCAAATAATCCACTATAATTAGAAAATCAAAGTTACAATCACTCACATGATTGAGAGTCTCACATACTTAAATTTAAGGTCAAACCCAAAGTATTTACAAATAAACAACTCAATTTGATGTAAACTCATAGCACAAATCACCAGTGTTCAATAACTCTCCACGATCATACGTCTGAACCCAAATGTAGATTGTCTGCTCATCCTTTTGTGCAGGTTCTCAAGGAGTCTTCGCCCTGCAACTTCTTATTCTTTGCCGCTCATCTCTTTCTTTTTCAAGAAAACCTACTATTTGGCCACTCAAAAACAGAATAAAAGAAACCCTTGCTCTTGTCCTCTTGTGATAATTACCTTTCTACCTCACAAAATGATATATATATCATTTTGTCTTGTAGTGTCCATTATTTTGCCTCTTGTTAAAGACATCTTCCATCGTACGAGATTTGATTGCTCTAACCTTGCATATTTTAAGATTTTTTTTTTCTTTAACAAGCCAATTGATATAAACTTGAAACATAATTTAACAATTCTCCAATTTGACTCAATGTTTAAAGTCAAGTTATAATATTCATCATTGATACTACTCTCCCAATACCTCGACAGGTGCTCACTCTTCACAAATGCTAATTGTGCTCAAGCAAAGCTTGAGCTTCACCAAAGGAATAGGCTTAGTTATCATGTTTGGTGGGTTTTCTATTGTAGTAATCTTTTTCACAATAACATTACTCTTTACTAAGACATCTTGGATGAAGTGGTACTTGATATTAATATGTTTCGTTCACTCGTGATAAACTAGATTATATGCCAGATATATCGCACATTGGTTATCACAATGTATATCAACACTTTTTTGTTCTAGCCCAAAGCCTAAGAGCAAACTTTATAATCATATCGCCTTTTTCACTATAAAGGTTAATGCCATATATTATGCCTTAGTAAAAAAAAACAAGGCAATGTGATCCTATAAGGACGTTTTCCAGCACACTGCACCACCTACTGGCATAAACACGAATCCCACTAAAGACCTGCAATCATCTAAGTCACCAGCGTAATTCAAATCCACATAACCAATGGTCTTACTATCATTGTTGTCCCTCATGTACACTATATTCATATCTGTTGTCCCTTTTAAATATTTGAGGATATACTTTACAACTTCTCAATGAGGTTTACTAGGATGTTTCATATAGCGATCAACTACGCTCACATCTTATAAAATATCAGACCTAGTACATAGCATATATAATATTACCCACGACACTAAAATAAGGAACATGGGACATATGATTATCCTCCTCCTCAGTCTGTAGTGAAAATTTATCTGAAAGTTTGAAGTTTTTTGCCAAATTTTGCCGATTGTATGTTAAAACGTGCCATAATATTTTCAATATATTTCTTTTGAAATAGGCATAAAGGTCATGTAGCCCCATCACATAAAATCTCCATACCCAACGTTTTCTTTGCAACACCTAAATCTTTCATCTTAAACTTAGTACTCAACTGTCCCTTCAGCACATCAATATCAACATATTCTTAACTTCTATCAACATGTCATCAACATATAAGAGTAGATAAATTAAAAAAATCATCCTCTAACTTCCTAAAGTAAACACAGCTATCCATCTGATTTTTCGGATAGTCTTGAATAGTCATGAAAATATCAAAACGCTTATACTACAGCCTAGGAGACTATTTCAGCCCATACAAAAAAATTTTAGCAAGTAAACATGATCTTTCTTACCTGAAATAGCAAATCCCTTTAAGTGCCTCATGTAAATCCACTCCTTCAACTCACTGTAAAGATACGCCGTTTTCACATATAGCTACTCTAGCTTGAGATCCTATGCAGCAACTAAGGCGAGTAAAACACGAATAGAAGTATGTCTTATTATAGGAAAGAACACCTCATTGTAGTCAATGTCCTTCCGTTGTATATATCTCTTTGTCACAAGTCTTGCCTTATACCTCGCAGCCTCGACATCGAGAATGTCTTCCTTCCATCTAAAGACCCATTTACTTATGATAATCTTTTGACTCTTTGGTACTTTAACCAGCTCTTATATCTTATTCCGATGGACTGATTTCATCCCTTCACTCATAGCCTTTAACTATTGCAACGACTCACTACTACCCATCGCCTCAAAGTAAGACGAAGGCTTATCTGTCTCCACCTCGTCACTTACAGTTAATGCATAAGCAATATTTGTATAATCATAACATATTGGTGATTTAATTTGCCTTCTCTATCAGTATGCAATTATAGTGTGCTATGATTGTGCTGGTTGTTCACTATTATCGACTTCAAGAACTGCGGCCTCATCTGCAGTCTCAACTTCTGTTACCTTCGAGGTCTCGAAGTCTCTATTTGAAGCTCCACCTCACTAATAACATCATGATTTGTTTGCTCTGTTGGTTGTGTCTTGACTCCTCTATTGAAGTGTTGCAGTCTCATCGAAGATTATGTATTTACTGATTATAAAACTATGTGATCTAGGATTAGTACACCACAGCCAATAGCTTTTCACCTCATGTGCATAACCTAGAAATGTGCACTTCTTTGCCTTCGGCTCAAGCTTATTATCACTCACAAGAGCATATGCAGGACATCCGAATACTTATAATCCAAAGTAATCAACGGGTTTCTCCAACCATACTTCCTCAAGAGTTTTCCACTTAATAATAAATGATGGAGATCGATTAACTAGATAACATGCCATATTCATTGCTTCAACCCAAAATTCCTTACTAACTCTTGTATGTGAAAGCATGCCTTGAGCTCATTCAAGCAAAGTTCTGATCTTTTACTCTGAATGAACAAAAACCAATTCCATTATAAATCAATACGCTACACCATTTTGTTATGGTGTCCCGAATGTCGTGCGATGTCTCACAATCCCTTTTCTTTTGCAAAATTCAGTAAAATCAATAAAATCTTTAATACAGAACTTCATGCCATTATCGGTTCTTAGGCACTTGATCCGTTCACCGTTTTTCTATCAATGCCTTAAATTTCTTGAACCGATCAAACGCATTGTATTTATGCTTCAAAAAGTATACACATACCTTTCTCGAATAGTCATCGATAAATGTCAGTATATATTGAGCACTTCATTTCGAAGGAATCGGAGATGAGCCAGAGACATTTGAATGAATGTATTCAACTGGTTACTTGGGTGAATGAACAAACTATAATAAACTTAATTCAATGATGCTTCCCAAAGATATAGTGCTTACATAAGTCCATCTTCCCTATCTTCTAACCCTTCAACAATCCTCCTCCATTCAACATCATCATACCTACCTTACTCATGTACTCTAAATGCATATGCCATAATTGAGTCAAGTTAGAATTTGACTCACCTGATAAAACTATAGCAATTTGAGTCATGTCCTCTGTCAATAGATAAAAGAGAGTATTCATTTTCTTTCCATTCATCACTATCATGGCATCTTAAGAGTCATTCAATACTCCACTTTCAGTAGTATACCTACACCCAATATCATCAAGTGTCCCTAGAGAAATAAGGTTCTTCTTGATCTCCGATATGTGCCTCACGTATGTTAATCAACAGAACATCCCATCGTGCATCCAAATACGAATTGTCCATATCTCCATAGCCTTGCAAGCTATGTTATTCCCCAAAAGAATTGTACTACCAACTGTAGTCTAATAAGTAGTAAACTAGTTTTTATGAGGTGTCATATGATAAGAATACCCTGAATCTAGCACATATTTGTCTCTTAATGAACTAGTAGTCACACATAAAATAGCATTTGCTTCACTAATGCTCTGTTTAGCAACGTTCGCCACATTACTTGTGGCATTTTGCCTATTAGTTTTGTCCCTCCGTTTCAGACAATCTCTCCTAATGTGTCCATTCTCGTGACACTCAAAGCACTTCATGCGTCCCTTGGACTTTTTATGGCATGATTTCGACTTGCTTTTATGCTCTACCACTACTAAGCACTCGATGTTGATCTCTACCTCGAATCGCTAGTCCCTATGCTACCCCTTGCATCGAATTGTCGTTCGAAACTTTCTTTGCCACTTCCTAGAGAATAAAGCAGAATTTACCTCTTTTGAGGTAATTGTGGTACACCCCTATAATAATGAATCAGTAAAGTGCTCTCATGACTTTGAAAAATAAGCTAATAAAAATATGCCCCACTCTTCATCATTAAATATCTTACTGGCGTTCTTTAAATCTATCATGAGTTTATTGAATTCGTCCCCATGGGATCCAATAGTAGTACCTTTAGTATATCTAAACTAAAACATTCTCTTCAACATGAACAAGCGATTATTCAAATCCTAGAGTGCCTGAAGTTTTGCCTATAATGTGTGGCATCCTTCTCTTCGGCTACCTCTATCAACACCTCATTTGACAAATTTAATAAGATTGTGCTCTTTATTCTCTCCATTAGCTCTACCCTATTAGAGGCTTTTATTATAATTAGTAACTCATTTTCGCCATCCAGTACCTTAGCTAAACCTTTGGTTGTCAACAACGAATGCATCTTGATACTCCATAACTCAAAGTTCCTCCCGTTAAACTTCTCAATCTCAGCTTTAGCCTCAGACATAATTGCAATAACAGAATTTCTAAATAATAATCAAACAAGCACCAAATCACAATTAAGGAATCAAATCCCAAGCTTTGATACCAATTGTTGTAATTTTAACATGAAAATGACAAGATCTTGTGAATTAAGTCAATGCAAAAAAAAAAATAGAGAATTAAATGAGGAATAATAGGACACTAAAGATTTATGTAATTTAGTCTGAGTATCGATACCGGTGTTCAAGAACTCTCCACGACCGTATGGCTGAACCCATAAGCACACTATACGCTCATCCATTTGCGCGAGTTCTCAAGGAGTCTTCGCTGTGCAGCTTCTTTTTCTCTGCGGCTCGTCTCTTTCTTTTTCAAGAAGACCTCGGCCACTCAAAAACAAAATAAAAGAAACCCTTGATCCTGTCCACTTGTGACATTTACCTTTTTACCCACAAAATAATATATATATATATATATATATATATATATATAAAAATTGCAGAATATGTGAGCCCATCTTTTCTTTCCCAGAGTCCAATATTTTTGCCTCTTGTTAAATACGCCTCCACCGTACAAGATTCGATAGGTCCAACCTTGCATATTTTAAGATTTTCTTTTTCTTTAACAAGCCGGTCAATATCTGTAAATGATTGAAACTCGGGACATGATTCAACATTTTGTTGGAATTTTGTTTGTTAAAACAAAATTGATGCTTTTTACTTTGTCCCACATAGAAAAGATGGGAGCAAGTGGATCAGTTTAAATATGTGGGTTTTCCTTTTGTAGTTAAAGGAGCGATTAGATGGGGCTAGACCCCACCATACCAAGTGGGAAAAGGCGAAATAATTGCGCGATTATTTGGCGCACTTAGCACTTAGCACTTTAATTAGCATCAATCCCTTGCTATTTATTTAATTTTTAATTTTTTATTTAAATTCTAAGGTTGCGTTTAATTTGATTTGAGAATTTTCGGAAATGAAATATAAAATGAAAATTCGAAATTCTATTTAAAAAAAAAAATTATTATTCTGAATTTTATTTGTGTCTTTTCAAGACAACCTTTGAAAAAATTACTTATTCGGTTTTGCAACATTTTCCGAAAGATTGCAATTGTTGCGCGTTTAATTAGCATCAATCCCTTGCTATTTATTTAATTTTTTATTTTTTATTTAAATTCTAAGGTTGCAGTTTAATTTGATTTGAGAATTTTCGGAAATGAAATATAAAATGAAAATTCAAAATTCTATTTAAAAAAATTATTATTCCGAATTTTATTTGTGTCTTTTCAAGACAACCTTTGAAAAAATTACTTATTCGGTTTTGCAACATTTTCCGAAAGGTTGCAATTGTTGCTTTTAATTAGCATCAATCCCTTGCTATTTATTTAATTTTTTATTTTTTATTTAAATTCTAAGGTTGCAGTTTAATTTGATTTGAGAATTTTCGGAAATGAAATATAAAATGAAAATTCGAAATTCTATTTTTTTAAAAAATTATTATTCTGAATTTTATTTGTGTCTTTTCAAGGCAACCTTTGAAAAAATTACTTATTCGGTTTTGCAACATTTTCCGAAAGGTTGCAATTGTTGCGCGTTTAATTAGCATCAATCTCTTGCTATTTATTTAATTTTTAATTTTTTATTTAAATTCTAAGTTTGTAGTTTAATTTGATTTGAGAATTATCGGAAATGAAATATAAAATGAAAATTCGAAATTCTATTTAAAAAAAATTATTATTCCGAATTTTATTTGTGTCTTTTCAAGACAACCTTTGAAAAAATTACTTATGCGGTTTTGCAACATTTTCCGAAAGGTTGCAATTGTTGCGCGTTTAATTAGCATCAATCCCTTGCTATTTATTTAATTTTTAATTTTTTATTTAAATTCTAAGGTTGCAGTTTAATTTGATTTGAGAATTTTCGGAAATGAAATATAAAATGAAAATTCGAAATTCTATTTAAAAAAAATTATTATTCTGAATTTTATTTGTGTCTTTTCAAGACAACCTTTGAAAAAATTACTTATTCGGTTTTGCAACATTTTCCGAAAGGTTGCAATTGTTCGTTTTTCGACTTCTTCAAAAGTCGTGGTTGTTTATACGAACAATTTTCCAAAGGTCGTGTTTGTTCATTATTTGACAGCTTTTTTACGAATAGTTGCAAGATCGTTTCATATATATATATATATTTGTCAATTTTCGGAAGATGTGTGTGGTCATTTTCAAGTCTTCTTTCTGAAAAAACAGTAGCCAATTTTTCGATTGTTTCTTAGAGAGACGCGGAGAAATACTAGAATTGCTATCTAGTATTCTCATCCGAACTTTGTTGTATCCCGGAGGATTTTTGCCGGTGACCATTAGCAACATTGTGGGGCAAATAAATCAATCTTAAAAAAGTGATATCACACCTCAAAGTCCGAGGAGTTGTTTTTCTCGATCCGATTTCATTGTTCAACCCATTTCGAAGCATATTTTCCCAACACATTTGCTCATGCATCTTTCGCTTTTTTGCTTCTTTTCATCTTCCCCATTTTGCCCTTGTCATCTATTCAGTACCCACCCACACAGCTCACTGTGCACGACGCCACGACCCCAAGCAACCAGCCTGGACCACTGGTCACGACGCCCAGTCGAGCCTCTGCAGCTGGCCGCAGTCCGTGCGTTGCAACAACCAAGCAGAAACAGAAGCTGATGAAGAATAGACAAGGGGAGCTGGCGATCTTGAGCAAAGCAATGGCGGCGGCACAGGGTGAGACAGCGGCACTGGCGTGGAGGCGTGGTTTGCAGCATGCGAGCAATGGTGGTGCATCTGGATCCGGTGTGGTGGAGGTGCTAAACTGATTCAGATGTAACAGTACAAGAAAAGAAACACAATATCAAAGGATTGCCTCAGCAAATGTTCCTCCTGTAGTGAGAACAGGCATTAGACGAATCGAACGCTGGGATCTTATGATTTATGTCCAAACGGTAGACTGCAGATGGCAAAGCATTCGCTGGTCTCCTAAAAAGAAATATGTCTTCCAACGCACACCGCTCAACTACTTCACCAGCATGCTGCTTAGCGCATACAGTTCAGAATAAGAGACATGTTGCATTACTTTTTAATGGCCTTTTGATGGAACTACAACATAAGGTTCTTTAATGGTCTGCCATCCATTTTATCAAGGTTAAAAAGTCATTATCTCATATAATGGTAATTATCATCATCAAGTTACTAGGTTAAGACGGTTGTTTTCATGAGATAATTATTGAAAATATTATCGTTCGATCTCGTATATATATTTCTTTTAACTGCACCACAAATGGATTCAACAATATTTTTAAAGAAAATTGGAATATACATAGTCAGTGGAAAGAAAACTTTATGCAACGGCCTTCTACATCCTTAATTTGAAGGTTTCAATTGTTTAACCTCTTATGTCCATCTTTGTTCAAATTTACTGAGGTCTTTATTTAATGCTTATTGATTTATTTTATTTATTTTATTTTTCGCGGTACAAGTTGGAATCTCAAGGTACCGGCTGCGACGACTTCATCAATTGAAGTCTTCCTTTCATATTTTTCCTTGGAATGACTTCCAAGCAACGTTAAGCAGCTTTCAAATAAAGTCGACCTAAAAAAACGTTCAAGACTTTTAAGACATTTAGGACGTTTAAAACGACGTTTAGGACGTTTAAAACTTGTGTCTCATATATATAAAGGGCAAATACTTCCTCAGTTCCTCGTTCACATCTCTCTTCTTCTCGAAAATGTCATCGTAAGGTCTTTGTTAGAATTATGATCTCGCAAGGAGCGGAAGGACTGGATGATGCTCGCGCCAACTCCGAACGTGTTAAGCTGAGCTCTAAATGTGCCCTGGTTTGTGGATCCCGTTTCTGGTCATATCTTTTTTCTTTTTATCGTAGCTTCATCTACTACCGTCAAAGATTTCACATACTTGCACAATCACACAAGATTTTACAGACTTGGGATGAACGATTTACGGTGAAATAATTGTTTGCTCAACTTGAAAGATATCATCTTATGGCACATGAAAATCTTTGCTGCATAAAGAAAGATTAAAGTTGAATTACGTGAAATATATCTCATGCTTCGCATGGATAATATTCGAGCATAAAAATTAAAAGACTGTTGGGTTATAAATCAGGTGGTGGAGTGGCGATGGAGAAATTGAACGATATTTGTCAAGGGAGGGAGGCGGAGGGAGTGAAAAGTTAGGGTTGTGGTGGTGGCGCAGAGCTGCTGTCAGTGGCTGGTGGTCGACTCGTGTAGAGGGAAGAAACAGCTCTTCAGCCGGAGCACAGATAGAGTAGAGTTCGTGGGGAGTGGGGAAAGGAAGGACGAAGGAACCGGGGGAGAGAGAGAGAGAGAGAGAGTCGTGAGGGGGTTGGCCAGAGGAATAAATCCTGGGATGGTGCAGGGAAAAGGTTGTTCCCGGTTGACTATGCTTAGCCCTCTAGGGGTAGGGGAGACACCACGAGATGGGCGATATTTTACTCCCCCGCATCTTTGGAACGATGAGTTACAAATATGATTATTATTATCCATATTGTCAATTAATGAGTTTACATGCGTGTTATGTCAATCACTCGTATCTTATCAATCAAAGGCGCGATCGCCCTTTGATGTCTGGGCCCCCAACCCTTTCTTTGATCTGAAGGATGTCTCCCAAGTACCGGGTCTCCCGGGCATCTCACCTTTGGTACCAACCTAATTTTTCAAAAAAAAAAAAAGTTATTCAAAAAGTCGTAAACGTATTATACGATAGTTAATTTAGTCTTAAATCTTTTGATAATTTATCAGTTTAGTTATAAATCTTGTGATGATTTATCAATTTAATCTCGAACTTATTAACAATTTATCAATGTAATTATTCCGACTAACTATCCAAATAATAGGTTTAAGACTAAATTGACAAATTTTCAGTAGGTTTAGGACTAAATTTATGCAATTGAAAGGTTTAGGATTAAATTGACAAATCATTAAATGATTTATGACTAAATTGACATAATTGAAAGATTTATGGCTAAATTGACCTGCTTACAATAGGTTTATGCCTTTTTGCATAATTATCTCTAAATTCTCTAAGTCTCAACTCAAGTTAGTAACCTTCAATTTTGCCCCAAACTCAAGATATGAAGATAACGATACAGACCTGTTAAAAAGAACCAAATGGTTTCACTACTAAAAAACTTGGAACCCCACCAGACTTAATTTCAGTTCTCGATTTTGAATGTAGAACTTGCTGATTCTACCCGAGAACTAAACAGCCCAAGTCAGTTCCCAAATAGAACGGTCAGGAAATTTTTTCGAAATAAATTGCTTCATTACGTTTGACAACTAAAATTTAAGAAACACAAATGGCCCACGGGCCACAGTCGACAGCCCACTCACTAACACTTTCTCAGCATCTCGCCTCACTCTTCACAATGTGTCTGGTTGTGAAAATGGCTATTATATTACACGTGTCAAGTTCACAACTTATTACATATATAGTATTGTAACAGTCATGCTATTAATAATACAATATCATTTGATACAATCACATACTATATGATTAAGTCCTTAATAAAATAATCATAAATACATTTTCACGTACATAAAATTTGGATTAAACCTTAGAACTTTTGGACATCACTCCCTCTCATTTTGTCTCTCTCGGTGTCTCTTTCCAATCGATGTCAGATCGCCACAAAGTATCATGCGATTTCATCGCCATGCGCCCGATGAAGTCCAAACTCCTACAATGAACATGTCAGGCACACAAAGTGTTATGTTCATCATGCTAATGAAAGTAGATTTACTCGAAAACTTTGCGGAATTTGGAATTGCAGTCTTGAATGGACTCTAAAATAAAAATATGTGTATCATGGACGAAAAAAGTTCATAAAATATTCACAGGGATTTAATATACGTATCACCCAGTCGCAGAAACACTAGAACTTTAATTGGATTCATCTTAATCTTTCTTCTTCATAACCTAGTCTCGTTGTTAATATCACATGTTCACGTCTCAGCAATAGCTGTTTAGCATGTTTTCCGAAACCATTGTCTAACTTTCTTCTTGAATTTTGTTCATGTACTAAATGATTTTACACACAGATAATCTAAATGAATGGGGTCATTAATTACATGAAATATGATATTAGCAGTGCTTAAATTTCCTATTATTAGTATTTCCAATCCAAAAACTTAAAATATTAGGTGGAAGACTGTTATCAAGCGATACAAGACAATTTTAACACCATCTCTCACATGCAAATAGGACTAGACGTGGCATGTAAAATTTGGCTAACAGGAAGTGAACACATGTACACAAATGGAAAGCAGTGGCAATTTAGACGAAAAAGAGACGGATGTAATATTTTGTACATTGCCAAATAAATAGTAGAAGACTCTTTAGACTTATATAAATTACAATCAGCTTAATCCTAGTAATCTAATGTAATATGGCGCCTATCGTTATTAAGCTCATATTCACGTACTCCAACTAGCCAGAGATCTTCATTTTTTCTTTCTTCTGTAAACGTAAGGCCTAAGGGGCTATCTGAGGTTGATTTCGACTTCACATGTCTCAATCCCGTGTATCTACGGGTGCTCCATAGCAAAGAAAACAAGTGCTTTGTTTCTTTGAGGATGGATGAATTGTGGAGGGGAGTATGACCATCTCCGCTCGCCTTTGCTTTTGACTGAAACAAATGAAGATCGATAGGCAGAGAAATGAGAGGACCTTGAAAGAGTTCCCTTTAGCTAGAGTTGGCAAAATAGGTCATGAACCCATATTATGATCCATTTTTAGTTAATTGGGTCATATATGAGTTAAGTGAAAGTTAAATATGGGTCAAAAATGGGTTTGAGAAAGTAAAATACAAAAAAAAAAAAAAAAAGGTCGAAATGGGTTATTAGGAAAGGAAACCCACTTATGGCCTTTTTTAACTTCATAAAAATATTTTTTAATAAAAAATCAAAAGTATAATTATTTTTCATATTTCAATTTTTTTCTTTCTTAGCTAGCGTGACCAGCGACAAGCCAGGCGAGGCTTTCCTTAGTTATTCAATGGTATGTTCACTTCAAATAAGAGAAGCATGTGCATAGTCTAATTTTTTTTATAAATATTTCAATTTATAGTTTTTTTTTTTAAATTTTTAAATTTAATTTTATTTACTATTTTTAATTTAATTTGAAGTTTTAATCCAATTAGCATATAGTATAAGTGGATTTTCTTAGAATATTAATAGGTTTTAACAATACGGGTTTAGTCGGTATGGGTCACTAGATTTACGTTACAAAAATATGGGTCAAAACGAGTTAAATTGGTCAAATATAGGTCGATCAATTTTTGACCTGATCCATGCCCGACTCGATCCCCCCATTTGCCATTGCCTTTGGCAAAGAAAGGAGGAGCTCTTGATGTCACGCTCCTAAATTGGAGGGTTGGGCTTTGTCAAAGTTTGTGGGCTGCAAACTTTGCGGTCATCGTCTGAATCACTTGACTTTTGCTGCATATTTGTTTCGGGAAGCCGTGATAAATGGGGGCCTTAATTCAAGCTGGAGAGACCTTCTAGATAAAAAGAGAGAAATGGCGACCTGTCTTTGGATGAGCTAGTTTTCTTTGAGCGTTTGGAGGGGGGCATGACCATCTCCGCCCGCCTTGGTAGACTTGACTAACGGACGAAGATCGATGGGGCAGAGAAATTGGAAGACTTGATATCGCCCGCCTTGGTAGACTTGACTAACAGACGAAGATCGACGTGTGATGTATTTAAACCATAGTTAGAACACGCAGTCAGATAAAGAGCAGAAAAAATTGCAATCTTGGATCATCAAGGGATATCACGAAATTAGGAACGCGGTCTCAATCCCCTGCACGGTGCTGAGATGGGATACACTCACCTCGTCTCGGAGGACCACTATATTGAACTGAAGCTCAGCTTCAAAATCGCATTGTCGAATGGACAGGTGACGCCGTGTGATGGGAGATGAGAGTAAGGATCAGGCGCCGGGCAGTCCTCCCCGGAGGGGAACCCGAGCCCTGGGTTGCACCCAACAATCGATCCCGAGTCGTCGGAGATCATTAGGTTCTTGGGGCACGTATGCAGGGGAATCACGCAGGTGAAGGTGGGACAGCCGGAGCATTGGAATTTTCCGTCAAATCCTACGTTGTAGCCCATCGCCGTGGTTGGTTTCAAGGTCCCGTCGTCGTAAGCAAGCATGGTTGCGATTGGCCGGTCCTCCAAGGTACACCCTCCCTGTCCACAGTCCCCGGTGATACAGTTCATGAGACGGCCGGAACTGTCCAACGAGCAATCGGTGGCGCCAAAGAGACGCCAAGGGCGATCCTGCGTGATGTTCATCCAGGTGGTGCTGTTCGGGGCTAGTGGAGGGTAATCCTGGTTTGGGGGACCGGAACTGGGATTACGATAAACCAACCTCAAGTGAAGCACCTTGCCGGTGTTGTTATCGACTAGGACTTGCAGAGGATCAACCAAAGCGATGGACATTGCCACACCTGCGGATGACGCGATTTAGAAAAGGAAAAGAAAATATAGGTTTCCCAAAGAATAAGTCCACATCGAAAAGCAAACCAACTTACAGCTGCAGATGAGCAGCAACGGAATTGTTGTCGCCCGCGACATGGTCTCTATTGAAGTTTTCCTTGAAGTGTTCTCAGAGGGCACAGGGAGACGGAGGGAGGGGCGAGGCGGGGCGGGTACACACGACTCTGAGAGAGAGAGAGAGGGGGAGGGAGGGAGGGAGATTGACAGAGAGAGGCTGTGAAAGCAGAGAGAATGAGAAAAGAGAGAATGTTGGAGGAGAAAGGGAGGGAGGGAGATTGACAAAGAGAGGCTGTGAAAGCAGAGAGAATGAGAAAAAGAGAGAAGGTTGGTGGAGGAAGGGAGGGAGGGAGGGGAAGCAGGAGCTGGTGGTGTTTACTGGATACAGCCTAGCAGTTTTTGGGGGCATTCGTCCCGAAGAAGGGAAGCGGTCAAGTAGGAAACGCTATTGATTTAGCATTTTTTCTAAACTGGACATGGGCAACCTACAAGTGGAGGCTAGATCTTTCCGGGCTCGCATCTCTTCCGTCTGACGTCCGATTCGTGTGATTATTGCGCTGCTGGAACGAGCGCGCAGAAAGCTTTCCAATGAGTTCAATATTGCTAGGTAAAATCCCGAAATCACGGAGCCAATATTCTTATCCAAAGGCTCGGGTCCACGAATCAAGCGCCGTTTCGAAGACTAATCATTTTAAAAATGCCGGATAAGAAATCCAACATAATAATGGAATAAATCCGGGATTGGATAAAAATTTTTAAAAGTTGACTTAATATGTCATGTTATCTTGCAATGGTGGAACGAAGGAGTGATGCATCTGGATATTGCTTTGCCGGCCATTGCATGAGGACCACTATCAAAATAGCTGATCATCGTCACTTCTAACCATCACACAGTCGCCGTCACCTCTGACGACACCAGTTGACTATCGTGTTTCGATGAATGAGGGTGAAAAGGAGTCTAAGAACAATCGTCGTGCAAGATTTGGATAAATAATCCTTTCCACCGCATGCTTGTCGCATACATTCGTCATGTCAAAAATCGGCAAAAAAACAGCTAGCACACCATCGACTTCTCGGGAAACACGCTCTCGAGCATTGAGTTCCACTTGCTGTGTATCAGGAAAGTCACGACAGCATCGTGGTGGAGAGCCTCCTCTTGCCGGCCCCCTCACGCTACACCCCTTTTTCACTGTCGCCTCTCATAGCTCGTTCGGGATGGTGCTACCGCTTTCTTCAGCGATGGACTCCAGCTACACAACCCACAGGAAGTGCCACCCGCTGTTCACGAGGCCTTACTGTTTAATCGATTTTAATTCAATATAAGCGAACATAGCAGGGCTGCTATAAATCCTTACGATGAGGCGCGAATAAGGTGACTATCAGCACAACACATACTCATATCGTTCGCTCAACATTTAGCTATCATCTCAGTTTCTCTTAACGTGCCATCCAATGAAAGCATACATGATCATTACTTATAATCATCGCATCTCACATCGCAACGACTCAACTACTCTCCTCCTTTTTGTCATAATAAAAAAGATCAGCAGATAAGCACATGATAAACATAGATATCAATTCATTAAACCAGTAGAGATTATCATAAAACATCCCAAAAAAAAAAAATGCACTAGGGATGTCGAGTCCTAAAAGTTCTAGGATCAACGCGATCTCTTCTTGGTGGAGGGAGGAGTCCGGGTGGTAGTAGCAAAGGGTTCTGGGAATGGGTGAACTGGATTGTAGCATTGAAGATTGAGAATTGATTGCTCAAGATGCACGAGAGTGCTCCACCGGGGCATGTCCCTAGTGGTCCCAACTGGAATTCGTCTGCCGGTGATGGGGGGACACTATCACTGATTCCCGAGCTTCCATCCTTCAGGACCATAAGGAAAGCTCTGGATGATGAGAAGCTAAAAGTGACCACGGGCCTGGAGGCGTAAGGAAGACTATGCTGTTAGAGGAAGTCAAGAAGAAACTCAGGAAAGACGGGAAACCGTTCCACGTGAATGTCAAAACGAAAGTATCGCAGACTGTGAACTCGAAGAAAATCCAAGATGATGCCGCTTACACCTTTAATATAAAACTAAAAGATGAGCCAAGCGAAGAAGGAAGAAGAGATCTTTGGTGTCAGAGATTACAGAGGGATTTAAGTGAGAAGATTCTCACAATATTGGATGATCTGTGAAATAAACTTGATTTAAAGGCAATCAAAATTCCTTCGCTAGATAATGGTAAGGGATGCAAGTTGCTGCTAACATCAAGATTTAAACATGTACTGGAGCAAAATATGCATGCCGATCAAACATTTCTTCGTGAAGGTTTAAACAACAACAAAGCTTTCAATTTATTTAAAAAGACGTTTGGCGACAAGCTCAAAGACGAGGAATTGAAACAAATAGCTGCTTAAGTGGTGAAGAAGCTCGTAGGTTTACCTCTCTTGATTATCTCAGTAGCAAGCACTTTGAAATATAGCCATGTGTCCGTAGGAAAAACGAGTTGAGAAAAATAGATGTGTCAAATATAGAAACTATATGAAGGGAAGCTTTGATCAATGGATGTGGAAGGATGAAATACCATTTTAATCTTGTAATGCTAGGCTTGCTGAGTCGAAAAGTTTGACAAAGATAGCTTCTTTGGAAATATCGATCCATGATCCCACCATACTCTCGGAGGATGATGACCTGCCATTGGAGAACTTGATCAAATTTTGGAGCAACATAGGAAATGTATAAGGGAGGACATTTGAAGGTTTGAGAACCATGAAGTTCAAATTGGAAGGGTGCTATAGTATTCTTTCAAAAGAATGGATTCAGAAAAATCTGTAGAGAACTCAATACTTGCCTTTGGACAGATTGAAAGAGTTCAAGAAGAGCACTCATTAATTATACACCCAATGACTTCGAGAACTGAAGCGTCTCGACATTGACAACAGCCCTTCAATTAAGTACATCACCAATTCATATGATGGTCTCCCTCTCACCGCTGTTCATCAAAAATCTTATTAATCCGGAGAAGATATCCAATGGCCCTGTCACACGACAATGCTTCAAGAAATTCGAAGCTGTGCATATCAAAAATTGCCATCAATTGAAAAAACTGTGGTTCTAGTCAGAGATGCAAAGACTTGTACATTGGAAGAACTTCAAGTACGCAGATGTGAGTCAACGCAAGCCATTATAACAGATGGTGCACGAAAAGTAGAAGTTGCTGCTAATGAAATAATTGAGTTGCCTAATGTACGTTGTCTGGCTTTGCATCGGTTACCAAATATGATGAGGTTTTACAATGGAGCTAAGGATGCTCCAATTTAGGTAACTTTTTCATTTTTTTTCCTATGCCAGTCCGTGTTATTGAATGGGTATAAATTTCCTTAATTATTGATCTCGCAAACGATACCTAGATCATCTATTATAGGGGAATTTAGGATAAGATGATTATTGTTTTCACTCAACATCAGTGCGTATAGCATTAAATTTGATTATTTGTGCATATTGATTCACAAATAAATATTCCATTGAAAGAAAACAGAGACCGTACAATTTTATTCACATTCAACTATAGCCAGAGGGAAGCCACTTTCTACAACTGCTTACCTGGGCTCTAACATGGGTTTGAACTAGGACTAATTTATTACTAATTTAACATTTTTAATGAGAAGAAAAAAATTGAACAGGACGAGAATTAATCTTGAACGAATGAATGAAATTCAACAATTTCAAAATGAAGAAAGTGAGAGATTAAATAAATGGAAGGCGAATGACGAGCCCGTAACCAAAAAGTCCTCATAATTCATGTCCCACCTACATGCAAGTTGCAATTGACCCCAACAAATCATGCCAACGTCATCATGTTGACATCATTATGCTTATGTCATCCCTTTCCTCAGCTATTTCATCATAACCAAGAAAGTCCACATAATTCATGTCCCACCTCATGCAAGTTGCAATTGACTCCCACACGTCATGTCAACGTCATCATGTTGACATGCAAGGAAAGGGCCAACCACGGTGGGGCGAGGGTTGACTAGAGTTATTGGACCCTGACCAATGGCCAGTAACCTAAGCCAGTCGCCAGCTTCAGGTGATGGTGGGGCAGAGGCGACAACAAGAGCCATGGAGGCCCTCACTGATTTGCTGCCCTTCCTCTCTTTTGTTTTTTTTTTTAAATTAATTAATTATTATTTATGTTGAAAATCAAATTTTGGGGACAAAACGATGTCGTTTTGGGACAAGCTAATCACGTTACCGTCATGTGGATAATTTTTTTAAAAATAATTGCCACCTTAGCAAAAAAAAAAAGTCGCCACAACCGTATTTTGGCTAGAATTTCTAGTTGTAAGTGTTAGCATTTAAGTATCACTTTCTACTCTATATGTTATTGGTGATTAGTGGAGTAGAACTTAATGAACTTGAGTTTTTGGGCACAATTAAAGACATATGGCATCATCAACCAAGTCGCTTGTTCAGATGCTCCAAAGCAAAATGTATTTATTTTTATTTAACATTATAAATCATTTTTTGAAAAAAGATTCCCATCCTTACTGTCTTAATAAAAAATTATATCGCTTAAATATTTTCAGCCTTTCCTCTCTTATTTCGAGCCTTGTAACTTTTTAAAGGTAGCATGTAACTCCACAATATTCAGGTGGAGCCAACAATTTTAGTACTAAAGCAGATATTAATATTCTCAACCTTTCCTTGTAGGCTCGCCACCAGTCATGTTTACCTTCATTCTTTTTTCTATATGAATAAAACATAATATGTCGTGCATAATGGAGTCAATTTTCTAAGAATTCATAAACATTTATATATCCCATTCTCACAGGATAGTTTTAACTATTTGCTACTCTAGATTTGGATATTTTTAGATGTGATGTTTATAATTATTTTAATATCTTTAAAAAATCCACTTGAAATATTCTCAGTCACTAAATCTGAAAACACTTAATGAGCAAAGAGCACTTTTATTATCATATATAACCAAGAGATTTTCCTATACTTTTACTTTTCCCTTGACAAAACTCTTCAAAAATCATTTGAAAAAGAAGAATGTTTTTATTTAAATATGAATGAATTTAATATGATTAACGTCAATTTTAGTATAATATATTAGATTTTTGGGCTCTTTAAAAAAAATCACAAATTAGATTTCATCGAGTTTACTAACTTAAATACACTTTTATTAATATTATTTATCAAAACAGGTTTCTTCCTGTCGCGACCCAATCTTGCCACCCTTGGATCCCTCATCATCACGAGGAGAGAAAATGGGAAAATGTCAGGTTTAGGGGTACTCACGAGAGTTCCCTCATGGCTCACGTTCCAAAAGACGTCATTACCTTGCCTTTTGGATTAAGCCTCTCGTGAGTTCTCTCTATGAGATTGCGAGCTCTCCCAAGCTCGTACCCCGCGTGACAATGGAGTGTCGCAATCCATACCCACACGAGCGACACACCTTAGAAGAAGGGGTCGGGTGTAGATATTGGTAGCCCTCTTGACAGTACGTCTCACCCATAAGGATGGCATCACTTCATCCTTTAGGTTACTCCCATATCGAGTATGCTAAACCATTGTGAGTTTCATCGAAACTCATATCCCGCCCGACGGGTTTATTCATGCAGTCTAATTGTTTATGACAACCTAAAAATAAGACAAGAGTCGCCACTAGCCTCATTTTGGGGGTCGGCTAGAAAACTCAATCGAGGGTCGGGAGTGTTCCCTCGATTCCTACGCAACCAAATATCTGGGTTCGGGGACTTGGGTTACGCTAATATTTCTATTAGCACCCTTTCAGTACCTAAACAGTATGTTGTGTTTTCCTAACATGTCCATGCGTTTCTTTTTACATTTTCGAGATCATTTATCTTAAACTAAGTGATCATGCGTGGTTGGTCATTTTTATTCTATTCTATTTCTAGAAAAACAAGAAAAGAAAACAATCAATGGAATTGAAATTGCACGACAGTAAGTAAACAATCAAGGAAAGCAATAAATCTATCATACAATCCTAAAAAATATATAAGAGAAACACAATTGAAAAAGATGAAAGAAAGAGAGAAAACCTGTAATTCATCTAGTTTTATACAATAAATGAAACCCGAGACATATGTCGGGTGAAGGCTTTTATTGGTATTGGGCTTAAGGCCCGTCCGCCCAAGTTGGGCCCAAAAAGCTCGGCCCACGGGAATAGGGCCCGTGGAGGGGGAAGGTATAAAAGGGAAGAGAGAGAGAGAAAATGCATCAGTTGGAAATAACGTACGCTTTTTCTCCTTACGCTCTCTCTCTCCCAAAACGAAGAACGAAGAAGCATACGCGCACTTTTCTTCCCTTCAAGGCTTCATCGGATCGGATTGCTCGGTTTCTCTTCCTCCATCAACGTCGGTGTTTAATCTCGTGGCTAAAAGGTACGCTCGAATCCGTGGTGTGCTTTAGGATCGGTGATGCGAGTTGTTTTCCCGGGCTTCGTCTTCCGCATTGATTTAGGGGTTCGATTCGGTGTCGAATCCAGTTTTCGGGGATCCGTTATTCCCAACATTGGTATCAGAGCCCTGTTTCACGTTTTTCCCGATCAATTCTAATGTTTTTGATTGATTTTTCGCGAAATCCCTTCAGCCGTACGGAACCGGGCCAAAATCCCGACACCCGAGCGCTTTTCGGCCATTTTTTCGAGTTTTCGTAAGTCAAAATAAAATTGTGATTGCATAGGAAGAAGCGCGACGTCGAGACGAGTTCGGCGATGTGTCGATCGCCGCCGGGCGCCGCCGCACGCGCCCACACGCGCGGCCGGAAGACGCTGCGCGTGGGCGCGACGCGCCTGAAGCGCTGGCATTGGCCAGCGCGTGCACGCCGCCGGCGAGCGAACCGGCACGCGTCGGTCCGCGGACCGACGCGTGCTGACGTCACGTGATGACGTCACCGTGACGTCATCCAACGGTCGGTAACCGTACGGATGACGTCACCGATGACGTCATCACCAACGACGTTTCGCCGGACGGTCACCAGCCGACGACCCGATCCGACCCGACCCGCGGACGCAGGCACGCGCTCGGCACGTGCCGGATGACGTCTGCGTGACGTCATCCCCGCACGCGCGAGGCGCGTGCGGTCGGTCCGCGCAGACGGTTCGACCGGCCCGATCGGTCCGTCCGGTCCGACCGGTCCGACGTCCGACGACCGTTGACCACGTTGACCCTCTGACCGTTGACCACGTTGACCGTTGACTTTGACCGTTGACTTTGACCATTGACCGTTGACAAAAAAATGTGTTTCTTTTTCAATTAAGTCTATATGGATTATAATGTGATCCCTTATTTATTCGCGCAATTACCGATGAACAAAAAGGGTAGAAAATCATCGAGTTGATATTTGAAAATGACTGATCATCGATGGGAGAGGTGACTTAATTGATCATGTCCTTGAAGTCAACGAAAATTCAATAGGTCATATGGAGTGGTCGTCCTATGTCACAGTCAGAGATGGTGCGATTTTTCATAAACACTCTTCCACCTGAATGGCAAGATGTGTTGAATCGCATATGGGATGTCAACGGAGCCGCTTCCTATAAGAAAATTGTGATGGATTTTGTAAACGAATATTACTGTATTGTTTCAAGAGAAAAGATCAAGAAATTGAACAAAAGAGGATCTTTCCCAGTTCGTGTGCTGACTTTGTGTTAGTTGTATTGGCTATTATATATTAAGTGTGCTTTGTGGACAACATTATGTAATGATTACTACCTAATTGTGTTAATTGAAAGCATTACTGTTTTTTAATTGTATGTCAATTATCTGCGCTTTCATTTATTACTTGGTTCTTTGTGGGTAATTAGTCAGGGTAGTTTTTTAGAAGTTTTTGTAGCTTCATAGAATTGATTTTGCATATGACAATCATATTAATGATAGTTTTAAGTTAAGATTTTGGAGGATGATTGGAAACATAGTGACCTTTTGATTCTGAAGCCTTACTTAAAATTATTCATTAATATGATGGGTCTATGTAAAATAGGGATGCATAAATGATAGGCATTAATGATTCGTGCATATTTGTCTGATTTGTTCGATCAATGGCTTCACCACAAAGAACATAGTTCTTTGAAATGAACAAAGGTGAAAAGCTCAATGGAGACAACTATGAAGTTTGGCAAATGAAAATCCGGTATGTCTTTGGAAGAGCAAGAAGCACTTGAGGCTCTTGTCATGACCATGGTAGAACCCGAAGAGGGAACCACCGCACAAAGACAAAAGAAACAAATAAGCTTTTTGCGTGGAAAAGAATGAACTCTCTAGCTCGCATCACGTTGTTGAGCAGCATGGAAAATGACGTCATGCGAGAGTTTCGGCGTTTTGATAATGCCAAGGAATTGTGGGAGGCATTGGCAGCTAGATATGGTCATACTTCGGTGACTAGGCGAGGCAGCTCACTATCGGGTTTGACTCTTATAAGAAGCCTCATGGTCGAGACCATGAAGCAACATCTTAGAAAGATGTCAAACATGATAACCGAGCTGAAAGATGCTGGCCATGTCCTCACGAGATGAGCAGCAAGTGCAAGCGGTGATTCGTTCATTGCCTCGAGTTGGAAGCATATGAAGGTGCACTGACTCATAATGAAAATATCAAAACCTTTGAGGATGCGATGCGTCATCTTGAGCTGGAAGAGGACCGCCCGTTGGCGCTAAGCGGATCTTGAACTCTATTATGCTTGGTTCTAGCTCAAATGGAGCTTCGAGCTCCAAGCGCAAGTGCCATAACCGGTTTGATAAGGGGAAAGGCAAGGAAGAAGCGAGTCCTTCGGGGAAGAAACCCAAATTCAACCAACATGGAAGAGGGAAGCGTCCTCGCATGAAAAAGCTTGCAAGGGTGAAATGCTACAACTGTGACAAGAAGGGTCACTATGCTCACGACTGTCGTGAGCCAAAGAAGGTATGCACCCCTTGTACTTTTTAGAACTTTGCTTATGTGTCGAGTTCTGTGTTCTTAACTGAGTCTAATCCTTTGTGGACTGTGGATTCAAGAGCAACGGACCATGTAGCGAAGGATAGAGGATCCTTCGTGGAATTCCGACGAGTACCAACTGGAACTAAGTGGATCTATGTGGGAAACAACTCCAAAGCTGAAGTAAAAGGAATTGGCACATGCCAACTGAATATGCGTGGTGGATGCACTTTGTTCCTTCATGATGTGTTGTATGCTCCGGAGATTCGTCGGAATTTGGTGTCTGTATTGATGTTGGTTAAATTAGGTTTTAATATGAACTTCTGTATTAGAGGTGTGAATTTGTTTTTGGAGAGAAATTACTATGGTTGTGGTTATTTTCTGGATGGTTTTATTGTATTAGATATTGATTATGTTAATGCTAATGTTTGTTATTCCCTTCTCACGTCTCCTAATAAATATGATAATGATGTGAATGTATGGCATGCTAGACTTGGTCACATTGGCCAACATCGTATGAATAGACTAGCCAAAGAGGGCTTGTTGGGCAATATTGAAAAAGTCGATTTGTCCATATGTAAGCATTGCCTAGAAGGGAAAACGACAATGAAACCATTTGGAAAATGAAAAAGAGCTGAATTTCCTTTGCATTTAATCCATTCTGATGTCTGTGGTCCAATGAATGTAAAAGGAAGGCATGTGACTGTTTATTTCATCACCTTTATTGATGATTATACTCGATTCGGATATGTCTATTTGATTTCTCATAAGTCTGAAGCAATAAGTTGTTTCAAAAGGTTTATAAACCTGGTAGAGAATCAATTAGATAAGAAAATAAAAGCATTGAGATCTGATCGAGGTCGAGAATATTTATCTGATGAGTTCATAAAATTATGTGATGAAAAAGGAATAGAAAGACAGTTGTCTATTCCGTACACTCCTCAACAAAATGGTGTTGCGGAAAGAAGAAACGAACCCTCTTTGGAAATGGTTAGGTCCATGATGGCGCATGCTAACTTGCCTATCACCTTTTGGAGTGATGCATTGTTAACTGCTGCGTATATACTTAACCGGGTGCCTTCCAAATCAGTTGCTTCCACTCCATATGAGTTATGGACAGGTAGAAAACCGGACTTGAGTTTTCTTAAGCCATGGGGTTGTGCTGCCTATACACATGAGTCCTCTCACAAGTTTGGGAAATTGGGTCCTAGAGGAAAGAAGAATATTTTCATAAGATACTCGGAACACTCGAAAGGGTATGTGTTCATTGGTGAGCAGGAAAGTGGGAGTGTAACTGAATTTGAATTATGAGATGTTACATTCTTAGAGGATGAGTTTCCTAAGAAGGGCGAAATAGGGGAAGATCACTCCCTATTTGAGACCTTGGATCAAGACAATGATATTAGTGGAGTTCATCCAAGTTGGAGCATAATAGGGAATGATGTGCAGAGTGTACAATCTCCCATACGGCGAACAAGTCGCCAAAGTATTCCCCGTCGACGTTTTGACATTGAAGGGGAAACTTTTATGGTTGCTCCACAAGATGAGGATGAGCCAAGAAATATCAATGAGGCTCTTAATTGCCCTAGTAAAGAAAAGTGGATTCATGCAATGGAAGAGGAAATGGAGTCAATGAAATCAAACCAAGTATGGGAACTGGTTGATCTTTCAAAGGGACGCAAAGCTATTGGGAACAAGTGGGTTCTCAAAATAAAGCGAAAGGCTGATGGCTCGATTGAAAGGCATAAGGCTCGCCTTGTAGCGAAGGGGTATAATCAACAGGAATGAATTGATTATGAAGATACGTTTTCTCCTGTAGTGAGATTTACCTCGATTCGCATTATTCTGGCAATAGTAGCTAGTCTGGATCTTGAGTTACATCAAATGGATGTAAATACTACTTTCCTCAATGGAGAATTAGAGGAAGAAATATATATGGAACAACCTATTGGTTTCATAGTGAAAGGCCAAGAAGAAAAAGTATGTCGACTTTTGAGGTCGATATATGGTCTTAAGCAGTCATCAAGACAATGGTATATACGTTTTTATAATGCCATAGTGGCATATGATTTTAAAATGATTGATGAGGATCATTGTGTATATATCAAAAGATCCAAGGATCAATTTGTGATTATATCATTATATGTTGATGATATACTGATTGCCGGAAGCAATATGGAGTTGGTTAATACTGTCAAGAGATGGTTGTCTTCTAACTTTGAGATGAAGGATATGGGTGAGGCTGCATACATTCTTGGAGTTAAGATTTCAAGAGATCGTTCGAAGAGATCGTTGTCTCTTTCGCAAGAAACCTATATAAATAAGGTTCTTGAACGATTTCGTATGCAAGACTGTAAACCCATAGACACTCCTATTGCAAAAGGTGAAGGATTGAGCCATAGACTGTGTCCAGGGACTTCACAAGAGAATGAACAAATGAAACATGTTCCTTATGCTAGTGCTGTTGGGAGCTTGATGTATGCTATGATGTGTACAAGACCCGACATATGCTTTGCAGTTGGAATGGTGAGTAGATACCAATCCAATCCAGGTCCAGCACATTGGAAAGCCGTCAAGAGAATACTGAGGTATCTAAAGGGAACTGCTGATTTCAAGTTAAATTACCAAGGAAAGGATCTGCGACTTGAAGGCTATTCGGATCTTGGGGAGGAGATTTAGATGAAAGAAAATCTACCTCTAGATTTGCTTTCTTATCGAACAATTGCGCCATATCATGGAGCGTAAGAAGCAAACGTGCATAGCCTTGTCCACGATGGAAGCTGAGTTCGTGGCGTTATCGCACGGTACAAGAAGGAGTTTGGCTTAAGAGATTTTTGGATCATTTAGGTGTTATTGAGAAAGCTGCAAATCCATTGTTGGTTAACCGTGATAGCCAAGCGGCTACGGCGTACACTAAAGACCCAAAGTATCATGGCAAGACCAAACATATAGATACCAAGTATAACTTTGTAAAAGATATGGTTGCACGAAAGGATGTAAACTTGCAGTACATATCTACGCATAGAATGGTAGCAGATCCTATGTCAAAGCCAATACCTAGAGATGTGTTTTGTGGTCATGTAAAATCTCTAGGATTGCGTAGAGTCTGATGTACTGAATTGTAATTTCCCTGAGTTGTTCACATTTATGAAATTTTGTTTTTCATTGATTAATGCCTATGAACCTTAGTATGATCTTTATGCATCTTAATGCTCAGTGCATTATTTTAAGTTGAGAAGTATGTCGGACAGATGTAAGATTAGCCCACTCACACGGGTAATCGCCTCTGTTTACTGTGTGACAAATAGAGATGGGACTGTTTTTAAGCTTATTATCTAGATGATAATCGAGAGCGCAAGCTTAAAATACGTATGTCGCCTTAACTGAGTGTTAAGATGAGGACATAATACTAAAGATGTCTGAAAGTAAAATACCCCACACATTTTACTTTATCTGTCTAAGATGCCAGATGTGAGTTCTGATAAATTTTGTGAATAAGTAGATAGGTGAACTCAAGTTAGACATTGGGTATGTCTTAACTATCATCTGTACGGTATTGAAAGGTGTAGACATACGCTCCATGGGAAAGGAGTTAATACCGTAATACGTATTTCATACTACGTATGCATAAGACGACCAATAAGAGTGGCAAAAAGTTTGATCTCAACTTTTATGACGTGTGAGACTCTTGAGGAAAGAGTTCCTCAATTTTTGAAGTCCCCTCAGGACTCTTACTTATTCTCAAGATTTCTATTTAGTGTTTGCTATCTTAGGGTGTTGCCAATGGTCATGAGATGATTCGATCTAATGGGACATTTCTAGAAAAGCAAGCTGGACTGAAATTGAGAGTTTGAAGGAAAGAGGAAGATCGATTTTTGGAAAATCACATTGTGGTTTTGTATTCACTGGTCAACCAATTATAACTGTCTTTGTGATAATTATAATTGTGATTACAATATATATATCATGTTTAATAGAGATCAAGGGAGATATAAATGTGATCGATCGATCTAGGGTACTGCATACTAAATCTACTCGGAGTGTGATGCCCATTATGAGCTGCTATATATTCCTAACAGATGTATAACAACGAGCTCTCAAAGTATGCTGGTCGCACGGATTATTCACCAGTATGAATGTTGAAGAGAGGTAAAAAGAATCATGTTCGACCCACCATGTGCGAGTGGGAGATGAAGGCTTTTATTGGTATTGGGCTTAAGGCCCGTCCGCCCAAGTTGGGCCCAAAAAGCTCGGCCCACAGGAATAGGGCCCGTGGAGGGGGAAGGTATAAAAGGGAGGAGAGAGAGAGAAAAGGCATCAGTTGGAAATAACGTACGCTTTTTCTCCTTACGCTCTCTCTCTCTCCCAAAACGAAGAACAGTAAGCATACGGCGCACTTTTCTTCCCTTCAAGGCTTCATCGGATCAGATTGCTCAGTTTCTCTTCCTCCATCAACGTCGGTGTTTAATCTGTGGCTAAAAGGTACGCTCGAATCCGTGGTGTGCTTTAGGATCGGTGATGCGTGTTGTTTTCTCGGGCTTCGTCTTCCGCATTGATTTAGGGGTTCGATTCGGTGTCGAATCCAGTTTTCGGGGATCCGTTATTCCCAACATCGGGAAAATGAATAGTACATGATAATGGTTGCATTGGACATCGACCTCCACTGTCTTCGCGCTTTCTCCATCTTCAGGGTTTTAATCTAATCACAATCTAAGAAAGTTATAACTAGGTGCATACAATGGAAATAAATAAGCATACACATCAAAACAATAAAAAACAAGACATCGTATTGAGATCAATCATTTAAAAGAAGTGCAATACGAAAGTCAAATTTTAGGGCCTCGGGGTCGGCCTTTGTCTTTCATGCGAGGGTCTCACTAAAACACCTACCAAATCCATTTTTGATGTGACTTATAGCAATTGTTGACCAATTGTATTCTCGCATGGTCAATAACACGTATAAGTCTCATAATCAAGCGATCTATGTGATTTTAGAGTTTTCTCTTGTTATCATGCATCAACCCTATCAAATCACATGCATTGCAAAAATGTAAACATGCATGCAGGTCTTTTGAACCTTGTTTCTCAACCAATCAAACTTATTACCAAGGGCATACGCCAAACACAAACACAAGCAATTTATAATGCATGATGGGATTATATGTATGAAAAGTACATGTGATATTTCAAAAAAACATATCTCAAAATCATCATGAAAATTTTTTAGACAATGTGATGTCTCAATTATGAAATGCATTCAATTGCCAAGGCTAGCCCCGTGCTCACATTAAACTCACAAGCATCGCAGGCATTTTGAATACAATTCAAACCATGACTTTCACGATGTCAAATAAAGATTTTTCTTTTAAAAAAAAATTTGAAAATATTTAGGATCAATGAATATCTAGGCTATGGAACACATTCAATTGTCAAGGCTAGCTCGGGGCTTGCATTAGAACTCACAAGCGTCGTAGGCATTTTGAATATGGTCCAAACCATGATTTTTTCTTAAGTCAAATCAAGTTTTGGAGAATAACCTTTTTAGGAATCATTTTTGAGAAAGATCATATGTACCAAAACATTTTTTTGAAATATACAATTTGAAAAGGCTGGTTGTTTAACAACAAAAGATCAAAGAATTTAGAAAGATTTTCATGAAGATGACATGTCCTAATTTCACGCACAAACTAATAAAAAAGGTGTAGCTAAACAATCAGAATCGTGATTATATTAGGAAATTTCAGAATAAACATGTAGGGTCATTGATGCATCACACATGACGGTAATCATCGATGTGCCATTTTGATACTAGCAACATCATCTAAAAGTAGTTTCGCCTGGATAGCAAACCCACCGAATTAGGAAGCAACTGAAATGACATCAACTGGTGCTTGAATTCATGGAAATGAGCGATGGTGGCAATGATTTGCATTCGACGCCCCTGAAGGTCTTCTAGTAGAGACATTACTAGCCGAAGACAACGAACGTGACTTGGAATTTCTGTCTACTCCAAGCTCAGCGTCGAGGCAGAGAAGGCCAGGCCAAGCTAGGGGAAAAGGTTGAAAGGTGGGAGTAATGGGGCTGGTGGGTCTGGGCCGCATATCAAATCAATGGGTTGCTCTTGTGGGCTGTGTCAGTTGGACCAACTTGGCCTTTTCTATTTGTTATTTATTTTTATCATTTTATTACTCTTTTTCTTTTGTTCTTTTTTACTTCCATTCATTGTTTTATGCTCATTTTTTTTAGAAAAACGTATGCTTAATTTTTTGACTAAAATTCAGATGTTGACAGTTTCGAATATATTTACCCTAATATTTAAAGAAGAATATCATGCCATCATGAACAAAGTACAAGATATTGTATGTTTTTGTTGCGTCAATTCTTTATTTCCCAAAAAGCTAGAGTAGTTTATTGATCGATGGAAAAAATAGGCCAAAAAAATGGGACAACCCAATCGAATAGAATCGGATATGTGTTGATGAAATATCGACTCATTTAAAATGACTTAATTGATGACTTGGATTCATAAAGACCCGACTTCCAATCTTACCCATTTGTCAGGTTGAAGTCCTAGAATATCACGATGGAAGATTAAACAAAGATCAGTACAAGGCAAGAGAAAGAGATAGTTTTCTTTAGTAAAAATTGATTCCTTCATATTTTATTTTTCCTGTTTGAGGATTCTTTTCAATTTATTGAAAGTTCTCAAAGTGAAGAAATGATTAAACATGGCAAAGAGTCGAGGAAAAAGCAAAAGAAATTAATAAATATGTCGAGAATAACATAGGTTTAAATAACACCAATTTTTATAAGATTTCGCCCATAAAACCGACCATGATTGGTCAAGTGGTCCAAGAGATGATTTGCAAGTCAAAGGTCACAAATTTGATTTCCCAATCTATTATCCATTTTGAGATAATTATGTGAATAACTTGACAGAATTAATTTGAACAATATCTGGTGGCTAACGCATTCACCTGTTGGTGGCCAAAGATTGTTGCGAGTTGGAGAAACTCCAAATAGAATGTCCAGCAAAAACATTTGAGTCACCGTTGATGCCCTTCAATGACGTGTTGTAACTGCACTTTGACGATTTTCTATTTCCACGATGATTTCGAGAGACTTCCCTTCACACACAGAATCATAATTTAAAAAATATTTTTTTGACAAATAATGATCTAGGCCATCGGTATCTCCTCGACCCCAATGAGCTCATCGTTGTCCTTCACGTGGAAGTCTGCCTTCAAGACCGGGTGGGTCACAGGAACACAAAACCACTAGTCCCGTAGGGAGTTCTCGCAATTCGGGTTGTCTAGCCCACTTGGCAATTTTCGGCCTTTTAATTCCCAACCCCTCTCTTTCAGCCCATTTATTTTAGTTCGCTTATTTTCTTTTGGCCCTTGCGTCCAATTAACGCTCCTTGGCCCATCTCTTTTATCTTTTCTTTGTTCCTATAAGCCCACCAGTGCCTAAAAAAGAAGCCCAGCCCATCTTCTCCTTTTCCATGCACACGCTCACCCCGTGAGAAGAAGAGCGTCGGTGACGCAAGGAAGAGAGAAGCAAGAGTGACGCGCGGGTAACGGAGGAGGCTGTGTCTGCGCGTGCGCGGGAGCGGAGCTGTGAGCGACGAACCGTGACGAGAGCGAAGCCAGCGCCTTCTAAAATCTCGGAGCCACGGCTGATCGACGTCGTCAGCTTTCGTTCATTGACGAACACTAAACCTTCTGAAACTTGCATTCGAAAGCGCACGCCATTTCTTGCATAATCGGTTGCCCAAGGGTGTTTAGATTCATGGTCGATTCATGTCCACTTCATTAGTTGTTGAACTGAATCTGAATCTGTGTTTTTCCCTTTCGTTTATGTCGTGCTCTTGCGATTCCTTGTGCCGGTCGTCTATGGACACGAGTTTGGAGTTGCTATTCTCAACCTCATCGCCGGTGATGCCCGCCGCTCGAGGCTGCCAAGTCAGTGCATTCTTTGCTGTTTTAGTATGCTTCCTGTGTAATTCTTATACTGTTTTGTGCGATTTTGGAGCTCGTAATTTCCTTGCCAGAGTGGCTCGGTCTTGGCCGGAGTCGTGGCTGATGGGGGAACATTCGGAATCAGGTATGACGTCGGACCGATAGGGATTCCGGCGTGAACTTGTGTAGTGTAGTTCAATCGAGTTCGTCAATGGTGGTTCTGTACAGGGGAAATATTGGCTGTTGCGAGGAAAGAGAAACCGTTCGAGAAAGAAGGGAGCGTTATCTGAGGGAGCAGAAGAAGGTGCAGGGTAAAAGGACAAAATTGGGAAAAAGACAAAAAGGGAAAAACAAACTGTGATTCAATTGAAAGATTACATAAGCCACGCAAGTTGAAGAATCTAAGTTGTGTTGAACTGAAAGGTTGTCCTCAGCTATGAGCTACGTAAGGCCTCAGTAACTTCAAGTCTTTGAAGTGCTTGGAAACCGAAGGTTGTAGATCTCTAGAAATGTGTTGCCCAATGCGTCAAGATCAACCAAGATAGAGACCAAATTGTAACAACTGTAGTATGTGATGCGGTTGTGGTAGAACTTGCAGTATTTTAATTAATCTTTAGGTGTCATAGACTCCACTCTTTCATCTTAGGCAACATCTTCTAAGCAAATGCACGCATTAAAAACTCAGTTGGGTTATTAATAACTTGACCAATTCAAATTTGCAAGTGATTTCGCTTAAGTATTGAATGATAAATCGGGAAATTTTTATGTTGTGTCGTCAAAATTCAGATATTCAAAGTTAAATTTGATTTTTTGGTATAGTAAATTGAATGTCGTAGCTTCATATTGAATATATACCTCTTAAATTATAAATTTTATTATGTTCACAATCAATGGAAGAACAACTTCCCTTGTGGCAATACACTATTTATAGGTGCATGTTAACTATTTGATAATATCAAGCTATTTAAATTTTGGATTATATGGATATGTATATTTTACCATCGATTAAAACTATTTTTCATTCAAGGTGATTGACTGAATTAATAGGTTGTTAGTTTTTTTTTTAAGAATATCGTTACTATTATTTGTAAAATAATTGATATAAATTTGGGACTAGATATATAATCATTATATGGTGCCCACATTAACATGATGAAGTTAATATTAATCTTCATATAGAAGGAGTCTGAATTACACATAGGACAATACGGAAGCCTCATGTTAGCTTTCACATTTATGGAGTCGAACTACCATTTGGAGCGTGACGTTGATATAACCCAATTCTTGATAATTGCTATGTTCAATTATGAAAATTGAATTAAGTCATGAATTATTGACATCAAAGCAGATACATATTAATAAAGGGTCTCTACTACTAGAAGTAAATATTCACTCGTGTATGAAGTCACTCACCTCGATAGTACTACCAATACTATCGGTTAAGTTTCTCAGCTTAGGCTATGTTTTTCACCGACATTATAGCTCGTTATTCGCTTAGGCACATCAATCTATAATAAGAAAAGAAGAAGTAGAGATGAGTTGTGAATGATTTGCATAGACAAACAAAGTGGACGAACAAGACATCTTTATCCCATGCACGGTGCATGGAGATGTATTATATAGGGGTATGAGGTTTTCTATCTATCTAATTTCACTAATTAATATCTTCTAATTTATTACTATTCCACCTGTCTTTGATATAGCATTTGAATATCACAGCTACATATAGAATATATACCTTGTAACCTAGAATTTCTTTTATGCCTACGGTCAATAGAAAACATCTTCCATTGTGGTACCACACTATTTATAAGTGCATGTTGACCATTTGATTGCATCAGGCTATTTAAATTTTGGATTATAAGGGCAAGTACGTTTTACCATTGATTGAAACCATTGTTTGTTATGGGTGATCAAATCGAATCAGGAGGCTGTTATCGTTTTTTTTTTTTAAAGAATATATTATGCTTTTATTTGTCAAATAATTGGTAAGAATTTGCAACTCGATATAGAATCATTGTATTGTGCCCACTTAATATGATGAAGTTAATATTAACGTTCATATGTATGAAGTTTGAATGACAAATAGGACAATACAATGAAGTTGTGTCCCCCACCAATTCACCGAGGCGTCATATTAGCTTTCACGTTTATGAAGATGTATCGCCATCTGGATCGTGAGGTTGACATAACACCAAGGTTGACAATTGCTTTGCTCAGATATTCAAAATTGAATCTAATCTTGAATTGCCCACATCAAAGCATATATATACTAATAAGGGTCTCAACTGCTAGAGGGCAGCATTCACTTTTATAATCACTCACCTAGATGGTGAGGTTATTGAAGATATTGATGGCATTTATGAAGATGTACCGCCATATGGATCGTGAGGTTGACATAACACCAAGGTTGACAATTGCTTTGCTCGTATATTCAAAATTGAATTAAATCGTGAACTGCCCACATCAAAGTAGATATATACTAATAAGGGTCTCAACTGTTAGAGGGCAAAATTCACTTTTATAATCACTCACCTTGGTCGTGCCTTGGACATAGGCGGTCAAGCCCAAAGGCAGTTTTAGTACAAAAGAAATGGTGGAGTGGGCCTCTTTGTCTTTTATCGCGGAGTACAGGACATTGGAGTTCAAAAAAAAAAAAAAATGGTTTCCTTGTGACTATTGGCAATTTTTAGTTGGAAACGTCCGTGAATGTTAACCAGTAAATTAAAGTCAAACAATGATAATATTTTATTGGGATAATGACTTAATTGATTTCTAAATTTTGGCTTAATATACAATGTGATCCATGAACTTTAAGTTTGTTTAACATGATCCTTAAACTTCAACTAAATGTGTAATATTGTCATTGAAATTTTAATTTATTTAAAATGATCCTTAGAACTTTTTATACATGTTCAATTTAATCCCTAGGATGTATAAAGATATTTAATACTATCTTTTTATTAATTTAAGTTCAGTGACAACATTAAACATTTTCATTAAATTAAACTTGCACTAAAAATTCTTGCCATCACTGCCCGATGTTCTAGATTTGATTGGCAATAACCATGAGCACATGAAATTATTATTATTTCCCTCATGTAATGGGAGGGAACCAGATAAGCAAAAATCATAAAATCAGCAAAAACTCCAGAAATCTTCAAGTGAAATTAAACGTTACAAAAGAAATTGAAAGTAATGGGAGGGGTGGAGTAATTAGTGGAGAGTATTCGAGAGGCCACGAAGGAATTTGCTGCCTCAGTGTAGTGGATGCCATCCCAGTTCACGTGGCGTGACGACTCCTCGCACATGGTGCCATTGTTGTAGCACGCCTTTAATGGGTTCTCAAATCCTACTCATATTGCAATGCAAAAAACACACAAACTTAAGTAAATCGACTATCATTGTAAGTTTGTAACCACTCCTAGGGCACAAAACAAATGAGCAAGATACTCTCGCTAACTCTTGAGTTTCGACTTGACAATCGGCCCTAACAGAACTTGAGGGGACTCAGATTAGAGGCGATGGAATCCGTACCATGTATAGTGTAATTGGTGATGAGATTGTATTTGATCGCAAAGACGTCGACGTACACAATCGAGGCATTCTTCATCTGACTCCTCAGATCTTTGCAAAGGGACTGCAATCGCCGATTGAATTCCCGAGCAGCATCATTGCGAGATCGGAGGCATCCGAGCTCATCGATGTCACTCGCATCATGGGCGGTGGTGACCAATATGTAAGGTAGACAGCCCAATGGCCCGGTGTTGTGCACCCAAAAATTCTTCCCTCCGCTTTGGTATATGCTCTGCAGAAAATTAGATATACTCTACAAAAAATTAGTTATATAAATTAAATTTACATAGATGGGATTATGTCTAATCTTTTGGTAATTGTTGACTGACCCATAAGGCGAACCTGATTTCTTCGACGAAGATCGGGATGTTCCCGACGACCTGCAAATACGGAAGGGTGGTGAGCTGAGCTGTGAGGTCGTTTTGGCCGATGTCAATGGTGTAAAGAGCATCGGCGAAGCCATCCTTGCCGACCAAATTTGCGTGGCCTGAAATTCGGGACACCAGATCGAGATATCTTAATTTTGCCTTCTTGTAGAGGTTAATTTTTCTAGTTAAAGGATAGATTACCCCTCGAGAAAAGCAACGAAGAGCGAGATCGGAAAAGGAGGAACTGGTGGAGTTGGACGCCCAAGCTGAAGGGCTGGTTGCGAGGGATGGTGGCCGAGCGGGACACGGCGAAATTGGCGCCATTGCTGAAATTTGGGCGCAATGATTCCAAGTATGGACTCAAGAAGCTTGTGTTCAGGCTGTCACCTATTTTGGATTTTATGCAAATCTCTACAAAATCTCATAGTGTGTACTCAAGACAATCCTATTTTAATAGATATAGTCCAAAAAATTTTGGCATTTACATGATTTGGTCCTCTAACTTTTATTCAATGAAGTTACCTAACTTTTTGGATTTATGCGATTTGATCCTTAAAGTTTTATCTTGCGTAATCGAGTAATGATTCCTACTTCTAGCTCAAATACTTTTTGTTAGACCTAAAATTAACATTACAAAAAAAGTATTTTGTTTCATGTGTTTTCTTCAAAGAACATCGAAAGAAAGGGTTCGAACTAGTGCTCATCATGTGCTGAAGCCCCTCCTTCCTAGGGAGGACGCCTCGGGAAATCACAGGATAAAGAGAGTGAGAACTCATAGAGGAAATCAATGGTCAACCGCCCGTCGTACAGCCGGCCGGTGGCCTCATGAAAGAAGGCACGCCCGTTAGGCAACACGACGTCGATCCCGAGCCTTGCCGACCAGCCGCCGGTGTCCGAGTTGGAGTCACCAAAGTTGAAGATGACGGGCTTCCTCTTGCACGAAGAAGCAGCCGAGCTTGGAAGGCCAAGACAGAGTCCAAACATCACGGCGTAGCACCTCAAAGCACGGAGGCTGGGAACGCAACGGCCCCCTCCTCTCTTCTTCTCCATTTTCTTTCTCTCCTCAGCTTTCTTTCCTCCGCTTTCTTTCTTGTCGCTAGATTGACTGTAAAAGTGCAAGAGAGAAGCTGTTCATGTAAAAATTCAGAGGGGTCTAAGTTGTGGATCTCGAGACCGGGCAGAACGGGCTCTTGCAATTTGGTCCTATCCCTTCGTGGAAATCTTGTGATCGTCTTCTACTCTGATTGTGACAATTTGAATTGTCCCACCGGAGACCATCTAGAAAAGAAAATATCTTGGGAGTTCGTTTTCTTTTCTGATGACTGAAATGGTGGAGCAAAAAATATCGACTAGTCAAAATCTAAGCAAGTTGGTCCATGAACCGTGTTCATTTTCATTAGACGAAACACGTGATTGTTGACTAAGTAGTATCGACATCAATACACGACACGACAATACCAACATATCTAGCATGAATTTACACTAAAAACATTAATATGCTATTTATTAATATCATTTTGACAAATTCAACTCCATTCCAATAATTTATAAAATTTGAAAGGAAAAAAACAAGCAATTCACATTTTGGACTCATGTGCTAGATATGTCGGAAGAGAGAGAAAAAACTTGGTGGCGAATTGTGTATCACGAGAAGTAAAAGTCAAAAAATAAAATAAGACTAGATTTTTTTTTTCTTTTCCGATTTTTTTATTTATTATTTTTTTACATATATATTTTGACCCATCATTTATTGAAAAATTTTAAAATTGATTTCGCGTGTCAGAATCACATGTCAAAAAGTCACATGTTAGAATTTCAACTCAAGTGTTAGAGAGTGTCAGGAAAGTTAAAGTGGTGGAAGGCATTTGACATGTGTCGAAGTGTTCGACACGACACAAAGGTTTTTAGACAAAGTGTTGATACTTCCTAGACTATTTACACATTATATTTGTTACTTAAAAAATAAAAAATAAAAAGGTAAAAATGACAAAAAAAAGAAGAAGCTATATATATAAAATAAAAATAAAAGGAAAGCGAAAATACCGTGATTGCTAACAATTTGAATTGTCCCCATTGAGGATTATCTAGAAAAGAAAATGTCTTGGGAGTTCATTTTCTTTTTCGATGACTTCAATGGGGAACAAAAATCATTGACTAAAATTGAAAATTAAGCAAGTTGGTTTGAGAACTATGTTTATTCCAATTAGACGAAACACTTGATTACATAAAAAGAAAATGGTAAAAACAACAAAATATAAAAAAGGAAGGTGAAAATACTGCGATTGTTGACAATTTAAATTGTCCCATCAAGGATCATCTAGAAAAAGAAAATGTCTTGGGAGTTCATTTTCTTTTTTGATGACTTCAATGGGGAACAAAAATCATTGACAAATCAAAATCTAAGCAAGTTGATCCATGAACCGTGTTCATTCCCCTTAGACAAAACACATGATTGTTGACATCTTATTTTTGTTACATAAAAAAAAAAAAAAGGTAAAAAATGACCCAAAAAAATTATGTAGTAAAAAAAAAAATAAAAGCAAAAACTCTGTGATTGCCGACAATTTGAATTGTCCCCATTAAGGATCATCTAGAAAAGAAAATGTCCTGGGAGTTCAATTTATTTTTTGATGACTTCATTAGGGAGCAAAAATCATTGACTAATCAAAATCTAAGCAAGTTGGTCCACAAACCATGTTTATTCCCATTAGATGAAATATGTGACTATTGACACATTATTATTATTATTTTACATAGAAATAAAAAAATGGTAAAAAAACTATATAGTAATAAATAAATAAAAAGGGGCTATAGTACTAAGCATGGATAAATAGAAGAGAGCAGAGAATTTTTTTGATAAAAATTAATATATAAGAAAAGTAAAAAAATAATAAAAGCACTAATAAAGCTTGGGTGGGCCATTTATACCAAGCCCGTTTCTTTAGTAAAATTTTCAGTCCAACTTCCCGATTTTCCTTTTTTTTTTTCAGCCCACAATTTGAGCCCAAAAAGGTGAGAAACAGAGATTAAAAAACTCATGAAACTCGTCCGATCCAGAGTACTTCGCCAGAGTTTCTTTGAATTTGGCCGGAAATGGCTTCGAGTCTTTTGGTCGCCGGTCGCCATATCTCTCTACGGCCGAGCGACCTAGATACTTTCTGAAGCCGTTCGCCCAATCGACGACCTTGTAGAGCTCAGTTACCTTGATCCTTCGTTCTTAGTCTTGCCTAGGTAAGGTGAGCTTCCCCTTTCTCGAACATGCTCTGTCTTAGCCCTGTCTTTCAAGAGCCCGAACTCGATCGGCAAGTTAATAAGTAAATCGTGGTAAGCTGGGATCGAGTGGCTGTGGCATTGATCTAAGTCTCTGTATGCCATGATTAGGCCGAGAGTCGCTAGAAAATCAAATTGGAAAATCATTGTTGAAGTTGCACGTCACGCGTTCAATAAAATGCATAAGTGAGATTTCAAAATAGATTGTGTGTGATTAGCTTTTGACTTTATTTAGTCTGAGTTTTGATCCCTTTTCATTGAATTGCTTGCTCATACTGATGTTGTTGCCTCGTTTTGTTCTTTTTATGTTGCCATTTACACATCATCGAGTCGGCCATGGACGAACTTCTTGCTGGAAAATCCATACCCTTAGCCGGAGAAGTCGTGGTTAGAAGTTGCAGTAGTCGGTCCTTTCTTTTTGTCTTGTGGTAATGCTTCTGAAGTGGTTACACCGGGCCTTTTATTAGCTAAACCGTTGCTGTTGCCACTTAACAACCTGGCCTACTCTAATTGAAAATGAAAAAAAAAAATAATTGCAAAAAAATAATCCCCAAAAAAAAATTGAGATTTTCGTTAAGTAATCAAATAAGCAAAAAATACTGATGCTTGGGTCGATTAAGATCCCCTATTTTTCTTCTGGTCACCAGCTCTACCAAGACCACCCCAAATGAATACATAATAATTTTTTTAGTGAGCTTCTCATCAAAGGCATTCGCCAAACTCAAGTAGTTGCATTAAGTAGATTATATCAGCAAAAGATGACACAACGAATATATGCTCGGAGGCGAAACAAATGCACTCAATCATTAGTGATGTGATGATTGCTTTAACTAATTCAAAGGCATCCACATACAATCTCCCCCTCTCCCCCTCCTTTGTGAATAAGAATTCAATGTCTGGAGGGAATTTTTTAGTGAACACTGGCCTGGTTTCATCCAACAGAGGACCATTGTGGTATTTCTACTCGTTGTCGATCCTTCCGCTATAACTTCCAACATCAGCCTGCTAATTGACATGGAATTCGCGTCTACGTGCATGTCCCCTTTCGGGATTCAAAGCATTTTCTCCAACACGTAAATGAAAAGAAAAAAAATTACACATATAATATATCGATTCAATACTATTTGAAACTATCTACACAAATAGTCTCTAAAACAATTAACAATTTTAATATAATTTTAGTATTTCACTTTAACAATAGGCACTTTTGTTTGGTGCATACCTATAAATGTTTTTTAATTAACATGTGATAATCATTTGGCATTAAATTACTTTATCAAAGTCTTTCCTTGTGATATGCGAGATCTTGACTTTGGATCCTATCGAATACACAATAATGCAGCATGGCACATGCATGAAACCTCTTCCTCTAAAAATTGATCTCCCAAGCGAGGGTCGATTGGTTCATGAATTGCGGACTCAAATGATAAACTTGTCTATAGAAAATATTAGTTAAATATAAGAAGAGTCATGGTCCTGAAAACCGAAACTTAGACAAGTTGAGAATAGATTGAAAATTCATTCATTTCATATTCACTTTGTCAAACACTACTAGCCATTGAGTCGATTAAGATCCACGATATTTCTTCCGATGACATGCTCTACCAATCCACCCTAAAAAATAATAAGAAGAAAAAGATAACAATTTTGTCAGTGAGCTTCTCGTTAAAGGCATACTTCGGACCTAGGTGGTTGCATTAAGTAGACTTGCATCAACGAAAGATGTCATATTGAATATATGCTTGAGAGGAAACAAATGAACTCAATCATCAGTGATGAGATGACCACTTTTGCTAATTCACTAAGTTTCCGCCTATGATCTCTTTCTCTCCCCACTCCTTCACAAATAAGAATTTAATATTCCATAGTTTCATCCAACAGAGGATCACTGTGGTATTTCTACTCGTCACAGATCTCTTCCACTATGGCTTCCAACATCAACCTGGCAATCAACATGGAATTCGCATCTACGTGTATGTCCCTTCCAAAATTCAAAGCACTTTATCCAACACGCAAAAGAAAAGCGAAAAAAATATTTATTCAATACTAATTTGAAATTAATCCAAAAAAAAAAAAAGTCTCCAAAACACCTAACAATTTCAATAAATTCAAGCATCTAACTTAAGAAGTAAACACTGTTGTTCAATGCATATCTACAATTTTTTCCTAACTAACACTAGATAATCATTTGGCATTAAATTGCTTTATAAAAGTCTTTACTTGTGATATGCAAACATTATCTTGATCCAGGTTGTTATTATGGTAACTCTAGTGAATATGGCATATTTTTATATAGACACCACTTATAAATAGTAAAATAATGCTAAGGCAAGTAACAAATGAAGTCATGCTACAAGAGATATAAAATTCATAAACCTGTTGATGATTAGACCCCATTAATGGCGTGCCAGTTAGGGTAGTTTTGCACCCGAGTCCTACCAAACTCTGCTCAGGGGAGCCATCGCTCTTTGAAATGGGATGGTAGCTAATGGATCAGCTATGAACATTTTTACATCTACATGGACTTATCTTGATTTTCATTTTCGAGTTCCCTTTCTTCACATGGAGCGGTGGCCATGTTGTTGGGAGATTTTTTTTCTTTCATTTTTTTTTTCCTTTTGAACGTTGTATTGGGAGTCTCTTGCTTTTCACATCCTTCTTTATTTTTTATTTTAATATATATTTTCTTAAGAGATTCTTCATCAATTCTTGGTTGCTTCCTTTATGTACTATTTCATTACTTTTTCATCATTTAATGTATAAGAATAAATTGTCATAAAATGCAAAAAGAAGTTCAAAAAAATATCAGAACAGTCTCTCCATGGCGAAAGTCTCTGCATTGCGAAAAAATATTTCAAAAAGCGCTCTCTCTCTCTGCCGAGGGCATCATCCATCTAGTTGGTTCCTCCTGCCATAGACAATCCATGTGAAGGCAAAGAGAGAGAGAGGCGAAAACTTTCTAAAATATTTTTCGCAATGCGGAAGCTTCCACCTTGGAGAGTCTATTCTAATAAAAAATTCATTTTTGCATTTTATGAAAATTCATTCTTATGCATTAAATGATGAAAAAAGGGATGAAATAGTAAATAAAAGATGCAACCAAGAATTAATGAAGAAATCTCTTGAGAAATCATACATTAAAATTAAAAACAAAGATTCATGTGAAAAGCCAAGATACTCCCAATACAACGTTCAAAAGAAAAAAAAAAAAAAAACAAAACAAAAAGTCTCTTGACAACATGGCCATCGCTCCACCGGAAGAAAAGGAACTCAAAAAAGAAAACTGGGATAAATCATATAGAATGCAATCATGATCATAGCTGTGCCATTGGCTGCCATCACATTCCAAGAAGCGATATCTCCCCCAAGCGGAGTCTAGCAGAACTCGGGTGCAAAATCACCCTACCTGGCATGCTAGGGCATCTACTTATCAATGGGCTTATGAATTTTCAATCACTTGTAACACGATTTCCTTCATTACTTCCCTTAACATTATTTTACTACTTATATGTGGTGTCTCTTTAAAATATACCATATTCACTAATGCTACCATGATAATGACATAGATCACAACAATGTTCGCGTATCATGAGTAAAGACTTTGATAAAGCAATTTAATGCCAAATGATTATCACGTGTTAGCTAGGAAACTTTCGCTAGATTTGAATAGCTAAACTTAATACTCTCTATGCACATATTGTAGTGGCCTTTTCCTCATGTTAATTATTAGATTGTTGATCATGAATGGCTAGCCTAACTTAACAATCTCATCAAATTGTGTACATGTGTAAGTGTGGAAGAATATTTGGTGGAGAATATTGGCATACCAAATAAGTTGACATTGGTAGACACAAAAAATTAAATATTAACATACCAAATAAGTTTAACTTGGCAGACACAAAACAATAAAATAAAAATAGATGCATGAAGTTTCTCCATTTTAATTCCTAATTATGATTTGTGGAAAGTGAAATTCAAAAAGAAAAAGAAAAAAAAAACAGAATTAAACATTGGACTAGGAAAATAATGCGAATGTGAAATATTCTCCACGCCATTGCTGGGTACCTTTACCATTAAAACTCGATCATGGGCAAGATGTCAACATAGCAAACTAGAGATACAATAATGCCACCTAGCAAGATCTCATGGAATCCTAACATATATAACATCAATTCTAGGTTCCTTAATGTTGCAACCTACCCCTCCCAGAAGGGAATATAGGAGGTATTGCTGAATTCGAGTCAACGGCTTTCGATTTGACACAGGTTCTCCCAAACCCAATCTCGCATGACATAACTCATGTGAATTCCATATAAGAAGTTGCCACTAGCCAATTGAGATCAATGAGAAATTAAGTGAAATATGAGGGAAATAACTAGAGATCTTGGAAATGGAGGCTTGATTACATTAATTATAAAACTGATGCCCCATTCAGAATGTAAACTTAACTATGTGCTAACCAAGGTGTAAAGACAGCCTATTGAAGATTTTAAAATTCATTCTAACCATTCTAAAAATAGAAACTACAATCCATATATAAAGAGGCACAATCAAATATAATTTAAATGAACAATGTAAGCAATAACCTAGCATCGTCTCTAAAAAGACATCCAAAAAATCTTGTGGTGAAGGGCTTGTTCAATTAGGATTCAATTTTTTCAAGGATTTTCTACTTTTTAAGCAAAAACTATTTAAAAGCTAAATTTTAGGCTTATTTCCAAGGATTTCCAATTTTTCTGAATTTTTTAATTTTTTAATTTTTTTTATGAATTTTATGGATTTTCTGGATTTTTTTTTTTTTTTTTAATGATTCTTAGGTTTTATTATTATTACTAATTTTTTATATTTTTAATTCAGATAAGGACTTCGGGCTGGCTCCGGTCTCGTGGGTCTGGGCCATGGGCACAAATGGGCTTGTTCAAAGGAAGCCCATTCGAATGGAAAACCACCAAGCCCATTTGTTGAAATTAAAAGGCACTAAGCCCACCTGCTAAAAAATAAAAAATAAAAAAACGCAGCCCAAGCACCTCTAAGAGTAAAACCAGCCTGAATCTATTAGAACCACTTAGGCCCAAGATTCGTCAAGTCTAATTAATCCCGAAGTTCATTAAACTAAACTAAGCCCACTTACACCGATCCTCTTTTCTTATCTAATTTTCCCTTTTTTTTTTTTTTTTTTTTCTATTTTCCATTATTCTTTATTTTCTCTTCCCTTCCACTGTTCGTCATCTTCTTCCGAGAACGACTTCTTCCCTGCGAATATCCCCTTCAACCGAATCCCACCATTTTCTAATGAGCCCTCGCCGGCGCTCAGGCCCCCGTGTCGATCGCCTAACCCTACAACGTCAGTCACCACCGGCCATCACTCTGTCGCCGGTCGTCCCTCGCCGGCCATAACAAAACCTCACCGGCGACATTAATGTCACCGAAACACGTGATACAAAACGGCATCCATTCTAACAGAACGTGCACGCAAATGAGTGGATAGGAAACTAACCATGGCGGCCTCTTACCGCGGGCTTCTCTGGCTGAAAGAATGGCATCTCCGGCGGCGAGGCGTTCACGACCGACTCGAACGATGAGGAATATGCCACCAAAAAAAATCGAAGAAAAGCCGATTCAGTCTCAGTTTAAACGACTCAGCCGGACCCAACTGATCAGACTTTCAGAAACCAAAGCACCCACAACCGACGACGAACGATGAGAAACCGCAAATGCCTCGCCTTTTTCTCCATGGCAATCCCACCCAGAATCCGAAAAACTCAAACTTTTCAATTTTCACGCACGGACAAGACAGACAGAGACACCCATATTCAAGAAAAAGCGTCCGTGCAAACAAAGACGGTACCTTGTCCAGACGATGACGACCCAGCGGGGCCGCGAGGGTCGAGGGGGTGATGATGGTGGCGGCGGCCTGAATCGATCTCGATCTCCGTCACGGCCGCCGCCACCTCGGGCGGCCCGGCCGTTTCAATCGTGGGCATCACCGCAGCGAGTGACGAGAAAGCGAGAGCTTTTCTTGAGCGGCGACGGCTTTTTGCTTTTGATAGCGAGGAGCCGACGGACGGAACCGTTCCCTAGCCTACTTAAAAGACACGTAGCGGGCCAAGAATTTTGCTAAAAGAACGGGCCAAATCAAACTGCCCCGCTTGATTTTTATCAATTTTTTTTTGTCGTTTTAATACTATATTTTTTAATTGTTTTACCATTTTCATTTTTATATTTTTGTAAAATGGACGGACATCCACAAAAAATCAGGTGTCGTTTTTCTCTATGGAATTGTCTTAGGTTTAATTTCTATTACTTTAGTTAGATTATTTGTAACTCTATATTTACAATGTAGATGTGGTGATCAGTTGGACTTTGATTAAATTAATTAATGTTATTTTAATTGAACTCTTCTCCTCTTTTCTATGATCCAAAAGAGGTCAAGTAAAGATTATTATTTGATTATTTAATTGTGATTTTCGGACTAACTGAACCAAGAGTAGAATCATGCTTTGTACAATTTGAATCTAGGACATTGGGATTTGGAGACTCGCCTTCAACTAAATTGAACTAAGAGCGCTTTCTTGTTTTCTTATCATTATCAACGTGTATCATTATCTAGCAACTGTTCACTGAACTTTCATCAATATGTTGAGGCATCAATTTCTTATTTTTCTTGAGAAAGTTTAAAAGAAGTATCTAGTTCGAGTAATATATATATATTAACTTGTCAATCCATAGAGAAAATTAAAAAAGAGGAAGAAAAACTTGGGTGATCCGTTTAAAATGATAAGTAAAATGCATAATTAACACTTAATGTCTAACAATTCACATATATAATTAGCAACGTCAATAAGCACACTTACATGCGAACTGTTCTCAAAATCGTATGTGCTCATCAATTCACCATTATTATGAAATCATCAACGCTTCTTATCGCCATCATGCATGTTCTCCTTCATTTTCTCTTTATTCAAAGAAGCCGTGACTCTTTCATCAAGCTTTCGCGGGTTCCGCTTCACTATAGTGTGAGCGAACGACTTGTTATCTTCACGAGTGTTTCCTTCGGGGATTTGCAAAACATAAAAGACTCCCAAAGACAAAGTCACGACCTTCCTTTCTTCTTCATTCTCGTCGTCGTCGAGGACCTCCGATCTCCCCATACTCATCAAGGCCAGCAATCCCAAGATCTCCGCAATGTCGCGCACGCTCCCAACCCCGCCGTTGCCGTCCCTCATGTGGCGGCTCTCGATGAACAGATTGCACCTCGGAGGGTTTGCGAAGCCACGCCCCAAGGGCAGCACGGCACAGGCCGATGCGTCGATGCATGATGCTATGAGGGACGTGCACAACGATGAGTCGGGGTTGTAATGACGACTAATAAGGGAGTACGTTATGTAAGGAGCAAGAGCCCCATCTATGAAGAGCTCCACTGATCTCATAAACTAGATAAGAGACCCATCAAAATTTGGTAATTTGGCTGCAATACGTGATTGTTTTCATTTAGTAGTATGACTATCAAACCAATATCGTGTGTATAATCTACAGGCAAAGTGTCTGATTTATATAGCAATGATTGTATCTGTAGCTATGTCGCATTGTTATTATGCTGAGTATTGTAATTTGTGCGTTTGGTAATACATGTTTTAAATTCGCTACACTTCAAAATTGGTTGAGACAACTTTCTAAAAGTTACTTGAGATGGATGCAATCGTGAAAACTTGTCAAACATTTTATAAAGCCGCAAAATTCCTTTTTACAGTTTGTAATTATTATAAGCTGAACCAGGCCAATTTTTCCAGTAGCCTTGCGATAATAGACTAATAGGGCTCAAACCCACTGCTTCGTTTTGACGAAAGATTTTCAGTTCAACTCTTTCTTTCTTTCTCTTCAAAAAGCCCCATTGGTACAGTAATGACTATCTCACTAGAATGAAAAAATTTACAAATTGAAGATTGTTCCTATATAAGTTTGTTAACATGTTTCGTCATTCCATATATATATATCTCTCTCTCTCTCTCTCAAAAATATGCATGTGCACATTTAAAATTGAGAAATGCAATAAATTTTTTAAAACTTATTAAATTGGTACAATGTAAAGTCTCCATTTCGTTTAATTTGATCAACGGAAAATACTGACATGACTCTTTTATTAAACATTTTTAAAACACATTGTCTCTACCAAGTGCAACATTAGAAAAAAATTGAAAATATTTAAATAGAAGGAGGAGAAATAAGGAACAAATAGATCATCGTAAGAAAGAAAGAGGAAAACTTCGGGGTTCAATGTAACTTCTCCAAATTTCATCTTCTCAACCCTTTTTTGTTTTGAAATCATGAAAGCAAATCCAGATTCATTTGGCAAGCAAAAAATCTAAAATCAAAATTAGAGAAATAGGAAGAAGCAAAAAAAAAAAAAAAAAGCATACAGAGCACAACAAACAAAGAAATAGATAGAGAGATAAAGCGAGAGAGTATCAAACAACTAGATTCTAGATGCCATGGCCATGAGCTTGAAGAAATCTGTTGAAGTTTAAGCGATTGAAAGAACTCTAGAAACATTTGAATTTAGAACTTCCTACTCTAGTACCATGTGAAATTTTGTTTGACCATTGCCAACTTTCAGGAGGATGTGAGGGGTTCAAATCCCCACCTTCTCAGGGGGGATGGGGGTAGGGACGCGTAAGTTTGAGCGTGGGTTGCGACTCCCACGCCCTGCAAGAGGCAGGGCACAAGTCTGCGAGTGAGTGTAGAGTAGGAATAGAGTAGGACTGACAAAAAAAAAAAAAAACTCTTCTAAAAACTTAAGCAATTAGATAAATATATGATTTAATATTTAAATATTATATTATTAGATAAAGGCACTGTTTAATAGTTAATTAGTCTTTCACTCCTCCTAGCATGTTAAATTAAACTTAGCATGAGGTGGAGTGATAGAAGATTTGAATATTAGACCATATATTCATCTAATAACTTAAATTTTTAAAATAGTTGATAGTAGTCCTACAAATTCTCACATGATATTAGAGCATAAAGTCATAAGTTTAAATCTTTCTAGGCCTTATTTGCCTCCCTAATTAAATTTTTTCACACTTAGTACTAGGCAAAAGACCAACTAAGCATTAGGAGAAATGCTAAAATATTCAAATAATAAATCACGCATTCATCTAATAATTTAAAATTTTTAAATAGTTGGCAATGCTCCCATAAAATGTGATATTTAACATTTAAATATTCTATTATTAGATGAATGCACAGTTTAAATTTACCTATTATCTCACTTCCCTTGCCATGTTAGTGGAATAGTTGTTAGTGGTACCACAAAATCTCACACTTTATCATAAAAAGATTGAAAAGATGATCCGGAGAAGTCGACATTCAAGCCATCGAACTTTTGCTCTTTCTTTTTTATGAGGTTCTTTTAATTTTTTCTTTTACTCTTTTCTCTTTTTCTTTGTTAAATTTTTCAATTTTGTTTTCATGCATCACTTGTAGGCAACATGTATCTTCTAGAAAGTAACAAAAAAGCCACATCACATTTTTATGTTAGTTAAATTAAACAAAATTAACCTAGATATTTAAATATTTTATTATTAGATGAATGCACAGTTTAAAATTTACCTATTATCTCACTTCCCTTGCCATGTTATTGGAATAGTTGTTAGTGGTACCACAAAATCTCACACTTTATCATAAAAGATTGAGAAGATGAAGATCCAAAGAATGTTAGTATAGTTTGTCACCATCAGGGTACTGTCGACATCATAGAGTACTCTACATATACAGTCGCCGTATGCTGATATTTCTTAGGGAGACATAATCAAAAACCAGAAATGAACGACTCGAGTTTGACTCTTAACACTGAAAACACATCGCCGTCTCACACCAACCCAATCTATTGAAAAAGCAAGGTACAAAAGGTTTATTCGACCGTTTTCCACCACCACTTTCATTGAAAACCCCAAAAAAGAAGGGAAAAAAAATCCACGAAGCTACTCCTATAAGAAGCCAGCTCCGACATTCCGCAAATGCACCAACCAATTCCCAGCATCTGAAGATTTTTGTACTTGTGCAGTTCCTTAATCACCCTCCAAATCAGAAAAAAACACAGAATAATGGCTATGAAATTTGGAGGAGCGATGGAGCTTGTCGTGATAGCTTCGGAGATGATGGGTGCTTCAGTGGCCTATCCCGGGTGGAACGAGCACAACGGCCACGCTTGGCCTCCAAAGCAAGATGACAGTACTGCCGAGGTCCCTCCCAAGATTCAAGAAGGTCGTCGTTGAAGGGTCGGAGAATTGGCATTTCGGATTTGATTACAGCGCCTGGGCTCACGAGAACGGCCCCTTTTATGTCAACGACACTCTCGGTAAGTCGCTACTATGACTCATTGATTCATATCTGGATTCAGCATCTATTGTGTCCCATTTTTGTCTGTGTAAGTTTGTTCTTAATTTTTATTTTAACAGTTGATATGAGAGATTCATAGATGATCTTGATGGTATTAGAATCGATGCAAATTCCTCCTCAGGCAACATTATCTTCTAGACATTCACTTACTATGAGACTTCGATATAATGCAATCTCACGCATATGAAGTAGAAGTAGAGTGCTGCGGATAATTACCTGGTAAAACAATTGCTTTCTAAGGATAATTAAGAAGCAGAATCGCCTTATTAATCTTCCCCAAACGAAAAATGAGTAGTCTCAGTAGCATTATGGATTTTGTAGATAAGTGATCCAGTGCACTATTTAAGCGATCGGATATGGAAGGAAATAATGCGACTGGTTATAGTAGCATATGCACGATCAACACTTTGAAGAAAAGCGCACAAGTATCTTCGCCAACCTATCTCTACTGATTGCGTTTGAGCTGGAATTCATCTTTGAAAAAGGTGTAAAAGGTGTAGAGGTTCAGCTACCAAAGGATGCAATTAGATTTTTGTAAAAATAATATAGTCGTATAATTGCATAAGTTCCATGTCGTATTCAATGCATATGATGTCATTAAGGGGGGTCTTCTTCTAGAAATTTCTACCGCACGTACAAATCAAAGCGTAGCCGATAATTAGGTCAAAGTGGTAATGATGGGTACAGCTAATTGCTGAAAGGTCAGCTTTTAGTGAACTCGTTGCTTGATTTTTATTTCCTTTGTTGTGACCCACGAGACTATACTTTTCTCTTATGTTGTGGTTACCCCTATTGACTCAATCATGAAATAAAAAATTTTGTCTGAGACCACACGAGTATGAGGTACATACATTTCTGGTTGAGAAATTTAAACTGTTGGGCACAATACTTGGCAGCCTCTGACTTACGAACTCTTTATTTGCATGTTGCTACTTCTTTGTTTAGTTATACAACGGACATAACCATTTGCTATGTAAATTGGGGTTGATATCATCTAAATTTAGGACTTGTATATGCGTGTACAATTATCCTTAAGATATTGAAACGTCACTTATTAGGTATATTAGACATTCTATATCTATTTTTATTTTTATTTTCTCTTTTTTCGCTCTCCGCATTTTTGCCTTTTTCCCTCTTCCTTGGCTTTGCTTCTCTACCCTAGCACGACCACCCATGACACTGGCAGCAATAGCAACAGCAATTCATCAACACATCAGCGAAAGCAATACCTGGCAGTCCTAAAGAACCGAACATGTACATGTTTATCGCCTCTTTTCGAAGCTTATATTTCCACAACGAGCCCCTCGACAAACTCCAATAAGCACCACTCCATGGAAAGTGGAATCGCAACTGCTGAAGTCAAAGATAATCGGCAAAACAGCAAATGAAATCGAGTAGAACTAAAGATAACGCAATTTTCCATAGAATGGCACAACTAAACAATGCCACAGTTCATACCAATGTGTCAAATGAAAATTAAATACCAATTGGACCAAAAAGAACCTCTTTTCCGAGAAAACAAACTTTCTCACTTCAACCAGTGAAAAATTGCAGCCAAAGTTGTTACCGAGACTCACGGATAATCGATTTAGCCATAAAACGTGGGACTTCTTTCATCATCAACCTCCAGAACTCGACAATCAAGCAACCAAGAATTGAATTACCGTGTGATAAAAGCTGGACCTCGGGAGATTCAACGGTAAGTTTACCAGTCCTTTTTGCCAAACATTCAACATTAAGAAAAAAGGCGAGTAGCTACCATGCTCTACTTGTTGCGAAGAGCAGCGCGATCTTGCGGAGAAGAGGTAGAAGCCTCAGCAGCGGCGACCTGGGCTTTCTCGAGGAGTGGCTTGAAACCCAGTTGCAGAGTGAGGTATCCAAACGCCAATGCTCCAATCACAATTAGCCCTATCCTCATCGCATTCATCTTTGTCCTATCCATCATCTCCCTCTCCCTCAAGTGTAGAGGAGTCAAGCAGAGAGAACTCACGCAAGTGTAATTCAAGGTCACTATGACGTTGTTCCCTACCTACGAATGAAATGGCAATGATACATTCGATCAGTGAATTTTGGCTTAATGCTTCGTGCGATCCATAAGCTTTTTTATTTGTTTACTGTAACTCATGAATTTTAATCTCTCAAGCAGTGACATTCCTGAACTTTTAATTTATTCAATTTGATCCCCAAACTTTTGGTATGTATTCAATTTAGTCCATAAACTAGATAATCTGAGGATTAGATTGGATAAATGGATATAATATTTTAAGACTAGATAGAACAATTACCAAAAGTTCAATGACCACTGTTGACCTGTAAATCTTTGTCAACAATTTATGTACCTACATTTTCTTGCAATTTAGTTTCTTTACCAAGACTTGATGTAGCAGGATTTTATTATAAGTTTGGTTCTGAATCTTTCAGTTTATTTAAGAGTGATACTCTTATTGAAATTGGAATTTTATGTGATGGTCTCTATAAATTTAGATTTGATAATACTTTTGTTGAGACATTAATGACTTTGCATCATAATATTGGCACTAACTGAAGTTTGGTGAATGAGAATTCTGCTTACTTGTGACATAAACATTTGGGTCATATATCCAAGGAAAGAATGCAAAGATTAGTGAATAATGAAATTCTTCTAAATTTGGATTTTACTGACCTTGGAGTGTGATTAATTGTATTAAAGGTAAACAAACAAAACACACTAAGAAATGTATCACAAGAAGCACAGAGCTTCTTGAAATTATATATATGGACATATGTGATCTTTTCGATGTTCCATCTTTTGGTAAGGAAAGCTATTTCATCACATTTATTAATGATTTTTTCATGTTATTGTTACATTTATCCAAAAATCTTCAAGTGAAATTAAACGTTACAAAAGAAATCAAAAATAATGGGAGGGGTGGAGTAGTTAGAGGAGAGTATTCGAGTAGCCATGAATGAATTGGCTGCCTTGGTATAGTGGACGCCATCCTGGCTTGCCTAGGGTGATAACTCGTCATGCACAGTGTAGCCGCTCTGGCCACAAATAATGTTGGGATTGTAGTTGTACGGTGGCCTACCGTTGCCGCAACACGCCATTAACAGCTTCTCAAATCCTACCCTTATTGCAATACAACAAAACATACAAACTTAAGTAAATCGACCATCATTGTTACTACATGTATGGCATGAGACACGCTAAGAAGATACTTTCACTATCTCTTGAGTTTCAATTCAATTATCGACTCTAGAACTTGAAGGGACTCGGATCAGAGGCGATGGAAGCCGTACTGTGTTTAGCATGATTGGCTATGAGATCATTGTTGATCGCGAAGATGTCAACGTACACGACTGTGGTGTTCTTCATCCGACACCTTAGTTCTTCACAAAGGCATTGCAATTGCTGATTGAATTCTCGAGCAGCATCATTGCAAGATCGGAGGCATTTGAGCTCATCGATGTCGCTCACATCATAGGCGGTGGTGACCAATATGTTAGACAAACAGCCTAATGGCCTGGTGTTGTGCCCCCAGAAATTCTTCCCCCACTTTGGTATATGCTCTACAAATAATTACGCACATAAATTAAAATTTACGAAATGGAATTATGGCGAATCTGATTTCTTCGACAAAGGCCGAGATATTCCTAACAACCTGTGAATAAGGAAGGGTGGTGAATTGACTCACGAGGTCGTTTTGGCCAATGGAGTAGAGAGCGTCCGCGAACCCATCCTTGCCGACCAGATTCGCGTGGTCTAAAATTGGGGGCAGTAGATGGAGATATCTTATTTTTACCTTCTTGTGGAGGTTGATCTACCTAGTTAAAGGACATATTACCTCTAGAGAGAAGCGAAGGTGAGCGAGATCGGAAAAGGAGGAACTGGTGGAGTTGGATGCCCAAGCCGTAGGGCTGGTAACGAGGGACGGTGGTCGCGCCATTTTTTTCCTAAAGCACCCAATATCTCCTTTATCCACTGGCAGAATGCCCCCTAAATTGACCTCCACCGAACCTTTAGAGAATATTTTGACTTAAGCAAATCCCACTATCTCCTCCCAAAATGGCCGAGAATCATGTGTCAAATAGGTGGCCAAATATTATTCCCTTTTGAGCGGATTCCTCTTGTTGGCCGAATGAATCAATCGCCTGATTTAGTGCTGGCCGGAATTTGGTGCCATGATGGACAATAGCTTAAGAGTTATCACATGCTCGTCGATCTTATTCTCTAAATGGAAGCATCACTCGACATGCATGTGAAAACTTCGGCTAAGCCAATTGTGGCGTGGCCGCTTCATTGGTGGGGGCCATGCTCATGTGAGCTTAGACTTGGAAATTCAAATGAGTATAGGGTCCTCTCTCCTTCAAATTCAAGCTTATTTTACATGTCCAGCCAATTCGAATGCAATTCACAATCGGGCCAATTTAAATGAAATTCATTAGATGTGGACATGTTATTAATAAACAAAAGACGTCCCCAGTGCCTAATTGCAACGTGAACGAAAATTATGTTTTTTAGGGGTCTAGCTCGATCCTTAATTTTTTTATGAGGTGAATGATAAATCAACGAGTCAAAATTTAGGTGTTAGTAGAAATCGACTGAGATAGGGATGTATTGGATGTCTCCTAGAGGTACCAATCTGAAGAGGCAACTGATGAAAATTCATCCTCCTACGGTATCTTATCCATTTAATGGTTGATCAAAATTTGGACATTTTGTAACCAAGAAAGTTCAAATTATACTCATGGTATGAACAATGTATTTATGTGTTTTTCAGATTAATTTTTTGTAACGTGCTTGTCCTCGAATCAAAGTTGGTAATTGATGGTAAGAAAAATTAGGTAATGATTCTTCTTTGTTACTACTGTTGCTGCTGCTGCCGCTGTTAATAATAATGTGATGTCCGAGCATATATTCCATTAAATAATGAAAAAGATGCGACCAACTTAGAAAGCAACGTCTTCTCTAGATCTTACAGAGATATCATAGTTTTGCTGTAGCGATCAAGAATAGATCCTATGGGATGGCCAGGGCCAAACAATAGTAAAGCCTTTTTTTCTAAATTCCAATAGAACTCTCATTAAAAGGCTTCATTTCATCCCTCAAGTACTTTCTTCCAAAAGTTTTTGGGTTATGTAATATCTATTATAGCTTTGTAAAAAATGTTGTTATGGCGGCAAGAAAACACCACGATATATATGTAATACACTTGTGGTAGATTTGCAATATACTAATTAAATGCTTCCATCATGCCTTATTATAAACCACTAATTCTTCGATTGAATAATATGTTTTGTTATGTAACATAAATTTCAACCTATGGGAAATTAGCAACTCTCAATGTGTTTAATATAGATATGAACATAAAGTATTGATATATCATGATGTTATACAAAGTAATTTTTTTTTTACAATGATTAGTAAGTTTTTACGTTGAAAAAGGTATTTTTGCACCCATTTGCAACTTATACTATTCCTAAGAGTTTCTTGGAGCATAAGCAACATTCAACTTACATGTGGTAAGTAACTTTTCAAATACAAAAAGTAGTGTTAATAAATTAAATCTGTAATTATTGAACACCAATTAGTAACTTTTCTTATTTGAAAAGTAAGGTTGTGCCCTTTTTCTATGACAAGGAAGCCTAACCTAGCTGGTAAAGCATAAACCCATAAAAATACCCTACTAATATCCTAAATCATGTGAAACAAGAGTTATGATTCAGGTAGACGGCCCAAACATGATATTATTTGTATTTGGTAGCGTGGGAAGATGGATGTTTGTACCCACCATTTACAAACTATTGCCATTTATGATGGTTAGTAAGTTTATATGAACAAAAGAAACTTCCCGAAGTGATAAGTAATTTTTCTCATAGAAAAGTAAGTTCCATATTACCAAATAATTATGACAACTATTTTTTTCCCCACAACACTATGTAGTTTAAATGTTGAAAAAAGTAATGCATACTTGTTAACCAGTAATTTTTGCATTGATTAGTAAATTTTGTTAATAAAGAGTAACTTTCAACCTATTAAGAATCAAATCCTGAGTAGAGAAATGAAAAGTTATTTGACAATGAATGAATTGTTGAGTAATAAATATCATTAATTTCTTACCAAACATGGGTCTAAGATTTTAATTTTCACTGTATACTTGATCAATTGAATAATTAAGTAACCTCCTGCTTTTTAACCAAAAAAAAAAAAAACCACTTACTTCATCCATCAAGTCATTTTTCACTTAAACCAATTAATTAAGATGCGGAGAGCTAAAAGTTATCGAGTGCAATTAATGGAGTTATTAAATATCCCCCTACTTACATCTCAAAAAGGTAAAGTTCCCTCTAAAAATAAAAGAAAGAGTTGGCAAATTTTTTCATGTAGCTAGTAAAATCTAAAATTGAAAGGTAATTCTAGATAAATGAAGTAACTTCTATGCGAGATTTGTAAATTTCGTGTTTAGTTTTATCTAAATATGTTGTTGGTTTCAACTCAGAGTTGTTAATTTCTTTGGAATTTCAAATAATTCAGAAAAATCGATCACTCAGAGCTGGTGGGTTGGCGGCTACCTGCCACGTGTTACCGGCTATCTGCAGTAGCTCCTTTTCTTAAGCTTCACAGATCAGCTTCACCTCATCTCACGGCCCTGCTTTGTTTCTGTTAGCGTTTGATTTCCAAAAGATGAGATTCTCTGTTTGATTCTCTGTTCCCAATTCGGTTTTCGCCCCCACCAAGTCGTCGCCTCGCCTCCCAGGTCTATATCTAGAAGGTAATTCAATATTCTAGTTCTCTTTCTGTTCTCTTTCCTCTCCTTCAGTCATTTCGTTTGCGTGTCTTTTAGAATACGTGCTGCTGTCATTCAAAAGACAATTCGTACAAATTAGGACTAAATATGTCCTTAAATATGGTTGTACAAGCATTAATGTGATGCTTTCAAGCTTTTTCAGCAATTCCTTTTGAACTTCTGTTTTTATTGGTGTATAGGTAAATGCATGTACTCTATTGAAATATATTCTTTTCTCTTATTTTCCGATGACTGAGCTGTTATAATATGTAATATATTTTTATCATTCTAAATATGATCTCAATATTGTATTACCAATAAATTTCGATTTATTGCCCAATTTATTACCCGCATGTATTAAATGATATTTGCCCGTTAATAAATTACTATAATGGTCTTGATGGAAGATATCGGTAATATAATAAATGGAATAAAAACGCTAGGTCATTTAGTTCAAACCCTAATCACTACAGAAGACACACCATTAGGTTTGAGTGGTATTGGCTAGTAGAACAGAACGTATAGATTTGGTGTTCCCATATTGCAGATCGATCGTGCTACATGGATCTATTGAAGGTTTTGGGTCTTCTGCTTTTGCAAATTTCATCAATTGCTGGAGGTATGTTGATCTTTATGTTTCCGCAAACCAATCCCGAATCTTGTATGAATTTATCTGTAATTGATAAATCGGGATTATCAGGTTTTAGTTTTTATTTAGTCTAACATGAACTTTATCTCTGTACAATTAATTAAGGGGCTGAATATTTTTCATATACTTTTCACGTGTCATTATCATACAGAGCATCTAATTAAAAGAAAGAAAGGACGATATTTGAGTATCAACTATTTAATTAAATTAAAGAAACCAAATGAAAGAATTACACAAATTATCCAGGGTCCTCAGTAATTGCCATCTGCAGCGTGAGGTTGACATAAGACCAAGCTTACTAATTGCCACGCGGCCCATGATGGCCAAAAAGCAACTTAACTCCACCATATTTAACTATTGACATCACTCTGTTCTTTTCTTCTGTTTGGCTCAGCGCCACGCCTATCTTCCTCCTCCTCCTCCTCCTCAGCGTTTGAGAGAGATAAAGAGAGCAGCAGCATCGGAGCGGCGACGGCGGACGTGTGGTCGGTACTTGTTAGGGAGGGAGAGAGACACGCAAGGGTTTGGAGTTTCCATTGAAAAGCGTCGGCTTTGTGAGTTGTTACCTTATATTTTGCAGAGAGGATGGTCATTACGTGGAGGTTAATACCAAAGAGAGGTCCGGGAGAAGTGGTCCGGCTCGACCATTGAATAATCCATGAAATGCACACGTTGAGTTGAAGGGGATTATCACTCGGATATTACATCTCCACTACAGCATATGACAGTGAGAATCTTCTTGGAGCATTGAATTCTCAACTCGCTCCATCCTCTTTTCTCAAATTGACCTCCACCGAACCTTTAGAGAATATCTTGACTTCAACAAATCCCACTATCTCCTCCCAAAATGGCCGAGACTCGTGTCAGATATGTGGCCAAATATCATTCCCTTTCGTGCTGATTCCTCATGACAACCCCGTATAGCCTGTGCGCATTGGAGAACGCAAGGGACATCTTTTGGAACTATAATACAGTAACGCCACATATATTAACGCCTCGTGCCCCTCTTTCTGATCACCGTTGTATCGTCTAAACGATTTCTTCCTCGCTCTAGAAGCCCTCTCTTTCACCAAATCTTCTGCGGCTGTTCTTTTTGTTGGAACCGCCGTGTGTGCGTCATATTGAACCTTTCCTCTTCTTCAGTCATTGTCGTTTCCGGGTTCCATCAGTTTCCCCTTCCTCGTAATGTATAAATTCTTAACTCTCGTTTCTCCGCAAGAAGAAGGAAAGAAAGCCAGAAAGGTAGAAGTCGAAACGGGGATAATGGCAGAGATTGCTCTGTCTGTAGCTTGCGAAGTGGCAAAGTGCCTGTTGGCTCCGGTCGGTCGGCACTGCTGCTACGTAATATTCTCTGACCGCTGCGTTCGGCAACTTAATGTTGAAATTAAGAAGCTGGGTGACACGAGGGATGAGGTGCAGCATTATATCGATGATGCTCGAAACAACATGAAGCCGATCAAAGCCAAGGTTGAGACATGGGTGAAAGAAGTGGAGACCGTCGCTAACAAGGCGCGCCACGTGCTGGATGACGATGGAAGAGCTAAGAAAACTTGCTTCTATGGGTGGTTTCCCAACCCGAAGGCACGTTATCGTCTTGGCAACGAGGCGAGCAAGATGATCAAGGAGATCAAAGATCTCATTGAGCAGGAAAAATTCGAGAGAGTGTACGACGAGATTTCCCCGCCGGGGCGTGTTTGCGGTGCTTCCGATGTGAATTCGTCGACCATTGATGGGGGCAGCACTATGCTCAAATCGCAAGCTTCCACCTTTCAGGACGTAATGAAAGCTCTGTATGATGAGAAGCACAAAGTGATTGGGGTCTACGGGCCTGGCGGCGTGGGGAAGACTACTCTGTTGGAGATAGTCAAGGAGAAAATAAAGAGGGGAAAGAGGGGGGACCGTTCAACATGATCGTCAAATCGAAAGTCTCGCGGACTCCAGACTTGACGAAAATCCAATACGATATCGCTTAGGCCTTGGGTCTAAAAGATCTGAAGGATGAGCCGAGTGAAGAGGGAAGAAGAGATCTTCTGTTCAAGAGATTACAGATGGATCCGAGTGAGAAGGTTCTCATAATATTGGACGACCTGTGGGCGGAACTTGATTTGAAGGCAATTGGAATTCCTTTGGGAAATGAGAGCAAGAAATGCAAATTGTTGCTCGCTTCGAGAGACAAAAGAGTGCTGGAGCAAAGGATGCACGCCGATCAAACATTTCGTTTGAAAAGTTTAGAGGAAGACGAAGCTTTCAACCTAAGTGAAAAGATAGTCGGCAACCAGCTCAGAGACGATGAGGAATTGAAAGTAAAGGCGGCTCAAGTGGTAACCAAGCTTGCAGGTTTGCCTCTTTTGATTAACTCCGTTGCAAGCACCTTAAAATGTAGCGATGTGTCCACGTGGGAAGACATGTTAAAAAAAATAGAAGACCCACATAATGAGAGAATAGTGAAGTGGAGTTACGACCATTTGAAGAGTGAGGAAGCCAAGTGCTTATTCTTGCTTTGTGGTCTTATTGGTGGGACCATTGAAGTTGAACTTCTGCTGGGACTAGGCATGGGGTTGGGCTTGTTTGCGGGATTCAATAACACGGTAGAAGATTCAAGAAATAAATTGAATACTATGCTCGATAGACTCCGTTCTGTTTGTTTGTTGCAGGATGATGGTGATGACATGGAAAATGTGACCATACATGATCTTTATAGTGAGGTGGTCATCTCAACTCCATTTAGAAGTCAGAATTCCTTGATGATGAACAATTATAATTTGTGGCCAAAAGAAAAGCTTGAGAAATGTTGGGCAATATGCCTTGTTAATGCTTACGGTGATAGCCTTGCTAAAAATATGCGGTGTGTGTTTCCCGACTTGAAGATATTCATGTTGTCTCAATCAGGGTGGCTCGAGGAGCCTATACACCGACATGATGTGAGAGATTGCTATGGACTAGATTTCACAAGCATGGAGCAGCTCCAAGTCCTATATCTTCGCTTCATACATATCACCAATTTACGTTCCTCGATTGGCACCCTCAGGAACCTCCACTCATTATACTTAGACTATTGCATTGTGGACGATGTGGCAATTCTTGGCAAGCTCAAAACATTGCAGATTCTCAGCTTAGTAGATCTCAAATTTCTAAGCTGCCTAAAGAAATCGGGGAACTTAGGAATCTGAGATCGTTGAATCTATATGATTGTGACTCGCTTATGATAATCGAGCCTGGTGCCTTGAAAGGCTTAGTCCACTTGGAAGAGTTATATATGAGGGGAAGCTTTAGTCGATGGATAGTCGATGATGAAATACCAACGGAATCATATAATGGTAGGCTTGTTGAGTTGAAGAGCTTGAGAAAGCTAGCCTCTCTGGAAATATCGATCTGTGATCCCATCGTACTCTTAAAGGATGATGACCTGCCATTTAGGACCTTGATCAGATTTTGGATCAACATAGGAAATGCTTATGGAAGGGGATTTCGTGGTTTGAGAACCATGAAACTCCAATTAGAAGGATGCGATGGTATTCTCTCAAAAGAATGGGTTCAGAAAACTTTGCAGAAAACTCAACACTTATATTTGGATGGATTGGGAGAGTTCAAGGAGAATGCTCATGAGTTGTGCATTCGAGGATTTAAACAACTTAAGCATCTCGACATTCAGAACAGCCCCTCAATCAAGTACATCATCAGTTCATTAAATGACCTTCTCACTGCATTTACGGATTTAGAGTCTTTGTTCCTCGAAAATCTTATTAATCTGGAGAAGATATGCAATGGCCCTATCACACCAGATTGCTTCAGCAAATTGAAAGTTGTGTGTATCAAAAAGTGCCACCAATTGAAAATTTTGGGTTCCTCTCATAGATGCAAAGACGTGTACATTTGGAAGAGATCAAAATATGTGAATGTGACTCATTACAAGCCATTATCACAGGTGATGCAGGAAAAGTAGAAGTTGCTGTTGATGACATGATTGAGTTACCTAATGTATGACGTCTAGATTTGCGTAAGTTAACAAGAATGACGAGCTTTTGCACTAGAGCTGAGGGTGCTCCAATTCAGGTAACTTTTTCATTTTCTGGGTATAAATTTCTTTAATTCTTAATCTTGCAAACAATACCTAAATTATACTATTATAGGGGGATTTAGGATAAGATGATATTGGTGTTCACCGAGCCTCAAAGAAAACACAAACCATACATTTTTATTTACATTCAACTGTAGCTAGGGGAAGCCTTTTCCTATGATTTTTTTTTTCAATTTATTTCAGTGTTAGATAATTGCACTAATTATTTGGGCTTTAGCATGGGTTTATACTATGAATAATTGATTACTTATTTAACATTTTTAATGAGAAGAAAAAACATTATACATAATGAATCTTAAACGAATGCACGAAATTCAACAATTTCAAAATGACGAAAGTGAGAAAATAAATAAATAGAAGGCGAACTAGTAGCCACATAACAAAGAAAGTCCACATAATTCATGTTTCACCTACACGCAAGTTAGCAATTGATTCTAACACGTCATGCCAACCTCACCATGTCAATGTCGTTCTGCTTCTGTCATCCCTTCGTCTCAATTAAGTTTTTGACATTCTTAAGAGACATCAAACTCATTCATATATTTAAGTTTCTTTTGTTTTGCTGAAAATTCATTGTTGCTGAAAAATGTCTTCCTTGGCGATTCATTTTTCTTGTTTTCTTGTATTTGGTTATGTTGAAAACACAATTTGAGAGAAACTAACCCAAATAGATCATATTTACCTGTTCATAATGAAAAGCAATAAGTTAACAAATAATTTATTAAAAATTTAACTCCGACATGAATTTGTCTTTAACTTTGAAGGTCAAAATAGAAAAACGAAAGAAAAGATAACAATTACAATGACAGTTGTTTTGAAGATCAGTAGATGATTTCAAAAGAAAAGAGAAAAAAAAATTATGGCCATAGCTTTGAAGATCAGCCAAATCAAAGATAACAACTATGATGACACGCGGAGCAACATGATAGTGGTGAGGATATCCTCCTAAAAATGATTTTGCTTTTTACGGAAGAGAAATTCATTTTCTTGAATTTTAGCCTGAGAGTTTCAGTCAGTTTCTAGTATCCAAATACAAGAAAATTCTAAAAGCATTTTTCTAAAAATAGATTTACTTGCAACTTACCTTTAATGAATTTGATTGTGGCGCTTTGTTATGTTTCATTGCCTCGGTTGGAATCCCTAGTAATGGTTGGACTCCTTGGCCTAGAAAAGATACTCCACAGTGAACCCTCAATAAAATTCAGTGGTTTGAAATCACTAAAGATAGAAGAATCTAAATCCACATTGAGTATTCCGAAAGATTGGATACTAAAGCTACCAAATTTGGAGTCAATGGAAATTGCGGGCTCTCCATCAGCAGAAGTAGTTTTCGACCTAGAGGAGCTAAAAGTCATTGAAGAAGTTGAGATTCTCTCTCAGCTAAGTACATTGGTGTTATCTAAGTTGTCAAACTTGCGGCGCATGTTGAAACAAGATGTACAAGTACAAGGAATATTGATATTTCAAAACTTGAAGGAGCTGTCTGTCCGTGAAACGGGGCTATCATTTCTCTTTTCGGTGTCTATGGCTAAATGTCTTAGAGAAATTAGAGACATTAAAGTGGAGGACTGTCCAAATATGAAGACGGTGATTGTGGATGAAGAAGGAACATATGATATTATAGAGTTACCACTCTTGAAGCGACTATCTATAACACACTGTCCCATAAAGAAATTCTTCTCATATCCTCATGGAAAGAAAGAGTCAGTAACCACTACTTCAGATTTACGAGATGCTTATTTCGACTCCTTCTTTGATCAAAAGGTACAAATCCCTTCTCTTAAGATTATACCCATAATAGCCATAAGCACATGCTTTGCAAGGCAAGTAATCAAATCTGTTTGAAGAACTTTATTTGGATTTATTAATTAAAATGTGTTTATAATTTATTACTATATTTGTTAGATAGATGCCACTAATGGAAAGTTCATTCTTCCACCACATCAGATAGATTGTTGGGATTTAGCCAATTTCATAAAATTTTCATAGCTACAATCTGATGAACAACTCTTATGAGCAGGTTAGTTTGCCGAGCTTGGAGGAGTTAAAGCTTAAGTCAGAAGGATCCTTCAAAGGAATATGGCATAGTGAACTTATGGAAAATTCCTTCTACAAATTAGCCACCCTCTCCATTGGATGTTGCTCTAAGCTACACAACGTCTTCCCTTCCACAATCATAGGGAGATTGCACAACCTAACAATTGTTGAGATTGAACACTGTCCCTCTTTGGAATCATTGTTTGATTGTGGGTCCATTGATGCAAATACTGCGCAAACAACTACATTGCTCCCCAAATCAGAAGTAAAGACGGTGAGGGACACATGAAAGTTGAAATGTACAATGAAGAGCGACTCCCAAATGATTTTGGGTTTTCCTAGTTTAAAAAAAGTCCGTGTTTGCAGTTGCTCCAACCCAAGATATCTCTTCCCCAGTTGTATGGCCACAACTCTAGAGAAACTCGAGAGCCTATGGATTAGCAATTGCGAACAGATGAAGTGGTCCCTAAGGAGACAGCCAAAGGGGATGATGAATCATTACAACCATTGTTCAATGAGATAGTTTGCTCTATCCCTTACTATGATCATCCATATTCTTGCATTTCATATTTTAGAATGATCCTCATTTCTCACATTATCCTTGTACAGGCTAGATTCCCCAATATAAGAAAACTACAAATTGAAGGCGCTAAGTGCAAAGAGCTATGGAACAATCAAATTCCCAATGATTCCTTTTGCAAATTGGAACTTCTTCGAGTGGAGCACTGTGACAATCTCCTATGTATTGCCCCATCTCACATGTGGAAGAGACTGCAACTCTGTCTCGTCTTCCTAGAAGTGAGATCATGCCATTTGATCAAGATCATATACGAAAGTGATGGGAAAAATACAAAGAGTGGTAAAATGACGAGGCTAGTTTTGCGAGATCTAGAAAACTTGAGGCACATTTGGCAATCCAATGGTTTCCCAAACGTCCCGTTCCCAAACTTGAGATACGTAGAGGTTGTGAGGTGCTCCCGTTTGGAAATGCTTTTCACAACCTTCACAGCAAAATTTCTCGGGCAAATCAAAGAGTTGGTAGTAGAGTCATGCGAAGATCTAGAACTAATTGCTGGCCATGAAGAATGTGAAGAAGCGGCCGGTACGACAATCACCTTCTCCGAGTTAACTACTCTTAGACTTTTCGAGTTGCCAAAAATCAGGGCAATCCAAGTTGAGAAAGACTCTATGGAATTCCCATCCTTGCAACACCTGTGTATGGTAAGCTGTGGAACGGTGCCGGACCGAGGCCTTGATGACTGGGAAAGCTACCAAGCCTGCAAGATGTTTGACATTGAAGAAATGTTGTTTAGACGTGCGCTTTATGACTAAAGCTTTTGGGACATCTGCAACGGAAAATGGTGTTTGGCAATATAGAATAACGCGTCCGGTTATATGATATTCTGTTTCTATATTCTCATGTACACTCCCCACAAAATTTGTGAGTAGTTCCTCCAATGTTCATCGCTTCGATCTGTCTCCTGTCCCTTGGATCTAAGGCCGTGCTGAGCGAGGTCACTTGTTCATTCTGATTGAGAATGTAGAGTTGCTATGGAGGCGCAATTCTAATAAATGACTGTCCATCGAGACAAAGTCTGTCAACTAACAAGCATGGAAGAGTTGCTAGGGAGTCCCAGTCACAACCTCTAAATTTCGAAAGAATTTTTCATTAATAGGCAAAAATATAACGAGTGCATTGCATCCAATTTGTCTCAAGAAATTATAGTAGTTTTGCATTAACGGGCAAATATATGGGATAACTGCTTCGTGGCTGACGAATATCCATGTTAATAAAATTTAAAAATTGCTAGTAATTTTTCAGTCTTGTTTGTAAAAAGATATGACCAATAACTTGCTTGTTAGGTCACCTGATAGTAAGTCACCATCATCATCAGGATTTCACGAACGCCCAAAACAAATTAATGAATTATCAACATTTCTAAAATTTTACAAATGTGTTTATTTGCATCGTGATTTTGCATCGTGTATCAAATCACCAGATACTAAGCAAACATCTTCTAGGTTTTAAGGTACAAAAGATGAAGTTTTTGTGGACTGGTTCAACTCAATTATTCATTTCTTTTAAGAAATCATTATTCTTTAAGCAACATCAACTCTAATTTTGTGTCTTACTACAAGTTTTATTTGATGGAAACAAAATAACTTTACTAATCAGTGAAATTATTTTTCTCTCTAAACAATACATGTGCATCTAAATGATGTCACATGTTGTGCATAGAGATTCTCGAATAGAATATGAAATATTTTGAACGTGATGTTCATGATTAGTAACTTTGCTAATCATTGTTTGATTATGGTCCCATTGATGCAAATACTGCGCAAACAACTGTATTGCTCCCCAAATCAGAAGTAAAGAAGGTGAGGGACACAAGAAAGTTCAATGTATGGTGAAGAGCGACTCCCAAATGATTTTGGGTTTTCCTAGTCTAAAAAAATTCTGTGTTTGCAGTTGCTCCAACCTAAGATATCTCTTCCCCAGTTGTATAGCCACAACTCTAGAGAAACTCAAGAGCCTATGGATTAGCAATTGCAAACAGATGAAGGAAGTGGTTCCTAAGGAGACAACCAAAGGATATGATGAATAATTACAACCGTTGTTCAATGAGATGGTTTGCTCTATCCCTTCATTTCATATTTTAGAATGAACAATCTAATAATTTGTCCTATTTATTCTCCTTTCTCACATTATCCTCATGCAAGCTAGATTCCCCAATATAAGAAAACTACAAATTGAAGGCGCTAAGTGCAAAGAGCTATGGAACAATCAAATTCCCAATGATTCCTTTTGCAAATTGGAACTTCTTCTATTGAAGCACTATGACAATCTCCTATGTATTGCCCCATCTCACATGTGGAAGAGATTGCAACTCTGTCTCGCCTTCCTAGAAGTGAGATCATGCCGTTTGATCAAGATCATATACAAAAGTGATGGGACAGATTCAAAGAGTGGTAAAATGAGGAGGCTGGTTTTGTGGGATCTAGAAAACTTGAGGCACATTTGGCAGTCCGATGGTCTTCCAAACGTCCCATTCCCAAACTTGAAATACATAGAGGTTGTGAGGTGCTCCCGTTTGGAAATGCTTTTCACAACCTTCATAGCGAAATTTCTCGAGCAAATCAAAGAACTGGTAGTAGAGTCATGTGAAGATCTAGAACTAATTGCTGGCCATGAAGAATGTGAAGAAGCAGCCGGTATGACAATCACCTTCTCTGAGTTAATTGCTCTTAGACTTTTCGAGTTGTCGGAAATCAGGGGAAACCAAGCTAAGAAAGACTGAGGAATTCCCATCCTTGCAAGTCCTGTGTATAGTAAGTTGTGGAACGGTGCCGGACCGAGGCCTTGATGGCTGGGAAAGGTACCGAGCCCGCAAGATTTTTGACCCCGAAGAATTGTTGTTTAAAGATGTGCTTTCTAACTAAGGCGTTTGGGACTTGTGCAACGGAGAATGGTGTTTGGCAATATAGAATAACGCGTCCCGTAATATGATATTCTATTTCTACATTCTCTCGGACACTCCCAACAAAGTTTGTGAGTAGTTCCTTCAATGTTCATCACTTTGGCTTGTCTCCTGTCCCTTGGATCTAAGGCCGTGCTGAGTGAGGTCACTTGTTCATTCTGATTGAGAATGTAGAGTTGCTATTGAGGCGCAATTCTAATAAATGACAGTCCATCGAGACAAAGTTTGTCAACTGACAAGCATGGAAGAGTTGCTAGTGAGTCCCAGTCACAACCTCTAAATTTCGAAAGAATTTTTCATTAATAGGCAAAAATATAACGAGTGCATTGCATCCAATTTGTCTCGAGAAATTATAGTAGTTTTGCATTAACAGGCAAATATATGGGATAACTGCTTCGTGGTTGACGAATATCCACATTAATAAAATTTAAAAATTGCTAGTAATTTTTCAGTCTTGTTTGTAAAAAGATATGACCGATAACTTGCTTGTTAGGTCACCTGATAGTAAGTTACCATCATCATCAGGATTTTACGAACGCCCAAAACAAATTAATGAATTATCAACATTTCTAAAATTTTACAAATGTGTTTATTTGCATCGTGATTTTGCATCGTGTATCAAATCACCAGATACTAAGCAAACATCTTCTAGGTTTTAAGGTACAAAAGATGAAGTTTTTGTGGACTGGTTCAACTCAATTATTCATTTCTTTTAAGAAATCATTATTCTTTAAGCGACATCAACTCTAATTTTGTGTCTTACTACGAGTTTTATTTGATGGAAACAAAATAACTTTTACTAATCAGTGAAATCATTTTTCTCTCTAAACAATACATGTGCATCTAAATGATGTCACATGTTGTGCGTAGAGATTCTCGAATAGAATATGAAATATTTTGAATGTGATGTTGATGATTAGTAACTTTGAAAGTTACTCTTGGTATTTTCTTGTTCATAGAGTCAATTTTACTTGTTATTAACAAGAAATTTTGCCCTAAACTCATTAATAGTGAAGGCATTTAGTAAGCAAAAAGCACTTCTTATATAATATATTACCAAGAGATTCTCTACCTATACTTTTACTCTTCTCTTGACAAAGCTCTTCAAATTTTATTTAGAAAAGAAAAAAACCGTTTTATTAAATATGAACGCATCTAATATGCAAAAATCAATTTTACTGTTTTATATATACTAGATTTCAGGCTCTTTCAAAAATTTTACAAAATAGATAAACTCCATACATACAAGTTTTACTAACTTAAGTACACTTCTAATAATTTTGTCTCATGAGAAAGATCAAAACAGGTTTCTTCTCTCTCGATCGAATTCACTGACTAACAAGGCATCATCACGTGGCCCTCAACAGAATTCACTTGCTCTCTTACTTTCTCTCTCTACATCTAACGATCTGAGTCGATTCCCTTCCGAGATCAGGCTCGGCGCGCTCTGCAGAGTGGGGCCAGAGCATAAACAGAGCCACCTTCACACACGCAAAAGGAGCTCAACAAATTCTCTCTAGCCCTGGTTGAAGGGACTCGCGTGATTTTTGAGCATTCACAAGTCACTCCCTCTCGGAGATTTCTTTCGAATCCTTGCCTCTCGCTTCGTTGCTGATCGTCACTGCTTCCTGATCGCCGACAGTTCGTTCTGTAATGCCGAAGTTCTCAAACTTTGGTCACGACTACCTGCTTCGACGATTCCAATCCTGGATGTTGCTTCTGTTATCTCCTTACTCGTATCCAATGTCAATCGCTATAGCTAATCATTCTTCTTTCAACTAAACCACATTTGTTCTGTTTTCCGTTGCTTCTCATACGAAGCAGAGGCCGAGTGCTATTGTTATCGTCTGTGCGAAAACGGCTTCAACTGAGGCTGTATTGATGATCAAACTTGCCGACTGCTTTTGTGATGATTTAGATGCGAATCACCTGTTTGATGAAATTCCTGAACTCAGTCAGTTTGTATTTTGATTCATGTCTTGACCGAGAATTTCCTTCGTTACTAGATTATTGATCGATTTCGGTCATATAATTGTACATGAGTTCTGTTTCTTCATTAAAAATCATAGGTATTCAATTTTGAACTTGCTTTGGATCTGCTACAACCTGTCAATACATGCTAATTCGTAACTATTGCAACCCTAAGTTGATGTCATTTGGTCCTTGATATTGATGTCATTCCATTCAAGTAAGTATGTGTAGTGAATTTCATGTTCCCTTGAAAGGGATTTATCTCATGAATGAATTAAATTCTACTAGAAATTGATCCTTGTATGGTAAACGTGTCTTGATATCGCTGATTTAGTGTGCATTTGATTCCAATTTGAGGCCAGTTTGGTTATGGATTGTATATGCCCATGCTAGGAAAGCATTATGGTGAATCTCTTGCCGATTTGTGAGAATTGGGGTCATCACCAAACTTGAATATGTTAGAATCGAAGTATTGCATGCGGACCATGATTGCTTTGCATATATTCAGTATTAATTTGCCCCTTGATTGATGCCATTTTGATCAAGTAGACTTATATGCGCTTGTAGGAAGATATGGCTTCATTTTCATGTAAATTACTCATCAAAAGATCACAATTTGCTGTCTCATATGCTCTGTTACAATTATGAATGTCTGCTGGAAGTTGTGGAATAAGTATAATTAGATGGATAAGAGATATGCTGTGTGCAAGTTCCTTGTCAATTTCACATGTTCATATGGCAATTGCATGATTAAATTGATGTCTGTATGCTTGGTATTGCCATGAGAGTCTTGGCCTGATTATTGAATTAGAGAACTCCAATGTTAACTGAACTTTAATTCCATGATTCTTGCGATTTCAAAGCTCGGGACATCTATTAAATAATTTGAAGAATACTGACTTCGTTTAAAGGTGATATGGTAGACTAGCCAGATTTGAGGAAATCTCTCAACAAAACGGGTCACCAAGGCCCCATCAACATATCGCGTGGATGACACTTGCCACCAGAATTCCAATATTTTCTCCCTCAACATTTGGTTGAGTTCTAATGTGGCAGATGAGGGCATATATCTCTCTGTCCTTTCCTTCCTCGAAATTCGCTGGCCACTGCTATTCAGAATGATGTTTCAAAGATATGTTTCTCATTTCATTGGAATCCTCATGATAGACTGATAGTCATATGCATCAACAGCACTAAAGGAGAAGAACAGAAGATTATTGCCAGTAGGGGGAGGGAAGCTTGGTCACCAGCGATAATTCTAGTCACCTATCTGATTGCCAACAGTTCCAAGGACTGAAATGCCACAATACTCAAACTCTGGTCATGATTGCCTGCTTCGATGATTCCATTCCTTGATGTTGCTTTTGCTATCTCCTTACTCATATCCGAGGTCAATCACTATAGCTAATCATTCTTCATTCAACCAAATTGCGTATGCTCTATTTTCCGTTGCTGGAACCTTGTCAATACATGCAGATTTGCAGCTGTTGCGGCCCTGGGCTAAAGTCCATTGATCCTTCATTTGATGTTATTCCACTCAAGTAAGCATGTGCAGTGACATAAGATTGTGTTACAGTAAATTTCATGTTCGCTTCGAAAAGATATTATGTCATGGATGAATTAAATTATACTTGAAATCAATCCTTGGATGCTGACCAATGACCATGTCTTGATATCCCATGATTGGGTGTGAGTTTTATTCCAACTTGAGGCTAGTTTGTTAGGGGATCGTATATGTTCATGCTAGGAAAGTAATATGGTGAATCTCATGCCAACTTGAGGCTAGTTTGGTCATGGCTTCAATTTCATGTCAATTTGTCATCAAACAATCACGATTTGAAGTCTTGTATGCTCTGTTACAATTCTAATTGCTGCTGGAAGTCGTGGATTAAGCACAGATTAGATGGATTTTGTCTCAACTTGCTTGTCTTTTTTATTGCCCGTGGGCAAGTGATGTCACGTGTTCAAGTTCCTTGTCAATTTCACGTGTTCAGATGGTGCTAGTTGGCTGTTAGTCTCACAAGAATGAAATCAAGGACTGCATATCAAAACAGATATGTATTAACAAAGGGTCTCAATTCCCCAAAAAAGCACAAACTTTAGGTTGACTTTCTGTTCTGAGTTAAACCTTTTTTTGTCTAGAAAGAATCAACTTCCACTTAAGTCCCAAATTTGATCCCCGTTCAACTGCCGTCCAAAATCACTGTTGAAGGTCTAACATGGCAGACAGTTGTAAATCCATGTCAGCTAACTACTCACCAAAAAGATGCTTTGTTGTTCTTAAAATTTTGGAAAAATCGAAACAATTAGAGGTGGATTCTTCAATTCTGGAGACATAAGTATTCAAATTTTGCGTTTGGGAATGTTCAATTTGTCGAATAGACTCACGCTCAAGAGAGTTGGTTTGTTAAGCTTTTAATATATCAATTCTGAACTCTGCTGGTCTTGTGATCCAAGGACGGGTGCTCGACTGAAGACAACATCTTCTGCAGGATCATTCTCAGTGAATCGCCTGCATTCAAGGTATTTGATTGATTTTGATTCTGGTTCTTCTGAATCGAGGATGGATAGCTATCTTCTTCGATGTCAAAGCTCATTTCAATTCATGGTTTTGCATCGCATGCGTTATTCTTACTGAAAGATGCGAGCTTGATGTCCTGCTGGGGTTGGCGATCATGTGCGGAAGAATTACATCCACATATTGTTCTCATATTTTGCCTATCTGAAAACTCAATGGAATGGTGACTCTTCCACATTGCACTGTTTGTCGTGCGTCATTAAGCATTGCTGATGCGGCTATGTGTTTGACAAACATTTTCGGAATGTATGACAGATGATGGCTAGAATGATCAGATCCTTCTTCATTCATTTGATCTTATTCATTTTGTACTTTCAGCTCTGTGAGGATGAAAAGTGCCTATGCATATTGATTCGAGTCTTCTGAGCCATGGGTAGGGTGTTACCCATCCATCATTCTGCAGTAGATGACCCCTTGAAATTATTGTCCTTAGACAAGGATAAACTGATGAGGCAAAAATGTCATTTTTGATCTGGTGATTAACTTCTCCGTTGTTTAGCCAGGACTTCTTATAGTCTCATCTAATCACTCTCTCCAGATTGTGTAACCTTGCTTCATAAACAATAAATTGAGATGAATTAATGTGTCTATACGTGAAGTTAAGATTTGCACATGAAACTATGTTGCAGTAAGAAGCAGATGCTGCCATGTTGTTAGCTTGGATCCTAGCAGTTGTTCTCATGGCCTAAAGAACCCACATCGTTAAAAAAATTCTACCTGCAGATCAGCTTAGATCCTGACAATTGAATGTAAATACTAAAAGAGAGCATTGAAGAGAAAGAGGGTTTTGATTGTTATTAATGCAAACTGTCCTCTCGAGGAATTTCGCACTTTTGTTTTTTCATAAACCAACTTCTGTTCTTGAAAAATCTTTTTGCGATGTAAGACTGTACGAACTGACTCACCTCAATTGTACCAGGGACGCAGTGCTTCGTCCACGATCTCCTCCATATCTGTGGCTTTCATATCCGGCGGGCCTTACTGTTCAACGACTAAGTCGAGTACATTAATGCCACGCGGGAGATGCTGTGGTCCCTCGCCTGGAAGCTGGATCGTTGGCATAGGAGGAGCGGGGTTTATAGCCGATGGCAAGGTACGTAGCAGGGGACAATCGGGGGTTCCTCAGTGCCAGATAGGCAGTTACTTTTTGTCCAGCGTAGATGCGCTTTCATGGAGAAAAAGATTGCGAGATAGCTGGATAGTTCTAGCATTTTGGAGGCGGTAGGGCCCAAAAGGAAATATTAGTATAAAGAAATGGTGGAGGCGGTCCAGTTATTTTCAATCGAAAATTGTATGGCCAATTGCGGGCCGGGGACTTTGCTCTTCCGTCCAACAGCACCTTGACCATCTCTTCAACAGCTACTTTGAAATTGCAATTCTGTTAAAAAAGATTCAAAGCTTGCTGAAGGATTCGGTTTCCAACTTCTTGATATTTTACAAGCGTGGTCATAAACTACTAATATTATGAAGAATTTTACCAACATACGAATGGATTAATAAATTACCAACTTCTTATCAACATTGTAAGGGATTTAGTAATATCCAAATAAATTAGATTTATCAATGTCAAAATAAATTAGAAAACTATGCATTATTTTTTTTTTTAAAAAATTAGACATGGTTCATAAGTTTTTAACGATGTTATTAATTTACGGGAAAATATCATAAATAGTCCCTGGACTTTTATTTGATGTTCAATTTCGTCCCCAAACTTTCGATTGGCTCAATTTAGTCCCTGAACTATCAACAAATGTCCGATCTAGTCCTTCCGTTTGTTTAAACCGTTAAGTGATGACGTGGAGCGTTAATTGATGACATGGAGCTAAGTTAGACTATTAAAATTATAAGTCAATATATACTTTTAAAAAGAAAAATAAATTAGGGGTTTTTTTTTTTGGTCGATAAATTAGGGCTTCAAAAGCCCTCTTTTTCAAAGGTACCAGATATGAGCAAAATCACAAAAGCTTTTAGTGTTGGAATCTAGCGACACCAAACAAATCGAAGAAGAGAGAAATCAAACCTGTACAGTGCAAACCACCGAACAATGGGTTCCACGAAGCTCAACATCAACGGATCCATCCTTGAGGGAGAATCGGAAGGAAACACCGCCGACATACATCGTGATTCCGCAGGGGAATTCGGCCGCGAGGTTTGCAAAATCGATATGCGTGTCCTCAACCGAGTAAATCGAAGCCCTAGCCCTCAAAGAAGCCTTCTCTCTCATGGCGACACAATTGTACCGGAAGAGATGAACTGATTTGAGGGGGGAAGTATAAAGCATAGCTTGTCCATTTTTTATTTAATTTCTTTTGGTCGAAATAGCTTATCCGTTTGCGATCCTCTTTTTCACATCGACGATTCTTCTTCCTTCCCAACATCAGGCTTCTCAAAATTCTTGGATTGAGACTGGAGCGAAGATGGTTGGGTTGAGGTTGACGCTGGCGACGGCTCGGATCTTGGGGTAGGGGTGAGCATGGTCCGGGTTGGTCCGGGCCACCCCCTAACCCTAGGACCAACCTGTACAGTGTCGGTCCTCAATTTTTAGGACCGAGGACCGACCCTATTGAGCCTGGGACCAAGGACCGGACCGACTCGGTCCGTTCCGGTCAACCCGGACGATCGATAATTTTTTTCGTCTTATTTTTTATACTCCTAAAAAGCAAACCTACAAATTCAAATTACACATCCATTGACAATGCGGCATTGTGCAACTAAATTATAAATACCAATACATATTTAGCAAATTTAATATGACATAATAGAAATTTTGTACTTGTTAATCGCTCATCGAGATATGGGATAAGATGGAAAGTTCTTGTAATCATCTATCTTTAATATTCATAACATCATATGCAAAAGTGTTTTCCTGCATTTGATCATGTAGAGTCCACTCAACCAAAAAATGAGCTTCACACCACTTGACTAGCAAATCACCGTAGCAACTGCAATACTACTCTACTCTTCAAAAACTTCTACCATTTGACACAAATTGAAAAGTAAAGTGCAGTTGAAATTTATTAGTAAAATACAATTGAACTATAAAAAGTTCAAAATACTCAATATAAGTCATGAATATATAACTTTACATCTTGTTAATTCACTTGAACTTCTAAACACTTGAAAACAAAACAAACGACACATAATTAATACTCAACAAAATTTTTAAATTGAAATTACTATTAGTGTTATTGACAGAACATTTCAATATAATATAATATAACAGACATTTTACTTAGGTTTGAATATATAAAAAAATTATACATAATATAATATAATATATAGGGTTGGTCTAGGGTTGGACCAACCCAAAACTCTTAGGACCGAGGACCAACCCGCACAGTGTTGGTCCTGGAATTTCAGGACCGAGGACCGACCCAGTCCCCTTGGGAACCGGACCAGGACCGGCAGGGTTGGGCCGGTCCAAGGTCGGTCTAGGGTCAACCCTAGACCGCTGCTCACCCCAAGACTTGGGGTCTTCGTGGGCGCGTCATCCCTCATGCAGGTGAAACTTCGAATTTGCTCAATCAGAATTCAAAAAGTGAAGAACCGTGAGAGCATCGCAATTGAAAACTTTGAAGAGCTCGTGTTTCGTCTACCTTGAACGTGGATGACCCAGGAATTGACCAATGGGATATTGCTCATAATTCGGGAATTGAAGGACTTGCTTCCTAGAAGCAGATAAATTGGTTTATCTTTTGAGTTGACTTTGACATTTTTACGTTTGTATACTGATTACACCAGATCCTCCCCGAAGCAAAATTTCAGAACCAAAAAAGCAAGAAGACGTGCAACGATTGAAGAAAGAAAGAGAGGGGGCTTAGGTTGGACATCCGTGTAGTTCAATGAACTGACACTGAGCACTCACTGAAGGAGAAGGAACAGAGGGGGCTTGACCATACTAGTGTCAAGGAGCAAAAGCAGATGATTTTTGAATTTAATCCATAATTCTTCCCTCCATCAACTTCTCTGTGGTCTCGAGCTGTTAACAGCAGACATATAGCGAAGGAGGAGAAATTAGCAAATAGCAATAGGCCTAGTGATCATGATTGGTTGCAATAAAAAGTTGTTTTGCAATGAAAAGTGATGTTCTTACAATGAAAATTCATTGAAGTTGTTACGAAAGAATTTTCATGTATGCCTCTGAATAAGATTGGCTTGTTATTGTTGACAAAGCCTTACCATAATGGTCATGAATTCACCTGCAAAAGTTGAAAGATGGAATTGATAAACATGCATATGGCTATCAAACCATTTGAGAATGGGGATGCTGACTGAAATTACCTTTATTTAGATCTCTTTTTCATAAACCTTCATTGAGACATGTTTCGCTAAAGTAGCAATCAATGAAACACTTTTTTATAGGATAATAAATTCTACTCAAGTAAAACACCTAAATGAGCTTGCAGGCGTAAATTTCAAGATGCAGCAACCGGGTGTTGCAAAGAATACGAAGAATAAACTAAATGATTTCAAGTTTTCAAACCCATCGCCACTGCATTAGGTGTTCGCACTCAGAATTGCATGCCGGCCGCAAAAAATTATGTTTCACCGTTGCACTTTCCTCGTCGACGTGGCCACCTGTTACCATTTAGACTTGATATCTACCAAAAAGCATGCTTGATTGAAAGAACTAGTAGAACTCCTCATAGCAGAGTTGGTTGTCGAGTGTTAGCTGCAACGAAGAGCAGAGCAAATAAAAAATTAACTGGAACGTGTGAAAAGATAATGCATATAGATAGAAGAACAATAGTCTCTGCTCCTTGGGGATTCTTGAAGGTAACATACATAACTTGAGAATGCTCATTGCCACTGAAAGAGGAAAAACATAGCGTGAACCTTTATGGGAATCTAGTATGTGCTAAAATCGCAAAAAGTCTTCACTATCATCAAAGGGGAGAACGATATGCGATGGAACAAAAATTAGAAAAAAAACAACGGTTTTAGAGTCCCTTCTTTAATATCCTGTAAATGAGCACAACAAATACAGAAAGAAGGTAACATCAGATAATAGCATCATGAAAATAAAAGCTAACACATGTTCGATTTCACCTAAAAACGAAAAGAACTCTATATCCAGCTCGAAAGCACTGAGAGAAAGATTGTTGACTTTCATGGTCCTTATTTGGGAAGGAGCAGCAGAAAGTAAAACACCAACCTTGTTTAGAGAGATTGGGGGACTCACAAAGAAACAGCCGCAGGCAAGCCAACTATTCAAGAATATTGAGTGTAATCTTTAACACCAACACATTAGACAAAAATAAGGCCATTTGCATTTCTTTTCATATATTAAATGTACTATAAAAAAAAACAACCCAGAATGCTTGTTCTCTTAACAACATTGCCACATCTTAAACGCTTCCTAAATTACCAAAAAAAAAAACATATCTCTTTGTCTTAAATTCAAGAGTATCATATCAACAAAAAGTACTAGAGCATGTCCCATTTCTAACTCTTCAAACAGCTACTTCTAGTCAATTTGCCTCTTTCTTGGAGATCTTATTGATCCAACACTTCAAGTATTGTTCAAATGCTACTCAGCTTGTTTCCTTTCTTCTTGCTTCTTTTTCATGATGTTTGCCTTTTGCTGCTGGACTTTCATGATGTTTGCCTTTTGCCGCTGGACAAAAGAAATGCATCAATCAATCAAATAATCAAATGTCAAATCTTTACACAACAATAGTTTTCTATTATAAAGTTATACCTCTAGTCCTGTTATAGTGATAAATTTGCGCGATGTGCTCTCCACCTTCTTCACATTGACCACATCGTGGTCAGTATTTCTTAGTAAAGGAATGGAATGACTACCTTCCAGTTCAGGCTGTTAAGAAGATCATCTCTCAATTCAAAATGACAAATGTAATTATTCGAGCACATAGTCACTTACTTAAAAGTAAGATCAAGAGCACCTCTCGAGTGGTGGCATTGTTATGATGCATCTTTGTAACAAGTGAGTTGGCTTCTCTTTGTCCCAGTATTTCTTCATCCTGTCCATTAAGAAAATGAAGTAAAAAAAATATTGACACAAACAAAGACTAAAGACATAGTAAATAAACCTTACATTTTGCTTTTGTTTCAATGGACAAGTTCTTGAGTTGTGGCCTCGTTTGAAGCACAAATGGCATGTGAGTTTTCTGCCTTGTCTTGACACTTTGAACCCATTTCTAGATTCTCCTTCCTCTCTTATCCTTTTCCGTTTAGGCCTACCAGGCATAACCCGAGGCATTGGTGCCACTAAAGGTTCTTTATCACTAGAAGGCCAAAGGTTATTACCATTCATTGCTTCCAAGTAGTGACTATATGTCTTTAAATAGCTATCCTTATTGTACCAGTGAGCGACAAAAGTTTCTATCTCCTCCCCTTTGAATAGAATGACACAAATTGCATGAGGGCATGGAATGCCACTCAAGTCCCACGCTCTGCAAGAACATGAGTTGTTTTTTATGTCCACCACAAATTTGTCATTCTTATGGCGCACTTCAAATCCATCTTCTCCATTCCAAAGCACATGACAAAAGGCACTTTCCTTTTTATTGCCTTCTATTTTTTCTAATATCCTAGGTGCAATGTCTCTTTTCCATCTTTGACATGCACCTCTTTTCTCATGCATTCTTGTGATAATCTTTTCTCTAATATCCTCAAGCATGGATATGATAGACATGTGTCTAGCTTCCAATATCGATCCATTAAATGCTTCTGACAAGTTATTATCCACAATATCTGACTTGCATATAGTTTCAAAGAAAGCCTTGCACCAATATTTTGGAGCAATCCTTATCAAGTTAGCTTTTCCCCGTCTTACTCATCTTACCCAATTCTTCAAGATGCTTTTCAAATTGAGGAATTGTAGTTGACTTTGCACACATCCAGAATTGCTTGCGACAATTGTTACCCCCATTTTTTTTACGCCAATTCGCATAGATATGTCTTGCACATCATCGGTGCTCAGCCAATGACATCTCCTCCTCGAGTACTTGCACAAGCCCCTACAACGAATCCATGATATTATCATTTATATAATGAATTTACGATATGTCACACATGAAAACTACAAAATGAAGGAAGAGTAATAACATTATCTTCTGTTGATCTGAGATCACTGTGTATCCCACACCGTCCTTTGTGCCAAGGTCATACTTCAAGGCCTCTACAAACCAGCCCCATGAATCCTTATTCTCGACCTCCACAATAGCCCATGCGATAGGGTACATTTGATTATTTGCATCCCTCCCAACGGCAATCAATAACTCGCCCTTTAACATTCCTTTTAAGAAACATCCATCCAACCCTATCAAAGGTCTGCAACCTTTAAGGAATCCATTTCTTACGGCATCAAAGCAAACATAAATTCGTTGGAAGATGGGTCTTGAATTTGGGGATTCTCTTAGAAACTTTACCTTCACGGTATTTTGGGGATTTCTATGAAGAATTTCTTCACAATAACTCCACAACCTGCTAAACTCATAGGAATACATCCCATTTAGTCTTGCGATTACCTTTTCCTTAGTCCTTCTACATTGGCTGATAGTAACATCTAAGCTCATTTGCTCTCGTACAATTCTCTTGAACTCCTGCAATTTCATTGAAGGAGCTGCCCTCCACAAACTTAGATAATGCTTGGCCATGTATGTAGATGTGAACCTCCTCACTTGGAAAGACCAAGAGCACGTGTGTTCATCCCTGAAAGTTTTCACTAGAAACAAGCCGGTCTTGTTATCTCTAGCCGCATAAATTAACCAATCACAATTTTTAGCCTTACATTTTGCCCTTATGCGCACCTTGTCATTCTTGATAAAATCAATATTAACTCTTCTGGTAGACGCATATTTATTGATAGCTTCCTTAAATTGCTTAGGGCCATCAAACACCATATTTAGTGCAAAGTGAGGAATTTCTGTGGTTTCATCATATTGCACACGTGCGCTCTTCCTTCTAGTAGCCTCTTCTACCTCTAGTTCTTCCTCATCACTTGTGAAAAAGCTCCAATTAGAGTCACTTGAGTCAAAACCTTCAGTCTCAAACTCAACGTTATCTTCACAATGGACTGCTATAGCCTCTTTCCTCCTCCTTTTTTGTTCTACTTCTACATTTATTTCACTAGGTATCTCTACCAACCTAGCAACACCATATGCATTCTCTCCCTTAAAAGTTCTAATTTTTCCCCTAGCCATTTGAAGTTCTTCTTCTTCATTGTCAGATAACCATGGCACCTCTACAAGCTCATCATCATCTTCAATAAGCAATGCAACTCCCTCGTCTTCTTCTACGTTCATTAATCCCTTGGCTAACCCATCACCAATGTCAACACTCATGTCTTTGCCATGTTCAATAAATATCTCACATGTACCGACAAAATTTTCCCAAAATCCTATCATTTCCTGTACTGAAGTGTCATCTTCAATTACTCTTAAACCATTCTCAAAATTCTTGCCCGGCATTAAGTAGTGGAGTTTCTCAATATTAGAGTAACCCATATCTTGTACCAAGTGAAAAATCTCAAAGTAACTTAATTTGTCTAGATCATAAAGCCATTCATTGCTATAACCATCAACATACTCTATTATTTTATCACGAATAAACCTACCCCCAACACATAGAGTAAATCAGAACGTCTCATCAGCCATGTAAATCTGCAAAAAATTACGCATAAAAATCATCTAAACTAAAAAAGGAAAATGACACCAATCAAAATATTTCTATTGTTTATACAATAAGAATAAACAAACATCAAAAGTATAATCTAAAGACAACAAAAGAAAGACAAATGGGGTCATGTCTAAAAATCCATGAAAAAGCTACAACCTAAAACTATGGCAAGTTGGGACCACTGCAAATTGCATAAAAGTGGTCCCATATAGTGGTCCCAACTGTTATATTTCTATTGTTTAATAAAGCAAAACTTGTCGTGCATTCAATATTGTTTCAATACTCTTATAGGGCATTGCATAACACAACATGCTCAAATAAATTATTCACACTTTGTCATAACCACGCATTGTTCAAGTCAGATAAACCGTGCATTATCATCTTCGAGAAAGCCTTGATTAACCCATCCTTGAAGAAAGCCCTAATTAACCGTAAATAACAGACATGGAGGAGCCATCAGGATACATCGTTCTTATAGAACCCCCTCGCGTATAGACTCGAGTCTTCATTGGAAGCATTATGCTCGAGACAACACTCCGGGCAAAAGGAACTTCTCTTGTGCGACAAGATAGAGTCGCTGTTCAACACAAGCTGAACCCTAAACCTATGTGTATGCCCTAAAAAAAATCGATGATACGTGCTTCTAGTGGACTATAACCCTTACCTCCTCTTCCTCCTCCTTCGTGTCTTGATCTTCTTCTTCGTGTCTTGATACAGATTGTGGGACCAGTTGCAGAGGAAAAAACCAATCGTAAAAGCAGAGAGAGAAGCGCTTCTGTGTTTCTTTTTTTTGGACGCTGATTTTTCTTGTTTTTATGGTAATTCCCATGTGGATTTTCCACATGTTATTTTTATTTTATACTTAAGAGACTAAAAGCCACGTAAGCTAATTCCGTTAACTTTAACTAACGGAAGGATGAAATTTGTCAATTTTTAAATCATCAGGGACTAGATCAGACATTTATTGATAGTTCAGGGACTAAATTGAGCCAATCGAAAGTTCAGGGATGAGATTGCACATTAAGTAGAAGTCCAGGGACCATTTGTGACATTTTCCCTTAATTTACTTATGTCAGATTAATTTGTAAGTAACCTCTTAGCCTAGTTGGTCCGGATCTCACCCTGAGATCCGGGAGGTAAGGGGCTTAATGCCCCTAATATTTATCTTGTCTCCCTAGAATTGAGGCGTGCGTTCGCTACTACTTTGATTCCACCTTCAAATGCGTGTACTCAATTCGGGCTTACTCGACGTCAAGAATGGCTTTCCTCCTAGCGCCCCATGAGGATCTGTTAATTTCTTTTGTTGATCAATATACTTCAATTTATGTCCTAAATAATCTATTTTTCAGTATAGAATTTGCATATCACGGATATACATGTAATTTATACCTTTTTAACTAGAATTTTTATTATATCCACGATCAATACAAAACAACCTCTATTGTGACACTACAATATTTATACATATATGCTAACTATTCGATTATGTCAGGTTATTTAAATTTTGGAGTACATGTGTAAGTATATTTTATATACCATTGATTAAAATTATTTTTGTTTTGGGTGACTAACCGAATTATGAGGGTTGCTTTTTTAAGAATATTGGCTGCTATTAGTCGTAAAACAATTTGTACAAATTTGGGACTAAATATATAATTGTGTATGGTCATGCACACATTAACATGACACTTTCAAGCTTTTTCGGCAATTCCTTTTTAATTTCTATTTTACTAGGTATCATATACTTGAATAAAAAGATACTCTTTACTTGAATAATATTAGCATTCACATATATGAAGTTGCCCTACCAATTCAATTATATATGTAATTCAAAACCTATGCATTGCCACAAGAATAATAGATAGATGTCTATTTAATATCAATAAGGTGTTTAGAACTCTCTAAGCATCCAACTAATCTCTATTTGGCGTGATGGTCCCTCCATCTCACACACATTGGGTAATCACCGGAGACTCACAAATGTGTGCTCATGGGAGTGGCCACAAAAGAATGTCCAAGTGTCGTGATTTGATCACAAGCTTTGACAAGAAAGATAAACACACTTGCCACTTGAACAACCTCTTGGGGTTAAAACATAATTATCGCTTAGTTTTCTTGGAATAAAACTAAACAGATCTAATATAAAATGAAATCTCTTGATCTTTTCCTTATAAGAGAGTTCTTCATTTCCCAAATGATAACCGTCATTGTGACCGTAGTTTTACACTATCTACTTTTGAAATTTTTTTAAAGTTGCCACACTTGATTTACGTGTGGGTTGAGCCCTTCTTATTCTTTATAACTCCGGGAAGGGTTGGAGAATATTTCCTCTACACTAGAAAATATTACTTATTTAAATTCTAACGGTAGTCTCACATTATACATTGGTTTTACCATGTAAAAGAAAGAATTAAGATGTAACCCGTGTGTCGTTACGGGAGTGAAAAACTAGTTTCCTTAAAGTTTAGATTCAAATGATGAGGCATTATTACTGAAAATCTTATTTGTGTTGTTGCTTCATCCTCCAAATTGACTTACACACTAGTTTATATTCAGCAGTCACTCCAGATTGACTTTCACACTAGTTTATATTCAGCAGTCACTAGAGTTTGATCCATCTTTTTTGTTGAAGCTGGTCCAGTTGAGCTTTGGTTCTCTTCTTACAGCAACAAATGAACTCGTCACCCAGGAGTTTCAAAAAATTCCTCTAGTACATTAAGAGAAGATGCATTGATGTTCTCTTTATATCATAATGCTTATTGAGAGGAAGATGGAACTTCATGGAGTTCACTGGTTAAATAGCGATCATGTGGCAATTTTTAACGGAAAGTCTCGTAAAAAGTTACAATTCTAGAAAATACATATGCACTAGACTTTTTCCACAGGATTTCAATGTTAAAAATCTCCAATTGAATTCCTTAATTGTGTAAAGCAAAGTGAGTCAAGTTAGGAAAGATTAGGAAAACACAAAGCTTTGTCCTTCCACCACTGCAAAAGATCAACATTGTTTTTCTCCAATTTTTCAAATGTAGTTCCTGTCATCCTTGTTGAGATATCCATTCACCTCACTAGCAATTGACACCGAAGTGCTTGAGGCTTGCCCTTTTCTTTGGGGGCACATGTGGCCCGAGAGCACGGGTCCGAATTGTCACGGCCCATTAGCCATCCTAACTCAACATGTGAAAAGAGTGAAAAGATGGTACACTGGAGATGGGTCCTCAAATGTGAGGCCTAACACAGTAACAAGCTTTAAATTGCCATGTAACGATGTATCAAGTCGCACTCTCATCTGCAAAAAGGGTTGACGTAGCATGAAGCTTCAATAATTGCTAAGTGACTGACGATGGCCAAAGAATACTAAACTCTACCCCGGTTAAACTCCTAACCTCCCTTTGTCGTGTCTTCCACCTCCTCATCTGTGTTTTAGAGAGAGAGAGAGCAGCATCGGAGCATAATCAAGTCATGGCAATTTATTTTATTTTTTGGCAATTTCATAGATGTTGTAAATAATTAGCTAACACACTATACAGCCTGCGCACATTGATGATTGGCCAAGAGATGCAAGCGATAGTCATTTCCATATTTTGGTAACTTAACATTTGCTTATGATCTCTAATAATCCGTTCGCTAGTATTAAAGTGGACTCTAATGCTAATATTGACGCCAATGGAGTGAGCACGCCACCATCAGCCATGGAAAGAAGAATAGGAAAAACACAAAAATTTGGCCTTACACCATACCAAAAGGTCATAATTGTCTTTCTCGACTTTTTCAATGTAGTTGCTACCATCTTTGCCGAGATATTCGTTCACCTCACTAGCAACCGACACCAAAGTGCCCAAGGGCTGCCCCTTTTCGACCTAGGAGCACAAGTCCGGACTGGCTCGGCGCGCCAGCCATCCTAATTAAGATCGATTTTTAGTTCATGCACATTTAGAGAAACCTTACAATCATTTTCAAAGCAAGGGATCCTTTGCTGAAAGCGTTGCCGACACCATGGTAGATATTTTTGGAGCTTCAATTCATCTCATTCAAACATCTGTCACATAACCATTCAAACATTCCAACTAAGGGGGAGGTCCCCACCTTCTTATGTCTCACAAAAGTTTGAGAGTCAGAGTATCATGATGTCCCACTCGTAATGACAGAGAGTCTAGAAAATACAATATATATTATGGGCCCCGCTGAAATTGTGGATTCAAGGGTAGAAGGCACTCAATTTTGTGTTTTACTCTATTTCCACCCCTTCTTTTTGGAGGAAAATGTCTTGTGGATTCACTGGAAAAATCTTGCTCTACTGTTCCTTTCTATTCCTTGGATCTTTATCGCCTCCCCTCTTTTCACCCAATTCCTAAAACTAACTTCATTCCATGGGATAGCCCAATTAGGTTTGTTATGGATCTTGCTCTCGAAAAGCAAAATTGAATGTCATGGCTAATATATTAAAAAATTTTACTATGTCCATGGTCAATGGAATAGTAGAATACATTTGATAACTATTTTATTTCAAAGAATAATTTCCGATAAAAAATAATTTTTTTATTTTGTTATCGGAAATAATTTCTAAGTATTTGAAAGTGTTTGATAACTATCCTAAAATTTCTTTTCACAGAATAAAATTACATTTGGTACCATCCTCAAATTTTCTAATCTAAATAATTTTCTTTTAATTTTTAAATAATTTTATAATTTTTTTTTTTTTTTTCTTCTTCTTTTCAGCTTTGGTCGGTCGTTGAGCCAGATGAGGGTCGATGACCTCGTCAGAGCATCATCGACCCTCGGCAAGGTTGCGCCTTGTCGATTGAGCCTCACTAACAACTAAGTGAGGCTGGGATCTTGTGAGACTGAGTTTGCCCAATCGCCAGTGGGGCTCGAACTCGGCAGGCCACCGTGAGGTCGGCCTCACCTTGAATGGGCAACCCTGATCTCACGGTGACCCAACTAGGTTGAGCCCCATTAGCGATTGGGCGAGTTTAACCTCGCCCAGCCAAGGCTCATCAGTGGCCAGGAAAGGCTAGGATGAGGCTCGTCTAGCTACCGGCGAGGCTCATCGGATCTCGCCTAATTGGTTGTATGCGATTGACAACAGTGGATAGTAATGGCGACAGTGGAAGAAGAAGAAGAGAGAATGAAAAATAACAAGAAAAAAAGAAGAGAAAAGGAAAAAAGAAATTTGGATTTGCTTGATTCTAAAATTGTTTCTATGAACAAAGAAGCAATTTCAATTTTTTTTCACTTAATTTATTTTCAAATCTATTTCTAAAAATAAAAAATTCATCAAATAAATTTTTATTCTCAAAAATAAAATAATAAAATTAGTCATCATAACTGCCACACTAGAATTATTATTTGTGCATGATGACTATTCGATTTTATTAGGTTATTTAAAATTTAAAATTATATTTATAAATATGTTTTCTCATTGATTAAAATTATTTTAGTTTTGGGTGGTCGACCCATTGCTTTTTCGTAGAATATTTATTGCTGTATTTCGTAAAGCAATTTGTACGAAGGACACGTCAACTTGAAGTTGGTAAGGACGATCTGCAGAACGAGAGGACAGGTCGACTGGGGCGTGAGGTTGACATAACAAGCAGCTTTAAACAATTACAACGTGACCCACGATGATTCGACCAAAAAAAAAAAAAAAAGTGACACGATGTACCAAGCCGTACTCTTCATCTGCAGCATGAATGAGGCTGACATGACATGAGGCTTTAACAATGAGAAGCGTGTCAGGGAGGGAGAGACGCATAAAGATTTGGGACTTTGCAATGAGAAGCGTCGGCTCCGTGATGAATTGTCCACGTTCCTTTTTTATTTTTTTGCAGAGAATTGATCAGAAATAGGTTCATCATGATGAGGTTATTTAGCAAAGAGAGGTTAGAGAGAGAGAGAGGGTAGTCAGGCTCAATCATGGAATAGCGACGCATCCATATAACCCATGATATGGGGTTAATGATCCCCTAACGTACGTATAGTTACGTACAAGTACGTATGATTATTACAAGTACACTTCATATTCCCTACATCCGTTGCCAAGGCATAATGGATCAATAAAATTGGGTTTTTTTAGAACTTTAAAGGTGAATTTTTGAAAAATAAATGATGATTATAATTAGTAATTTCTATACAAAAAAATGAAAAGGCTGTAGCTCAAAACCTATATGTATTCACAAGATTAATAGATAGGTGTTTATATTAATGGATTCTAAGATTTTTTGAGTTTCGTGTTTCCATGTAGTCCCTCCATTTCATACACACTGGATAATTATTGGAGATGCACAATATTAATTATTTGTAAAATCTGTTATTTGCCTTCATTCTCTTCACTAGATCAATCAACATGGACAATTCAATCAATGCGTGGTTTTCTCTAATACTGTATTTAAAAAAAAGAATAATGAATAATTTCTTCTAAGGAGAGATGAAATGAGGTGAAAATTGTCAAAATAATTTCCACATTATTCCAATCTCGAACCAATAGCTTTAGTGCTTATGTTAAGCCTTAGGTTTGGGGGGAACCAAATTTGAATCGGAAAAGGACAATGATTATCCACGTGGCATATGCATGAAGGATTTATATTACATAATTAAGTAAACTAATATTACTGGGAACCGAGCATGTAAGGTTGACAATGATAAGACAAGCACATGCATTAGGCAAGGACAAGGCAGGAGCTTACACCATTTCTTGGGGAAAAGTGCCAAAAAAGTCTTAAACATTTTGACTTTGTGCCAATTTAGTCTTAAACTTTTTTACGTTGTGCCAATTCCATTCTTTCCGACCAATTTTGGCTGGATTTTGCTAACTGGACACCGGTCGGCTGACGTGGCCTGATCGACACTAACGTATACAACTTTTAATAATATTTTAATATTTTTGAATATTTTTAAAAAATTTTATTTATTTTTTCTCTTTTTATTTTTATTTTTATTCTTTTCTTTTTTCTTATCATCTTCTTCCTCTAGCCGGTTGCCGGAGCTTGGCGATCGGCCAGAGGTGACAGCCGGTGAGGTCGACATCGCCGGCCACCTCGCCAATGGCTGCTAGAGCGGGCGAGGCTTGGCGAGGGCGAGCCTCGCCCCAGGCTCGCCCTCGCCAAGCCTTGCCCGCCAGGCGCGAGGTCACCCTCCCGGCCTGGGTGGTGAGCCTCACCCTCGCCGGATCTAGCGAGGGTCGAGCCTTGCCCATGGCCGGTGAGGGCGAGCCCCGCCAGCTCGACATGAGGTGAAATGCCTCAGAGAACCCCAAGAATCACAAAACCCCCACCCCGACGGATCGCCGTCATGGGAGAAACATGCAAAATCCGGGCTGGAGCCGCACGACTGAGGACACCCCGAGCTCCCAAAAACCCTAGAGACGACGACGATGAGTGGAGGAGGGAGGAAATTTCTAGAGCGAGATTGGGATCGAAGAACAGAGCCGGGGAGGAGTCCAGCTGGCCTCGTGTCGAGCTGGTGGGGCTCGCTCTTGCCGAATTTGGCGAGGTCGAGCCTCGCCGGCCATGGGCGAGGCTCGATCCTTGCCAGATCCGGCGAGGGCGAGCCTCGCCTGACCGGCACCCTCGCGGCCACTAGCGAGGTGGCCGGTGAGGTCGACCTCGCCGGCCGTCGCCTCTGGCTGGTTGCCGAGCTCCGGCGATCAGCTGGAGGAAGAAGATGAGAAGAAAAAAGAAAAAGAACAAAAGAAAATGAAAAAAAAAAAAGTAAAAAGAGAAAAAATAAAAAAATATTAAGAAATATTAAAATATTATTAAAAGTTGCACACGTCAGTGCCGATCAAGCTACGTCAGTCGGCTGATGTCCAGTCAGTAAAATCCGATTAAATTTGACCGAAAGTGATTGAATTGGCATAATATAAAAAGGTTTAGGACTAAATCGGCACAAAAAAAAAGTTTAGGATTAAATCGACACAAAATCAAAAGGTTTCGAACTTTTTTGGCATTTTCCCCCTTTCTTGAGATGGGCTTAAATGTCTCTTTTGTCGATTGGTGCAGAGCTATGCCCTTCCAACTCTTGCTTGGATTTCTTTTGGACTGGGATGACGTGTAAAAAGAGAGATAGGGCGGTACGTGGAGCTGGGTCTCTGGACGGAGGTTTGACATAACACGAAGCTTTAAATTATCATAAGACCCACATGCATCAAGTTGTCCTCCCATCTGCAGAAGGGGTTGACATAATGCGAAGCCGTAATAATTGCGGAGTGACCGACGATGGCCAAAGAGTAACTTTACCCTTGTTAAACTCTTAACCGCCCATTGTCCTGTGTTCCTCCTCCTCGTCTGCGTCTTAGGGGGAGAGGGGGAGAGAGAGAGAGAGAGAGAGAGAGAGAGAGCAACTTGTGTGGACGTGTCTGGTTGATACCTGATAGGGAAGGAGAGAAACACGTAAGGAGTTGGAGTTAGGAGAGAATTGTTCACTTTTACAGAGAACTGGAAAGAGGGTCATTGGGTTGAGATTATTGGCAAAGAGAGGTCAAGAGAGAGAGAGAGAGAGATAATTACGTACAAATACACTTCATATTCCCTGAATCTGTTAACAAGATATAATCAATCAATAATATCGGGTTGTTTTAGAACTCTTAAAGTAAGGTTCCATGAAATAAAATTATTATTGTAACTAGTAACTTCTATACAAAAAAAATGAAGATGTATCTTCCATGAAGCTTCAGTTCCCCACAATGGAGTACCTAAATGCACAAGATTAATAAATAAGCGTCTCTTGGATATCAATAGTGTTCATGGCTTTTTTACTATCCGACTAATTCTCATTAAGTGCAATGGTCCTTCAATCTATGCATATGTAAAAATTACTAGAGATAAGCAATTTTTATATTACATTCTTTTGAAAATCTTTTAGTTGCCACATTTGATTTTTATTTTTATCTCAATTTATATTCGAAGTTGATTTGGCAGCTTGACCTCTAAATTTGGGAGCTGAGCTCCCATTCCTTTTTTCTTTTCTTTTTTTAAATTCTCCTGGGAAGGTTTTGTGAATGTTTTCTCTATACTAGAAACTATAACTTATCTATTTATAAACTTAATCTCACATGATATATGTTTTTTTTTTTTCATGTCAGAAAAAAACTAAGATGTAATCCTTGCATAGTTATGAGGCCGAAAAATAGTTTGATTAAAGTTTTGATTTAACTGATGAGGCATGATTATTTAATATCTAACGGCAGGAGTTTTAGGGCGCGAGCTTGGAAGAACTTTTGGTTGACGATTGCATCATAATTAGCTTAAATAACAATAGGGAAATTGAGAACAACTCTTGTAGATCTTGTCTTTGTTGCATTTTGTCAATCAAATAAGGTGTTACGGAGACGCAATACTTGTTGACTATCGTCATCAATGAATCCTCCGGTACACTTTCCTATCTAGAAAAGCTTGGTGAAATTGAGGAAATTACAAATTATTCTGTGCAAATGCCCACAAGAACACCTAATCTGTCATGCTTGAGGAATGTACAATCCTTCGCACTATCTTATTTAGAAAGAGTTGTTGAGGTTTAAGGTTTAGGGGAATCGAGATCTTTGTTGCATGCGATTCAATTGAAAGATTACATATCCTATGCAAGCTGAAGAAGCTAAGGTGTGTTGAACCGAAACGCTGTCCTAAGCTAAGACCCATGAAAGGCGGCAATGGCTCACGGTCTTTAAAGTACTTGGAGATCAAAGATTATGGACCTCTCAAAATGTGTTGCCCAATGTGTCAAGATCAACCAAGATAGAGACGGAAGTGTAACCACCGTAGTAGTTATTGTGGTAAGAAAACACCGTGATATGTGATGTGGTTGTGGTAGACTTATAATATTTTAACTAATCTTTAGGTGTCATGGACTCTAGTTCTTCATCTTAGGAATTATTTTGTACGGCTTGTGAATGCATTAAAAACCCAGGATATCAAAAACTCGAGATCTCCCTAATTGATTCTGTCCAACGGGTTGATTGGAAGAACTCCTTTGGAATGTGCTAACGGTTAAGAAAATATGGAAGAGTATATAAGGAAGACACTAAAATTATTTGAGTGTATGCATGAAAGAAAAATTCCAAAGTCTAAAGTTCCTAATTCTTTGTTGTTTCAATTGTTGAGCTCAATTTGTACTCAAAAGAGAAATTAGATACTTGTGAGACCTTGAGAAAATGTAGCAGGGTCTCTATACTGTGTAATTAAAGACATGAGACTGTAAAATCTATTTTGGTTCTTAATGGATTCCAGCCAGTGGGCTATCAGTGCGGGAGAGTAGATGTAGGTTTGGTCTAAGCCAAACCACTATAAACCTTGTATTTTGATTCTCTATCCCTAATCTCTTTACTTTAATTCGTGGCTTTATATAACCATTTATAGTTTTTTACATCTTTAGTCCATTATTCTTGAAAGTTGATTTATTCTTTTAAGTTTTGCAAAATCTTCTTTGATCACCTATTCACCTTCCTCTGGGTGCTCTTACTAGCTTATCAAAAATAAATACAGTTTTTTTCCTTGGCCTGATAAAAACAAAAAAACAAATTGAAGAGAGAGGTAGAGATAGCAACTACTCCAAACAACTTCATAAATAATGGTGGTAACACACATAAAAATGTTGGACTTACTCTATTCAAGAGGTAGAGATTATATTCAAGACAGGAATTTTTACATCACTATGTTAGAATATATTTTAACTATGAGCCTATAATTCGCACTCGAGATTTCTTATTCGGGATGCTTTTATCCGATGGACATCTGGATTTATTTTGTTAATATCGATTATTCATATAATTTATCAACCGAAGTACGTCACCAGGACTTTGTACTTGTCTCTAAGCAAGGTAGAGATGACTTGGCAAGCGCGGCTCCGCTTGAGCTACTAATGGTTTGGCGAGGAATAGGTCATCCCTCGACTCGGCGAGGTTGATGCTCGACAAATTGGAGGGTTTACTCCAATTAAACCCTTGGATTAGCCTGGCGAGGAGCATCACGGTCATTGTCGTACCAAGCGTGGCGGCCATGCACCCACGTCGGCCAGTGCTGAAAGATATGAAGCGCAGGTCAGGTTCTGTGAGTACGACCTCCGCTTGGTCCCTCATAATGTGTCGGTCCGGCTTGAACTTGAGGGGTTCGTCCCAAATCTCGGGGTTTCTACCGAGGCCGACGCGGCTCAAAAGGACGTGGCTGCCCTTGGGGATGCGATAGCCAGCCACAGCGGTGTCCGACATGGCTACGTGGGGAACATTGAAGGGGGCCACTGGGTGGAGCCTAAAAGCTTCCCTAGCACATGCTTTGATGTAGTTAAGATCTCCGATATCGGATTCTTGACTAATCTCTCCTTTCCCACAACTCTATCGATTTCTTCTGTGGCTTTGTGAATGAGCTCGGGCTGATTTATCATCTCCGCCATTGCCCATTCGACAGCGTTTGACGGATTGTCCACCGCGGCAATCATAATCTCCTGCATATTAGGTCGTGCATCTTTATGTTAAAATTTAAACTATTTAGACCAAAACACTGCAAATGAATGCGCAAATACACTAGAATTATCAATATCCTACTGATTCCAAAAATGCTACCATAGTTCTTACGATATCTAATAGCTACCGAAACAATCGAGTTTACAAAGTGATCCCGCTTTGTGCGGATGGCATAAATATATGGAGACATCGATTCAGATGGACAAGTTTTTAAAGTTTATATTCGATCGAATCCTCCAGGAAGAAGGATATAATTTTATCGTGGTCAGTGCTCGAACTTCTTGTGGCGCCAGCACTGGCATCCCTTTTGAGTCTTTAAGCATAATTAGAACGTCCAATAAGTCTTGAGGCTCTTTTTCATTACTCTCGGAGCTCAAATCGTCCCTCCATCGTTTGATCCTCTCTCTTATTATGGGTTCATGGAATGTCCTAAGAGTCCTCGCACTCTCTTCTACTTCCTTCTCATGCCCATCAAGATCAAGCCCCTTTAAGAATGGAAAGTAATCGGAAACACAAAATGCATAGGCATGGTTTAGTGCATTGAATAGTGCGTCCACATGTTGTTCTTCATCAATGGTTGGTCCTCCATCTTGCCTTCCCTCGCCAAAGTATCTCTTGTTGAACATCAACCTTCTTATCACATTCCCAGAATAGTGCCTCGTAGTGGTTCTCAAGTTCACTTGATGACCTGAGGTTTTGCATAGGTTAAAGACATACTTCACTAGGTTATCGGCTTCCCCCACTCTCTTGTCATGGAGCCACTTGTGCCGAGACGGGCTACCTCCGACACCAAGACCCGCCTCATCTTCTTCCATTGCTCCCCATAGGGTGAGAGGACTGCTGTCAAGTAGCCGCTGCTGAATGTGCCGGACGCCATCGTAACTGGCCTTGAGGCGAATGATGAGTCCTGTTTCCTGAGGAATTCTTGGGCGATTGTTGGACTGGTCACGGGAATGACGTGCGTGCTCCCTAGACGGATGCACGCTATGTCGGTGTTCATTTCCTTCATCAGGCGATGGATCCACCGGAACACGGGCTTGTTACGAAGCATACTCGGGGCACAACCAACCACGGGCCATGGGGTGGGGCCTGGAGGGAGTGGGAGAGGATTATTTTCTTTTCTGATGTTTTTCCGACAAAGCTGCTGTTTCACGATTCTATATAAAGCGACGAGTGCCAAGAGAAGTAGGGCGTAAATGGTGGCCGGGGTTGCGGAGCTCATTGTGGCGGCGGTAGTTGGAGCTTTTGTCGATGGCTATTGCTATATATATCTTTGCGTGTGGAGGTTTTCGACCACTAGGCTTTTACTATGAAGAAGGAAAAGGGAGAGTTCGTGGTGAAGTGATTATGCACGTATGACGCCTATATATAGAGCCGGAGGCCAACTGATGCGCTGTATGTTCCCAACAAGCGTTCGGATTCATTCTAATGACAATGTGTGCAACATTGTGTGTTTCGAGACAAAGGCGCGTGGTGCTCGCTATTTGAGTACCCATGTCCACGGATAAAGATAGAGATGATAGCGATAGTGTGCTGCCAATCTCCTGGCTTCTCAAAACGACAAGTGAAAAGTTGATATCCGGAGGCCAAAGACTTTGCGGTCGACTTTGCTATTGGAGCCAAATAGCATGCGTCTTTTGAGGTCAACTTTGTTGTTGGAATAATTTCTAAATAAAAGTGGCTGAAACGGATGGCGTGGCTGCAGCAATTGGAATATGCCAAGCTTTGCCAAGAGAAAGTTACTGTGCGAAGACGTGTTTTTATGGTGTCAAAAATGCCTCCGTGAAAAAGATAAGCTCCATAACCTGACCATTGTGGCGGTTATTTAAATAGGAATGATGCACTTAGATGAACACTGTTGAGCGGTGAGGATAGATTTATTTTGGTACGGGTGCATGGGATGTACAGGGTGCGAAGTGCACTTGGTATACTAGGGTTGCTTCAAGAAACGAGGCAATGATATCAAGTTAGAAAGCCTAATCCAAGAGTTTCAACTGATAGGTAGAAGGAGACCAAATGAAATAAAAAAAAACATTTAGGATCCATTGTCAAGTGATGTGTGACAATACTTCAATAGCCCCTCTCACATGCAAATTGGATTACGAGCGGCATGTGAAATTTTGACCGTGAACATTCATGTGAAATTTTGACCATGCATATTTGCAAAAGGGATAGCAATGGCTTTGATACCATATGAGATTTCGTGGAATGAAGGCCTAGTTCAATATTTATATATTCTAATAATGCCCATCATGCATAGACCAGTCATTAGCCTAAGTCTAAAGTGTGAAATTATGTAATTGGAGAGATAGATATGGGTCTCAAAAGATTTGAACTCATTGGAGAGATAAATATGGGCCTAAAAAGATTTGAACTTAAGATCTCTTACTCTGATACCAATGTTAAGAATTGAGAATTTTTATATATTCCGATGTATATTAATGAAGAATGCATTAAACCTATTTATATGCTTTATTACATAGCTACTATAAGGTAACATCTTAATCAATACATGCACAATCAATGAAGATATATGCACAATCTTGAAAGATATAGAAAAACAAATGAGAGTTTTACTTAAAGCTTAAACCAATAGGCATAGAAATTAACATAAAATAAATAGCATTTGTCAAGCTATATGAGACAATATTTCAACACCTCCTCTCACGTAGAATTTTGACTATGAGTAAAAGAATAAGTTTTGGCTCTGATACCAAGTTCAAAATAATGTTGAAAATATCATAATTTCTCTAATTGAGGAAAATATTTTATAGATTAAACTCAAACTCAAACTTGCATTTTGAATATAAATATAATTGAAGAGTATGAGCGTACATATATAATTCTAATATACAATTGTTTGTTCGGCTGGTTACTCAGGTTAAGTATTCAAGCTTGAGCTTGTGTCCACTGTTTTTGGGTTCTGAATCCCGTGGAGTTTGAATGCTGATATAATTAGGCTTACTTGAACACAAAATTGATTTTTGGGGCCATGCCCGTGGTGCTCGAGGCATTGCCAGTTGTTGGGAAAAAAATTCCAAATTGGGAAGAAATGGAATTGGATTTTGATATATGATAATACTCTCTTTAAAGAGTTATTTGCCTCGTAACATTATTAATGGTTATTGATAAAAATTCTTCAAGATACAATAAAGTTTTAAATGAGAATATCATGTAGCAATTATGTTAGATCTCAATAAACTTTTAAATAGAAATACTTGGAAATGGCTGTATTTTTTTGAGAGAAAATTCAACGAGACTTGATGATCATTGAGACCAAATACCGACGTATTTATCTTGGTCTTGTAAGTAGGAGCAACTTTTCGGGAAAGAAAGTTGCAAAGTAAACAATTACATTCCCAAAACACATGTTGAAAAGACAAATTGAAAATTCATAATAAAAATTAATAATAAAATAATAATTTTTTACTTCTGAAATATACCGGATGAACAAATATAGCATTTCAAAGGTTGCGAGATGCCTAATAAAGATTGGCAAAATAACTGCAAACAAATAAATAAACAACAGGATTGTTTTGCTTCGATCATTGTACAGTCAAGGCGTCAGTACAAAGAGAGGGAACTTCTCAATCTCTTACTCTGCGACCATAAGATTCACGTGTGACGGACACGTCGTCTCGACAGAGCTCCGTACGATGAAGAAACATGTAGAATTTGGTTTTTTGCATTCGACTCAACGTATTTGTCCTATGATCTCGTCTCTCGAATTAATTAACGTGGAAAATGATTCTTTTTCATCTTCATATCGTTGGCACATAAGTGCATTTTCGTCCCTTTCAGAGCTTGTCCAATTTCATCTCTCAAACGTTTATTTTGTGCCCTTCAAACCCTTTCAACTCATGCTCCTCTGTTTGGTCGAATTCTTCCCTGACCCAACATTAGCAACTTCTTTGGTTTGATCACGTGGTAAAAATTGTCATGTGATGCTGACAAGGCACTGCATGTCGGAATGAGAGAGAGGTGCGACTGGGATTATTTTGTATATTGATGTGAGATTTTATGCAACAAATTGTTAGAATTTAAATTCTAAATTACTCTTTCATCTAATAATTTAAGCTTTTTAAATAGTTAGTATTTACTTTACAAAATATCTCACATGATATGAGAGCAGAAGATCCCGGGTTCAAATCTATTAAGGCATCTATTTGCCTCCCAAATTATATATTTCTATGCTTTAATGATATGCCAAAGTCCAGCTTAGGCATGATTGGGAGTATTAAAATATTTAGATATCAAACCATACATTGATTTGTCGTGACTTTCCTAAAGGTGAACTACTAAAAGAAAAGTTAATGGATTATTAAACTCAAAGACTTAGTGCAAGTTCTCTCAAGCCCATGACAACTGCAACTTTCAGGTTTGATTCAATCAACTTAACAAACAATTTAATTAATTTAGGAATCACCACTAATTTATAGCCACTAATTTACTTTTGGTCGATTTAGAACTAGGTGAAGTGTGGGAAAACACTTTATTTCTACGAATTAGAGTTGTCATAATTTTGGAAACTTAGTTAAGTTAGATAATCTAATGCCTTTTCAATATCTTTTTCTCTTTATTTCAAAAATATTTTACAAGCAATTCTGGTGAATTTTAATCTCAAACCGCTAACATGCAATGGGTGATCATGTGAATGTGAAAGGAATCATTTAACATTCAATAACCAAGGTGATAAATAGATTGTTAGAAAAAAGGGGAAAAACCTTAATGCATTAAGCAAAGAAAAAGCGAAACCTGATCATCATCCTTTACCGAAAAAAAAAGCGAAACCTGATCATCATCTAATGAGACAAAGGTTCTGCAAGTTATTAACTAGGAAGCTAACAATAATGAAATGTTAACTAATACTTTTTGGGTTTTTCTTTTTACTGATTGCAATTTTAATCTAAATAATGTTTATGTGAATTCTAATTTAGCATGGATGAACCGTTAGACTAATGACATGAGGTTGAATTATTTAAATGTTATAGTATGACCTAAAATATGCAACATGCATGAATATCCGATAAAAGCGTAGAATTTGATGAAAGCACAAACTATCTAATAAAACTTAATGAGCTGAGAGTTCCAACACTCCAGGATGATCATTGCGCAAGTGCTTTATTTGCAGTATGGCATCGGAAAGTAGTTATCTCAGGAGAACGACCGGGTCTGAGTTCATTGGATTGCATGCAAAACTTTCCAAATTCGATATTGCACCACCATCTAAAACAATTGGGTTGTTTCACTTTGACCATTCTTTGCCATTCCTTGTTTTAGTACGCTTTGAATTAGAAAAGAAACAAGATGTGGAAATGCATAATGAGGGAACCCCTCCATGTCTTTAGTTGTTTTCACTCATCATCGTCCGGGCAAACCTTCTTCCCTTAATCAAGATTGGGGTGTGATCAGTGCATCACGAGAGGGCTCCGCAAGATGGAGGGATACTACTATCGGTTAAGTGTTGGGGGTGATAGACCCAAAAAGGTGCAAATAAGGTTAGGGACTTCCACACGTCAGAGAGCGACGGTATATGGTCCTGAGTTTTCTTTGCCCAGGTTTTTGTTTTAAATGATTGTACATACGTGATGAGGACAAATGAGTTTGCAGCCCCACATTTTTCCTATGGGCCTAACTCTTGAGCTGTGTACTAGGGGTAAGCAATTCTAAATTTCATCTCAAATCTAGAACCTACCGTTGGAACAAGTCCTTCATTTTTTACTTACACTACATACCCCAAAACCTAGCATCTAGGAACCTAGAAACCATCTTGTCATAGGTTCCATAGTTAGTTCCTAGTTCCATCTATATTATTAATTGAACGATTATAATGGATAATCACCTTTAATTGCCATCACTTGTTGCTACAATCCATTGACCACAACTCATATATAGACACACAAAGAATATGAAATATTAACAAAATAAAATTTTGAGTAACCGAGAGCTTCAAAAAATTTTGTGCCAGGAGAACAAGATCATCCCTAAAGATGTATGGAATTATGATATGGAATCATTATAGCTTTACACCAAAAGTCAAAAAAGCACTCGAAAAATTCAGACATGCAAAGACAACCCCATCACATGAGCAAGAAATAACAAACACGGATGATCCTGCACAATCATCACAAGACCCCTATACTCGATGGAGAGCCCTCTCTCAAGACTCCTATGATCAAGGACTTTTGTCATTATCCCTAGAGATGGACACATCTTATTATGTTCAACCATCATTAGCCTCAGCCAAACCTACCTGCAGACACTCCGGAATCCTCCAAGACTCGTGAAGAAGCATCTTCATCAAATGATGCAAACATGTGGAATACTCAAAGCCCCTCTGACATTCGACTTACAGAACTTGAACAGAAATACGAAGAACACCTTCTAGCAAAAATACATAATTCTGATGACTTAGACTATAACTACAATGCCCATGACGAAAGAAATCGCTGACTATAGTAAATCACTGTAGCAAGTCACTGTAGAAATAGGCTAGGGAAGTCACTATTCATCGTCACTGTTCATATTGCCGATAATAATTCCCGACTGGATTTTCCAGAGCCCTTGTTGTTGGAGAAATCTTCTTGAAGTGTTTTGAAGCTGACAAAACGTTTCCATCAGTCTAATCTGAAGGTTTGCTGACTCTGCTATTTAAAGTTTGAAGACTTCCGAATAGCCAGAATCAAGACTTAAAGTCTATCCTCATTGACAGTCTCTAATCCGTTGAAGAAAGGTTATCCAGAACTGGATGTTTCATTAAGGATATGACCTTATCGACTGGAGAAGATCTCTTGGCTGGACAAGACACAACGGAATCCTTTGATTGATCGAGATTGACTCGAAGATTAAGGAATCGATGATTGCCTAAATATTCTTGGAAGGTTCTACTTATGGAAACCGAGATCCTGATTGTATGGGTGAATAGGATTGATGGGCTATCGACACGTTCCTTTAATAGCTCGAATAATCTTCCTAATTGATTCCGTCCAACGGGTAGATTGGAGGAATTCCTTTGGTAAGTGCCAACGGGTATGATGGCATAAAGGAGTATATAAGGAAGACGTTCTAAGTTGTTCGAGGTGTGCGCGATAGAAGAATTCCAAAGTCTAAAGCTCTTTGTTGTTTAGACAATTCCTTTGAGCGAATATTTGTATACAAAAGAGAGTCTATATTTGTGAGAAACCTTGAGGAAGTGTGGTAGAACATCTACGCTGTGGAATCAAGGAAAAGGCAGTCTTTGTAACTTCTCTTTTGCTCATAGTGAAATCCAGTGAATGGTGTGTCAGTGTCGGTCGGAAGAGTGGACGTAGGGCAAATAAGCCAACCACTATAAACCTTGTGTTCAATTTTCTCTTCCTTACTCTCTTTACTTTGATCGTACTTTATTTTGTTAATCAATAGAGAACTTTCTTTCTATCGGGTGTCAAGAATCGCTTTCGTATCTCGATAAATTGTTTGTGCACCTATTCACCCCCCTCTAGGTGATTATACTAGCTATCTCACTTGTTAATTTTAGAACCCACGAGTCTGGTTTTTGTTTGCTTGTGACATATTAATGCCTATAATTGGCAAAGAGAATGTAATGTGCTGAGCAGAGTCCCTTGAAGTAAAGTAAGTGTTTATAAAATAATTCTCAATGTCTTTCTAAACTTGGTAGGATTCTCTGACAAATGCAGCTCGGATAGTTAGAAATGTTACCATCTTGGCATCTCTGAATGTCTCTAGGTTCCGAACTAAATGTCTAAATAATTTTCTGTTAAAAAGCTGTCCCTGAAAGGTTTGAACGAGAGGTTTGCCTATCGAGAAGGCATACTTGTAGGAAACAAACTTTGTCTTCTTTGGTTCTAAGCCTAGATCCATGGATGACAGACCCAAAAAGGTCCAAATGAGGTTAGGGACTTCCACACATTGGAGATCAACAGTATGTGGTGCTGGGTTTTTTTCGTCCTAGGTTCCACAAGTTGGTGAGCGACAGTATGTCTGTGGTCCTCGGTTTTCTTTGTCCTATCCTAGGTTTTGGTTTTAAATGATTGTATGTACATGATGGGGACATGTTCATTTGCAACCCCACTTTTTTCTTATGGTCTTGACTCTCGAGCTATTTATTAAAGGTAAGAAGTTCGAGATTTCGTATAGATTCCACCTCAAACCTGAAACCTATCCGTCGAAACTGGTTTTCCAATTTTGGGAACATAGAACTTACCTTGCATATTTTGGAATCTAGACACGATCAAGTTCCCACCAATTCAGTTACTCGATACCAAGTTCTACTCTTGAACTATGCTCACACTATTTACTATGTGAAATGATATAGACCCAAAGAAAAAATAGAAAACGAGTGAAACGATTATTTTTCCCTTTTCAAAGCAATGACATATAAGTGCACTATCATCCCTCTCAGTTGTTTTCACTGTCCATATTCATCTCTTAAATGGTTTTCTTTTTGTGCCATTCAAACTTGGGAAAGTTATTCAAAAAGTGCAAAATCTATTGTACTTGTACCAATTCAATTTGAATCATAAGTGTTTTCACATTTTATCAATTGACTTTATCCAATCAATTTTGACTAGAAAGCACTAACATAAATGTCAGCCATCTCAGGTGGAATGGACGGCATTAACATGGATAATTTTTTATAATCTTTTAATATTTTTTTCGAACTATTAATACAGAGCTAGTTCCAATAGACTTATAGGGAATTATCGATAAAATTATTATAAACTGCAAGCTGAGCAAATTTACGAGAGAATGCTCATTCTTTACTTGTAAAATTATTTAGTTGTATACCAAAACACGTTGCATTATATTTTGAGAAATGTGGTTTATATTTGGGCGACCTCCACACTATAAAATGAATTGAACTTAATTATCAAAATTAGAATTAAGATGAGAAAAAAGAAAATGAGTGATTTCTTCAACTAATGAAGCAAGTGAACGATGCCAAATAAAGTGGTTGCATTGCTCTGTTTCAGTTCAATAACCTAAACCCCAGATGGAGATCAAGTACCCTAATACCCCTCGCCCCTTCCTCTTCTCTCGTCAATCTGATTTCATGAAGCCCTAGCTCGAGCAACATGTTTTTGATTAAATGAGGGGCACATCATTGTTTAACTTAAGTTAGTCTAAGCTAAGTTGATGTTATGACAGTCATCACGCCATATAAGTAAAGTCTAAACCATAAATTTATTGGTGACCAGATATGTCCGATCAGAGTAAGATATTTGAAAGTTGGAAACAAATTTCTAAAAAAGCCATGGTACTTTTGGTAAGACGCTAGAAGGTTAATTGTCTGCCCAAGAGTTAACAAAAGTTCCGAAGAAGTAGGACAAAGGATGCAGGCTAATCACCATTACTATACCAGTTTGTTTCGTGCAGAAACCGCGCGCATGCTTATTGACGGGGAAATCACTGTTTTTCGACCTAAATGATTCCATTCATTTTTATGAAGTGTGCAGTGTCCTCGACATATTCCCTCAAGTTAGTTTTAATTTTGAAGGCGGGGCCTCGATGATCTTAAGCCCTCAGGAGTATCTTGTGCAGCAAAATTCTTTTGTAAGTGGATAAAAATGATCTGAAGTCGTGGTTCTATCTATTTAGACTCCTCACAACATTCATGATTTATTTTCAGTTGCTGAAAAACTGCAAATTAAGTTTGCTGGCATTTGGCCAATAACTGGATTGTCATTTGCAATTACTCAGATTATGTGGCTTTATGTTGAGGACTGTAATTCTGGATTGTTGTTGCGTCAATAGATTTCTTGTTCTTGGCTTGCTGCTGCTACACTATAAGATTCTTTTGTCTAGTTGAGAATTGATATCATAGTAGAGTTCTTTGAAAGGAACTGTTGGATGCTGGTAACTCAAATTTCATGTCTGTACATTTGCTTCTCTATTTTCTTCCCGCGAGGCTGCATATGATAAAGTCATGGGAGCTTACTTAATTTTGCTCGGCGACATGGGCAGTTAGGTGGCTGTCTTTGATATTGCTAGTACGAGTACCTAGAGGGGGTGAATAGGCGTATAAAGATTTTTCTTGATAATTTCTGTATACTTGCGCAATACTTAGACAGTTGAAGGATTTGCGAAGAGTAATAATCTACGTAAGACTGAGTAAGGAAAGAGAGAATTAAACACGCGGTTTATAGTGGTTCGGCTTGATTCAAGCCTACGTCCACTCTTCTGCACTGACAGCCAATTTGACTGGATTCCACTATGAACAAAGAGATGTTACAGTGTTGATCTTCTTTGATTTCTCGGTGTAGATGATCTACCACACTCGCTCAAGGTATCACCAAGTATAGACACTCTCTGTGTATACAATTTCGCTCAGACTGTATCGACTAATAATCAAGGTGCTTCAGACTCTGGAATTTTTCTATCAATCACGTACTCAAACAACTAGAACGACTTCCTTTTTATACTCCTTTATGCCATCATACCGTTGGCACTTACCAAAGGAATTCCTCCAATCTACCCGTTGGACGGAATCAATTAAGAAGATCATTCGAGCTATAAAAGGAACTCCGACGATAGCCCATCAATCTCGTTCGCCCATACAATCGGATCTTGGTTTCCAAGAATAGAACATTCCAAGAATACTTCGTCGACCATCGGATCTTCATTTGATCTAGATACGAACAAAAGAATCCGTTATATTTATCCAACCAAAAGATCTTCTCCAGACGATAGGATTAAATCCTCAACCATATACTTCGGCTCTGATTTCCTTCGTCACGGATCGAAAGGCTGTCAATGAGAATAGTCTTGAGTCTTGAGTCTTAAGTCTCAAATCTTGAGTCTTGAATCTTGAGTCTCGGTAGTCGAAAGTCTTCGACTTTAAACTAGACGATCTGCAGATACCTGCACTAGATCAAGGAAACGTTTTGTCAACTTCAAAATATTCTCGAACGATTTCTCCAACAATCTCCCCTTTTTGATGGTGACAAAACTTTCCCGTAGATTTGAACCACTTTGACCCGCAAAAACATTTCTCAAGCAATATGGCAATCTCATAAAGATTAACAAAGCAACCAGACTCTGCATCCACAGAAAATTGGTTAGTCTTTCATGAGTAATACCATATAACAGCACTTGATATGAATGCAAACAGTCAAGCATTAAAATCCACAGCCAATTCAGTCAAGTTCAAGTTCACACCAAGATTGCTCAAGTCAAAAAACTTAAAGTAAAGTTCAAGAAAGTAAAGTTCAAAGAAAGTTGAAAGAAAGATGGTTGGTTGGTTGGTTCAAATTGCTTCTCCCCCTTTTTGTCAACATTAAAAAGGTGAGAAAGATGTCATGTCTGCTTGGGAATGCGCACAATCTGGAAATCTCCCATGGACTGGACTACTCCTTCTAGCTTCTTCAAGTCGTCCCTTAGTTGAGCTACCTCTTCTCCCTTAGCATTGGCTTGAAGTTGCAGAGCGAGGTCTTTCATTTTATCCTCCAGGGTAACTGAAGATGCTTGTCCAGCATTCTTCAAGGCTTGAATTTCACAGTCCAGAGCATAGATTTGGCCACGCATTTCCAGAAGAATATCCATGATACGACGAAAATCTGCAGAATTGTCCGTCTGAGTACTTGCATTTGCTCTTTCCGATGGAGTGAATGCGTAGACGATGGCGCTCCGTATAGTCTTGCAGATTTGGTTCGACGTATCGTGACCTTCTTTCGTGCAATTGAGAAGCCTGAAATTCTTCCGGGCTACCGGAGATTGTCGTAGACCTTCACTATTGGCAGCATGAGGTGAGTACCTTTCTTGCTCGCCAACTCCCCCGTCTCTAGGACATCAAGAGGGGAAGAGTGATGATCATGCTCTTCTCGTATCCTTCTCTCCCGCATTCAGCCGCAGACTTTGCTTGCTCTTCTTCTCCTTCTTCTTCAGCTTCTTTCTCCTTCTCTCTCTCTCTTCTTCTTCTTCTCTCGTTCTTGTCTTTTTCTTATTCTTCTCTCTCGTTTCTTCTGCTTGTTCTGTTGATTGGGAAGCGAACGTCTTGTCCTTATCAAGGCAGTGATTGTGAGATCTTCCTCCTCATCTTCATCCTCCAAGATGAGAGTTCTCTTCTTTTTGGATAGGGCACCAATGGCTTCCTTTCCCTTTCTTTTTGAAGCAGACGGAACTGGAGTCTTTACTATGAATTTCTCCATTGCCTTGGAAAGTTCTTTCAGACGCATCTTTGTCAACATCTTTAAACCTACCACCATCTTATCGCACGGTCGAACACAGAGAGTGTGTGGAGGTTCAATATTCATGTGTCTCGAAGATCTTGGTCACTAGACACGGATAAGGCAATTGTCCCTTGTCTTTCGACATTGCTCGTATATGTGAAAGAGAATAGTGTGAGGGAGAGAGAACTTCTTCCCCGAGTTGATTGCGTACATCAATTTTGCTTCGGAATTAGACACATCGCCTTTGATGTAGACTTCGGCCTAATGCAATTGATAACAATTTTGTGCAACACAATATTGATGGCACGCATCCTTGAATAGATGATTTTTCCCTCAATATCTCTATCCTCGACAAGATCCATTGTGGCACGAGCAACTGAGACTTTGACTGGTTGATATCGTGCCCGTTCAACTCCAAGTATGTTCGCCAACATGTCCACATCCAACACATAATCCTGATCTCGAACACTGAAAGATATTCTATTCGCATCGATAAAGCTAAGATTTGAATAGAAATATGCAGTCAGTTGTGCATATCCGTCCGTGGTGTCAGTGCAAAAACGTTCTAGTTGAAGCAGACTGAACTTCTCTCTCAAGTTCACATTCACAGCATCCAGAAAATCGAAGTCGACACTCCTAGGGTTTATCACCCCTCGTTTCAACAGTCTGAAAAACAAATTTTCCTGTTCTTTCGATTTGAATAACTCCATCCTCTTTCCCTTCACCTTCGCAGCAACACCCAATCTCGGTTGAAAATCAGTGAACATTTTGTCATCGTCGTTCCCATTAGTCAAATTTGGGCCCGACATCCGAGGGTCACTCGGAATATTTGCGAGTGCTTCCTCTACTTTACCTTTGGGAGCAATTCCCAAATCCTCCATTTTCTTCAGAAAAATGTACTCATTCCCATAGTTCTTTTCTTTAAGAAAATCATCCACATATTTCATCGGAGTCGCAGTACTTTTCAACGCACGGTAAAGTTTGTAAATAAACGAGGGTTTTTGGACTCTTACTAGGTCTGCGTCCTCAATTATCTCTTCTTCTGGATGTTGACCCGCACCTTGTGGGGTAGAAGGCGTTGAGTGACGTGGTGGAGAATGAGTCGGGTTCTGATGCTGACTCGATAGTTCTTCCTCTTCTGTGAGATCGAAGTGGGTAGGTCCCTCCTTCATCCTCTGTGGTCCCCTTGTCGCGATTCTTGAGGACTTCCTTGAAGACGACATTCTTCTTGTCTCTAAAAGATTTCTTTGATTGCTTTCCCAAGAAAAAGATGACAACTTTCTCGAGGATGAATTCGAAGTAGAAACCAGTTTGAGAGGAGAATGCTTTTAGGGTTTTGAAGATTGAAAGTGAAAACTGTATATATATAACTCAGTTTTAAAAAGGGGAAGTTTAATCGGTACAAGGAAAGTGTACGAATACTTCTTTTCGAAATCAATAATTGCCAAAATTAAACCTTTTGAAAAGACAAGTTTTTCGATTTTCATGGAGACTATAAAATAACTAAACGAAAGATCATACCTTTTCAAGTTTAGATAAAGTAACAACTTACAGTCTATAGTCATCAACGTCTGAGTCTGAGAGATTTGAGTCTGATGGTCATCAACTTTCTGAGTCTGAAGGTTGGAGAGTCTCTAGACTTTAACTTCTTCGAGCTTCAAAATGTTGAGTCTGGAGCGGATAAAATCAAATTGATTTTTCTCCAAAGGCTTTGTGAATATATCCGCTAGTTGACTTTTTGAATCAACAAGTTGAATCGAGATTTCTCCACTTTGAATATGATCTCTAATGAAGTGATGTCGAATTTCTATATGCTTTGCTCTTGAATGAAGAATTGGATTTTTGGTGAGATTGATTGCGCTGGTGTTGTCACATTTGATTTCTGTGCATGAGTCTTCAATCCCAAAGTCTTGTAGCTGTTGTTTTATCCATAGAATTTGTGAACAGCAGCTTCCAAGGGCAACATACTCTGCTTCTGTTGTTGAGAGAGCTACAGTGCTTTGTTTCCTTGAAAACCAAGACACTGTCCTGCTTCCAAGCAACTGGCAAGTTCCTGAAGTACTCTTTCTATCGACTCGCAGCCGACCGTATCTCGCGTCTCGAATATCCTGAAGATTAAAGTCTCCCTTCTTAGGATACCAAAGACCAATGCTTGAAGATAAAGCAACGTATTTAATAATACGTTTTGCAGCACTGAGATGGGATTCTCTAGGATCTGATTGAAATCTAGCACAGATGCAAACACTCAACAAAATGTCAGGTCTAGAATGTGACATCCCGATTTTCCGATTCTATTTTCAATAAATTGAGACGGGCATTTCATTGGCACGCATATAGTTCTTTTCCTTGAGTCGGCCACTCATGTGAAAACTAGTCTATCGGGTGAAGCTGTTAAGAGTTTCTAATGCATCAGACTCGAGAATTTGACTAGGAAGCGATCTTTCGACCGAGCTAATCTGCAAGGGTCATTACGGCACAATTAAAAATCGATTAGAGATTTGAGATAGGTCGACTCGACCGAGGCGTGTGATCGAGCGTGGGTGATTCCATCAGATCGCATAATCCTTGTCGATCGACACTGGACCGACTTTTCTATCGATTGGGTACCCTGTGTCCGTATTTGAAACCTTGAGATTACCCCGACAACCGAAAGTCGCCAATGTTTCAAAGATGTACATTGTGGCTTGAGACGATCAACCACATGTCAAATGCATGAAAATTTCTAAAGGCTACCCGGTAGGTTGGGTCGCGCTAGTATCGTGCCAAAGTGAAATTAACCGTGGAATTGAGATCGAATTCAGAAATTGGAAGTTCGGATGTGTCACAAATCATTTTAGGAACATAGACTTATCTTTGGAAGATTTTTCATGCAATCAGAGTTTTTCAACAATTAAATCAGAAAATGGCTAATTTGGCTCGAGAAATTAGTAGGCCGCTTTTGGTCGCGCTTTTGGGACTTAAGTTGGTTCTATGGATAAGTGAAGATGTGAATTGAAGTGTGGTGACATTGGATTAATTTTATGGACTTCAATTTGGACTCAATTGGAAGTGGATTGATTATAATTGAAGAATTTTATGCACAAGAATTGGACCCCGGCGGAAAATAAAATGGACCCATTGGAATAAGGTTGTGGGAGTTTTGAGTGAGTGGAGTATGACATCATGAATGATGTCATGGTGGGCCATTTTGTGGGATTAAAGAAAAGGAGAAAGAAAAGAAAAGAGCCCCCACTCCTTCTCTCTCCTCCCTCTCTTCTTCCTCTCTCCCGTTGCCTCTCTCCTCCATCTTCTTTGTGCGAAGGACCAGAAAAATTTGCAGAGAAGAAGAAGGAGCAGCCATGGCCGGCCACCTGCTTGCACGCCGTCGTCGCCGCCGCCGCCGTGCGTCCGTCCCGCGCCGCCCGCTCGCACCGCTGCTCTTCCCTCGTTCGCCGTTGTCCTCGCTCGTCTTCACGTTTGGGAGGCTGCCCGACCAGCCTAGGTCACGGATCAGCCACCGTGAGCCGCCGTGCGCCCCCGCCTTAGCCCGCCGAAGCTTCGCCTTGCCTCCGCCGCCCTTGGCCGCCCGAAACGGCGCCGGATCTACTCCCTCTCGGCCCCGATCAGCAACCCAGAAAATGGGTATGGCAGCCTCGTTTTGGTCCGTTTTGGCCGCCTTCCCGAGCCCGGATGCTCAGCCCGCTTTGAGGAAAGTCGATCCTCGCGTCGTCCCCGTCGTTTTGGTTCGCTCGGCTCGTTAATCCGGTGAGTTTAACTCACTAAATCTTGATTAGAGGGTTAATGATGCCCTAAGTGTGCTTAGTCTAAGTTAAGTAAGATTAGGTTGGTAGATTAGTTTATTTAAATATGGATTAGATTAAGTTGTTTAATTAAAGTTAAACATGTTTAGTTTAAGGGTTAAGTAGGTTTATTTTTAAAATAAACCTTGATGTGACATAAAGGAATTTACTTTTGATTTATTTAATCATTTCGAAATTAATTAATAATTTAATAATATATCATTATTCGAAATTATTAAAATATGATTATTTAATTATTTTCGGAATAAATTTAATTATTTATTAAATTCCGAAAATTTTGTCGACCCTAAATTCTCGAATTTCGTCTGCCGGTCGCCTGTGTATTCGGATTTTGAAATTGATAGTCGGATATTATAAATTGAATGTGGATTGTGAAAAATATGAATATTATTATTTAATTAATTTTCGGAATAAATTTAATTATTTAATAATCCGAAAAAATTAATTCGGACTCTAAATTCTCAGAATTTCGTGCTGATCGCTCATTTGTGCATTTAGAATTTCAATTTGATGATTGGATAATGCAAATTGACTGTTGATTGTGAAAAGGATGGATTTTGTTTAGAAAATCCCAAGTGTCGAGTTCGGCATTGAAATTGGATTGTTAATGGTTAATATCGTAATTGGATTATGTGAGTGAAATGTAAAGTATCAAAGGATTGGTATCGAATTGTCGTGTGCTAGTTGAAAGGCTCGGGTCGTAGTAGTGGCTAGGCCGACTGGACCTTTGTTCTTCTAGAAATGCCGTCAAGAGAGTGACGTGGTGCTGATCGCAGTAGAGGCTGGGCCGACTGGATCGATGCTCCTTCGGGAATGCCGTCGACGTAGAGACGAAGTCGTGCTCCAAGGGGGGAGACGATGCTCCTTCGGGAATGCCGTCGACGTACTGACGAAGCCGCGCTCCATGGGGGGAGGCGATGCCTAGCAATATGCCAGTAGATAGCCGAACTGCGAGTAGGCTATGCCCTTATGTGACAGTGAATAACAATTGGAATGCATGTTGAGTGTTGTTGATGTGTCGGATTATGGGACGGAATTATGTGGCATGGAATGGGACGTGTCATAATGATTTAGTCTTATAATCAGGACCCCCGCGGTTGTTGGTTATATGAAAGTGAATGCGTTCCGGTTGTTTAAGTTCTTATTACTGCATATGATTGAATGATATGAATTGTGCTAACCTGCAGGAAGGAATTGAGGCGAGGTAAGTTCTCTGTGTGATGTGGCTAGGCCACCCTTGGGCGTATTTTCTTTCTAATAGGGGTTTAAGGGGTTGAACTTGCTGAGACGTTGTCTCAGTGGTTATTGAATAACCATTTCAGGTCCCTGGTGGATGGAGCGACCAGATAGCTTTGGTTGGCCTTGAAGAGTTAGAGTAGTGAAGTCATAAGGATTGGAGATCGTGTCCGACTTGTAGGTCGTAGGACAATTCCTTTTTAAGAGTCGATCTTTTGTAGACTTTTGGCTGTAGGCCTTCGTCTGTAACTTCGTTGGTTTGAGTAAGTGATTGGTTGTGAAATTGTCTCCTGCTTTTCTATCCCGTATTTCATTGTCAGGGGTTTTATAATACGTTCCGCTTGCGCATTAATAAATGAATGGGGTCGGCGACACTACCTGGGAATGTCGCATTTGCATGACCATGGTGGGATGTTGGCGCGCTCGGGGTTCGGGGCGTGACATAGAAGCAGTAAGATAAAGAAGTGAACCGATGATGCTCTTGTACAGCTTTTGATCAACTTTTTTCCCTTCCTCATCTTTGTCTATCTTCAAAGAACTTGACATTGGTATATCAGTCTTCTTGCAATTTTCCAATCCAAATCTTTTGACAAGATCATTAGCATATTTTTCTTGGTAAATGAAAGTTCCTTCCTTCAATTGCTTTATTTGAAGGCCAAGAAAGAATGTTAATTCTCCTATCATAATCATTTCAAACTCATCCTGCATAGACTTAGAAAATTTCGTGCATAGACTTTCATTAGAGGATCCAAAAATAATGTCATCCACATATATTTGAACGAGTAAAAAGCTTTTGTTTTCCTTTTTGATAAATAAAGTAGTATCTACTTTACCTTTGACAAAACCATTTTGTAATAAGAACTTACTTAGTCTGTCGTACAATGCTCGAGGTGTTTGCTTTAGACCATACAAGGCCTTTTTCAGTCTGAAGACTGAGTCTGGCTTCTTTGGGTCTTCAAACCCAGGCGGTTGTTCCACATAAACTTCCTCTTGGATAAATCCATTTAGGAAAGCACTTTTGTTGTCCATTTGGAATAACCTGAAATTTTTGTAACAAGCAAACGCAAGTAATAGACGAATAGTTTCTAACCTTGCTACAGGAGCGTAAGTCTCATCATAGTCTATTCCTTCTTCTTGCGTGTATCCTTTGGCCACGAGTCTTGCTTTATTTCGTACGACTTTACCATTTTCATTCATCTTGTTTCTGAACACCCACTTGGCTCCAATAACAGTTTTACCTTTTTTTGGTTTAGATGTCAAATCCCAGACATCGTTAATGTTGAACTGTCTGAGCTCCTCTTGCATAGCTTCAATCCAGCTTTCATCAGATAAAGCTTATTCTATGCTTTTTGGTTTAATTTCAGAGATGAGAGCCACAGCACTAGACTCTTCACGTCTTTTGGATCTGGTGCAAATTCCTTCATTAATTTCGCCTATAATGAGATCTTTAGGATGACTGGACTTGTGCTTCCAGTTACTGGTTGATTTGTCTGGATGATGATCTCTTTCTTTATTTGAATCTTCATGAACATCTTGATGCTGGTCTTCCAGAGTCTGAGATACTTTTTGAGTTGTAAGCTTTGGAAGGTCTGGAGCAGGTTCAGACTCTTCATATTGAGTCTGACTGGATTCGTCTTGCGTAAAGTCTTGAAATTTGACATTCATTGACTCCTCCACAGACTGGCTCTTCTTATTGTAGACTCTGTAGGCTTTGCTTGATGTAGAATATCCAAGGAAGATGCCTTCATCTGATCTTTCTTCAAACTTACCAACTCGATCTGTTTTCCTAGAATACAGGGTGTGCATGGATCGGACTTTTGATATGGTAATTTGGGTAGATCTCGAACAAGCTGCTTTGATGAGATTTTGGCTAATTGCTTCATATTGACATGGCCAAGCTTTCTGTGCCATAAGCTTGCTTCATCTTGGATTGAAATTAGGCATTAAGATTCATTCAATTTCATGTCTAAGAGGTAGATGTTTCCATGTCTTCGACCCATGAAAGACTGAGTAGAGTCTTTACTAATTCCATAGCAAATTCCTTCTTGAAAGGAGATCTTGAAACCAGTATCACACAGTTGACTAATGCTGAGGAGGTTATAGTTGAGTCCTTCCACAAGAGAAACATTGCTTATTGTGAGATTTCCAATTTTCACAGTTCCAAATCCCACGATGCTTCCTTTGCCGTTTCCTCCAAATGAAACATTTCCACCGTTTACTTGAACAAGCTTTACGAAGCACTTTGAGTCTCCTGTCATGTGTCTTGAACATCCGCTGTCAAGATACCATTTTATCTTTTTCTTGACGGAGACCTGCATTTAAAAGAGAGTCTCAAGTTTTCTTTGGTACCCAAATTTTCTTGGGTCCTTTGGTGTTAGTAGGATAAGCATTATTAGGCCATACTTTCTTAACAGGTTTCCAAACCATAGGACATTCTTTTTCAAAGTGATCCTTCTTTTACACTTTGAACACCTTAGAGCATTTCGACCAACAGACTTTACAAAAACTTTCTTGAAATGATTTTTGTAAGCTTCTCTCGACGGTCTTTTCTTTATTCTTTCTTTAACTTTAGGAAAATCAATCAAGGAAATTGTTTCCGCTGTCATGCCTAGACTAAACTTATTGAAGTAAGGTCTTTGAACTGAAAGAACTTTTTCAAGTTTTTCGGATCCTATCGAAAATTTCTTTGAGATATTTGATAAGTCCGTTTTTAAGAAAACATTTTCTTTTAAAAGATCATCTTCTTTTTCTTTAAGAGCAGAAACATTTAGGTCTAGACTTTTAACTCTTTCTTCTAAAATGACTTCCTTTTGTTTTAGAGCTGAGTTTTCCTTTTTAAGTTCGGAAATCCTTTTAAGAGAAGTCTTAAGACTGAAACACAGTTCATCAATATATTTAGAGACTTTGACAGGAATTTTAAAATCACTTACCTCAAATTCACCGTCTGAGTCTGATCCAGAATCTGAGTCTGAGTCTGAATGTGCCATTAAACATATGTTGGCATATTCATTATCACTTTCTTCACATTCTGTATCACTCCATGTTTCGGCTTTGAGAGCTTTTCGAAACTTCTCAGCTTTTCCTCTTTTCTTCTTCAGAATAGGACAATTGGGTCTGATGTGTCCCTTCTTCTTACATTCGAAGCAGACTACATCTTTGTTTGGTTCCTCATCATCAACAGACTTGGTCTGCTGTCTCTGGAAACTTTGTTTCTTTGAGTTGAACCTTCTGCCTTTTCTATTCAGTTTTCTGAATCTTCTTATCATGAGAGCGAGCTCCTCATCATCCATATCATCTTCTTCGTAATCTGCATCATCGAGTCATCATTTGATTTTAATGCAATAGATTTCTTACCTCTTGGATCTTCTTCTTCATTAATTCGTTCCACTTCATAAGACTGAAGGGTTCCAATTAGCTCATCAACAGATAGAGGCATGATTCTTTGCGTCTCTCTTATTGAAGTCTTTATATGATTCCAGTCATTGGAAAGTCCACGTAGTAGCTTGTTCACCTTCATGGGATCAGAAATTTTTTGTCCTTGGTTCTCAAGACCATTGACAATATCTGTAAAACGACTAAACATGTCAGTTATAGATTCTCCTGGTTTCATTTTGAAGGCTTCATATTGACCGAGGAGAATGTTAATTCTGGTCTCCTTTACTCGATCTGTCCCTTCATAGGTGATGTGTAATCTATCCCATACTTCTTTTACTGTAACACAAGAAGATATTCTGTTATATTCAGTTGGAGATAAGGCACAATATAAAGAATAAATTGCTTTTGCATCGAGTGCTTGTCTCTTGTTTATCTCTTCCCGAGTCATTCCGCTGGCATCAACGGTTTTTTTCCTCTTTCGAGATTGATGCAGCAGTAGGAGTAATTCCTCTTTCCACAACATCCCATTCCAGAGGATCCTTGGATCGTAGGAAAGCTTTCATCTTGTTCTTCCAGATATTGTAATCCTTTCCGTCAAAGTAGGGTGGTCTGGTATTGCTTTGCCCTTCCATCAGCCCTGGTGCTAGCATACTAGCCATGGATCTTTTACTCTGAAGTAAAACACTTCAAACAAAGTAAGAACACGGGCTCTGATACAAATTGATATTGCTAGTACGAGTACCTAGAGGGGGGTGAATAGGCGTATAAAGATTTTTCTTGATAATTTCTGTATACTTGCGCAATACTTAGACAGTTGAAGGATTTGCGAAGAGTAATAATCTACGTAAGACTGAGTAAGGAAAGAGAGAATTAAACACGCGGTTTATAGTGGTTCGGCTTGATTCAAGCCTACGTCCACTCTTCTGCACTAACAGCCAATTTGGCTGGATTCCACTATGAACAAAGAGATGTTATAGTGTTGATCTTCTTTGATTTCTTGGTGTAGATGATCTACCACACTCGCTCAAGGTATCACCAAGTATAGACACTCTCTGTGTATACAATTTCGCTCAGAATGTATCGACTAATAATCAAGGTGTTTCAGACTCTGAAATTTTTCTATCAATCACGTACTCAAACAACTAGAACGACTTCCTTTTTATACTCCTTTATGCCATCATACCGTTGTCACTTACCAAAGGAATTCCTCCAATCTACCCGTTGGACGGAATCAATTAAGAAGATCATTCGAGCTATAAAAGGAACCTGACGATAGCCCATCAATCCTGTTTGCCCATACAATCAGGATCTTGGTTTCCAAGAATAGAACATTCCAAGAATACTTCGTCGACCATCGGATCTTCATTTGATCTAGATACGAACAAAAGAATCCGTTATATTTATCCAACCAAAAAGATCTTCTCCAGACGATAGGATTAAATCCTCAACCATATACTTCGACTCTGAATTTCTTTCGTCACTGGATCAGAAAGGCTGTCAATGAGAATAGTCTTGAGTCTTGAGTCTTAAGTCTCAAATCTTGAGTCTGGTAGTCAGAAAGTCTTCAGACTTTAAACTAGACGATCTGCAGATACCCAGACTAGACTGAAGGAAACGTTTTGTCAGCTTCAAAATATTCTTGAACGATTTCTCCAACAGTCTTAGTATGCACTTTGAAAGATTGGTCATGAATATTGTTCTCACAAGATGGTTCTACGGTCTGGTGTACGGGCTTTTCAAAGGCTCAGGGCTATCCTAGAACAGTAATAGGAGGTGAGGCCCTCTTGTATATATGTCTTATCCCTATCCCCGCCTTTTTCTGGCTTGAACCCTGTTATATCAGTGGAATTTTAACTTTTTATTGCTTTTTGTTTTGTGATTTCTCCTTGCATGAATTAAAGGTGATCCAATCAAATGGATGAACTCATTTGATATTTTCTATAAATATAGCCCAGGAAAAAAAAAATTATGAAGCATGACCCTTTTAGTTTAATATTTGTTTAGGCTTAGTAAATCACGAGAATTGGGAGACACTATAGAGGAGTCTTTATATTTCAGGGCCAAAGCTAGTTCTCATTCTTTGTTTCTTAGGGACCTCAAGAAAAGACACTCTCACATGCTTCACATCATGCTTACGACATAGTGGATACGGATTGATATGGATGTGCGTACTTGGACTCTCTACCTCTGAAGCAATCAAGATCATTGCTTTTTTTTTTTTTTTTTTTTTTAAATCTTGTTCGAAAAAACAAAATCATCCTCTATGACCTAGCTGGTCTGTAGCTTGGATGGACTAACTAAAACTGTAAGTTGCTTTCTCTTTGTCGCAAAATAAGACTGAGGAAGAATCTAATTAGGATGAGACTGTCCATCATTTTCCTACTCGCTAGTAGGGTTTTCACAAATTGAACGAGTGATTCCATCTTTTCATCAAATCTTAATAAGATTAATCGACGATATCTATTATATTCCCTAATTAGAGGGACAGCTTAATAGAGTTTTAACATCTTTCCTCACCACCCTCAACCCCCATAATGCTAATGACAACTAACTTGAAATGCAAATTGATGGCAAATCTTTCAATCATAAAGTGAGAATGCCAGAAAGCATATCCAAAGAACGAAATTTGTCATCAGCTCCACATACCACGAAGCCAAAAAGAACGATATCACTAACTGCATATGTAAACTTTATTGCACATGCAGCTTTCTTCTGCACAATCAAAGTATATCATCGGACACGTGTGAGCCACTTTCAGTATCAACATCAGCACCAATGAAGGATGACTAAACATCAAGAGGTGCCAGACACAAAACCAGACAATTGCCTAGATGTTCCACCAGTTCATAACTGAGTCTAGTGTTTTCACATGAACCAAAAACCCAAAATGTATGTCACGTGAAGAGTGCAAGTGCCGAGTATATTTCCAATAAAATAGTAAAGTCCCCTCAGTGCCCAACGCATCAGCAATAAAACATCACATCTTTATTGAAGGAAGTGCCCGGCTCTCAACAGCAGTCCCCTCCGAGGTGCCCCTTCCTCCTCCCGACAACCCAGAATCCGAACCGTCCCCCTCACTGTAATACCTCGCTCGAAAGGCCGCTAAATGGGCATAACAAGCAGGAGGTACTACAGGATGCACAAAATATCAGTGAAGAGTAAAAAATTCAACTGGAGTTTTACAGGAAAAAAAAAGGTCAACAGTGAAAAATAACATATCTTGGACTAACCTATTGAGACGGAGCGCGTGCATCGAGCATATCTACAGAGTTCAAATATAACAATAAGATTTGATCTGCTACAAACTTCTCTCTAGGTAATGAGTGAAATCAATTAGAAAGGTAGTAGAATACTTATGTGTAACACAAATTGTTTGTGAGGGTTTGGAGAGCATCAGCAGTGAAGTTGTTCTCATCGAGTAATACATGGTAGTGCGATGGCTTACTAGTACCCTACATCATATGAACACATGTTACTAGACATAGTATTTACATTACAAAAAGAGAGTTCCATGATAAGGTCAGTGCGTTTCGCCTAACATAAAGGAGATGGGTGTCACCTGAATCCCAGCATGGCTATTGAGGTAAAAATCAAATTCAGTGGGATGGCAGATGCGAGTATCAACAACGGTACCTAATAAAACATACTAAAATTTAAGTACTTGGAAAACCGACTCAGTTCAGTAAATTAATAAGAAAATTGTAGAGGTATCATACCATGTAGTATATTGCCACTCCTGTCCATTGTATCACGTCTGTCATAATCTCCAGGAAAGAGGCGCGTGTGGTGCCTCTTTTGCACCACAATGAAGGTTACCGGTGGCAAATAACCCTCTTCAAGTGAGGCACAAGCCTATGGTAACACCGACTCAAGTTATAGCTGGTAAAATGATTCTAAGATCTATTTAATAGAAAGATGATGAGCGCATTTTCTATGGACTTATTTTCCACTAAAGTACCTGGCGAATCGCATCCATTTCATAGAGAAGAACTTGAGAGAATTGACCTTCACTAACCCCATCCCTACATTGAGAACCAAACCTCAATGGCAATGACAAAGAAAGCTATCTAGTCCTGCTGAGACAACGGGCTCCACATATCTCGGTGGAAGTGTTTCTCAACAAACTCAGTAACAAGAATTGGTTCATAGAAAGCTAGACACGTCTAAAGCTCAAGAAAATAACATAGAGTGAATCAGTACTATTCAGACTAACATGCAAGATTAATTGATGTACACCAGCAAAGATAATTAAGTGCTCAAGCGAAGTACCTATATTGAGCGAGAGCCCAAATTGTGTAGGTCTTAGAGACTGGTAATATCCTCTCCAGTATTCTAAACCGTCACCAAGTGCACCTTTAAACCCTAAATCAGTTGAGAAAAATGATCGACCGACAACTGTATACCTATTATGATGAATTTAGCGAGTAAACATGTGGATTAATAGAGGAAGCAAAAGGACACAGTGTGCACAAGTTATACTAAAGAAGATGATGTATATGAACTACATGCAAAATTACTTCTCAGATGGAGAGGCTCTAAGGACCACATCAAGTAGTTGTATGATCTCTAGTGGGCAATCCAATTGTCTACCCTGAAGAAATTGCTGGAGAGCATAAAGATCAGTCCTAGCGACCAGCGATATCGTCACCTCGAAATCACGTTCTCTCCTGCATGATGCTTCCAAATTAAACACTAAACAGTATTGCAATGCTTATTTGGTACCAAAGCGATAAAAAAAAAGTTTCACCTTCTCGCTTGAGCAGCTTCGTCATTTTTAACCAATTTAACTGAAAACACCTTGTTGTTGAAGGACAGCGGCCCTGCTGTGTAGAGACTCTTTCTACCATCATAGGCCGGCCACCTTCCACCTAAATGAGTCTCCCGATATTGTTTGACAAGAACGCCTAATATCTCCCTATTGGTTTTCTTGTTAGAAACCACAGGATCAATAGATACCTAAATGTTACCGATGCCAAAAATGATGTCAGAAAATTCAAGGCAGTCCGACTACAATAAAAATTGAGTATGGCACAACAAATTGAAAATGCCAAGCAACGACTCATAATCAAAACATGTCCAGATGCAGTAATAGTAGTAAGCTAAAAAATATGACTTGAGAGAAATGAATTAATATATGAACCAATGAACTATTTCATCATTTAGACCAAAAAAAAAAAAAATGACGGTAAGCTGCATGAAACACCACCAGACAATCTAAATTAGACACTGAAAGAGTGCAAAGCTGAGGGGAGAAAATACATTGCCATGAGGAACCAAAGTGCTAACCAGGAACATTTTATACAACAAAAAGATCATAGATATTAATGAGGCGAAGGGAAGGACAATAGGACTTCTTCCATTAGAACGCATGAAGAAATAAGAAATAATATCAAAGAGAGAGAGAGAGAGAGGGGTAAAGGCAAAAAATCCCAAATATCACATAAAATCAAAAAACAATCACGACAAAACAAGGGAAACGAAAACAAAGGAAAAAAACAGAGAGAGGAGAAAACAAAAACAAAGGGAGATGCTGAAATGGTTCATGATCCGACATAGTGGGGGTGGACTTGAGCTTGAAGGACGAGCAAAAAGGCCTCTCAACTTTCTGGAGATGGCTAACAAAGACCACAAACCATACCCAACCGCAAAGCCAGGACAGAGCACGAAGAGGAAAAACGTAAGACAGGAACACACGATGAAGAGGAAAAAATATCGTGGCAAGAGCAAAACAATGAAACAAAACGATAGCGAGCGAACTCGAGAACAAGACAAACATTCAGTAAAACCCACACACGCGAAACAGTAACACAAAAATTTACCGGCAAAAATTTTACGTCATTCGCCAAATAAAATGGAGGAGGAGATGAATTACGTCGTAGTGGTAAAAATCTTTGTCTGCTACTTGAACTAGAAAATGGTTCGCTCGGACCAAACACTTCTTGCCGACCGTTCCGAAGCCAGGCCTCAGCGGAAATCTGACCCCCTTTGACGAAAGGGGCAGCGGCGAAGGGGGTCAGATTTCGGCTAACTTCTATCGGAAGTTACATAAGAATTAGAAAGTTTTTGAATCGAGATATGCACTCTTCAATGGCTGACTACGCTCTTCAAGTTGCACAAGAGTTGAATCAAGATAACTAGCTAACGATAACACCGGTAAAGTCATCTTACCACCGCCACCAAACCTTTATATTACAAAAAAAGAAAAGAAAAAAAAAGAGTACTCTCGGCATCTAATAGTATTCACTATGCCTTCTTCTTGATCATTCAATACGACCCCATGCTCGGTAATGAACCTATGTTTGACCCTTCAGCTTAACCTGAAGCTCTTGAACGGTCAATTTGATGAATTCCCCCTTGTCCATCGAGAAGAATTGCCAAAACAAGTCCAATGGAGAACTAAAAAAAAATAACATTTTTACATGACTTTCAAAAAAATATAGTATTTGAACTTGACTTGAACTGTGGAAAGTCAAAGTGCAATAATATCTTCTGTACACGCAGTACAATGCAAATTTCTACGATGCTTCAAGTATTGCGGTCGGGTAGATTAAGCTCTACCCATCCTTAGAAGAATCTGATTTTCTTCATCTTGTAAAAGTTTTCTTTATAAAGTTTTTCTGTTTTAGAACACAAATTTGTCATAGCTCCTGCACAAATTGTCATACTATTCAAATGCTTATTACTGAAAATTTGTAAGTGTTCATATGACACGACACTTTGTGCAAAAATTACAGCATGGCATTTGGGCTTGACAAGATACGACACGAGATCGGTTTCTCGAATAATCATAGAAAGCTAGATAGAAACGTGTAATAAATTGTTTGGTCATGGACTTATTATTGTACCTAAAAATAACTTCCTCATCTTCATTGCCGATTTCGTGGCTCCTTTTTTCCCTATTTGCTCCAAGACAACATACATGGCATGTCATGTCCATACTTTTTTCCAGTTTTTCATAAATTTATTGGTGTTCCTAAGATGGTCCATCATTTGCGAATTGCATCTGCTCCGCTTCTCTCTCTCTCTCTCTCTCTCTCCTTCCCCTCTCTGGGCTGAACATAGCACGATTTCTCGAATGTGGTTACAGGATAAATCCTCATCAACCTTAATTGGTATAAGTATTTGTTGGCTTGTGGGAACTTGACTGCTCACTCATCTCGAGTGATTGATTTCTGAATTCTCCATATTCTATTTTGCGGATTATTTTTATTAGCAATGCGTGTTTTCTTCAAGTAATTGCAATGGATACTTCCTCTGATTAGTTTCTTTCTTTTTCCCCACTAATTTTTCACGCACCTGGTTACAGGGTTCAGAAATGGTTCTTCCCATATGATTATCAGATAATACAGGAAATGCACATGCCCGAGCCCGATGATTACACCAAGGCAACAGACTCGGAAAACAGGACCCGGCTCACGCCGGATCAAGAGTGGATTATTTGCTACTGACTCTCCCTGTGAATGTAGGTACCGATCCTCGGACCGAATCACATAAATTTCCGGTGTCCTTATTTTTCCCATTTATTTTCTCTGGTGATTTTGCGTTGACGTAAATTGCAAGATCCTGTCATTTTAGCGTATTATATCCCAACATTGTACTTCAGTGAATTCCTGTTTGGACTTCATCCTTTGTTTGATCTCGCGTGTAATTGGTTTTGTATGCCTGGATGATTATGCCTTGCATTTCTTGATCAGTTCATTGATACCTCAATACCTTCTCACTGTCAATGATATTTGGTTCATTTTTTTTGGTGAATGGATAGGCCTCTACCCGTTTGATTTTCTTCATTTACTGAAGATTCTGAAGTTCATTCCTCGATGTCATTTGCTTGTAACTTTTCTGTAAATGGCGTGCGAGTCCCTGTCATACTGACATTCGATGGCTGAGTGCATAATGAGCTGTTTATGCCATGGCCGAATGCTTTGCTCGATTCATTGTCCACATTGCCAATTTGTATGCATGTTCAGTTGTTGCTGAACGAGTCTCATCCATGAGAATTGACTGTAGAATGTGGCTCAATGCTGTTTTCCTGTGTTTACGTTGCTTTGCGTTTTAGTTTTTGCAGCATGATGTTCTTTGAAAATGTCTCCGCTAGAGCCACCTGTGGGTAATTAGAATGTGGTCTTTAGTATTTGGTCCCAAGAGTTCCTGTTGTGTAAAATCAAAGTTGTTGCCAAGTTATTCGAGTCACATTAGCAATATATGTTGGATTCACGTCTACTCCATGTTAATTTCTTATAGAGTTCAATGTGTTTTTTGCATCATATGTGGGCTAGGATTGGATTTGATAGATCTTGGTTTCATATAAGGGTTAATTCGGTAGCACATGATGGTAATCGACATGCAGATGATTTCTCATCATTTTTTAGTTACTAGTCTCTATCTACCTTAGATCATGCTCATGCATCGTCATTCTACTACTTGTATTTCTCAATTTTCAGTAGTTGAAACTACCTCAATACCGTGAGCCACATTGCTTTAGAATTGAATGTGACTAATTTACATATTCGATCATGTTGTAATCGTATCGGGAAGGGGGACGGGCAATCTGAGGATTTTGCTGCCCACCTGCGGAAATGTTTTGAAACTGGCCAAAGGACCGACTGTGCCGTCTTTGCTCAAATGAATCGGACATTGCATCAGGTGGCCTCTCATTTCCTTGGGACTATGTTGGTCCTCATCCGCACAAGCACTCCAATTCCGTTTGGCTATTTTGTTCACCCTCTTCATGCGTTTAGTGCTTTGTGGCTCCCTGGAGCTGTCCTCTAAATCTCCCAAGTGCTCCACCCAAAGCGACATCCTATAACCATAAGCCTGCACAGCATCATTAAAACATTATTAGTCACAAGCTTAAGTTTTTGATAAATGTCGATGTTGTGACAGTCTAATTTTCCGCTTCCGTTTTCAATTAAATAAATCGAGTTTTTTGTCGATGTAATTATAGTGCTATTCTCTGAGCTGATCACTCATGAGATAACTTGGCTAATCGGGAAAGTTATTAAAGGATTTTGATGCAATAGACTTGAGAATTCGATTAGGAATCGACTGCTCGACCGTGTTAGTCTACAAGGATCATTTCGGCACAGTCGAAAATCTATCAGAAATCGGAAATAGGTCGATTTGATAGAGATAAAATTAGACTTGGGTGATTCCATCTAATTACAGAATTCTCGTCGATCGGCACTAAACCGATTTTTCAGTTGTTTTGGTCCCCTGTGCTCATAGTTGAAATCTCAAGATTTTTCACGACAATCGAGAGTCATCAATGCATCGAAGATGTACATTGTGGCTCGGGAATAATCGACCATGGGTCAGTTGCACCGAAAATTCCTAAAAATTAACCAATAATTTATGTTGCGCTAAAATCACATTTGACTGAAATTAACTGAGGAAATGATGTCGATTACAGAAATTAAGAATTGTCACGTGTCACAATTAATCCCTGGGAATGTTGTTGCATCTTTTCAAAATTTATGGACAACGAGAATTGTTAACGGAAAAAGGGGCAAGAGTAACAAATTAAAAGAATAAAAAGGAAATGCCACTTTTTAAATAGGGTTTTGGCATTTATTATGAAACAATTAGAGAAAGAGTTATAGAAGTTTAAATGAGGATTTATAAATGACTACTAGGGGATTTGACCCAATTAACTTAAGTGTTAATTTGGTAAATAAGAAATAAGAGAAGTCTCCTCAAAATGAAATTCGTAGGAATCCCTCTCTCCTACAATTTCACCTCAAATTCCTTGGTATTTAATGGAGATGGACTTGGAAAAGATAGTGCGACCTAAGGTAGTAATGGAGAGCCAATTTTCTATGGAATTTGGGGTCAAAAGCATAAGGTAAATGCTGAGTAACTTCCAGGCATTTACTCCCAACCTTCCTCCTCTCTTCTTGCCGTAAGAAACCGAAGTGCAGCAGCAAATGGGCTGCTTTCCTTTTTACTTTTCCCGTTTCTTTCATGTTCTTTATTTTTCTTTCCTTTCTTTTCTCTCAACCGAAGGGTCTTAGTCTTCTGCTTTACCCTCTTTTCTTTTTCTTCCGCACTTATTTCTTCTCCCCTGCTGCCGTGCACCTGTCTCTCTCTTTCCCTTATCCAGCCTTACAACAATTTCCTTTCCTTTTCACAGCCATAAAAAAAAGTCTTGTCTTCTTCTTATTTAAGTTAGTTTATTCGGCCATTCTTGCTCCCCCTTGGACGACAAAGCAGCGACTAAACAGCAAGGTCTCACGCGTTCCTCCCTCCTCAAGAAAATCCGGGACTTCTTGTGCTGTTGTGGTGGTCGCTCAACGACACCTCCAGCTGTTGTGCTAGGTCCAAATCATCGTCAAAAACCTCCAGGGCTGTCCTTGTGTTGCCGTCCGGCCACAAGTGAGGATCGCCATTAGTTTCGGTGGTAAGTTGTCTCCTAAACTCAGATTAGGGGCTGAGTACATTCGTTAGGGATTTTTTTTATGTAGAGGAACCATGTAAATGAAGTTCTATGTGGATGAATGTTGCTTAGGGATGTTATAATGGCCATAGAAAAGTTTAGATAGAGTTTATAGAGCAAAACAAATGTCGTGGAGGGAGATCCGGACTAGAACAGTGGCTATTTTTCTGAAATAGTTTCCAGGATATGTATGTTTTGCTAATTTTGTGGACAAATTTTTGATGCGATTTTGAAGAAATTTCACTTTGAAGAAATACTTTGGATATCCTAAATATTAACATATATTTTTCTCAGAATTTTTAGAAATTAAGATGACGATTTTAATGACGTCATCCTCGGAACAGTATTTCGGACAATTCTGTAACCTGTGACCTGCCATGATTCCAGGGGTTGTTACTTACCTTTAGAGGTCAAATTTCCAATCCGTTCCTTCATGAAAGTTGTTCCTCAAAACTTCTAATATAACATACTCGAATTTCAAATCAAATGGACAAGATTTCGACCCAAACCCGAACTGATTTCGATGAGTTAGACTCTCTGGAATTGAACCCGATTTTTATACTGAATAGAAATAATATCTGGGCCGAATCTAGAGGGATCTGGATCTTGGTGTTTTCATGAAAAATGTTTTTTTATATGTTTTCTAGCACGTGTCAGAATTTGAGAAATTTTTGAGATCATATGGATGAGTTTCTGACTTCGAAATTGGGAGAGCGTTATTGGGCAGTTCTCTGTCAATTTTGATGAATAAAAGTATATGCTTGCTTTGAAGAATTCTTGCTATGAAATTGCTCAATTGATGTTGTGGATGCTGTATATAATTGATTATTGAAATGTGACATCGATCATATGCATTCACGACATGATTCCGTCACGTGCCTTTGGGGCCGGACAATACTCATTCGGGAATGCCTCAAGTTAACGGATGCCAGTCACAGTGGATGCTAAGCCGATGCTCCTTAATTGGAATGCCGTCTAGATGTGGACGTTGCTGCGCTCAACGGTGTGAGGCGAAGCCCGGTTATACCGGATGATTGTTATTTATTAAAAATTGGCCACGATCAATGATCTGACATCTGCATCCCTTTTTGTATATGCACTGAAGTATTCAACTGCTAAGTGATATCAATGTGATATTGTATGATTGAATGCCACTAATGTCTAGGAAAGTGCAAGTGATGAGAAAGGGTAAGAAGGGTGATTAGACTGCATGTTATATGTACCCTTCTTCTAATATGGGTTTAGTAGATTGACTTGCTGAGATGTGATCTCACCCCTTAGTAGGCTAACATTTTCAGGTATCTAGACAAAGGAAGGCCAAGTAGTGTATAGTGGTTTGCAGGGAAGGAAGAGTAGAATTCTCATTACCTTCTCCCAGGTGATAACGGGTCTTTTGCCGAGGCTGGGGATGGGTGACAGTTCACCCTAGAAGGGTTGAGAAGTATGATAGTGTAATAGCGAACCCCGGTCTTGTAAATAGAAGCTTAACTTATAGGTAGTCAAACAGCTTCACTTTTTGTATCAGATTTGGGGTGTTAAACTAGTCTATATACATAAAATATTGTGATGTTGTAGGTGTGACTTGAGAAAAATATTATCCTAACTTTCTATCCCACTGTTTTGTTGTATGGAGATTGTTTTACATTTCTACATGTGTAAATTAAAGAATGGGTCGGCAACAGTTCCTATGTTGCTAAATTTATATCAACCATTGAGCGATGTACATGTGCCCAAGGTTCGAGTCGTAACAGATGCACTCGCTGGGTGTTCAGCTAGTACCTACTATTAAATAGCTGTAACCACATGGAAATATGACATACTTGAACTTCATACACAATTCCATTGTTGTGCCATTTGAATCCAAAATAAGTGGTATTAGCTAATGCACAATTCTCAGTGGGACCCACATGCACTCTATATCACGCGGCCCTCCGCAGAATTCTCTGCCGCTCTTCCTGTCTCTCTACATCTAATGAATTGAGTCGCTTTCCTTTTCAACTCAGGCTTGGCGTGCTCTGCAGCAAGGGGGCAGAGCAGAGCACCTTCCAACACGGAAAAGGAGCTTAACAAATTCTCTCTAACCCTCGGTTATTCCTTTGATCTTCATTCCCTCTTCATTGTCCTCTCTGTCACCCTCCATCCACCAACAGCCGCTGCCACACCTCCATCACTGGCCACCACAGGACATGTCATGCTGAGAAGGGGCAAGAACAAACAGCGTTGATTAAAGGAACTCGGGTGATTTTTGAGCATTTATAAGGCTGAGAAGAATAGAGGGCGAGCTTTAATTGACACCGTAGACTGATGCTTCAACGAGGATTATCACCGTAGACAAATGATGTGGACAAACATGAAGAGATTGTTCAGATGGAGCTGACTGAATAGTGATGGCTATGTTCTTTTTACTGGAGGGCAACAGGAAAGATAAAGTTGGAGTTTTGATCTGGATCCCTCTCCCTTGGTGGCTCTTATACCATGGAAATATTTCTATAATTTGCAAGCGAGAGGGAGAGAGAGAATCAACGAATACTACACCTTTACTCAATAGCCGAATAAAAGAGTATATAGTAGCTCCACTTATAAAGATTGAGAGACATTAACAAAGCTCCGATTACCTTATTTGTGACCGCCTGCTAATTGCCGACTAATATTCATAATTGTACTTCAACACAAATCACAATTGGAGCAAATACTTGACAGTGTTTTTGCATGTTTTTCCAGGATGTCACTGCGTCACTTTCAAAGAAGTATACAAAACTGTACAAGGAGTGAATACAGAATTCATACTTCAAGTGGAGAGTTGTGGCAGCCTAGGCTTTTTATGCAGTCTACCGATCTGTCTTTTATCACTTTGTGACGGCTTCTAGTTCTACTGGTCTAAAAATTCATCGGGAAAAACATTCGGCCTCTGGGACGTCAGCACAATGGTATTTGCTTGTGTTGTTGTCGCTATCAACTTATGCCTTCTTTCGATGTGTAATACAGTTAAAATATGGCATCATATAGCTGTCAGTGGGGGTGTCAATGGGTCCTGAACGGAAGGAAATTTTATTAATACAATTACAGATATATGTTTCTTAATACTGTAAAATGAAATTTTTAGACTGTTCGAGTTTCTCTATTATTGTCAGAATCACAAGCATACAATCTTTAGGATTCTCCCTTCCAAAATTCGTACCCATCCCTAAACGGAAGGAAAGGGAGGGATGTGATGATAACAGACTTCTGGACTCCTTCTGGACGCCAAGAGTATCGCACGTTTCAGAGCAGCAGGAAAGCAGCTTACGTTAATTCTGTTCGTGCATTTATGGGCTAGTTCTAGCCCAACCGCAAAGTCCTAAATGCTTTTCTGGAAACGTTTTTTTTAATATCTTCCTGTTCATTGTTTCTTGACAAAGCTTGCTTCACAAAGGAGGCTCACCTTTTATTCCCAGCCACGCTGCTCATTTCTTGCATTGCGGCTTCTTATATGGCAGCAATAAGGAGTTCCTTTGCCTGTTCATTAATTCTCTGGTCGCTTTTTCTCTGGTTGAGTGGGAGATGTGTTAACTGTTAGGTTATTTTAGGTGCTACTCTGTGCATCCCGAAGTTGTTTGAGGATGACAAACTGACCGTGCCTCTGTCGAAAAAGTCAGGTGGTTTATTAAGAACTGCTAAAAGTGTGATCGTTGAAAGCACCTCATTATTTGAAGAAGGATCTCAGATTTTTGTAACTGATTCCAACCGTGTCCTATGATCCCCTTCCAACACAGAAGTAATTATGGACTCGGCTCGGTCGTTCCATAAGTACCAGCGGCTCTGTACTCGATCATTCCGTCTTATGCAGGGGAAAGGCAGAGGATATCTGTTGGAGCAGTATCCTATTCTATTATGTAAGCAAAAGCCGTTGCAAGAATCGCATATAACCACCTTAACGATGGACCAAATATCTCACGAGGCGCTGATGAATTTGACCAAGTTTCTGACACTTGGGGTGCGCATGGTAACCATCCCCAGCCCAACAATTTCTATTCTTTTATTCCCCAGAACAAAAAAAGAATAGAAACCTGTTTGATAACGGCAAGTTAGTTTTTTGTTCCCGGGAACAAAAAGTTAGCCCGGGAATGGTTTTGGAATAGAAATGAGAAGTAAAAAAAAGTTGCTTCTTGTTCCCGGGAACAAGTTTAAGAAATAAGTGAATTTTTTTTTTCTTTTATTCTTCTCTTGTTGACCGCCCTTGACCGCCATTGACCGCCCTTGACCGCCGCCGCTGTTGCCCACGCCGTCGCCGCCGTCGGCCGACCCCGCCGCCGCCGCCGCTGGCCGCCGGAGGCCGACCGACCGTCGCCGCCCCGGTTGCCGGAGGCCGACCGACCGTCGCGCCGCCGGTCACCGCCGGCCCGACGACCGCCGCCGCCGCGCCGGCCGCCGCCGCTGCGCGGACGACCGCCGTCGCCGGACGATCGCCGCCGCCGGCCGGGTCGCGGAGGCCGATCGACCGTCGCGGCCGACGGTCGCCGCCGGCCGACCGACGGTCGCCCGCCCGGACGACCGCTGCCGCCGGCCGCCGGAGGCCGACCGACCAGCTGTTGCCATCAACGGTCGCCACCGGCCGACCGATTCTTGTCGACGGTCGCCGCCGGCCTTACCGACCGCCCTGCCGGGCTGGCCGCGGGGTTTACCGTTGCCGCGCCTGCGCACGCCGTCGGGGCTGATTATCACCACACGGCCGATCCGCTGGCCGCTGATGGCCGTTGCCGACGGCGTCCGGCCACGACAGCCGCCGTCTACCGCAAAAAATAAAAATAAATAAATATAAAAAAGAAACTGTTTTTTACCAAACGCATTTCTATTCTTTTTCTATTTCTAGAGTGTAGTTACCAAACGGGTTTTTTTACATAGAAATTGTTCCTCAGAATAGAAATAGAAAAGAACTATTTCTGAAAAGAAATTGTTCCCCGGCCAAGAATGGTTACCATGCGCAGCCTTGATTGCTGGGACTCGTCCAACCGTTCTTCATTACCATCATCGTCGTCTCATCATTCTCAAAAACCAGCTATTTCCCACGCTTTTTCAGCGAGAGCCCAGGAAAGTATGGTGGGTCTCGCAGGACAATATCTATTCCTGTCTCCTTTGAACATCGGAACCATTGGCTTGAATTCTGGATATCTAATCTGGTAAAGCTGGTCTTCGCTTGTGTCATTTAATGTCTGACGTGTATTGGATCTTCAAGCCTGAGAATCCTTCCTTTAATGTCCTCGATTGGTGGTAGAGGAATGTTTGCCCATTTTGCACTGTCCATAGAGACAACAACAGCCAAAATCATTCCCTCTAACCTTGCGGTTCTTCTTCGGAGCAGCAAAATGAGGAACTTCCTGACAAAACCATCCAAGAATCTCACTCCCAGGGACACTCGAGTTGTGCAAATGCTTTAGAGCAACCTGAAATTTCTTATGAAAAAACACATTTAAGGTCAAAACTTTCTGCATTCGTGATTGAAGATACTGAACAAAGGTGGAGAAACTGAACTGATGATCTTCATCCATCTTTTTGCTACAGTTCAAGTAGTTTTGCCAAAATGGGAGTTATGAGTGATCTTTTTCACCTTTTCAATTCTTCTTTCCCAAGAGTAAAAGCCTCAGAGATTTCAATACCCGGAGACCAGTGATGTCAACTAGATTGCTGCAATCAGTAAAGTTTAGCTCCTTCAAATCAGTATAATTCAGATGAAAGGCGTAAATTTGAAATTGATTACCCTTGAGGCAGCGTAGTTCTCGGAGATGATGGCCATGGCGGCGGCCAACTCGTTGATCGCCTCCAGAAGGCCCGGTGCTATCTCTTCTCCTTGCTCGAGGCCTTCTTCGTGGTAGAGGCGATCCACGATGCAGTGGTAGGGGGTGTCGGTGCCGCAGCGGAAGCGAGAAGAGAACATAGCGTCGTCCTCTTCGGGATTGTCCGTCAGCATCTTCGCTTTTTGGCTTCTCGATTGGCCTTACTTAAGAGTCGCTGGTCTTTTGACAAAGGTGATCGTTGCAGAAATTGAAGCGCCACATAATGATGACCAATGAGCAACGAGCACCTGGCTAACAGATTTGTGTTCTCTTCGAAAAGAGCGATTGTTATGTCTTAATTTTTAATTGACAAATCATGGCGTTCACATCAGTTAAAGGGAAAATTATCCAAAAACTTTTAAATTTATTGTAAGGCAACCAATTCCATTATAATTTTTTGTACTAATTTAATTCTAAACATTTCAATTGTGATAATTTTATCTTAAATCTTTTAAAAATTATAAATGTAGTTCTTCCTACTATTTTTGTCATAAATTGCTAACGTGACATTCTAGTCAACGCTGATTGTCCTACGCGGAAAGTTGATATTAATGTGGGAAAAATTCCAAATAATGACCGGAAGTGAATCTATTTTCTCAAATAAGGATCCGAAGTGAACTTTGTGTCAAATAAGGACTCAAAGCGAACCTATTGTTTCAAATAAGGACCTAAAGTGATCAAATTAATCTCTATTGAGGACCTTAGCTCACTAGCAAACATTTTCCAGCAATTAAAATAGGGGCAATTTTGTTAGAAATTTGTGATCGGAAAAAAATAGAAAATTCTAAATTAATTAATTTTAGGTTATTTATTTAGGTGTTTACGTTTTCTTATTTCTTCTTCCTCGCTGCTCGTCAACCAAATCGCTGCCCGGTCATCGTTGTGACTCGATTCTCGTCACTCCTTGCCCTTGTCACTCCTTGCCTTGCTTGACCAACAGAGAATTGGGGTCTTTGCAAACAAAGAAAGAAGCATATGGTATTCTTCTTGTTTTTGAATTCGTGCCTCAACCGACGGAGAATTTGGGTCTTTGACTTTGCAGATGACGGGTACAAGGAACGGGGAGACCGTAGAAAACCTTGGGTTTTTTTTTTTTTTTTCTATTTTAGGATTTGTTAATTTTCCCTATATATATTTTTTGGACAAAATTGCCTAAACTCTAGTTGTTGGAAATGTCACATGCTTGATAGCCGACAAATATTTGGCTAACCAACAAGCTTAGGTCCTTAGTTGAAATTAATTCAACCACTTCAGGTCCTTATTTGAGACAATAGGCCCACTTTAGGTCTTAATTTGACACAAAGTTAATTTTGGGTCCTTATTTGATAAAATTGGTCCACTTCAGATCCCTATATAGAATTTTCCCTATTAATGTGGTCAATTGGGTTTAATTTAAAAAAAGAAATTATTATTTTCTTTTCTTTTCTTTTATTGTTTTCTTCACAAGGCCGGCAAGTGTTGCCAACCATTTTGGGAAAGTGGGGTTCAACTTGTTATCGCCGAGCGCAGCAACAAGCCTTTAAATTTGTTCCCATTGAGGTGAAGACTTCTCAGGACGCTCTTTTGCCGAACGCGAGTGAGATTGTGCCAGAAAGTCCATTTTCTTGCAGGTCCAGCACTAAAAGGCCGTCACTGATCTTCCCTAGAAATTGAGGTATCCTTCCAATAAGATTGTTACGAGAGAGGTCCAGAATTTGTAGGTCCTTCATTTCACAAAGAGAGCCATGGGTTTTGCTAGTCAATTGTTTGGTAGCCAGAGAGAATATGAGAACCATATGTAGGTGGAGGTTAAAACAGCCCTTGGATCTAGTTCATATTCAGCTAGAGAACTGTAAGATTTTTCTATGGAACTTGTTTCGAACTAGTGAGGAAGTTGTGAGTACTGAAATAAGACTGACTCAGCTCAGACATACCACATCCATGACGGGATATCACTATGGATTATGTTGCCTGGCAGGATCCATTCCACGTTGGTTGAATATCTCAAGAATGCAGGGTTCAATAACTTTGCACCTAGAAAGACCGACTTTTTGGAGTTTTGGCAAGACATGCTCGACATTTTTGCTATTGATCAGAGATTGAGATCTTTTAGACTTTTGAGTCTGGATAACAAGCGTAGGTCTAAAAAATTGGTTAGGTTATTGGCTGAGATGCTCAGTTGAGGTTTGTAAGCTGAAAAGCCGAGGTCGGCACGACCCCATGCAACTGATTACTACTCTAGTTAACATGGTCTAACGAGGGTGCATCAAGGAACTTATCTATATGACCGCTAAGCCCATTGTTACTCAGGTCTACTCTCATCAAGGATGGAAGAGAGAATGAGGTTATTGGAACTATCAAGTTGGGCAAGATTGGAAAGATTCTTTATGCTTGGACTCCAAGCGGCTTGGATGAATAGGAACTGTGAAGAGATTATGCTAGAAACCTTGTTGAAGAAGTTGTTTCTTGTTGTTGAAGATATTAGGTACTAGACCTAAGAAATTGTTGGAGAGAAGATCGAGCAAAGTGAGCCAATCCAAGTTTGACTGAGTTGGAGGAACATGCCTCCTAAGCTCATTGAATGAGAGTTCCAAACTATTGAGTTGTGTAACTGAGTGACGATGGAGTAGAGCTAGTGAAATTACATTGATTAAGCCAAAGTATCTCCAAAGAATGCAAGTTGCCTATGGACTCTGTTAATGCTCTAGAGAACCCTAGGAAGGACAAGTCAAAACCTTCAAAGAGTTGTAAAGTAACCCGAAAGCTCAACGTTGCCTGATAGATAGGGACATGTCAGCTTTGGCAAAAGGAAAATGTTTGCTACTTATGTGCCGCACGATTGACTGAAACTGACCTGGGGACTTCCAGAGATGGAAATAAATTTATTATTAGTGTCACATCAATTCCAGACCCTGTTAGTGCATCAAGGGAACTCTTTATTATTCATTGATGCTCCTCTTCATTTCACATTATCATTTATGGCCTCAAGAATATTTGTCCTTATATAGGACCATAACTATATTCAAGAACAGTTGTCCCATATGTCGGTGTGTTCCTTAAACTAGTCATATTGAAATTTTTCCCTATAATGTATGTTGTCAATTGAGTAGGTACTTTTTTAAACTCATCTAACAATGAGGCAATTTATTGGTCTCAACAAAAGGTATTCAATTAAAACCTTTTTAAGTTTGAACTATTTTTTGAGAGAGATTTTTTTTTGATATAATTAGTCAATAAAAATTAGTCGCAAGAAATATAATTATATGACCTTAATACATGTTGTGGTGACCAGAGGAGGCGAACTTCATGAAACCCAGTTTTGGGCACAATTAAGGACAAATGATATCGTCAATCCAATCATTTTTACACAAACTCCAGAGCAAAATGGGTCGCCAACAATATACTTTTAAAAATTTGGCCGCTCATACTGATTCATTTGGGCATACTTGTGCTATTTTTATGTATTTTTTTTTTCTTTAACTTTACAAATCCGCTTTAAAAAAAAAAAGATCCCCATTCTTATTGTCATAACGAAAAAATTATATTGCTTATATATTTTCAACTTTTCCTCCCTTATTTGAACCCGTGTAACTCTTAAAAAATAGCACTTAACTCCACAATAGTCAGGTGAGCCAACAATTTTAGTACTAGAGCATATATTAATATTGTCAACCATTCCTTGTAGGCTTGTCACCAGTTCAGCCATGTTTACCTTCAACATTTTTTTTATATTAATATTAATATTCTCAATAATTTTTGGTACCAAAAATTTTGTCATACGCAGCACCAAGTACGATGGAATTTTTGATTCCCTAGGGCCCATCACCGATTTTTCCTTTCCCCTTGGCAATCGGTTAAGAGGGCAATAACCAGGAGGACATTTTCGTCATTTTAAATCGGGGCAATTTCGTCAATTGATGAGAGAAATATAAAAGGGAATTTTTGGTCTTCGTCATTTGACGAGGAAGTTCTGGATTCTGACTGATTCTGCTTCGCGTCCCTAACCTCTCCCTCCCGTCCTCCCTAGCTGCACCGCCGGCCGCCAGCTCCACCGGAAGCCACCGCCGGCCGGCCTTCCACCTCCTACCACGGCAGGCGCACGAAGGAAGGCACACACTACACGCAGAGGAGAAACCAAGCTCGATCCTGGAATCGGAACTTCATTTTCGTGGATTCGAGCTTCACCAGAGGTGAATCAACGTCGATTCCGGTGTTCATGACTTCGGTTGCGGGTTCCAGTGATCGTCTGGTTGCAGTTCCGATCGTGTGCTGTCCTGACCGCGAGGCGCTCCTTCGGCTCGTTCTTTTGTTTCAGGGATCGGTGGAAGGTTGCGGTAAGTTCGAATCGCATGGAAAAGGACGCCCCGGCTCAGTTGACTCCCAACCATCACTTCCGAATCTTCTCTCCACCGATTGAGCTCTTCCACTTCTTGCTCTAAATCAAGCCCAGGAGTCGTCCTCGCGTCTAATGAATGTACGGATACTGCTCAGGAAGTGTTCGACGAAATGACCGAAAGACTCTATCCGATATTTTGTCCCGTTGCTGGCCATTAGAATCAATGCTATATTGAGGCTGTGCTCGCTGTCTGGAAGTCACTGAGTCGCCACCAAATCATCAGGTCGTCTCTTCTCCAATTAAACTTTGTTATTGTTGTCGATTTGTTATAGACTCGTTTTTTTTTTATCTCCGTTCAGTTTTTATTCTTTTTGCCTTTCATTTGACTGCTCCGTCCGACCTTTGTTTGGTCGTCAAGCCAAGACACTTCTCATCACCAAAAGCCAGAAGCGGGGCTGCAACGTTAGAAGCCAAGGAGGCGCAGTCGCGATCGCTTTCGATAATACCGGTTGCCTTCTTCGGACCTTCCTGTGTACACATACGAGATGGCCGGAACTGTATTACTCGGGAGGTTATATGTGCTCGCTGAGGCCATAGCTTTTCGTGTCGGCTGAAGCTTATTCTAGGATTCCATTTATAGAGAGGTTCTGTCGATATTTGGTCCTAAAGTGGTGGTGCGAGCAATTGTCTTTCGCATTGCAAGTTGAATCATGAAATTCCACGAACTGGACCCCTGATTTTTTGCTGGAATGTGTTGGAATTTGCCGAATTTTTGTCGAGGTGTTGCCAGAAGATTATTGCTGTAGCTTTGCTAGAATTCACTAAAAGTTTACTTAGAGTTGCCGTACTTTGTTCAGAATTGTTGAAACTCGCTTGAATATGCCGGAGTCTTGCTGAAATAAGTTAGAATGTTGTCAAAACATGCCTCGAGTCTTTAAAGATACTTTTCTAGTTCGCCAACATGCAAGGCGACATTTTAATGCCATGACTCTCCTCAAGGGCGTCCCATATGTTAGACCTCAAGGATTTTCTTGGGAAAATCTATTGATGCTGGCGAGAGGAGGAAAAATGGTTGCCGTGGCAAGTGACAAAACGAGAGAGAGAGAAGGTGGTGAAGCTGCTGGTAATTTTTGTTTCATGTACTCAGTAAAATCTTTAAATAGAATAGTAACTTTAAATAAATAAATAAAGTAACTTCCTTGGCATCATTAAGTTTCAGTGTTGGCATTTAGGTTTTATTTCTAAATAAATTGTTTGATTTCAATTAAAAGTCGTGTTTCCCTATTCGATTTTTCACCCGTTGCTATTGGTGAAAAATTTCGCGTAATTCTGGAAAAAGTCAATTGCACAGCTGATATCTTTATCGTGTTGATTCTCCCAATTATTTTCGATGAATTTGTATAAAAAATTGAATCAGAAATCTCATCTTCCTACTCCCTTTATTTGGAGAAATCCCTTGACACTCTTCCATCAGGCGACATGCTGCTTCAATTGCTTCCTTCATTGTTCCTCTTAGAGCATCATAATCAAACTGAGCAAAAAATGGTGCACAGACTATATAGAATTACAGAAGAATCCATCTCTATTTCCTATGACTCCATAGTACACAAAATATCTAGTGCTTCGGTGACATCCCAATTCTAACAATACCTAGAAACCATTGTATTCCAAGAGCCTATATCTCAGAACGGCGCATCATCAAACACTTGATGAGCATTACCTAAGTAATCGATTTGAGCATACGTGTGAGGCTAAAGCTTGTGGATCTGGGCCAGGTGTGAGATGGGCATGGTTTAATGGGTCGTATCAAACTGAAATGCTTGGGCGATGGGGCCATATGTATCCTCTTTTATTCATTATGATTTTGTGCCGCGGTACTTCCCACTCCAATTTCGGCTTTGATGCTCTCAGAACCCATTTTTTTACCACGTCAGTCACTCATCTTCTCTTCAAAACTCTCTTTCTTTGTCTACCACAATCTACTGCAGACCTGGATTACAGAAGAAGTTTTACTTTTCAAAATAGTGATTATTAATGAATTCACAGGTGTAATATTTAATTTGTTTATAGCTTTTGCTCATTTGCAAGCTTCAAAAAATTTGATGTAATATTTATTTTATTATAATTGTTGCATATTACTTCTCCTCCAAGTCCACACAAATATATAAAATAATAAAACAATTATTGTTTTAGAGCCGTGTGTGGGACCTTCCTTTATAAATTGCTTATGCCAAAGGCCATCCCAATATGGACACTAATTAGGGCGAAATATTTAGTGGTTTCCTATCGCCGCACTTAGACCTAAGATGGGTGATGGGACCTGCCATGGCTGCACATAAAAGTTTCGTGAAGTGGAATTAAGGAAGGAAAAGCAAAGAATGACGGCTAGAAACCTCACATGTGGCCTGGAACCGACTATCTAAGAGAGTGCTGAAAATTAGCATAGGTAGATCCTTTGTGGTCGGAGATTCAATGGGAAGCATGGTTGGAGTGAGTCGCGGCTAGACTGAAAGGTTAATTGATAAATTTGCGAAGGAGGTGAGTGATAAGCACAACCATATATTGCAATTTGCCATTCTGAGAAGTGCAGCCACTTATCACTGAGTGCAAGGTCCTAAAGGCACATTATAAGCACATTTGGATAGAAAATCAAGTGACGAATTGGATTACCAAGGATCATTGTTGTAAAATCCCTCCTCGCAATTGGGTCCCTAATCTCCCGCAAGTTTTATCAAGCCTCGTTTGCTTTGAGGCTAACAAGTAAAGAAAGCAGATGGTTTCCCGGGAAAAAAAAACCGATTAGCAAAATAATATAAATATTTTGTCATTCTCACACACGTAGCTCATGCATGATCTAATCATTGTCTAACGGCTAAATCACATAGCTAATACAAGTTTAATATAGATAAATATAAATTATTTCCTAAATCTCCCGCAAATCTTAAATTTTATGTTTAAATCATTCTCATATAGATTTGACTCTAAAAATGATTCGAAATTTCCAATTATTTTTTCTCTATACATTTACAAACTTCTTCTTCTTCTTTTTCCAAACTTTTTCCCTATAATCTCTCAACAAAACCGGCCTCAAAAGATTGCATCCACGACACTTGCCAACAAAATACCGATATTCTCTCCCTCTCCTTCAATGCTCACCAATTTCCAGGCTTTGTTTATAAGAGCTATAGCTTAGACCTAACTAATCCTTCAAGTGTGTGCGTTTGTGCAAACATACTGTGCATAGCATCAATTGCGAGCCCCTCAATCATGATGCCTTTCCTTCCTCCAAGCGTCCACTGGTCACTACTATTTAGAATGATATTTGAAAGATATGTTTCCTGTTTCATTAAAATATTCATGATAAACAGATAGTCAATTCTCGTTACTAGTTATTTTCGTTCATTTGTTTTTAGTATGTTCTACGATTGTTTCTTGGAGTTGTAACAACTTGACATAGAGGGTAATACTTACCCTAGGTAAACGCTTGACCCTGAATTCCCACTTTCTGAAATAAATATATTTTTCATTGTAACGTCCAAATGCGGACTTCATTGTTCGCATGACAGGGTATGTGTTGCATGAGATGAATGAAACGTTGATAGATTGATGAGATCTAGGCGCAAATCGTTCCGGTCCTTATTGGATGTTTATTTCTGTCAAAGAATAGACAATGCCGCTTCCTGTTCTGTTGACATTCTGCCCATCATTGTATTGCTTCTTTCCATGGAATATGATATATCTTTTTTAATTATTTTATGAGGGGAAGATCAAACGGTTTAATAATGAACATTTATGATTAAAGACAATGAATGGGCGGAAGGATTAGATGAGATGAGGAGAGAGTTTTTATCCATTTACCTCTGTCATGCGTCACGGATTCACCCCCTCCCTCTCATATTTTCCTTGCCTCCGTCACTATGTTATGTCTATTTGGTCATGGAATTTCATTCTTGAATCGCATTATTGTCCTTGCCTGAAATGAAAATATACAAAAGGATCGAGAAACATGTCGTGTGAAGATGCGAGAATAGATGGAGAAATGATGAAGTGATAGGGGTTGCCGTTATCGGCATTTTGGTGTGAATGAACGTATGGAAGATGTACAGGAGCGGTTCAAAAGCAGCTTTTGAGAATCGATCTAGATTATGGACGGTTTATTTTATTTCTTAAATTTTTGCTGCGACTGGGAAACGCATTGGGATATCTCAAGATTGATTGCACTATAAATTCGTTTTGTCGCTGTTATCGGCACTTTGGTACGAATGAAAATTCCTATCCTTATTATTTTAGCGTATTATTTTCTATCGCTTAAATATTTTCAACCTTTCATCTTTCATTTAGACGTGTGTAACTTGTGAAAAAAAAAAGCATGAAACTTCACATTTGTCATGCGAGCCATCGACTTTAGTTTTAGAGCTGAAGTTGAAACTAATATTATGAAACGAAAAAGAATGCTCTGAGAAATTAAATTAAAATCGTGATCGACACTCTAGACTGAAATTGATTGTGGCTTGAAATGAGAAGTACAATCGGCAACAATCTCGTGGAGAGGTTAATGAGAGAGAGGAGTTGGTAAATTCTCAATGCTCTGTTTTTTGTCATTCTTTTGTACAAAGTACAGGCTAAGAATTCCGGTTGAGATTTCTGCGATATATCCTTCAATTTAGGATTTTTACTGATTTGTACTCATTTTGATGCTGTTGTGATAAACTTGGATCCCAATAATTGCTTTCATGTTGCGATTTGATCTCTTGTTTGAACCGATCACCATATGTTGGTTAAAATGCCGAAAGGAAGTTCGTGTGCAAATTCGAGAAACATTCTCATGTCTTAGTCTGGAATGATGGTTGTATAATACACATGTTCGACTCATTTGCAGCGTCTCTGCTTCCAGTGATTTAAGCCTATGGCTGAGACGTCGATATGCCATGACTACTCGATTGTTGTTCAAATCCATCCTCACATGCTGTCTCTGATCCTGATATATTCTTGTTAATCATTTTTCAGGATGACCAAAGCATGTCAACTTATGCCATAAGTAGCATAGTAGAATCTAGTGGTCATGAAAATTGTTGGCATCTGACGAGTTATGTTCACTGGATTTGGATATTGTTTTACTCGTGAATCTGTCGGTAGGCTGAAAGGTCTTACGTTGCCGATTTGTATACAGGTTCAGTTGTTGCTGAATGAGTCTCAACCATGAGAATTTACAGTAGAATGCGGCTCAATTCTGTTTTGCTGTGTTTATGTTGCTATGCATTTCGGTTTTTGCAGCATGATGTTCTTCGAAAATGTCCCCGCTGCAGCCACCTGTAGTATTTGGTCCCAAGAGTTCCTGTTGTGTATTATCAGAGTTGTTTCCAAGTTATTCAAGTCATATTGTCAATTTACGTTGTATATCCGTGCTGATTTTTATAGAACTTTAATGTGTTTTTTGCGTCATATGTTGGCTAGGATTGGATTTGATAGATCTTGGTTTCATATGAGGGTTAGTTTGGTAGCACACGATGGTACATGACGTGCAGATGATTTCTCGTCATTTTTTAATGTTTCAGTAGTGATTTGGTTGAATAAATAAAGGTCACGTGCCATTGTCCGAACCATAGACTACAAGTATCGGACTCATTCTTAGTTAAATAACATGTCCGGGTTAGTTTCTGTAAGTGGCCATGACCCCGGGCCGGATTCTTTAGTTTACCGGATCATTCCGTGCTTATTTGTTATATGTTTTTTCTTGGAATTTCATTATTGGTCGTCATTAGGGGGATATTTATTTGGTACCTTAGAAATAGAATAAATCTTGGATTTAGCTCATGGGGATTCTTGTCCTGGGACTCAATAATGAGGTCATGTATATTCATTACCTGACATCATATCGGGTTTATTCTGTTGCACTTTACCTTTATTGCATTGATTATGATTGGTTACTTATTGGTTGTGCACCCATGCAAGTACATCATTTAGTGGTGTATGATAATACGATAGGCAAAGATCGCATGAACAATATATTCGAAAGATTGAGAATCGGTATTGAAAGGCTGGTCATTAGATAATTAGCGTAATTAAGCCCCGATCTTAGACCAATAATTTGCAAGAGTGAAGTGTACTACTGCACTTCACTTGGCTCTTAATTGACCCTAAATAGAGTAGTGACGATTCCAATTAAATAAAATTTCTTTGATTAATCAATTGAAACTCAAACGTCACGATAGTTAGGATTTAAGAGAACTCACGTTGAACAAAAGCGAACACCTCGAACAAAGGCATCGCTCAATTGTTATACCCGCCCCCTCTAAGATTCTTTAGAGAGGGTCGCAACAATTTATGAAAGGAAGCTTTCGAAAATTAGTTATGGTAATACGTGTTATGGTGACCAAAGGAGGCGGATTTAAAGGAGGCGGATTTAAGGGGCTTCATTTTTTGGCACATTTTAAGGGGGTTCGCCCTAGTGGCTACCTTTCCAATTTGGAAGGGGGAGGTGAGGAGTTCAAATCCCCACTTACACGGGGGGATTGGGGTGGGGACGATTTCATTTCAGGAGTGGGTTTCGACTCCCACGCCCTGTAAGGAGGCAGGACAAAAGTTTGAGAGTGAGTGTTCGAATAGGACTAGAGTAGGACCGACCAAAAAAAAAAAAAGATAGATGATGTCGTCAATTAAATCTCATCCATGTGCTCCGAAACCAAGTGGGGTCGCCGACAATTTGCTTTAGAAAATTTGGATGCCCATGCCAATTCATTTGGCATTCCTGTGCTATATTTTTTCATTATTTATTTTTATTTATCATTACAGATCTTTTTTTTTTTTTTAACAAAAGATCTCCATCCCCATTGCTTTCATGTTTTGTTTTCTATCGCTTAAATATCTTCAACTTTCCTTGCAGGATAGCCACCTATTCAGCATGTTTGCCTTGTTCTTGTGATAATGTACTTAATGTTGTCAATCGTGCGACACGCATATTATATGTACCTTTATCTATGTGAACAGTAAGCTTGAGTTGGAACCTTATGACACCTATATTCCATTGGTCTCTCTAAATCCTTCTTATTGAACCTTCATTCTTACCGTGTTTATTCTGCAGAGATAAACTACAATAGAGAGAGAGAGAGAGAGAGAGAGAGAGAGAGAGAGAGAGAGTCCATGGTAAATGAAGGCATATAAATGAGGAATTAATGGAAAGGAAGTAAATAGAGCTGATAATGAAAAAAAAAGGTGATAATTTTTTTATCGAGTGAACTTCACCTTTAAGATAATATAAAAATAATGGAACTCATGAACTTTTGCCGAATTTTTGTTGAGGTGTTGCCGCAAGATTATTGTAGCTTTGCTAGAATTCACTAAAAGTTTACTTGGAATTGCCGTAATTTGTTCGGAATTGTTTAAATTTGCTTGAATGTACCGGAGTCTAGCTGAAATAAGTTGAATTTTTGTCAAAACATGGCCGGAATATTTAAAGATACTTTTCTAGTTCACCACATGCAACATGACATTTATGCCATGACTGTCCTCAAAGGCGTCCCATCTGTTAGACCTCAAGGATTTTCTCGGGAAAATCTGTAAATGCTGGTGAGAGGAAAAATGGGTGCCATGGCAAGTGAAAACGGAAAAGAGAGAGAAAGAAAAAAAAAAAAAAAAAGATGGCGAAGCTGTAGGTAATATATTTTTTCTAACTTTAAATAAATAAAGTAAGTAACTTCAACTCGGCATTCGTTACAGTGCTTCCATTTAGTTTTTTCTAAATAAATTGTTGGTTCCAATTATAAATTGCGTTGTCCTATTTGATTTTTCACCTGATAGTATTGGTATTTCACGTAATTCTAGAAAAAGTCGATCACATGGCTCATATATCATGTTGATTTTCCCAATTATTTTTGATGAATTTTTATAAAAATCAAATTAGAAATCCCATCTTCTTGCTCCCTTTATTTGGAGAAATCCCTTTGCATTCTTCCATAAGATGATATGCTTCAATTACTTCCTTACATTGTTCCACTTGATGCATCATCAAACTGAGCGAAAAATGGTGAGTAGATTATGTAGAATTACTAAATAAACCGTGAGTAGATTATATAGAATTATTGAATAATCCATTCCTATACTTGGCGACTTCATAGCGGACAAACTATATCCAACGCTAGCGACATCCCCATTCTAACATATACCCATAAACCATTATATTCCACGAGCCTATATCTCATAACAGCATATCATCAGACACCTGACGAGTGCTATCTAAGTAATAATGTTAAGTATGCATATGTACTGAGCAAAAGGCAACGGATACTTAGATTCATAACTCAGCTTCAGAATTGAGTAACCGAACATTTCTCCCTACAATACATTTTCTACAAATTTGATGGTGGAAGACTGGATCGGAAGATCGAAATCCCTTCCTTACTTCCCAACTCCGATGAAATCTAATGCGATTTGGAGAGCACTGGTGGAAAAGGTGAGGAAATAGCATGTCAGAAGAGCATCGTCATGGTTCGCCTGTAGGCTCTGTGTCGCAAGGTGTGAGATGGGCATGGTTTAATGGGTTGGGCCCGACCGAAAGACTTGGGTGATGGGGGCCAAACTAGGCCCCATTGGACTCTCTCTTCTTATTTTTATTTACTTTTATTTATTATTGTTTTTGTATCTCTTTACTATTATTTATTTCTTATTTTTTTCAGAAATATATGTTTGATGTGTCGATAAAAATTAAGGTGTCAATAATGGGTTTTGTGGAATGAAGGGAGAGAGGGGGAGAGAGAGAGAGAGAGATTATGTAATGTGCTTTACAAATAGACTAATATAATAAAGTTATCCATTATCTTAGATAAGAGGAAGAACAAGGTAAAAGCTAAGGAGAAAATCCATTATGAGATTGTGTCTATTCCAACACTAATCATAACAAATATTATATATTTTGATCACTCTTATGATTGAAAAAGAGAGTATAGATACCCATCAAAACAAGTTGTTTTGTCGTACCATTTAATATTGAAAAGGTTATATGATTTCAAATATTTTGACGATAAATGTTTACAAAAAAAATGCTTATTTATATGAAGATCATATTGAGGATTATGATGAGGCTCGAAAGATATAATATCTCATAAATTATTTATTTTTGACAAATAGTAATACCAAATGGTGTTTATTGCTTCAGCAATCTCCGCCGATTCGAAGACTTCAACTTTTTATTGCCAACATGCAACAGTCTACATTGTCATTCAACGGTCCAAGACTCTTCATGCTAATCGAACTATTGCGAGGTATGATGCACGGAAAAAGGGCAATTATCGTGAGCATAATTTCTGCAACTTTATGTAGAAGTGCTTCTTGACTTGACTTGTCTTTTTTATTAATTAAAACAAAGAATTAGAAAAAAGAATCGGTGAGCAATAAAATGTTTCTTAGTGACACCCGGACCCATGGAGTGCTAAAAAGTTGGCACAAAGGAACACTTAAGTCTTAAAAGTTACGAAAGTGATACTTGAGTGCCAAAATATAAGCAAAATTGATCATTTAAGTGTCAATCCGGCTAAAATGCTGAAGTGGTGATTTTCCGGTGAAGTAAGTGCAAAATGGCGTCGTTTTGGTGCTGACATGATAAAATATTAATATAAAAATTAATTAAATGAAATTTAAAACTAAATTTATTTTAAAATAAAAATAAAAAAAATTTAAAAAAATTAATTAAAAAAAAAGAGGGAGGCGGGCGAGGGCTGAGCACTCACCGCCACTATCGGGAAGGGCCGGCGACGGAGTGGGGAGGGTCGGTTGGGGTCACCAAGCCCTGGCTAGGGGCCGAAAACCCCGGCTGTCCGGCTGCGAGGGCCCACGAGCCCTCGCCCAGATCTAGGGTGAGGGTCACAGCCCTCCCCAGATTCGGTGAGGGTTGGCGGCCCTCGCTCGGCCTAGCCAAGGGCCGTCGCCTTCACCTAGATCCGGCGAGGGTTGCCGGTCGGCCAAGGTTGCCGGCCCCTGGCCAACGCACGACAACCCCAGCCGACCCTCCCCCTTTGTCGTTGGCCCTTCTCGACGGCGGTGGCAAGGGCTCGGCCCTAAGCCGCCTCCTTTTTTTTTTTTTAATATTTTTATTTTTATTTTTAAATGTTTTAAATAAATTTAGTTTTAAATTTAATTAAATTAATTTTTTTATTGATTTTTTTACCACGTCAACACCAAAACGACGTCATTTTTGCATTGTCTAGTCACGTCAGCATGTATAACGACGCCGTTTTGCACTTATTTCGCCGGAAATTGCGCACGTCAGCATTTTAGTTGGATTAGCACTTAAGTGATCCATTTTGCTTCGATTTTGGCACTTAGGGCGCGCATGACAACCATTCCGTTCTAGAAATAGTTTCGAATGTAAATAGATTTTTCTATTTTTATTTCTAGAAAAGTTTCTAAGCAAAAATAACCGTTTGATAACGACACAAAATTTCTACTCTAAAAATAGAAATTCGTTTGATAACAACACAAAATTTCTTCCTTTCGGACGGCGGCGCGACGACCGACGACCTTTAATATAAAAAATAAAAAAAAAATGATTTAGTAACAAAAAAATAAAGAATAAAATAAAATAAAATAAAATAAATCATAAAAATATAAAATAAAAATTATCATTTTATTTTAAAATTAAAATATCCTTAAAAATAAATTCATTTTATTTATCCTATTTTATTTTATTTTACGAATAAATTTATTTTAAAATGAATAAAAAATTATTTGGCAAAACACTCAAGGCAAATAAAAGTAATTTATTTTCATAAGTGAATTATTTTTAATAAATTTAATAAATTTATTTTTAATAAACTAAAAATAAAATGATAAATAAAAATAATTTATTTATTTTTAAATGAATAAAATGAATATATTTATTTTATTTATTTTTATTTTTAATAAAATGAGGAGACGCGGAGGAGGAAGAGGAGGCGAGACGTAGAGGAGACGAGGGAGGACTCATCGAAATTAGGATTTAGTGGGAGAAATTATTTCGATTTCTCTTCTAGAAATCAGAAGTAGAAAATTTCTATTTCTGATTTCTCTTCCAAATCAATTGCTGGAATAGATTTCTATTCCAGAAATAGAAAAACTGAGTAGGTTTATCAAACAGGTTTTTATTCTAGAAATAGATCCTAATAAAAAATTATTTCGGAACAAAAATTTTGGTTATCGTGCACCCCTTTAAGTGTCACTTTCGTAACTTTTGGCACTTAAGTGTCTATTTATGCCAACTTTTGGCACTTGAAGTGATCTTTTGCCGTTTCTTAGTTGGTAAATCGTACTCTCCACTAACTAATTTTATAATTTTTTCTCTAATAAAGTTTAGATTGCGATAAAAAAGAACCAACGAGCAATAATGATGCTCCTTTGTTGGTAATCATACTCTCCACCAACTAATTTAATATTTTTCTGCTAATAAAATTTAGATTGTGATAGCGCCTAGTCTCTTTTCAGAAGATGGATGCGCAGCTTCAATGTCTTATTTAATTTGAAGGTCCTTACTCAAGTACTTTTATTGTCCAATGACGATGGTACATGGAGAAATTGTCAATCAATTCTAAATATTTTGTACAAATGACAATAACATTTTAACCTTTTCAATTTTCTCAATTTAGTCCTAAAATTTTGTACGAAATTACAATATAGTCATTTTGGCTAATTTTTATCAGAACCGCATAGGATGATCAATAATAATTGAATTGTACATTAGTAATTTCTGATAAAAATTGATGAGATGGACAACATTGAACTTTGTGAAAATGTTTAAGACTAAATTATCAAATTGAAAAGTTCTTGAGTGAATTGATATCGCTACAATGTATCTAAGACTTGTTGGATAATTTTTCCTATAGTTGTGGAGAAGAAACTTATTTCATTAGAAAATTAGAAGACAACTACTGGATTCGTGCATAGTCACCGTGTTACAACTTTAAGGTTGATTGAAGATTATATTCAACTGCTTAAGTAAATAATATCTTGAGTGAGTCAATTTAAGAATATGATCCTCGAGTTGGGCCAAATAGATGAACCATTGATAAAACAACAACTTATAGTGGCAGCATACAAATCTTTTATTTTAACAAATAGTAAACACTAAATCTGACTTTTTTATGCTACAATATTGCCATTTCATAATCCATAATATATATAGACCATAGTATTTTCGAAATATGAGTTTTACAAACTCAAAGAAGATATAACATCACTCATCTAGATATATCACAAACCAAACAACAAAGCCGACTCAAATTAATGAACTCGCTTTCCTATCATATAAGTGAAAAATAATATCAAAACCAAGTAAAACACTATCTCAACTATAGCTCAGCTAATTTAAGTTTAAACACTAATAAAATAACTCCCACGCATCAACAAATCGTTCACTCAAAGTGATTATTCAAATCTAAACGCAACAAGGAACTTGCCTGCAAAATACTAAAATCTCACTCTAACAAAATCGTTGCTTTAAAACAATTTTTGACTAACCCCATGGCTCCACGGCACCATAAACCTCAATTTCCCATATAAATCTATAGGTCAACAATCAAAAATCCAACTAAGTGGCAAATTTCCTAAAATTTCAAATGTTAGCCCTAAATTCAGAAATAACTTTGATTAGACGAGCAACAGGTGTGAGCACTTACCAATTGTTGCGTTATGTGTCTAGTCGATTTAGCGAGGTCCCTTTGGTGTGCACATGTGAAACCTTCTTCCTCTTTCTCTTTCATTTCTTCTTCTTCTTCTTCTTTCTTTTCTTTTTCATTCTATTCCTGAACATACGCTTCTGTCCTTCTCTTCCTTTCCCTTTTTTTTAGGGCCCACCACTTACTTAAATATTACATTATCAATGAATCCCATCAATAAATACGCTAATGGAATGGAATATTATATCACGTATCAATAGTTTATTCTATTGATCTATCTCATATCAAATTACATGTCGATGGTCCATCCATTGATTAATCTTTGCTCAATATCTAACTATTGTCACGACATAATGCCTAGTAACAATATGACTAAGATTCCCCCACTGACAAGATCTCCAACTATAAAGCCAGTGGCTCGACTTAGAAGGACATCCTAAACCCGGTATACATATCCACCAACCGCTCAATATCTCCATTCATTAATATGCAGAAATTCAATCCATAATCAATCTCATAGTTCGCAATGCATTTTGTAAACCAATCATAAAACTTTTTGTAATTCAATTTATCAATTAAAATATAATGTTTCGAAATCTTTTTCATAAACTCTCAATATTTCAAAACACCTTGCATAAAAGATATCTCAAATCAATATAGACTCATTGCATAAACCATTCGTAACGCAATACACATATCATTTCGCAATATTTTTCTTAAAATTATTTCCAAACCATTCAAAAATTCTAACAAATAGTAAATGCTTGATATGACTTTTTGTGCAATTTCGTAATCCATAATATATACATGATTCATAGTATTTTCAAAATAGCCTCAAAGAAGATATAACACCACTCAGCTGGATATGCCCTAAACGAAACAACAAAACTCACTCGAAGCAATGTATTTACATTCCCATCAAATAAGCGAGAAATAGAATCAAAATCAAGTAAAATGCTATCTCAACTACGGCTTGGCTAAACTAAACTTAAATGCTAACAAAATCACTCCCACACGTTAACGAATTGCTTAATTGAAACGATTATTCAAACCTAAATGCAATGCATAATTCATACGTAAAACCCTAAAATCTTGCTTTAACAAAACATTGCTCTACAACAATTCTCGATTAACCTTCTTCTACACCGTCCTGAAGAGTAATTAGGACCAATTTAGTTATATTTTCATGTTCCAAAAACTACTCTAATTGGACGAATGATAGGTACGAGCACTTATCGGGTGTTGCGTTATGTAGTCGAGTTGGCTTGGTGAGGTCTCTTTGGTGTGCATATGTAAAATTCCCTTCTTCTTCGTCATCTTTCCTTTTTTTCTTTTTCATTCTTTTCTTTCTTCTTCTTTTCTTGAACATGGGCTTTTATCCTTTTCTTCCTTTTATATATTCCTTTTTCTTTATTAGACTTTTCAGCCATTCCTTTTATTTATTTTCTTTTTTAGGCCCACCGCTCACTCAAATATTACATTATTATTGAATCTTATCATAAACATGTTATTGCTTTATTTCATTGATTAATCATATGTCATACATCAATAGTTTACTCTATTGATCAATCTCATATTAAATCACACATTGATAGTCTATCCATCAATTAATCTTTTGCTTAATACTTAACCATGGTCACAACACAATGCTTGGTGATAGGGCAACTAAGATTCCTCCCTTGACAATGTCTTCACTTATAAAACTAGTTGCTTGGCCTTGAAAGATATCCTAAGTCTAATATACATATTCATCAACCCCTCAATAGGCTCATGGTGACATTGAGCACCAAACCCCTATCTTCCAATATTTAAAAATTTAATTCATAATCAATCTTATAATCTGCATTTCATAAATCAATCATAAAACTTTTGATAACTTAATTTATCAATTAAAATACACTTCACAAGACATTTCTCATAATATTTTGAAATCCATTTCATAAATTCTTGACATTTCAAAATGGCCTCCATAAAAGGTAATTCAAATCATTATAGACTCATTGCATAAACCAGCTCATAACGCGATACACATATCATTTCACAATATTTTTCTTAAAATCATTCTCAAACCATTCAAAAGTATGAACAAGTAATAAATGCTCAATCTAACTTTTTATACAACAACACTGCCATTATATATGTATATATAATCCATAGTATTTTTGGAATATGAGTTTTACAAGCTAAAAAAAGATACTAGACAAAATTTGAAGTAAAGGGAAAAATGGAGGAAATGATGTATAATTTGTATATGATCGACATATCTTTTTACAATATACAATCACCTATTTATAATAAAGTGGATGATTTAACTAAGGAAATAATAAAAAGAGATAAGGAATCAAATTCAATCTTTGATTGATATAATTAATCGATCATAATTCTAGATAATTTTGGATTGATTGATCGTGATCGACTATTGATTCTTGCATATCTCCAACATTTCTCCTCAAGCTAGTGGCTTATATATATCCAAGATGCTTAGCTTGCTTAGTAAATATGCATGTTATCTTTGAGATAATGGCTTGGTAAAGATATCGGGAGTTGTTCTGTGGTTCCAATTCCATTTGTCTTGATAATCCCTTCTTGAATTTTACTTTGAGTGTAATGGCAATCTACTTCTCTGGAACAGCACTTTGAAGATTTCTCAGTGCAAGAGAAGAAATGGTAACATTGTCCTGATCCTCTTCATCCTCCAGAACAAGTGGTCTTCTTTTCTTGGATGGAGCTTGGATGGAGCTGTCATGGGCTCCTTTCCTTTCCGCTTTGCCACTGAAGAACCTTGGTGTGACTTGACAGGGGTTTTCTCTTTCAATCGCTCCAAAGCTTTGTCCAGCTCTTTCAAACGCATCTTGGAAACCATTTTCAGTCCCACTACCATTTGATCACATGATCGAACACATAAAATCCTAGGAGGCTGAATGTTGAAACTGAAAAGCTTTGTAACAAGCCCCGAGTAAGGAAGTTGCCCTCTGTCTTTGGCCATCATTCTGTACATGTGAAACATGATTGTGTGAGGTAGGAATAATTTCTTTCTAGCGTTGATGGCATACATCAACTTTGCTTTTGAGTTGGAGACGTATGTCTTCAAGGTTGACTTGGGTCTGAGGCAATTGATCACAATCTTGTGAAGCAAAATGTTAGAGGCATTCATCCTCAAGTATGAAATTCTTCCTTTAGCCATTCCATCCAGAACAAGCTCTATTGTCGCACGACCAACAGACACACTAATTGATTGGAAAGCCCCTCGCTCCACTCCAATCACATCCGCCAATGTGTCAATGTCAACAAGATAGTCCTGGTCTCGAATGCTAAACGAAAATCTATTCGCATCTAAGAAACTGAGATTAGAATAGAAGTAAGCAGTAAGTTTTGGATATGCCTCAGTAGTCTCAAAACAAAATTGCTCAAGCATAAGTTTAGTGAATTTCTCTCTCAGCTTCACATTCACAGAATCAAGAAAATCAAAGTCTACACTCCTCGGATTGATCACCCCTCTTTTTAGCAACCTAGAGTAAAGTCGCATGTGTTCATCCGAGTGAAACATATTTGTCCTTTTGCTTCGAACATTCACCGCAACACCCATTCTAGGCTTGAATTGAGTGTACATTTTATTATCATCATTCCCATTAGGCTGACTAAAACCTCCAACACGTGGATCACTAGGAATATTCGCAAATTCTCGATCTGCCGACCCCGCAGGAGTAATCTCCAATCGTTCCATTATTTGCGAAAAGTGGGTTTCATTTTGATACCCTTTATCTTTAAAAAATTCATCAATATAATTCAAGGGAGTCCCTCCCCTTTTTAAAGCAAAGTAAATCTTATACATAAAAGCTGGCTTTTGAGATCTTACGGGTTCTGCGTCTTCAATGATTTCTTCCTCCGATCTACGAACACTGCCTTGAGGTCTAGTTTAAGGAGATTGACGTTGTTGAGAATGTTGTGAGCTCTGCTCTTGTCTCGGAGATTCTTCTTCCTCGGTGAGGTCAAAATGTGTAGGACCCTCACGCATTTGTTGTGGTCCCCTATTCGCAATCATTGAAGACTTTCTCTGGGATGCTATTCTCATAGTTTTTGAGAGATTTCAAACTCGATTCGCGAAAAAGGTGAGAACTTGGAAGATTAAACTAGAGAGTAAAAGTGAGAAAACGAAGGTTTGTGCTTTTAGTGTTTTGAGGAAGACGATCAGTATATAAAGCAATCGAAAAGAGGCATACATAACGATGTAAAAAGGAAAAAATAGAAAATGTCTTTTAAAAAATAACTGCCTTTTTGAAAAATGGATAATTGTCTTTTAAAAAATAACCTCTTTTTCGAAAAGGAATTATTGCAATAATCACGAAAACTGGGGAGATGATCGTACCTTTTCGAGATCAATCACCTACAGATTAATAGATAATCGTACTTTTTTCGAGATTTTATCTGAGAGATAAATTTCTAAAAACGAAAATAACTTACAGTCGTTGATCTTCATCTTCTGAGTCTGAATATCATAGACTTATCCTTGAATATGAACTTCTTCAGACTTTAAGTTATTGAGTCTGGAACGAATAAGCTCAAATTGACTTTTCTCCAAAGGTTTTGTGAAGATGTCCGCTAGTTGACTGAATCGAGACTTCTTCATTTTGAACATGATCTCTAATGAAGTGATGTCGAATCTCTATATGCTTTGCTATTGAGTGAAGAATTGGATTCTTTGTGAGATTGATTGCGCTGGTATTGTCACATTTGATCTTGGTGCACGAATCTTCAATTCCAAAGTCTCTTAGTTGTTGTTTTATCCACAGAATTTGTGAACAACAACTTTCAAGAGCCACATATTCTGCTTCTGCTGTAGATAGAGCTACGGTACTTTGTTTCCTCGAAAACCATCCCAAGCAATTGACAAGTGCCCGAGGTGCTCTTCCTATGCATCTTGCTAGGTCTGCGTCTGAATATCCAAGAAGAGTAAAGTCTCATTATTTAGGATACCAAAGACCTAAATTTGAAGTAGATGCAACGTATTTGATGATGCGTTTTGCATCACTTAAATGAGATTCTTTGGGATTTGATTGAAATCTGGCACAAATACAAACACTAAACAGAATGTCGAGTCTAGAAGCAGTAAGATAAAGAAGTGAACCAATGATACTCCTGTATAGCTTCTAGTCAATTTTCTTTCCTCCTTCATCTTTGTCCAGCTTTGAGGAACTTGATATTGGTATGCCAATCTTTTAGCAATTCTCCAAGCCAAACTTTTTCATAAGTTATTTAGCATATTTTTCTTGGTGAATGAAAATTCCATTTTTCAATTGTTTTACTTGAAGTCCGAGAAAGAAGGATAGTTCACCCATCATGCTCATTTCAAACTCATCCTACATAGACTTAGAGAATTTCTTGCACAAATTTTTATTAGGAGATCCAAAAATAATATCATCAACATAAATTTGAACAAACAATAAGTTTTTGTTTTCTCTTTTGATAAACAGTGTAGTATCTACTTTACTTTTAACAAAGCCATTTTGGATCAAAAACTTACTTAGTCTGTCATACTAAGCTCGAGGTGCTTGCTTTAAACCATATAGCGCATTTTTTAGTCTGAATACAGAGTCTGGTTTCCTTGGGTCTTCAAAACCAGGAGGTTGTTCCATATAAACTTCCTCTTGGATAAATCCATTTAGGAAAGCACTTTTGACGTCCATTTAGAATAACCTGAAATTCTTAAAACAAGCAAAAGCAAGTAATAATCTAATTGCTTCTATCTTTGCTATTGGTACGTAGGTCTCATCATAGTCTATCCCTTCTTTTTGCATATATCCTTTGGCCACAAGTTTTGCTTTGTTCCTTATGACTTTTCTTTTCTCATTCATCTTGTTCCTGAAAACCCATTTAGCTCCAATGATAGATTTATCTTTCGGTTTAGGAGTCAATTTCCAGACATCATTGATACGGAATTGCCTGAGTTCTTCTTGCATAGCTTCAATCCAGCTTTCATCAGTTAAAGCTTCTTCTATGCTCTTGGATTCTATTTTAGAAATAAGAGCCATAACACTAGACTCTTCACGCCTTTTGGATCTTGTACAAATTCCCTCATTAATGTCACAAATAATGAGTTCTTTAGGATGACTAGACTTGTGCTTCCAGTTGTTGGTTGATTTGTTAGATTGTTGATCATTTTCTTCATTTGATTCTTCAACGATCATTTGTTGCTGGTCTTCTGAAGTCTGAGCTGCTTCTGGAGATTTAGACTTTGTAGAGTTTGCAGCAGGTTTAGGTTCTTCATGTTGAGTTTGAATCGATTGATTTTGCATAAAGTCTTGAAATTTAACATTCATTGATTCCTCCACAGATTGAGTATTTTTGTTGTATACTCTGTAGGCTTTGCTGGTGGTTGAATATCTAAGGAAGATGCCTTCGTCTTATTTTTCTTCAAACTTACCAATTCGATCATTTGCGTTTTTCAATATAAAACATTTGCATCCAAAGACATGAAAATAGGAAACAATTGGCTTCTTTCCTTTGAACAACTCATAGGGAGTTTTCTCTAGAATATGCCTTAAGAAGACTATTAATAATATAGCATGCTGTAGAAACTGCTTTAACTCAAAAACAAGAAGAAATGTTACTTTCAATTAGAAGAGTTCTAGCCATTTCTTGCAAAGATCTATTCTTCCTTTTCACAACTCCATTCTACTCTAGAGTATAAGGATAGGAGAATACATGCTGAATGTGACACCCCGAACCCTTCTCAGGTCGTCACCAGCGCCGGTGTTACATCTTTTACCATCTCTATCTCTTGGCTAAATTAAGCCTTGCCAGATTACAGGCATTTTTTTTTTTAAAGCGGTCCCATGCGCGACTCATAGCGGAAGCAAAATTCACATCGTCATCCATCTCCCTTCTAACCCATGATACAAATACACACCAGCTACACATCGATTTTATATACGAACATCGACACTTTATTTACATATTCTTTTAGGATGGGACTCCTCCTTTCTCGGGTCGATACAAAACAAGAAAAGCGAGGACTCGCCATGTCCCGCCTAAAATCTCAAAAAGAAACTATCAACCCTCTACATCAAGCGCACAAGCTCCCATCAAAGGTGTCGATTATCTACATCAAAAAGCTCGGCTCCTACTCGTCGCGCGTGAGTCTCACACCCAACCCGGTGCATCGTGGTGGCGGCGGCAGCATCCTCGCATAGCACCATCTCGACGGACGTGAACAGAAATGAACTCTTGTATGACAGGCCCCACTGTTTGCCGATATCATACATAACTAAGCATCGCACTCGAATGAACGTCAATCCGGGCACGAGGGACAATCTAACTCCGTACACTCCACCTCAACATCGACGGTAGACCGTAAAATACCCCACGCGAAACAAGGGTAAGCGGCATAGTGCTAATCTGAAATGTTATCCCCAAAAGGGGTGAGTACAGCCACTCAGCAGATAGAGAAATCCAATAACAACTCAGTGCACCATGCATACCATCATACAATGCAGGCATTGCTTACCTTTTTGATGTCAAGCGTATTCATGCATCATCATAGCATATATATATCATCATCATGGCATCTCATATATCATTATCATCACATCATCATTATCCATGCATTACCATGCATATCACATCATATCATCATTAGCCAGGCATCACCATGCATATCACATCATCATTAGCCATACATCACCATGCATATCACATCATATCATCATTAGCCAGGCATCACCATGCATATCACATCATCATTAGCCATGCATCACCATGCATATCACATCATATCATCATTAGCCATGCATCATCATGCATATCACATCATCATTAGCCATGCATCACCATGCATATCACATCATATCATTAACCATGCATCGCCATGCATATCTCATCATATCATCATTAGCCATGCATCACCATGCATATCACATCATCATTAGCCATGCATCACCATGCATATCACATCATCATTAGCCATACATATCTCATCATATCATCATTAGCCATGCATCACCATGCATATCACATCATAGATCAATTTCCACTTTTATTTATCAATTGATTCCCACATTATCTTTTCTCAAATCATCAAATTCACCATCATTACCATCCCTTCGGGCGTAAAACCTCCGACAGGGATCCCAAGATCCCAGCCATCTCATGGCCACCGGGCTTCCGGCCCCCACATTCCGGGCATCTCGCATCTCAACTAGCATCACAAGGCATTCCCTTCGGGCGTAAACCTCCGACGGGCTTCCGGCCTTTACCCTTCTAACCGGATCTCGCACCCTAATCCTGGCATCGCGAGTCACTCCCTTCGGGCAGAAACCTCCGACAGGGCTTCCGGCCCCCACATTCCGGGCATCCTGAAACTCCTGGGAATCTCTCGGAATTACGCCACCAGGCCACCAGACAACATCCTCCGCCACAACCTCATTCTCACATACCATTTTCCACTTTTTATCATCCTTTTCATCTTGTTATTTCATGGCATATGATTTACATACATGCATCACAATTTATGATCATTCATACATCAATGCCATATAACAATACATCATAATTAATGATCATACATGCATCGATGTCATATAGCAATGCATCATAATTCATGATCATTCATACATCAGTGCCATATAACAATACATCATAATTAATGATCATACATGCATCAATGTCATATAACAATGCATCATAATTCAATAGGACTCATGGCCAATAAAATAATCCACCTTTTATTTTATTATTATTTTATTATTTTATTATTTTATTATTATATTATTATATTATTATATTTATTTATTTTCATAAATAAATATTATATTTAATATTTATGATTTTCCAAAAATCATAATCTTCAACCAATCATTAAACAAACAGTTAGAATCAAATTTCGCATAAAATCCATGGCTAATTTTGCATTTTTCATAATTTCTCAAATTTCCACAAAATACTCACAACATTCGGATCATGGCCAGATTGCACAGTTTTCGAATTAATTCAATTAAAATACTCATATGACCTCCGAAAATTCCCAAATTTTACAGGATGATAGCCAACATATTTTCGTGCATTTTTCATGAAGAACTTTAAGCCAAATTCTTTATATATTAATTTATATAACTCCACGAAGCTTCTGGAACCTCTACCGTTTCGTCCAGAACGTACATCACCGAAAAACTTAGGTTTGACCCATCAAATCTCTTTCGTTTCTTCTGAAATTCGAGTATGTTAGGTAAAAATGTATTCTTTACAATTTTAATGAAGGGATCTAGGTCAAATAACCAGATTATGGTCACCATTTTAACCCATGAAGTCTCGGGTGTCTCGGTTCGCTTCAACAGAACCATCCGTCTCAAAGATCTAGCTGGTTCACCAAGTTATACTTGTTATTTTTGCCTCATTTTCGATTATGTTGTAGCTTAGGGTGTTTCCTACAACTTTCAAGAAGACAACAAGGTGAGATCTCAAACAGAAATCAACATGCAACCAAGAAATCAACAAAAGGTCAGTGAAAATTTCGTAGATCTAAGTCTCCGTATAACAGAGCTTTTGACCCCACATATCACCATCGTTTTCCATGAAATTCGAGTATGTCATACTACAATATGTTAGCTTCAACTTCCATGAAGACACTGAAGCCAAAATCGCACTCCAAGTACACATGCAAACTCGAATAAGATACTGTCTACCACAAACCGAACGGAAACAGCCACATAACATGAACACATTCAACCCTTACTTCGGTATTTCGCCCAAATCACCCTTAAAACCGAACATGCAACCATCAAACAACGTGCAAGAGAAGTAAAGGAACCCCCACTTGCCTTAAAGAAGAACACACAGCAACACACGGCGGCGTAGGACGGTCGGACTAGGCGGCGACGGCGAGACACGGCGGCGGCAACTCTCGGCTCCACCTCCTCTCTCTCGGCCTCTCCTCCGCTCAAGCTCTCTCTCGCACACTCTCTCTTGGACGGAAATGAAGAAGCAACCGGCCACTGTCTCTCCAAATCCCATTTTTATACTCCCCTAGGCTCATCATAGGTAATGATTGATCCACCACACCTATGGCCAATACATGCTCTTCCTTTGGCCACTTGTAATTTCTATTTTTGAAATTTGATTTGAGTTAATGGGCTTGGGCTTAGGCCCAACCGGCCACTCCCCTTTGGGCTGGTCGAAAATCCTTCTTGGGCCCAATGGGCCAACTAGCTTGGCCCACCAAGCTCTAGGCTAATGGGTCCAAGGCCCATTTCGAAAATAACCCTATTTTCTCTTTTTTTTTTGAATTCCTTTTAATTAATATTTCTAAATTCAAATTTCATCTTGGCCAAAGTCTTGGGATATTTTTAATCATTGAAATTTAAATCATATGGCCAAGCATTTAAATTTAAATTTCCACAACACAAGCAAAATTCATCAAATTAAAAGACAAATTGGTCAAAGCATAAGCCATAAAATTCTATCACCTAATTAAAGACATTTAACACACCTTAAGGCTCGGCTTTGAATTTCCGGGATGCCACACTGAAAACCAGATTCATCACATAATTTAGCAAAGTCTTGATTTTCAAACTCACCTCCATGGTTTGTCTGTATACTGGAAATAACATACCCTTTCTCATTTTGAACTTTCTTAGCAAATTTTATAAAATAAGAAAATGTTTCAGACTTACTTGCCAGGAAATATACCCAAGTAAATCGTGAATAATCATCCACAATTACTAGACAGTATTTCTTACCTCAAATGCTCTGAGTTCTGATTGGTCCAAAGAGATCTATGTGTAATAGCTGCAGTACACGATTAATGGACACTTGATTTATTGGTTTGAATGAATTTCTTACATGTTTTCCCAATACGCATGGTGTACATAGGTCAAACTTTTGGTATGTCAGGTTGGGTAATCCACGAACAAGCTTTTTTGTAGAGATCTTGGCAATTTGCTTCATGTTGATGTGCCCAAGTTTTCTGTGCCATAGATTTGCTTCCTCTTGAATTGAGATTAGACATTGGGATTTTTCTGGTTTAATATCCAAGAGATAGATATTCCCATGTTTTTGCCCCGTAAAAGTCTGAGAAGAGTCTTTACTGGTTCCTGAACATATTCCTTCTTGAAAGTTGATTTTGAAACTAGTGTCGCACACCTGGTTAATACTCAGCAAGTTGTAGTTGAGTCCTTCTACTAAAGAAACGTTACTGATCGTGAGACTTCCAATCTTTACAGTTCCGTATCCCACAATTCTTCCTTTGCTATTTCCTCCAAAAGAAACTTTTCCACCATTAACTTGCACAAGCTTTATAAAGCAGTTTGAGTCTCCTGTCATATGTCTCGAGCATCCACTATCCAAGTACCATTTAGCCTTTTTCTTGATAGTGACATGCGTTTAAAAAAGAAACTCAAGCTTTCTTTGGTACCCATATTTTTTTGGGTCTAATGGAGTTAGTGTGATATACAGTCTTTGCCCAAACCTTCCTCACAGGTTTCCAAACTATAGGACATTCTTTCTCAAAGTGTTCTGAGTTATTACACTTAGAATATTTAAGAGCACTGCGGCCTACAGGTTTTACAAAAACTTTTTGGAAATGTTTTTTGTAAAAAAAATTTGTAGATTTTTGTTTAATTCTTTTGTTTACCTTAGGAAAATCAATTAGAGGAGTGATTTCAGCAGTCATCCCCAAACCCGATTTGTTGAATTAAGGTCTTTGTGTTGAAAGAATCTTTTCTAATTTCTTAGATCCTATAGAAAATCTTTTAGAAATACTTGAGATATCATTTTTCAAAAACACATTTTCTTTTGAAAGATTGTTTGCATTTTCTTTCAAAGTAATAACATTTTTATCTAAACTTTTGACATTTTCTTTCCAAATAATCTCATGTTGCTTTAGTGCAGAATTTTCCCTTTTAAGTTCGGAAATCCTCTTAAGAGAGGTTTTGAGATTAAGACACAATTCATCAATATATTTGGAGACTTTAGCAGGAATTTTTAAATTACTTACCTCTATTTCACTGTCTGAGTCTGAGTCTGTCTCAGAGTCTGATTCTGATTCTGAGTATGCCATTAGACAAAAATTGGCATATTCATCATCACTTCCTTCAGACTCAGTATCACTCCAAGTTTCTACTTTAAGTGCTTTTCGATATTTCTCAACTTTTCCTTTCTTTCTCTTCAGCAGAGGATAGTTGGGTTTGATATGTCCCTTTTTTCTTGCATTCAAAGCAGATTACATCCTTGTTGGATTCATCATCCTCAGCTGATTTATTTTGTAGCTTTTGAGAACTTTGTTTCTTCGAATTGAATCTTCTTATCATGAGAGCTTCATGAGAGCAAGCTCTTCATCATCCATATCGTCTTCAGAATCTGTGACATCAGAATCATTATTAGATTTCAATGCAATGGATTTCTTACCTTTGGGATCTTCATTTTTGTTGATTTGCTCCACTTCATAAGATTGAAGGATGCCAACCAATTCGTCAACAGATAGTGGCATGATCCTTTGTGTCTCCCTTATTGAAGTCTTTACATGATTCCAATCCTTGGAAAGTCCACGCAGTAACTTGTTAATCTTCATAGGTTCAAAGATTGGTTGACATTGATATTCAAGACCATTTACGATTTCTGTAAAACGACTAAATATGTGAGTGATAGATTCTCCTGATTTCATCTTGAATGCTTCATAATGACCGAGCATAATATTGATTCTAGTTTCTTTCACTCGATCGGTCCCTTCATAGGTGATGTGCAATCTATCCCAGACTTCTTTAACTGTTTCACAAGAAGATATTCTATTATATTCAGTAGGTGATAATGCACAATATAAGGAATAAATTGCTTTTGCATCAAGAGCTTGTCTCTTGGTTATCTCTTCTTAAGTCATTTCACTGGACTCAACAGTTTCTTTTCCTCTTTATGAGACTATTGCAGCTTTAGGAATGATTCATTTGTCTACCATGTCCCATTCCAGAGGATCCTTTGATCTTAGGAATGCCTTCATTTTATTTTTTCATATGCTGTAATCATTTCCATCAAAATATGGCGGTCTGGTGTTGCTTTGTCCTTCAACCAGACCTTGAGCCAACATACTAGCCATGGATCTTTAACTCTGAAGTAAAAACACTTCAACTTAAATGAGTACACAAGCTCCGATACCAATTGTGAAAGCTAGTACGAGCACCTAGAGGAGGTGAATAAGTGCGAAAACAAATTTTGCAGAGTAAAGATTATAATTTTACTTTTGAACCGATTCTGTTTAGCAATAGATTATGAAAGGAAATTAGACTCTAACAAACAAATATTGATACTATCAAAGTAAAGAGCTTAGGGAAGAGAATAAGAATACAAAGTTTATAGTGGTTCGGCTTGATCCAAGCCTACATCCACTCTTCCACACTAACAGCCCACCGGCTAGATTTCACTAAGAATCAAAAGAGTTGTTACAGTATAGCTCTTCCTTGATTCCACAGTGTAAAGACTTTGCTACACTTCCTCAAGGTCTCACAGAAATATGAACCCTCTTTTGAGTACAAGTTTTCGCTCAACAATTGAATTGACAAAGAACAAGGAGCTTCAGACTTTGGAATTCTTTTATCGCGCATACACTCGAATAACTGGAACGACTTCCTTATATACTCCTCCATGCCTTCATATCTGTTGGCACTTACCAAAGGAGTTCTTCCAATCTACTCGTTGGACAGAATCAATTAGGAAAATTTCAAGTTTTTTAAAGAATATGACGATAGCTCACCAATCCTGCTCGCCCATACAATCAGGATTTAGGTTTCCATAAGTAGAACCTTCCAAGTATGTTTCATCAATCAACGGATCTAAATTACCCGAATTGAAATCAAAATGAATAACAGATTCCAAGATGCTATCTCCAGCCGAGAGATCTTCTTTAGTCGATAGAATCAAATCCTTAACAAGATACTCAGTTCTGGATAAGTCTTCTTCGATGGTCTAGAAACTGTCAATGAGGATAGACTTTGAATCTTGAGTCTGGCGGATTGGCGATTTTCAGACTTTGACTAAAGAGTTTGCAAGTCTTCAGACTAGACTGATGGAAATTTTTTGTCATCTTCAAAACACATAAGGAAGTTTTCTCCAACACATTACAGTCTTGATGGAAGATGTCGGTAATGTAAGAAACGGAATAAAACGTTAGGTCATCTAGTTCAAACCCTATCACTAGAGATAATACACCATCAGGTTTGAGGAGTATTGGCTAGTAGAATATGACGTACAGATATGGTGTTCCCATACTACAGATCGATCATGCTGCGTGGATCCGTCCAAGGTTTTGAGGTTTTCCGTTTTTTGCAAATTTTCATCAATGGCTGGAGGTATGTTAATCTTTACGTTTCCACAAATCGATCCCGAATTTTGTACGAATTTATCCGTGATTGATAAATCGGGATCGTTAGGTTTTAGTTTATATTTAATCTAACACTTTTGCCAATATTTATTTTTGAACAAACATCATGTGCAGGCTCAATCTTCCTAACCCGCATGAAATGTGAAAGTCGACGTAGGTATCTTAACTTGTGACCGCTCCGAAGAACATCCTTTTGCTCAATCGATTTCGGAAAGGGCTTTGTGCCCGACACGGGAAACTATTAGGTGAGCACACATACCGCACCTCATCAGCTAACAAGCTATTATCAAACTTAATTGAATGATCTCATCCCTCGGACGTCTACAAAACGGAGAAATTCTCTAAGTTCAGTCATATTAAACAATCCTGACATGCTGTCTACTTGGTTTGGTATAAAGCATTGCAGTCAAAGATGGGAGCCTGTTCAATGAGGGTTCATCTAACTCCTTGATTTCACGGATATTTGGATGATGCATGAGTCGTCTGGTTTACCATGCAGAATTCTTTCTATTTTTTTACATGCTAACTTTTATATTAAAAGGCCAAATTTCATCTCACCTCATATTATCAAATTCTCTCAACATATGCACATGAAAATTGGAAATGCTTTTCCGAATTGAAGAAATATGTTTCATAAGGACAACAGAGCAATGTGTCTTGTGAACAAACATCATCATTGGATTGGACGTAACGGTTGATTTCCAACCGACATATTGCCCAAAAAGTTAACATTCATTAAAAAGAAATTCTACTAATGTTTAATCACAACTTTTCATGAATTTCGAGTTTTGACATTATTGTAGGCTTTTTAGATCTAGGTAAACTACTTCTAAGTACCATTTCACTGCATCATCACTGACATTCTAGCAAAGTGCTACCACAAATGTGCATTTCAACCGCTAGATCTAGTAAACAAGATTTTTATACATAAGAGTTTCATACATTTAACGGTCAAAGCGTTTGAATTTGTGACTCATGGTGGCTTTATGATGCCTAAGTTAGTAGTTATCACAGAGAGAGAGAGAGAGAGAGAGAGAGAGAGAGGGGTAGTTGCGGGTTGGGTGGCAATTATGCTAACCTCGGTGGATGAACGGGCAATTATGCAAAGTCTTGTTTATATGCTGTTGTCTCACCTGCCATTTTCAGCAGAATTATGGCTTGTGAATCAGCCAAAGCTATTTGGGACTTCCTCAAAACCGAGTATCAAGGAGATGAAAGGATTAGAAGTATGAAGGGGCTAAATCTGATCACATAATTCGAGAGACTGCAAATGAAGGAGTCTGAGACAATTAAGGAGTATTCTGATAAGTTGATAAGCATTGCAAATCAGGCAAGAGTTCTAGGCACTGACCTCTTTGATAATAGGCTAGTGCAGAAGATTCTTATCTCCTTGCCCGAAAGGTTTGAGGCAACCATTGCCTCTTTGGAGAATACCAAGGATTTGTCTCAGATCAAGTTAGCAGAATTGCTAAGTGCTTTGCAAGCACAAGAGCAGAGGAGGTTAATGAGGGTGGAAGGAAGTACAGAAGGAGCTCTGCTGGCCAAAGAATAGCATAATGTAGGAGGAAAAGTCAAGAAGTGGAAAGGGAAGAAAGGAAATGGCAGTAGTGGTTCAGAAGTTGCTGCAGGAGAGAATAGTGCGAGCAACTCCAAGAACAATTGTGGAAGATATTCCTCATGTCAGCACTGTGGAAAAAAGAATCATCCACACTTTAGGTATTGGAAGAGGCCAAATGTAAGGTGCAAAAAGTGTCATAAGCTTGGACACATTGAGAAGTTCTGCAAAGAGAAGAGAGATCAGCAGTAGGGTGAGGCACATGCTGCAGTTCAGCAAGAGGTAGATCAATTGTTTGTTGCCTCTTGTTTCTCCTCTAGTACTCCGTGTGACAGTTGGCTTGTTGATAGTGGTTACACAAACCATATGACAAGTGATGAAACGCTATTTATAAACATTGACAAGTCATTGAAGTCAAGAGTGAGGATTGGGAATGGGGAGTACTTAGAAGTGAAAGGTAAAGGGACTGTAGCAATGGAGAGTTGTTTTGGAACTAAGCTGATTTCTAATGTGATGTATGTGCTTAAAATTGATCAGAATTTGCTGAGTGTGGGGCAGTTGATAGAAAAGGGATTTAAGGTGATATTTGAAGAGGAGAAGTGTTTGATCTTTGACTCTAATGGTCAGGAGTTGTTCAAGATAAAAATGCAACAGAAAAGTTTTTCTTTGAATCCTCTTGAGAAGGAGCAGATGGCATTCAAGTGTCAGGTTAATGACTCGGAATTATGGCACAAGAGGTTGGGGCACTTTCATCATAAAGGCGTGCTGTTCATGCAGAGGAATGAAATGGCAACTGGGTTACCAAGCCTGGAGGAGCAGATCACAAGGTGCAAAGCTTGTTTGTTGGGCAAGCAGACAAGATTTCCCTTCAAGAAATCCACTTAGAGAGCGACAGAGAAGCTGCAACTGATTCATACGGATTTATGTGGTCCACAAGTGACTCCTTCACTAAATGGCAGCAGGTATTTCATTATTTTCATTGATGATTATACTAGAATGTGCTGGATTTACTTTATGAAGCAAAAATCAGAAGTTGCTGAGGTATTTCTGAAGTTTAAGAAATGGGTTGAGAACCAAAGTAACTGCAAGATTCAGGTCATTAGATCTGATAATGGAACAGAATACACTTCACAGAGGTTTAACTCTTTCTGTGAAGAGGCTGGAATTGAGCATCAGCTTACTGCTCCTTACTCTCCACAGCAAAATGGAGTTAGTGAGAGGAAGAATAGAACAATTATGGAGATGACTAGGTGTCTGCTTTATGAGAAGAATCTACCAAAAGAGTTTTGGGCAGAAGCAGCAAACACAACAGTTTTTCTGCTGAATAGATTACCTACGAGGGTATTAGAGATGAAGACACCTTTTGAAGCTTGGTTTGATGTCAAGCCAATTCTAAGAAATTTGAAGGTGTTTGGCTGTTTGTGTTTTTCTCATATTTCACAGTGAGAGTGCTAGTATGAACAAAATAAAGGAGTTATGGAAGAGAATAAGAACACAAGATTTATAGTGGTTCAGCTTAATCCAAGCCTACGTCCACTCTCCCACGCTAACAGCCTTCTTGGCTGGATTCCACTATGTAATCAACAAGAGATTACAACTTCGAGTGCAAACACTTAGTAGTAGATCACACTATCTCACTAAGTCACTCTTTTGGTATTTCTCTCACGATTACAAACGTTTAAGCTCTCAAAAGACAAGTGTATAATCGAAGGTCGCTCAGACTTTGGAATTATAAATTTTACGCTCCGTCTCTTACTTGCTCATCGGTCCATGATCTCCTTAAATACTCCTCCACTTCCAAACTACCCGTTGGACAGCATCCCGGAGAATCGTCTTCCAATATACCCATTGGACAGCTCTGTATCTAGAAGATTTGGTAGCCGTTGAGTGACAAAGGTAAAATCCCAAATTGATTCCGATCGCCCATACAAACGAAATCTTGGTTTCCATAAGTAAAGCTTCTTCATATAGAAAATTCTTGTCTTCAAGATCCAATCGTCAATCAATTAGATTGAATCAATCAAATCAATCTTGATGTGGAATCCAAACCAGATCACTAGCCATTATATGATTGGGCTTGAGTTACGATTCATCGAATCTGGATGTAAAGTCTGAGTCTGTAGACTTTACAATATGGGTCTGAACATATCTGCTTCTGAACAGATTTAGCTTTAAGGTCTGTACCCAGTTCAGCTTCAGCATAGAGTTTGTCTTCTGGTTCATCATTCACGTTCAATCTGGAATTAGTGAGAGTTGACAGACTTCTGATGTAGAACAGACTTTGACACTAAAGTGTGGCAGTCTTCAGACTTTGAGTCTTGAGTCTGGCAGTCTTCAGACTTTGACACAGAAGTCTAGAAATCTTCAAAATATACTCTGGACATATGTTACGTTTAGTCTTCTGGCCGTCTTTTGACTTTGATAATATCCTTTACGTGTTCTATTATTTGCATGGTCTATTACTCAATCATCAAACATGTTAGTAGCCTTTGATTTATTTTGTCATCTTCAAAACATCATAAGGGATTTCCATAACACACAAGTCAAGAGAGACAAGTTGAGAGAGAAAGCTAAACCTGGGATTTTTGTTGGCTACAGTTTAGTGTCAAAAGCTTACATGATCTATCAACCACAGACAAGGAAGGTGATCACTAGCAGGGATGTTCAATTCTTAGAAGATGAGAAATGGGATTGGACAAATGAGCCACAAGGCAAGCACAAAGAGGTCTCATTGGAACAGGACGAATTGGTGGATGGTGTTCCAATTAGAGGTACTAGATCTTTGACTGATATATATCAAAGGTGTAGTGTGGCTGTTTTGGAACCTACGGGTTATGAGGAAGCTAAAAGCGATCAGAGGTGGATGAATGCAATGAAGGAAGGGTTGGCTATGATAGAAAAGAACCAGACATGGGAGCTAGTGGAGAGGCCTCAAGATAGGAAGGTGATTGGAGTAAAATGGGTTTTCAAGACCAAATTTAATCCTGATGGCTCAGTGAATAAGCATAAGGCCAGGTTGGTGGTGAAGGGATATGCATAGGTTTGGGGAGTTGATTTCTCAGAAACCTTTGCTCCCGTGGCAAGACTTGATACAATTAGAATGATTCTTGCTTTGGCAGCTCAACAAGGATGGAAGGTATATCAATTAGATGTGAAATGTGCATTTTTGAATGGAGTGTTGCAGGAGGAGATTTATGTTGAGAAGCCAGAAGGCTTTGTCACACCAGGCCAGGATGAGAAAGTTTATTTGTTGAGAAAGGCTCTTTATGGCTTGAGGCAAGCTCCCAGAGCATGGTACAGTAAGATGGATGAGCACTTGTTGGGTCTAGGTTTCAAGAAAAGCCTCAGTGAATCCACTCTATATGTCAAGAAGTTAGTATCTGACTTAGTGGTGGTGTCTCTTTATGTGGATGATATGCTGGTGACAGGGAGTAATAGTGCTCAGATTACTACATTTAAGCAAGAGATGATGAAGATGTTCGAAATGACTGATCTTGGTGAGATGTCATATTTTCTAGGAATGGAAGTTAGGCAAACTCAGAATGAAGTTTTTTATCTATCAAAAGAAGTATTTGAAGGAGATCCTAAGCAGATTCAACATGGAGGAGTGCAAGAGTGTGAGTACTCCAATGGGTCATAAGGAAAAGCTTCAAAAGGAGGATGGATCAGCACCTGCAGATGAAAGAGTTTATAGAAGTTTGATTGGCTGTCTTATGTATCTCACTGCAACTAGGCCATACATCATGTTTCCTGTAAGTGTCTTATCTAGGTTTCTTAATTGTGCAAGTGAGTTGCATATGGAAGCTGCAAATAGGGTGTTGAGGTACTCAAGAGGTACTCTTTCATATGGGATTAAGTTTTGTAGAGTTCAGGAGTTTAAGTTGCAGGGGTATTCTGACAGTGACTGGGCAAGATCAATGGATGATATGAGGAGCACTTCAGGTTATTGCTTTACATTTGGGTCGGTATGTTTTTCCTGGTGTTCAAAGAAGCAGGAAATAGTGGCTCAATCAACTGCAGAAGCTGAGTTCATTGCAGCTACTACAGCTGTGAATCAAGCATTATGGTTGAAGAAGCTAATGGATGATCTGCATATGCAGCAAGAAGAAGACATAGAAGTGTTTGTGGATAATCAAGCTACTTTGGCCATTTCACAAAATCCGGTATTTCATGGAAGGACAAATCATTTTAAGGTCAAGTTTTACTTCTTGAGAGAAGTGCAAAAGGCTGAAGAGGTGAAACTGGTGTACTGCAATTCAGAAAACCAGATTGCAGATATATTCACGAAGTCATTTCATGTTGGTCGATTTGAACTTCTCAGGGCAAAGCTAGGAGTGTGCAGTACTTGATTCAGGAGGAGAGTGTTGATGTATCAAGACTGCACGTTCTGTTTTCTTTTCTGTTTTGTTTAGTCAGTTTGTTGGTGTCCTGTTTTCTAGGGGTTGGTTAGTTGTTGTTTTACTTAGTCAATCTTATCTTGTAGGAGCAGTTAGCTGCACGTATTTTAGATATTCTGGTTTGTTGCTGGTTTTGTGAACCAAGCAAGCCGTTAGTGGGCAACGTGGGTTTGTGGTTACGTTCTAGTATGTATTTTGAACATTTTCTTTTTTTCAGTTTTCTGAACACGATGCTCTGTTTCTGCTGTCAACTTGTTCTCTGTTTTTGCTGTCAACTTGTTCTCTATTCTTTTCAAAAAAACAACAAATGAGCTTAGCTTCTTTAGGGAGAACGTTTCAACCAAGGTCACGCCGGCCGCCTTCAACTGGCCTGCATGCCATGTCCGACGGCGGCTGTCTTCCTCTCCGGCATGTCCAGGACATGTGTCGATCACTCATAGGTATTGTCAAATCTGTCGTTAATCATCACACCTAATGTAGATTCACAGATATGACAGCTTGTAAGAACTATGCGCGACGAAAACTTGAGTCGCTGTTGGAAAATAAATGGTGCACATTGACAAGTAGTAGAAGTCTATGGCGAGCTCACCGTCTTCTCGTCAACTGGATCGGAACTAGGAAAGGGATTATGGTCAAAACTGAAGGCTGTTTGTGAAGACATAACGTGGAAAATCTCCAGGAAATATGATGAATGGACCGCTTTTCTTCATGCCATGTTTTTTTATGTGTGTTCCAAAGTTACGTGTATTTATGAGAATTTATTAACTGGAAAAGTTCAAATTTTGCCAACTCACATACTTTGAAATTTCTGAAATCCAAAACTTCTGAAATTTTGCTCACGATCCAATATTTATATGTAAATTTACATATTACATTTTCATAATTTTTGAAAATCTTAATAATATATTTCAAGTTTTGGTAATGTTTGCACGTTCTGTCTTTTTTTTTTTTTTCCTGGAAGAATTTGCCGCCCTTTAGGAGCTTTATCCAGATATTCCCCTTGGGCTTATGCAATAATAGTATTGTGAAAAAGGTTTATTCGGAGTTATTTGACTATGCTGCAAGGTAAATAATCTTAAGTAGAAGCTTTAATTAGTACGTCTCTTCTATTGTTGTATGGTATTATTTATGCAAGATTAGAATTCTTCGCAATGCATGACACTTAAAATTGATGAGACAGCGTGTGGATATTTTCTTTTTAAGGGCAATAAATAAACTAGGACCCATCTTGATGAGGTATAATTTTGGCCACATGATAGTTGGACTTTTATGTCACATGGTACAAACCACTTGCAATGACTTTGGACTCTTATGTATCCGATAGTGATACATAATAGTGACCTTTATGGTCTTGGATTTAGAACATATCCTGTCATCCATGAGAACAAGGGAGCTTGTTTATTAAAGATAGAAAATCTCCATGGGATGATCAACTTAACAAAATCAAATTCATAATTTGTCACTTTAACCCGAGAGAAAAACTTTATAAATAGCCACCTAATGGAAAAGCAAAATGTGCCAAGCCAGAGCTACCAAATACCTCTCCAATATTCATAATGAGGAAGGCCTTTCTTCTTGCTTGTGCTCTTTTGATCTCGTTCGCTCTTCTCCTCCTTCCTTCCACCGAAGCTCGAGCACTCCTTCCAGGTGAAGACCTTCCGGGTGATCTCTCTCTCTCTCTCTCTCTCTCTCTCTCTCTCTCTCTCTCTCTCATGTTTCGAATCGATGTGATTGGTCAAAGAAATACAATTAATCTTCTATCTGATGATGTCAGCAAGAATGGCACCACCGGCGACAGAGTGCTCAAAATTTCCGCATAAACCGTGCACACCGGTACGACCTCCAAGATGTGGTTATCAGAGACGTTGCCCTCCGGGAGTTAGTCCTACAGAGCCATGAGACCATGCAGTTAGAGTAAGCCGCTCGTGACGGCCAAATTGCATCATAATAATATGAAGTACTTTCACGACACCGTCATGGTGAATGAATAAAGAAGCTGAGTGAAGTCAGTCACTTGATGGAGCCTTTTTTCAATACCTAAAAATGAATTAAGGATGAATACTAAGTAGAGGATGCAATTTAATGTATGAAACGATAAAGCAATGAATGAATCGTCTAGTTTATGGTATGTATCTTTTGAAAGGAAAAGGGAACAGCGACAGAGCTTGTCACAGGCTTCATCTTCTCTTTCAAATTGCAATATGATGAATTATCTAGATGTAAGTGCAATGAAGTGCTTGTCTAATCTGTGAAAGTAGCTTCCAGGAGTTCCTGAATTTCTTGCCTGCCTGGGATTTTCTTCATCGAGGATGGAGAAGTATCTGTCTCATCTCTGTTTTCACCACGAATTTTTCATATCTTAGCTTATTTTGAAAACAAATAGGTGTGGCTGTTTGGAAGGGAATGATTAATAAGGCAATCTGTAGCATTCATCGCTAAAGAGTAAAGAGTATAAACTATGATGCAAAAATTTTCCAGTCCGAGAAATCCTCCAGTAAAATCGAAGCAACATATATATGATCCTTCCATTCACAGTCATATAGTATAAGGTGCAAGTTCAACATCTTTGTGTTCTAACCAAAATTGAGCTTGGTCAATTGAGGACTTTCCAGCTTGAAGAAGTTAATTACAGAAAAGAACTCTCGCAGAAATGGCAGCAGACTTTCTTCGAAACTGATAACAACTTGGCATATAATTGGCTTCACATCAACCAAAACTAGTTAAACGAAGCAGATAAATTTGCATTGCATTTGAGAGAAATCAACCACAACAAAAAGAGGTTCCCAATGTTTCAGGGCAAGCTTTCTCATTCAGTTCTGATTTCATAGAACAAAACCAATGTCAAAAGAGCCAGACCATTCCTTGCCAGAAAATGGCCAATCTGAAGTCCGTCTGGATCTTAAACAGCATATACCCCAGCATAAACTTGCAAGAGAATGAAAGCTTCATCCAACTGACCATACTTCATTTACTTCATTTTTTTCTTATGACTCAACAGTAGACTCATCTTGATGTTCCTCTGTACGAGCAAGTCTTGGATTAACGCGGTGAACCTGAGCCCAGCTGACATGCATCTATCGTTGGATGAAGCGCGCCGAGTGGAACCCACATAATCCTACGATGCATGTAAGTCGGGCTATATTATTTACATACTTGATGGTTGGACGCTGACGTTACACCCAATTTTGCCACTGCACTTACGGAGAAAATTGAGTGGGCATTGCAAGATGATGTACCTATCAGATTCTAATAGGGCCTATAGTGGGTGAATTAAAACCTCTCTTTCGTCAACTCACTAGGATTAACTCAATTGAGATAAGGTCTCTACGCACCCTCAATTACGTTGATATAGTGCCAAGTGAATTGACAACACTGCACAAGATATTATGTTCATATCGAGCATCGTTACACCCAATTTTGCGACCGCACTTACGGAGAAAATTGAGTGGGCATTGCAAGATGATGTACCTATCACATTTTTGTCAATTGAATCCTAAATATTCTCATTTTTGCTAATCGAGTCTATCCAGAAAGTATTGAAGTGGACCGGCCAACATAGACGGCGGTGTTGGCGTGGATGATTGTTGGGAAAATATTTTTCTTTCATTCATTTTTATAGCAATACAAGCGATCATTTTTTAGAAAAAAAAAATTTCAAATTATCCATTTTTCGTAAAATAAACAGAGCCTAACACAAAGAAAATGAGGAATAAATCCACGTGACAGAGAATATCCTAAAAAAAGGGAATAAATAAAATTAAAATCTTTATGCTTGTCACGCGCGAATTTAGAATAAGGTAGAGTGACAACGTGGGTAATCTTTGCGAGATATATAATTGCGTAATCAGAAAAAGCAAAACAAGCTTTATTCCTAATCCGTTCATAAGCATGGGTAAACGGAAGCTACTGATGCCTGGTGGAGCGACAAAGAGGACATGACTCCCTCCTCGAAATTTAAACATTTACAATACTTAAGCAAAAAGGTGGGGGTACAAATGTCTCATCGACTCTTCAGTCCCCCGGGTTGCTCCTTCGGTACCGTGGTATTACCAGACCACTTTGACCATCGAGATGGTCTTTGTATACAGAACTTGCTCTTTTCTATCCACAATCTGAGTCGGGCTTTCAACATATGACGCACGGTCATCCACGTCCAATTCCTTGAATTGAGCACGTGAGCCGGGTCAGGCTCATACTTCCTTAACATTGACACGTGAAAGATGTCGTGCACTTGTGCCAATCTTGGCGGTAACGTAAGACGATACACCAGAGTTGCGATTCTCTCAAGAATCTCAAACGGACCAACGTACCTTGGACTCAATTTTCCATTCGTGCTAAAGCGCGAAGTTCCCCTCATTGGTGACACATTCAAAAAAACGTAATCACCAACTTAGAAATCCAAAAGCCTTCGACGCTTATCTGTGTAGCTTTTCTGATGACTCTGAGTGGTCTTTAATCTACTTTTGATCACTGCCACGGCATCCACTGATTGTTGAACTAACTTTGGGCCTATGATCTTTCTTTCCCCAACTTCATTCCAACACACCGATGTTATGCACGCTCAGCCATACAATGCTTCAAATGGAGCCATTTGGATACTTTGTTGATAAATGTTGTTGTAGGTGAATTCTACGAGATGAAGTTGTTTTTCCCAACTTTCCTTAAAGTCTAGTACACAAGCTCGCAACATATATTCAAGGGTCTGAATTGTCCTCTCAAACTGGCCATCCGTTTGAGGATGATATGATGTACTATTCTGAAGCTTTGTACCTAAAGCACCCTATAAGCTCTTCCAAAAAGCGGCGGTGAACCTCGGGTCTCGATCTGAAGTGATCGTAACCAGCACTCCATGTAATCGAACTATCTAACGCACGTACAACTCAGTGTGCTTATCCAAGTTAAGATCCTTTCGCACTACAATAAAATGAGCCGACTTTGTCAACCTATCAACTATTACCCAAATCGAATCATTACCTCTCTGACTCCTTGGTAACCCGGTCACGAAGTCCATCATGATATGTTCCTATTTCCACTTTGGGATTTCAAGAGGTTACAAGAGTCCTCCCGGCTTGCAATGCTGAGCTTTAACCTGTTAACACGTCAAACACTTTGCGACATGTTTGGTGATGTCCACCTTCATACCAGACCAACAATAGTGTTGACATAGATTCTAATACATCTTGGTACTTTTGGGATGAATGCTGTAACTACTACGATGAGCTTCAGATAAAATATCCTCTTTAAGCTTCGCATCGTTAGGTACAACTAATCGTCCTCGAAAATTTAGTGTTCCATCTTCAGAAACCTGAAAGTCAATTTTCTTCTCTTCAATATCATCTTGTAAAATTTTCTAAACATTTGGGTCTGTCGGTTGAAGTAGCTTGATCCTGATCTACACATTTGGCTCAATTTTGAGGGTAGTCATAAGATGAGAAAGGTGGCCTACCTCAAATTTGAATACCAAATCTCGAGCTCACTCGATTAGGTTCCACTGCTTAACCAATAGGTAAGCAATTGACGACTTTCGACTCAAGGCGTCGACGACCTTGTTCGCCTTTCTTGGGTGATATAAAATATCACAATCATAATCTTTAAGCAATTCCATCCATCGACGCTATCTCATATTCAATTCTTTCTAAGAGAATAGGTACTTGAGATTCTAATGGTCCATGAAGATCTGAAATTTCTCCTCACACAAGTAATGCCTCCAAATCTTCAACGCAAATATGATAGCTGCGAGTTCTATGTCATGCATCGGGTAGTTTAGTTCATGAGGTTTCAACTGGCAGGAAGTGTATGCAATAACCTTACCATATTACATCAATACACAACCCAGTCCTCTAAACGATGCATCACTATAGATCTCGTACCCTCCAGGACCAGATGGAATTGTCAGCACAGGTGCGGTAGTTAGCTTTTGCTTCAACTCTTGGAAACTATATTCACACTTGTCTATCCATACGAATCTCTCGTCTTTCTTCAAGAGTCTTGTCAAAGGTGACACCAAAGCTAAAAATCCTTCCACAAACCATCTGTAGTAACCTGCCAAACCTAGAAAACTTCGGATTTCTGTCAGTGTTGTTGGTTTCGACTAGTTGATCGCAGCTTCAATCTTGCTCGGGTCCATAGAGATTCCTTCGCCTGAAATCATGTGTCCTAAGAACGCAATACGAGTCAGCCAAAACTCACATTTGCTAAACTCAGTGTACAACTGATGAATCCTCAAGGTCTGGAGCACTAATCTCAAATGATCCCCGTGCTCCTCAGCACTCCTTGAATATACCAAAATACTATCGATGAACACGATCACAGACTGATCTAGATATCCTTAAATACTCCGTTCATCAAATCCATGAAAGCAGCTGGAGTATTCGTTAACCCAAATGGCATCACAGTGAACTCGTATTGACCATATCGAGTACGAAATGCTGACTTTGAAATGTCTTTTTTCCTGATCCTCAGCTGATGATATCATGTCCTCAAGTCGATTTTCAAAAATATCAACACTCCTTGTAACTGATCAAACAAGTCATCAATCATCGGCAATGGATACTTGTTCTTGATCGTCACTTGATTGAGTTGGCGATAGTCGATGCACAAGCACAACATACCATCCTTCTGTTTCATGAATAGAACTGGTGCTCCCCAAGGTGATGCACTGGGACGTATGAATCCCTTATCTAATAATTCTTGCATCTTCACCTTTAGCTCCTTCAACTCTGATAAAGCCATTTGGTAAGTAGCCTTAGAGATTGGCTCTGTCCTGGGGGCTAACTCAATCACGAACTTAATTTCTCTCTCTGACGGTAATCCTGGCAATTCCTTCGGGAATACATTTGGGAATTTTTGCACAACTGAAATATCTTCAATTTTCAACTCGTCAACTCTCGTATCCACGACAGTTGCCAGGTAACCATGGCAACCCCCGTCTAATAAACAGGTTGCCTCATGCGACGAGATTAGGGAAATTGAGAGTCCTCATTGGTTCTCTACAAACTCGAAGCTCTCATCCTTTAATGGGTTAAACTGAATCGACTTGCGATAGTAGTCCATTTTAGCTCGTTACTTGGTGAGCCAGTCCATGCCAATTATCAAATCAAAGTCATACATGGCTAGGACTAATAAGTCTATTTTCCTCTCTCGCTCACCAATCTCTAACTTGCAACTAGAACAACCCAAAGCAGACAACACTTTATCCTTCAGAGGTGTAGATATGCTAACAATAGATTCCAACAACTCAGGATTTATTCCAATCAACTTAACATACTGCTCGGCAATAAAGGAATGGGTTGCTTCCAGATCGAATAAAGCATAAACAGGATGGTTGTTCAACGAAACCATACCAGTGATCATGTCAAGCGCGGCCTCTACCTGGCCTTAAGTAATGGCATACATCGTGCCTTGAATTGGGGGTCGGAGTTGTCCTCCTTGATGTGCATTCTGAGACGCATACCCTCTGATTTGTCCTAACAGTGGCAGCAACAGCAACTGCGGTTGTCCTCTTATTCTTCTCGGACAATTCCTGGCTATATGACCCAGCTAGCCACACTCAAAACAAGTGCCTAACCTAGATTAGCATGGGGTAGATTCGTGTCGCCTTCCACACAAGCAACATACACCATTCTAGTTAGGCCTAGACTTGCCAACTCCACCTTTTCTGCTAGGCGGGATATGAAATCTTCCTCCAACCATGGGCCTCTTCCCATGTCGGATTGCATCTTTGTTCGCATTAAATCTTGACCCAGATGTGGCGGCTCTCTCATTCTAATCTCTCTCGATCATCTGGGCCCTCTCATATAGGTCATTGTAACTCCTCAAATTCAGCAAAATCAATGTACTCTTCAAGTCCGGCCTGAATCTATCTCTAAACCTTCTTACTCGGTTCACTAGATTCTCAATTAGTTCAGGAGCATATTGCAATAGTTTAGTGAACTTCACCTCATATTGATCGACAGCTAGGGAACCTTGGCGAAGATGCTGAAACTCTGCCATCTTCATATCTCTTGCAGTCTCTAAAAAGTACTTACCATTAAAAGCCTCAAGGAAGGGGTTCCACTCCGGGACAACACCTTTTGGAAATACTACTCCTTGGGTGATTCTCCATCAAGTATTTGCAACTCCTTCCAATTGGTAAGTTGCAAGAACTACCTTTTCAGTTTCATTGCACATTAATAGTGCAAAAGCTTTCTCAAGTCTTTGGCTCCACAAAGCAGCAGCTTCAGGATCTCCTGCCCCAGTGAACTGAGGTTGATTCAACTTTAAGAATTGTTCCACCAACTTGTGAATCGGTCTCCTAGTGACTATGATTCCTAGCTAACCTTCGACGGGCGCGGCGGCAGGTGCGACAACGGAGGCGGCTTTAGCGACAGCAGGAACAGCAGCAGTAATGGTGGCTTGAGCGACGGCTTGATTATGGGCCTACTGCCCAATCAAGTCCCTCATGGTCTCTAACGACTACAAGATCCCGTCTACTTGGGGATCACTAGGGTTTGCTACCCTAGCACCAACAGTAGGTGGTGCTATTCCACTAGTGCTAGCCTATGTTGGCGCCCTACCCCTGCCTCCTCGAGTACCGATCCTAGTCGGTGTCCTACCTTGAATTACAAGCCTGACAGATCTCTTACTCGAAGTTCTCTGCTCCTGCTCACTCATGGTTTAGTCTTTTTACTGAAACCTGTCTTCCAAATCCACACCGGATTAGAAGATGAGCTATCCACACTCAACAAACAATTCTACCACACAATTATCACCGACATGCACTAGTCATGAAGTTAAAGGCCTTTCCTACTTACTATCCCATATTCATCGCACCTTAGCACTCCAATTTCTAATGACCACGCTCTGATACCACTAAACTGGGACTTCACGTCCCGATCCTCCGAGCCCATGCCTATCCCTTTTTAGTTGATATAATAGGGATGTCTCAAGATGCATCGCCAATCCATTCATTTTATATACGCATGCAGAAGCAGATACAAATCCCGAGACGATAAAATAATGGGATAGGAAAACAGTGCCATAAAATTTCGTACCACACTAACCACACTTATATATACACAACACAACCAGTTATATATAATACAAGCCAAACCAAAATTTGTGTATCCAAACACATAAGGTTTAACAAATAGGGGGTGGGGTTTTCTTAACACTCTGGCTACTCATCCTCGTCCTCTTTGATCTCTCATTCTTTTAGACTCCAGCTGGAGCCTACTGCTGAGTACGCCGAGGAATCTGGATCACCAAGCTTGGGGTCCTTCGCATCCACCACCAATCCGTCCTTAGGGTTTGCCGTACCCTTTCCAAAAGCAACCTCCATCACGTACAAAGGTATATCAGATTCTGGTACATGGCCCACCTTTGGCCATTATGATAATGGCGATACCATGACTGGTATTAATGAGGTACCTTTTTGGTTAACCCTGTATCAACCCAGACAATGGATTTCACCAGTACATATTCAAGACCCTTGGGGTACCCATGTATTGGGATGTGATAGCTCTGTTCGGTAAACTTCTTAGGTTGGCCAAAATGATCGGGTGAGGCTGCCATCTATGGGCCTGAAATGTTTATCTCATAATGAGGTGAGATGATGTTTCAATGAGTTCTACCCCCTTTAGACCCGATTAGGAAGAAAATATGCTCTAAGGGCTGCCTAAGCACAATTAAGCGTTAGAGGACTTACCTTGGACTCAGTTCTTTTCTATAAGTCAATTAAATTAATAAATACTGAAAATTATATCTTCCAATCAATCAAGTCGAACCATTGATCAATCGACTTAGTCGATTACATGTCATCGAGACCATCATACAATCATTTAGATTATCCATTCTCAACTCTTAGTTACGGTCCAACAAGCACGACCTAGATTTAGTGGTAATCATGGCCCCACCGAGCAATTTTCTAGATTTGGTGGTAATCACAGCCCTACCTGGCAATTTTCTAGATTTTGTGGTAATCACGGCCCCACCTGGCAATTTTCTAAACTCGGTGGTAATCACGGCCCCACCAGCAATTTTCTAGATAAATACCCACATTATCCAATTTTTGGGATAAATCTCCATAATCACTAATTTCACTCAATTTTCACAACTCGGTACTCAAATAAATAAACAAATAGCACGATAGCAATCAATATGAAATTCCGGTCACCGGCCATCCCGGTTGAATTTTCGGAAAATAATTAATTACGGAAATTATTAAATAAATGCAATAAATAGCATAAATGCAAACTTAGGCCCAATAAAGCCTAATTGGAAGCTGAGATGGGCCCGGAAAATTTTCGAACCACTCTAGTTAAATACTAGAGCTTGTCTAGGCTCTAATTGCACTAACTATCCACCTAACATGCATCAGTAATTAATTAAATTCATTAATCTAATCTAATTTAACCATCTAATCCATCTTAGCTTAAACTAATCAACCCCTAAGCATAATTAAACTACTAAGAGATGATTTTTTACCAAAATAAAAAAGCTACTAAGAGAAGATTAGTGAGTTAAACTCACTTGTTAAGCGATCCGGTCGATTCAAATCGACGGGGACGCAACGGGGCTAAACTTTCTCCAAAACGGGCCTAGCTTTCGAGGCTGGGAACGTCCTCAAAACGGGCCACGAACATTAATGGAAACCCACTTTATTTGCTTCTGTTCTTGGCTGGTTGGTGGTTGAAAAGGCGGGGTGGTGGCTTGATTGAGGCGGAAATGGATTGAGGGAGCAAAACTGGACCTAGGTGAGACTCGGTGGAGCTCGAACGGCAGCCGGCAGTAGCTCACGGTGATCCAAGTGTCCACGGCAGCTCGCTGGGCTCGAGTAGGAGGTGGTGAGGCAACGCGGTTGGGCAGAGGGCACGTGTGCGTGTAGTGGTGGCGCGCGAGGACGGCAACGGTGACGGCAGTGCGTGTGGCAGGGATGACTGGCTCGAACAACCTCCTTGCTGGTTTTCCTCTAGAAATCTGAAGCTTTCAAGGCACAACAATAAAGAAAGAAAGGTTGGTCTACAACTTGAAGGAGAGAGGGAGAGATAAGGAGACAATTGGGCCACCAAGGCTTTAATCTTCATCCAATTGGTCCCCTTGACCAATTCCCTCTACCAGCTACCTTCCTTGGCCTCAAATCACCCACTAAGGCCTCAAATACAACCTTTGAAATGGTCCAAAAGCCATAGACAAGGGGGAGCTACGAATTTCTCAAGAATTTGGTTTCAATTGGACATTTAATCCTTCTTAATTCAACACAAACTGGCCTTTATAAAATTAACCAACACCTCATTGATCTTATTGATATTTTTCATCACCAATTGATCCCACTTACTTCCCAATTGTACGATCAAAAACGGTCCCTGACTTTTTCTGGACAAAAACGGCCCTAGGACAACTTTTTCCCAAAAAGTCTTGATTTGCAGAAAAATCTTCAGAGGCCGAATCAACGTTCCTAAAATGTCCTGTGACATGACGAACTTTCAATTTCTGAAATTGGATTCAAATTCGCAATTAATTCAATCCGACGCGATTTTAGCGTGACCTAAATTACTGAGTAGCTTTTAGAAATTTTTAGTGCAAATGACTTGTGGTCGATTTTCTTCGAACCACAATGAATCTCTTCGACACATTGGCGACTCTCGGTGGTTGTAAAAATCTCGAGATTTCAAATACGGACATAAAATACCAAAACGATAGAAAAATCAAACTAGTGCCGATCGGTGAGATTTTATCACCCACGTTTAACCATGCATCTTGGTCAAACCGATCTATCTCTGATCTCTAATCAATTTTTAACTGTGTCGTAATGATCTCGGCAGATGTGCACGGTCGAGCAACCGATTCTTGGTGGAAACCGAGATCCTGATTGTATGGGCGAGCAGGATTGATGGGCTATCGTCATGTTCCTTAAATAGCTCGAAGATCTTCCTAATTGATTCTGTCCAATGGGTAGATTGGAAAAATTCCTTTGGTAAGTGTCAATGGGTGTGATGGCATAAAGGAGTATATAAAGAAGACATTACAGTTGTTCGAGTGCGTGCACGATAGAAGAATTCCAAAGTCTGAAGCTCCTTGTTCTTGGTCAATTAAACTGTTGAGTGAAATTTTGTACGCAAAAGAGAGTCTATATCTTTGAGAGAGCTTGAGGAAGTGTAGTAGAGTCTCTACACTGTGGAATCAAGGAAGAGCTTTACTATAACAACTCTTTTGTTCATAGTGAAATCCAACCGGTGGGCTGTCAGTGCGGAAGAGTGGACATAGGCTTGGATTAAGCCGAACCACTATAAACTATGTGTTCATATTCTCTTCCCTACGCTCTTTTACTTTGATCGTAACTCGTTTTGTTTACCAGGGATGAATTTCCTTTTCATAATCTATTGTTGAGAAGTGCTTCACACTTATTTCATAAAATTATTTTTGCACCTATTCACCCCCTCTAGGTGCTCGTACTAGCTTTCACAGTTCTACAACGGTAGCCTTCACGAGCATGAAGTCGTATTGCCCACTGCAGAAAAGGTTCACGTAACCCGAAGCTTTAATAATTACCAAGTGACCGAGCAGCAACTTCCAACATTACTTCTCTCTATCTTCCTCCTCCTATGTGTCTTAGAGAGAGAGATAGAAAGTAGCATCAGAGCAACGATGGTGGACGTGCAGTTGGCACGTGTTAGGGAGGGAGATGCACATAAGGATTTAGAGTTTGCTAGTGGCACATGTGAGGGACGCCGTGCCTATTCAGTGATATATTATTGGCATGCTGATAGGACTATATTTCTCATTTTAACGTATTGGTACTTGCACGATTTAGCTCCCAATTTTCTCTTGAATCTTTTTCTTCTTCGGGAGAAGGGAACATTCTCTTGATGTTTTACATCCAAGGGATGCCAAGATTCGCACGAGATCAAACAAAGCAATTTAAGGTGTTACTTAGGACCTAGATTTGTTATTTTTGCAAAGAATCGGAAAGATAGTCATCACGTGGAGATTATCAGCAAAGAGAGGTCATAGAGGGAGGTGGTCAAGCTTGACCATGGAATAGCATGAGATCCATATAATCCTTGAAATAAGCTCACATTATCAAGTCCATGCTAGGCTAACATGGAGTCAATGATCCCCTTAACATGCATATTTACATACAAATACGCTTTATATTCACTAGTACAGCTAATGAGGTGTAATTAATCAATGAAATTGTTTTTTTTTTATAACTGTTAAAAGTTAGGTTCTCAGAAATAACTGATGATTATGCTTATTAATATTTATAATATTAAGGTTTTGTTAAAAAATGCTTCCGGATTTTCAAGTGTTTGTTTCATTAGAAAATAAATCAAATGAGAAAAACATTTTCTATAAAGTGAAAATATTATAAAATAGGAGAAAATATTTTTTATATTTTAAATAAAGAAAAATATTTTCCTCATTCACTCTCTATTATTTCACATATTTATTAGCCCTCACTTCTCTTTTTCAATTTGAAAATTATTTTTATTTTTATACTTTTTTTTCCTTTCTCGATCAGTCGTCGGCTACAGTGATGACATCAAGCTCGCCGGCCTCTGATGAGCTCAGACTTGTCCATTAGGCGTCGGGCCCACTTGCTTTAAATCAGGGTCCTTAAGGTCAAGCACAATCAAATGCATATATAATATGTTTAGAAGACACCCTTGCTAGCCTGGGCGTACCGGCGGACGCGAGGGGCATCTTTAGCGAGCATCGATATAGTAACGCGCCACATGTATCTATTAAAGCTTCGTGCCCCTCCCTCCCTGACCGCCATTGTATCTTCTAAATGATTTCTTCCGCGCTCTAGGAGCCCTTTCTGTCGCCTGATCTTCTGCGGCTAATCTTCTTGTTGGAACTGCCATGCGTGCGTCATTTTGAATCCTCCCTCTTCTTCGGTCATTGTGGTTTCCGGGTTCCATCAGATTCGCCTTCCTTGGAGTATATAAATTCTTAACTCTCGTTTTTACACAAAGAAGGAAAGAAAGCCAGAAAGGTAGAAGAAGTCGAAACAGGGGGAAATGGAGGATAGTGCTCTGTGTAGAGCCTCCAAACCGGTAAAGTGCGTGGTGGCTCCGGAAATAAAGTCCCTGGTGGCTCGGGTCCGTCGGCACTGCAGCTACATAATATTCTCCGACTGCCACGTTGGTGAACTTAATGTTGAAGTTAAGAAGCTGGATGACACAAAGGATGAGGTGCAGCGATCCATCGATGATGCTCAAAACAACATGAAGCTGATCAAAGGCGAGGTGGCGAGATGGGTGAACGAAGTGGGGAGCGTCGCTGACGAGGTGCGTGACGTGCTGGATTATGACAGAGAAGCTAAGAAAACTTGCTTCTATGGGTGGCTTCCCAACCCAAAGGCGCGATATCATCTCGGCAAAAAGGCGAGCAGGAAGGTCAAGGACATCCGGGAGCTCATTGCACGGGGTCAATTCAAGGAGGTTTACTCCGAGAATCCTCCGCCAGGGCTTGTTGGCGGTGCTCTCTACGTGAATTCGTTGGCCGGTGATGAGGGCGACTTTATCACCGATTCGCGAGCTTCCATCTTTCAGGGCATAATGAAAGCTCTGAATGATGAGAAGGTGAAAGTGGTTGGGGTCTATGGGCCTGGCGGCGTGGGGAAGACTATGCTGTTGGAGATAGTCGAGAATAAACTTAGGCAAGAGAGGGGACCGTTCCGCATGATCGTTAAAGCGGAAGTCTCGCGAACTCCGGATTTAAATAATATCCAAGGCCAGATTGCTGACGCCTTGAGTCTGAATCAAGGACAAGGAAAGCCAACGGGGAAGAAGAGATCTTCTGTTTCGAGATTGCAGAGGGATCCAAATGAGAAGGTTCTCATAATATTGGACGATCTGTGGGGAGCACTTGATTTGAAGGCGGTTGGAATTCCTTTGGGAGATGAGAGCAGGAACTGCAAATTGTTGCTCACTTCGAGAGATAAAAGTGTGCTGGAGCAAAAGCTACATGCCGAACAAACATTTCATCTGACAAGTTTAGAGGAAGACGAAGCTTTCAAGCTATTTGAAAAGATAGTCGGCGACAAGCTTAGAGACGATGAGGAATTGAAAGTAAAGGTAGCTCAAGTGGCAACCAAGCTTGTAGGTTTGCCTCTTTTGATTAACTCCGTTGCAAGCACCTTAAAATGTAGTGATGTGTCCATGTGGGAAGACATGTTAATAAAAATAGAATACCCACATAATGAGAGAATAGTGAAGTGGAGTTACGATCATTTGGAGAGTGAGGAAGCCAAGTGCTTATTCTTGCTTTGTGGTCTTATTGGTGGGACCATTGAAGTCGAACTTCTGCTAGGACTAGGCATGGGTTTGGGCTTGTTTGGGGGATTCGATAACAAGATGCAAAGTTCGAGGAATAGATTGAATACGATGCTCAATAGCCTCCATTCCTTTTGTTTGTTACAGGATGGTGGCGATGGTAAGGAAAATGTGACCATACATGATCTTTACAGCGAGGTGGTTGTCTCGAATGTATTTAGTGGTCGGAATTCCTTAATGATTAACAACAATTATGGCTCATGGCCAAAGGAAAAGCGTGAGAAATGCTGGGCATGCTTAGTTAATGTTGGCAGTGGTAGGCTTGCTGAGCTAATGCTGCATCGGTTTCCCCACGTGAAGATACTTATGTTGTCGGAACAATACGATAGGGGAGATTGCAGTAAAATAGATTTCACATACATGGAGGAGCTCCGAGCCCTCTATCTTTGCTCCATGCGTATCACCAGTTTACCTTCCTCGATGGAAATCCTCGGGAATCTCCAGTCATTAAGTATAAATTGCTATGTGGGGGATGTGGCAAATATTGGCAAGCTCAAAGCACTGAGGATTCTCAGCTTTGCAAAGTCTCGAATTTCTAGGTTGCCTAAAGAAATTGGGGAACTAACGAATTTGAGATCGTTGAATCTAAACCATTGCTACTTGCTTAAGATAATTGAGCCTGGAGCCCTAAAAGGCTTAATAAACTTGAAAGAGTTACATATGAGGGGAAGCTTTGATCGATGGATGGGCAAGCATGAAATGACGTCAAAATCGTGTGGTGTTGGGCTTGCTAAGTTGAAGAGCTTGACAAAGCTAGCATCTCTAGAAATATTGATTCGTCAGCCCATCATACTCTTGGAGGATGGTGACCTGCCATTTGGGAACCTGATCAGATTTTGGATCTGTTGGAGAAATCTTTCCAGAATATTTTGAAGCTGACAAAACGTTTCTATCAGTCTAGTCTAGATATCTGCAGATCGTCTAGTTTAAAAGTCTGAAGACTTTCTGATCACCAGACTCAAGATTCAAGACTCCAGACTCAAGACTCAAAACTCAAGACTATTCTCATTGACAGTCTTTCCGATCAAGTGACGAAGGAGATCCAGAGCCGAAGTATATGGCTGAGGATTTAATCCTATTCTCTGGATAAGATCTTTTTGGTTGGATAAATATAACGGATTCTTTTCTAGATAAATTGAAGATCCGATGGTCAACAAAATATTCTTGGAATGTTCTATTCTTGGAAACCAAGATCCTGATTGTATGGGCGAACAGGATTGATGGGCTATCGTCAGGTTCCTTTAATAGCTCGAATGATCTTCTTGATTGATTCCGTCCAACGGGTAGATTTGAGGAATTCCTTTGGAAAGTGCCAACGGGTATGATGGCATAAAGGAGTATAAAAAGGAAGACGTTCTAGTTGTTTGAGTACGTGAACGATAGAGAAATTCCAGTGTCGAAGCATCTTGATTATTAGTCGATTCATTCTGAGCAAAATTGTATACACAGAGAGTGTCCATACTTGGTAATACCTTGAGCAAGTGTGGTAGATCATCTACACCTAGAAATCAAGGAATATCAACATTGTAACATCTCTTTGTTCATAGTGGAATCTAGCCAATTGGCTGTAAGTGCAGAAGAATGGACGTAGGCTTGAATCAAGCCGAACCACTATAAACCGCGTGTTCAATTCTTTCTTTCCTTTACTTAGTCTTACGTTGATTATTACTTATTGCAAATTCTTCAACTGTCTAAGTATTGCGCAATTATCAAGAAAAATCCGTTATATACCTATTCACCCCCCTCTAGGTACTCGTACTAGCAATATCAATTGGTATCAGAGCTCGTATTCTTACTTTATTTGAAGTGTTTTACTTTAGAGTAAAAGATCCATGGCTAGTATGCTAGCACCAGGGGTGGTGGAAGGGCAAAGCAATACCAGACCACCCTACTTTGATGGAAATGATTACAACATCTGGAAGATTAAGATAAAAGCTTTCCTACGATCAAAGGATCCTCTAGAATGGGACGTTGTGGAAAGAGGAATCACTCCTACTGCTGCATCAGTCTTTGAAAGAGGGAAAGAAACTGTTGAGACCAGCGGAATGACTCAGGAAGAGATAAATAAGAGACAAGCACTCGATGCAAAAGCAATTTACTCTTTATATTGTGCCTTGTCTCCAACTGAATATAACAGAATATCTTCTTGTGTTACAGCAAAAGAAGTATGGGACAGATTACATATCACCTATGAAGGAACAGATCGAGTGAAGGAGACTAGAATCAACATTCTCCTCGGTCAATATGAAGCCTTCAAAATGAAACCAGGAGAATATATAACTGACATGTTTAGTCATTTTACAGATATTGTCAATGGTCTTGAGAACTAAGGACAAAAAAATTTCTGATCCCATGAAAGTGAACAAGCTACTGCGTGGACTCTCCAAAGATTGGAATCATATAAAGACTTCAATAAGAGAGACGCAAAGAATTATGCCTCTATCTGTCGACAAGCTAATTGGAACTCTTCAGTCTTATGAAGTGGAACGAATTAATGAAGACGAAGATCCAAGAGGTAAGAAATCCATTGCATTAAAATCAAATGATGATTCTGATGATACAGATTCAGGAGATGATATGGACGACGAGGAGCTTGCTCTCATGATAAGAAGATTCAGAAAACTAAATAGAAAAGGAAGAAGGTTCAACTCAAAGAAACAAAGTTTCCAAAGACAGCAGACCAAATCTGTTGATGATGAGGAACCAAACAAAGATGTAGTCTGCTTCGAATGTAAGAAAAATGGACACATCAGACCCAACTGTCCTCTTCTGAATAAGAAAAGAGGAAAAGCTGAGAAGTTTCGAAAAGCTCTCAAAGCCGAAACACAGGTGATACGAAATGTGAAGAAAGTGATAATGAATGTGCCAACATATGTCTGATGGCACATTCAGGCTCAAACTCAGATTCTGGATCAGACTCAAACGGTGAATTTGAGGTAAGTGATTTCAAAATTCCTGTCAAAGTTTCTAAATACATTGATGAACTGTGTTTTAGTCTTAAGACTTCTCTCAAAAGGATTTCCGAACTTAAAAAGGAAAACTCAGTTCTAAGACAAAAGGAAACCATTTTAGAATAAAGAGTTAAAGATTTAGACTTGAATGTTTCTGCTCTTAAAGAAAAAGAAAATAATCTTTTGAAAGAAAATGTTTTCTTAAAAACGAACTTATCAAATATTTCAAAGAAATTTTCGATAGGATCCGAAAAGCTTGAAAAATTTCTTTCAGTTCAAAGACCTTACTTCAATAAGTCTGGTCTAGGCATGACAGCAGAAACAATTCCCTTGATTGATTTTCCTAAAGTAAAAGAAAGAATTAAGAAAAGACAGTAGAGAGAGGCTTACAAAAATCCTTTCAAGAAAGTTTTTGTAAAGTCTGTAGGTCGAAATGCTTTAAGGTGTTCAAAGTGTAATAGTCAGGATCACTTTGAAAAAGAGTGTCCTATGATTTGGAAGCCTGTTAAGAAAGTATGGCCTAATAATGCTTATCCTACTAATACCAAAGGACCCAAGAAAATTTGGGTACCAAAGAAAGCTTGAGACTCTTTTTTTAAAATGCGAGTCTCCGTCAAGAAAAAGGTAAAGTGGTATCTTGACAAATGGATGTTCAAGACACATGACGGGGGGAGACTCAAAGTGCTTCATAAAGCTTGTTCAAGTAAACGGTGGAAATGTTTCATTTGGAGGAAACGGCAAAGGAAGCATTGTGGGATTTGGAACTGTGAAAATTGGAAATCTCACAATAAGCAATGTTTCTCTAGTGGAAGGACTCAACTATAACCTTCTCGATTAGCCAATTGTGTGATACTTGGTTTCAAGATCTCCTTTCAAGAAGGAATTTGCTATGGAATCGGTAAAGACTCTACTCGTCTTTCATGGGTCGAAGACATGGAAATATCTACCTCTTAGACATGAAATTAAATGAATCACAATGCCTAATCTCAATTCAAGATGAAGCAAGCTTATGGCACGAAAAGCTTGGTCATGTCAATATGAAGCAATTAGCCAAAATCTCATCAAAGCAGCTTGTTCGAGGTCTACCCAAATTACCATATCAAAAGTCCGATCCATGCACACCATGTATTCTGGGAAAGCAGGTAAGAAATTCATTTAAGCTAATAAATCATGTCTCTACTAATCATGTACTACAGTTGCTGCATATGGATCTCTTCGGACCAACCAGAACCCAGAGTATTGGAGGATCAAGTTGGTAAGTTTGAAGAAAGATCAGATGAAGGCATCTTCCTTGGATATTCTACATCAAGCAAAGCCTACAGAGTCTATAACAAGAAGAGCTAGTCGGTGGAGAAGTCAATGAATGTCAAATTTCAAGACTCTACGCAAGATGAATCCACTTAAACTCAGTATGAAGAGTCTAAATCTACTCTAGACCTTCCAAAGCTCACAACTCAAGAAATGTCTCAGACTCTGGAAGACTAGCATCAAGATGTTCATGAAGATTCAAATAAAGAAAGAGATCATCATCCAGACAAATCAACCAGTAACTGGAAGCATAAGTCCAGTCATCCCAAAGATCTCATTATCGGCGAAATTAATGAAGGAATTCGAACCAGATCCAAAAGATGTGAAGAGTCTAGTCTTTGTGGCTCTCATTTCTGAAATTGAATCAAAAAGCATAGAAGAAGCTTTATCTGATGAAAGCTGGATCGAAGCTATGCAAGAGGAGCTCAGACAGTTCAACACTAATGATGTCTGGGAATTGACATCTAAACCAAAAGGTAAAACTGTTATTAGAGCCAAATGGGTGTTCAGAAACAAGATGAATGAAAAAGGAAAAGTCGTACGAAATAAAGCAAGACTCATGGCCAAAGGATACACGCAAGAAGAAGGATTAGACTATGATGAGACTTATGCTCTTGTAGCAAGGTTAGAAGCTATTCGTCTATTACTTGCGTTTGCTTGTTATAAAAATTTCAGGTTATTCCAAATGGACGTCAAAAGTGCTTTCCTAAATGGATTTATCCAATAGGAAGTTTATGTGGAACAACCGCCTGGGTTTGAAGACCCAAAGAAGCCAGACTCAGTCTTCAGACTTAAAAAGGCCTTGTATGGTTTAAAACAAGCACCTCGAGCTTGGTACGACAGACTGAGTAAGTTCTTATTACAGAATGGTTTTGTCAAAGGTAAAGTAGATACTACTTTATTTATCAAAAAGGAAAACAAAAGCTTTTTACTTGTTCAAATATATGTGGATGATATTATTTTTGGATCCTCTAATGAAAGTCTATGCAAGAAATTTTCTAAGTCTATGCAGGATGAGTTTGAAATGAGTATGATGGGAGAATTAACATTCTTTCTTGGTCTTCAAATAAAGCAATTGAGGGAATGAACTTTCATTTACCAAGAAAAATATGCTAATGATCTTGTCAAAAGGTTTGGATTGAAAAATTGCAAGAAGACTGACATACCAATGTCAAGTTCTTTAAAGATAGACAAAGATGAAGAAGGGAAGAAAGTTGATCAAAAGCTGTACAGGAGCATCATCGGTTCACTTCTTTATCTTACTGCTTCTAGACCTGACATTTTGTTGAGTGTTTGCATCTGTGCTAGGTTTCAATCAGATCCTAGAGAATCCCATCTTAGTGCTGCAAAACGTATTATTAAATACGTTGCTTCATCTTCAAGCATTGGTCTTTGGTATCCTAAGAATGGAGACTTTAATCTTCTGGGATATTCAGACGCAGATCTAGCCGGCTGCAGAGTCGATAGAAAGAGTACTTCAGGAACTTGCCAGTTGCTTGAAAGCAGGACAGTGTCTTGGTTTTCAAGGAAACAAAGCACTGTAGCTCTCTCAACAACAGAAGCAGAGTATGTAGCCCTTGGAAGCTGCTGTTCGCAAATTCTATGAATAAAACAACAGTTACAAGACTTTGGGATTGAAGACTCATGCACAGAAATCAAATGCGACAACATCAGTGCAATCAATTTCACCAAAAATCCAATTCTTCATTCAAGAGCAAAGCATATAGAGATTCGACATCACTTCATTAGAGATCATATTCAAAATGGAGAAATCTTGATTCAATTTGTTGATTCAAAAAGTCAACTAGCAGATATATTCACAAAGCCTTTGGAGAAAAATCAATTCGATTTTATCCGCTCCAGACTTAACATTTTGAAGCTCGAAGAAGTTAAAGTCTAGAGACTCTCCAACCTTCAGACTCAAATCTCTCAGACTCTAAATCTCTCAGACTCAGACATTTATGACTATAGACTGTAAGTTGTTACTTTATCTAAACTCGAAAAGATATGATCTTTTGTTCAGTTATTTTGTAGTCTTCGTGAAAAACGAAAACTTGTCTTTTCAAAAGGATTAATTTTGGCAGTTATTGATTTCGAAAAGTGGTATTTGTACACTTTCCTTGTGCCGATTGAACTTCTCTTTTCAAAACTGAGTTATATATATACAGTTTTCATTTTCAATCTTCAAAACTCTAAAAAGCATTCTCCTGCCAATCCGGTTTCTACTTCGTGTTCATCTTCGAGAAAGTTGTCATCTTCTCTTGGGAAAGCAAGTAAAGGAATCTTTCAGCGACAAGAAAGGATGTCTTCTTCGAGGAAGTCTTCAAGAATCGTGAACAAGGGACTATAGAGGATGAAAGAGGGACCTACCCATTTCGATCTCACCGAAGAGGAAGAATTATCGAGTCAGCAACAGAACCCGACTCACTCTCCACCACGTCACTCAACGCCATCTACCCCACATGATGCGGGTCAACAACCCGAGGGAAGAGATAATCGAGGACGCGACCCAATAAGAGTCCAAAAACCCTTGTTTATTTACAAACTTTACGTGCGTTGAAAAGTGCGGGACACCGTTGAAATACGTGGATGATTTTCTCAAAGATAAGCATTATGGGAATGAGTATATCTTTCTGAAAAAAAATGGAGGATTTGGGAATTGCTCCCAAAGGTAAAGCAGAGGAAGCACTTGCGAATATTCCCAGTGACCCTCGTATGTCGGGACCGAATCTGATTGATGGGAACGACAATGATAAAATGTTCATTGATTTTCAACCTAGAATGGGTATTGCTGCAAAGGTGAAGGGAAAGAGGATGGAGTTATTCAAATCAAAGGAACAGGAGAATTTGTTTTTCAGACTGCTGAAACGAGGGGTGATAAACCCTAGGAGTGTCGATTTCGATTTCTTAGATGCTGTTAATGTGAACTTAGGGGAGAAGTTCAGTCTGCTTCAACTGGAACGTTTTTGCACTGATACCACAGATGGTTATGCACAACTGACTGCGTATTTCTATTCGAATCTCAACTTTATAGATGTGAATAGAATATCATTCAGTGTTCGAGATCAGGATTATGTGTTAGACGTGGACATGTTGGCAGACATAATTGGAGTTGAACGAGGACGTTATCAACCAATCAAAGTCTCAGTTGCTCGTGCCTCATTGGAACTGGTCAAAGACAGAGATGCAGAAGGAAAAATCATCTATTCAAGGATGCGTGCCATCAATATCGTGCTGCACAAAATTGTGATAAATTGCATCAGGCCCAAGTCTACATCAAAGACTGATATATCTAATTCAGAGGCAAAATTGATGTACGCAATCAACTCAGGGATGAAGTTCTCTCTTCCTCACACTATTCTCTTTCACATGTACAGAGCAATGTTGAAGGACAAGGGACAATTGCCTTACCCAGGTCTGGTGACCAAGATCTTCAGACACATGAATATTGAACCACCACAAACACTTTGTGTTCGACTGTGCGATAAGATGGTGGTAGGTTTGAAGATGTTAACGAAGATGCGTCTGCAAGAACTTTCCAAGACAATGGAGAAATTCAGAGTGAAGACTCCAGTTCCGTCTGCTTCAAAGCGAAAAGGGAAGGAGGCCATTGGTGCCCCATCCAAAAAGAAGAGAACTCTCATCTTGGAGGATGAAGATGAGGAGGAAGATCTCATAATCACTGCCTTGATAAGGACCAGACGTTCTGTTCCCCAATCGACAGAACATCAGAAGAAACAGAAAGAAGAAGAGGAGCAAGCCAAGAACAGAGAAGAAGAAGAGCAGCAAGAGAGGGAGAAAGAAGCTGAAGAAGAAGGAGAAGAAGAGCAAGAAAAGTCTGCAGCTAAATCTAGAGAGAAGGGGAATCAAGATACAGAAGAGCATGATCATCACTCTTCCCCTTTTGATGTCCTAGAGACAGGGGGAGTTGGCGAGCAAAGGTCCACACCTCATGCTGCCAATAGTGAAGGTCTAAGACAATCTCCAGCAGATCCAGAAGAAATTCAGGCTTTTCAATTGCCTAAAGAAGGACACAATACGTCAACACCAAATCTGCAAGACTATACAGAAGCGCCAACGTCTGCATTCACTCCATCTGAGAAAGCAAATGCAAGTACACAGACGGACAATTCTGTAGATTTTCGTCGTATTCTAGATGTTCTTTTGGAAATGCGGGGCCAAATCTATGCTCTAGACTGTGAGATTCAAACCATAAAGAATGCTGGACAAGCATCTTCGGTTACCCTGGAGGACAAAATGAAAGACCTCGCTCTACAACTTCAAGCCAATGCCAAAGGAGAGAAGGTAGCTCAACTAAGGGAAGACTTGAAGAGGCTAGAAGGAGTAGTCCAGTCCATGGGAGATTTCCGATCGTGCGCATTCCCAAGCGGATTCGACTCCTTTCTCACCTTTTTAATGATGACAAAAAGGGGGAGAAGCAATTTGAACCAACCAACCAACTTTCTTTGAATTTAAATTTATTTTTGTGGTTGAATATGTTTGTTTTTTAGTATGACTTGAGTGAACTTGGGTGTGAACTTGAATTTGACTGAATTGGCTGTGAATTTTGATGCTTGACTGTCTGCATTTATATCAAGTGTTGTTATATGGTATTACTCATGAAAGACTAACCAATTTTCTGTGGATGCAGAGTCTGGTTGTTTTGTTAAATCTTTATGAAATTTGACTGAATTGGCTGTGGATTTTGATGCTTGACTGTCTGCATTTATATCAAATGTTGTTATATGGTATTACTCATGAAAGACTAACCAATTTTTTATGGATGCAGAGTCTGGTTGTTTTGTTAAATCTTTATGAGATAACCATATTGCTTGAGAATTGTTTTTGCAGTCAAAGTGGTTCAAATCTACAGGAAAGTTTTGTCACCATCAAAAAGGGGAGATTGTTGGAGAAATCTTTCCGAATATTTTGAAGCGACAAAACGTTTCTATCGATCTAGTCTAGATATCTCGCAGATCGTCTAGTTTAAAGTCTGAAGACTTTCTGATCACCAGACTCAAGATTCAAGACTCCAGACTCCAGACTATTCTCATTGACAGTCTTTCTGATCCAGTGACGAAAGAGATCCAGAGCCGAAGTATATGGTTGAGGATTTAATCCTATTCTCTGGAGAAGATCTTTTTGGTTGGATAAATATAACAGATTCTTTTCTAGATAAATTGAAGATCCGATGGTCGACGAAATATTCTTGGAATGTTCTATTCTTGGAAACCAAGATCCTGATTGTATGGGCGAACAGGATTGATAGGCTATTGTCAGGTTCCTTTAATAGCTCGAATGATCTTCTTGATTGATTCCGTCCAACGGGTAGATTTGAGGAATTCCTTTGGAAAGTGCCAACGGGTATGATGGCATAAAGGAGTATAAAAAGGAAGACGTTCTAGTTGTTTGAGTACGTGAACGATAGAGAAATTCCAGAGTCTGAAGCATCTTGATTATTAGTCGATTCATTCTGAGCAAAATTGTATACACAGAGAGTGTCCATACTTGGTAATACCTTGAGCGAGTGTGGTAGATCATCTACACCTAGAAATCAAGGAAGATCAACATTTTAACATATCTTTGGTCATAGTGGAATCCAGCCAATTAGCTATCAGTGCAGAAGAGTGGACGTAGGCTTGAATCAAGCCGAACCACTATAAACCGCATGTTCAATTCTCTCTTTCCTTTACTTAGTCTTACGTTGATTATTACTTATTGCAAATTCTTCAACTATCTAAGTATTGCGCAATTATCAAGAAAAATCCGTTATATACCTATTCACCCCCCTCTAGGTACTCGTACTAGCAATATCGGGATCAACATAGGAAGTCTTGAGGGGTGGGGATATGAATGTTTGGCAGTCATGAAGCTCAATTTGGAAGGGTGCAATCGTATTCTTTCGAGAAACTAGGTTAAAAAATCTCTGCAAAAGACTCAATACTTTTATTTATGTGAGTTGAGTGAGTCCAAAGAGAGTGCTCACAAGTTGTGCACCGAAGGATTCCAAGATCTGAAGGCTCTCAACATTAAAGACAGCTACTCAATCAAGTACATTGCTAATTCATCCTATGGCCTCCCTCCTTTTTTTGAAGTTAGAGTCTTTGTTCCTTGAAAATCTTATTAATTTGGAGAAGATATGCCATGGCCCTATCGCATCAGGGTGCTTCAGCCATTTAAAAACTATGTGTGTCGGATAGTGCCGCCAATTGAAATACTTGTGGTGTATGTTAGATATGCAAAGACTTATCTAGTTGGAAGAGATTAAAGTGTGGGAATGTTACTAAATGCAATCCATTGTCACACATGATGCAGGAGAAGATATAGTTTATGTTGATAATAGAGTTGAGTTGCCTAATGTATGCCGTTTGGCATTGGGTGAGTCACCAAATATGACGAGCTTTTGCAGTAATATGACGAGCTTTTGCAGTAGAGCCGAAATCACATCAGAGGATACTCCTCCTCCCATCTAGGTAATTTGTTTTTTTTTTCTTTTCATTTTTTCCCTTGGTCAATTTGTCCTATTAGGATGAGATGATATTGGTTTTCACTCAACGTTAGTACATATTGCATTTTTTTTATTATTTGTACAATTTTATTCACGATTTGATTTACAAATAAAAAAAAAAATCCTCTCAAATAGAACATAGACCATATTATAGTTAGAGGGAAGCCTCTTTCCATGAATTTTTTTTTTTAATAAATTTTCAACATTAGATAATTGCATTGATAACTTGGGTTTCTACTGTGACTAATTTGTTACTTGTATAACATTCTTAATGAGATGAAAAAATAGTGTACTGAACGAAAGAAAGCGAGAATGAATCTTGAATGATTTAAGAAAATTCAATAATTTCAAAATGGAGAAAGCAACATTTAGAGATTTGATAAATGGATGGTAAGCAAGGAGCCACGTAACAAAGACAATCCCCATAATTCATGTCTTGTCCAACATGCAATTTGTAACTGATTCCAACATGTCATGCCAAGTTGCCAACGTCAATGTCAGCATCACTGTGCAATTGAGCTGCATTGACAGCATGATAGGGGTGAGGATATCCTCATGAAAATGATTTCGCTTTTCATGGAAGAGAAATTCATTCTTTTTTGTACTTTAGCCCAAGTATTTCACTTATTTTCTCATGAAAATAGCTTTACTTGCAACATAACTCACCTTTGATGAGTTTCATTGTGGCGCTTGGTCAGGTTCTATTGCCTCGCTTGAAATCCTTAGTAATGGATGGACTCCTTGGTCTGGAAGAGATACTCTATAGTGAACCTTCATTAAAATATAGCGATTTGACATTGCTAAAGATCAGACAATCTAAATCCACGTCGAAGAGTATTATGAAATCAAATTGGATATTATAGCTGCTGAATTTGGAGTCAATGGAAATTGAGAGCTCTCCAACAGAAGTAGTTTTTGACTTGGAGGAGCTAGAAGTCACCAGAGATGCCGAGATTCTCTCTCGGCTAACGGAATTGAGTTTATCTTGGTTGCCAAACCTGCGGTGCATATGGAAACAAGATGTACAATTACAAGGAATATCAATATTTCGGAACCTGAAGAAGCTCTCCATCAATAGTACGAGGCTGTCATTTCTCTTTCTGGTGTCTGTGGCTAAATGTCTTAGAGAAATTAGAGCCATTACAGTGAGGGATTGTCCAAATATGAAGGCAGTGATTGTGGATGAAGAAGGAAGAGATGAAGAGATAGATGATATTATAGAGTTCCCATTATTAGAGCAACTATCTATAAGTCGGCGTTCCACGGAGAAATTCTTCTCATATCCTTATGGAAAAAAAGAGCCAATGGCCACTACTTCAGATTCACAAGATGCTTACTCCGATTCTTTCTTTGATCAAAAGGTACAAATCCATTCTCTTGAGATTGTATCCATACTAGCCATAGGCACTTTAAATTCATTCTTCCATTTATTAGTTAAAGTGTGTTCATAATTTATAAATACACTAGTAAAGATTCATTCTTCCATTTCATCAAATAGATTGGTAGGATTAGGCCAAATTGTCAAATTTTTCATAACTGCGATCTGACACATAAATCTTATGAGCAGGTGAGTTTACCAAGCTTGAAGGTGTTATACTTTCACGAAGTAGGATCCTTGAAAAGGATATGGCATGGCGAACTTCCGAGAGGTTCCTTATGCAAATTAGTCACCCTCTCCCTAGGTTGTTGCTCCAACCTACTCAATATCTTCCCCTCCACAATCATAGGGAGATTGCTCAACTTGAAAAGTATCAATGTTGAAAATTGTCCCTCCCTGGAATCATTATTTGATTGTGGGTCCTTTGATGCAAATACTAAGCACACAACGATTTTGCTCCCTGAATTGGAACTTTTGACAGTGATGGAAGTAGGAAAGCTAAGATGCATGGTGAAAGGCGACTCCCAAATGATTTTGGGTTTTCCTAGTCTAAAAGCTGTCGATGTTGAAAATTGCTCCAACATGAGATATCTCTTCCCCAATTTCATAGCCACAACGCTAGGGAAACTCGAGAAAATAAACATTCGGCAATGTAAACAAATGAAGGAAGTGGTTCTCGAGGAAGAAGGTTGTCGATCAAAGGCAGCTGTGACAAGTTTCCCTTCCTTAACACAACTAAGGATTTTGCAGTGCCCTAACTTTGGAACGTTCATCCAAAGTTCTAGAAGTGTCAAGAGGCTGCCTGTGATGAGTTTCCCTTCCTTAACACGACTAAGTATTTTGCAGTGCCCAAATTTTGGAGCGTTCATCCAAAGTCCTATAAGCGTCAAGAGGCAGTTAGGCGAGAGGGTTGAAGAAAATGATGAATCACTGCAACTGTTCAATGAGATGGTCTGCTCTATCCCTTACTATGATCATTTGTATTCTTGTGTTATCATGTTTTAGAATGAACAATGTAATAAATTTGTCCTACTTATCCTCCTTTCTCACATCATCCTCGTGCAGGTCACATTTTCCAATATAACGAGTCTAAAAATTGAAGGCCTTCGGTGCAAAGAGCTATGGAATAATAAAATTCCCATCGATTCCTTTCAAAAATTGGAATCTCTTAGATTGAAGGATTGTGACGACCTCCAACATGTTGCCCCATGTTGTATGTGGAAGAGGCTGCAGCACTGTCTCATAAACCTAGAAGTGATTTCATGTTGTTCAATCGAGATCATATATGAAAGTGATGAGATGGATACAGAGGGTATTAAATTGAGGTCGTTGGTTTTGCATGATCTTGAAAACTTGGGGTGCATTTGGCAATCTGATGGTCTCCTAAATGTCTTGCTCCAAAACTTGAGAAATGTAGAGGCTGTGAGGTGCTCCCGTTTGAAAATGCTTTTCACTACCTTTACGGCGAAATTTCTCGGGCAAATCGAAGAGCTGGTGGTGGAGTCATGTGAAAATATGGAGCTAATTGCTGGCAAAGAACAAATGGAAGAAGCAACCGGCACGACAATCGCCTTCTCCAAGTTAACTGCTCTTAGACTTTTCAAGTTACCGAAATTTAGGAGCTTCTTACCTGAGAAATACTCTCTGAAATTCCCATGGTAAGAGGACTTCCCCATCCTTGCAATTCTTGAGTATAGTAAGTTGTGGAACAGTGGGGGATCGAGGAACTTTTGACTGGTTAGATCGTGAGGACCGAGTAATCATGGATGCCATCCTAATCAGTTGTCGCAGCTAATGCACAATTCTCAGAGGGACCCACATGAATGCTACATCACATGGCCCTCAACATACTACTCTCTTCCATAGTCTCCACATCTGATGATTCTTTGGATCTTCATTGTCCTCTCCGCTGCCCTCCATCCACCAACAGGCGCCGCCGAACCCTGACCACTTCCCGACTGCCAACATTTCCGCCAAGCCGCGAAGAGGTTTGTAATGCCGGAGTGCTCGAACTTTGGTCATGACTATCTGCTTCAACGACTTCATTCCTCGACGTTGCTTTTGTTATCTCCTTACTCCTGTCCGATGTCAATCGCTGTAGCTAATCATTCTCCATTCAAGTAAACCACATATGCTCTATTTCCGTTTCTATTGCTACTGTCTCCGGGCAAATCGATTGTAATTAAGGCTGTATTTATGATTTGAACTAGTGCTTCTTGGCCAAGATGTGTACCACCTGTTTAATGAAATTCCTAAACTAAGTCGGTGGGTATTTTTTATTCAGTTCTTGATCGAGAATTCCCTTCATTACTAGATTGTTGATTTATTCTGGTCATATAAGCGTGTTTGAGTTTCATTTCTTCATTAAAAAAAAAAAAACCGTAGGTATTCAATTCGAACTTATTTTGAATCTGCCGGAACCTTGTCAATGTATGCCGAGTCGCCACTGTTGTTGTGGTCCTGAGCTAATGTTGATTGGTCCTTGATTTTATGCTATTCCACTCAAGTAAGCATGTGTAGTGATATAAGAATGTGTTGTGGTGAATTTCATGTTTGCTTGGGAAAGAAATTATGTCATGGATGAATGAAATTCTACTAGAAATTGATTCGTGATGCTGACCCTATCTTGATATGTTTGATTTGGTGTGCTTTTGATTCCAACCTGAGGCTAGTTTGGTTATGGGGATCATATATGTACATGCTAGGAAAGTAGTATGGAGAATCTCATAGCATTTAGCACGAATTCGGGTCATCATCTCCGAACTTGAATATGCTAGAATGAAGTACTGCATGCTGACCATGATTGTTTTGTTTAAATTTGGCACTAGTTTGGTCTTGAATTGATGCCATTTTGATCAAGGAGACTCATATGCGCTTAGAGGAAGATATGGCTTCAATTCATTTCAATTGGTCATCAAAGGATCACAATTTGTCTTGTATGCTCTATTACAATTTTAAACGTGTGCTGGAATTTATGGAATACGCATGACTTAGATGGATTTTGACTTAGTTTGGTTGCATTTTTTGTTGCTTGTGGATAAGTGATATGTGTGTGCATGATTAAATTGATGAGATGTGTGCTTGATATTGCCATCGGAGTCTTGGCCTGATAAATAATTTGGAGGACTGATGTTAATTGAAGCTTAATTCCTTAATTCTTGCAATTCCAACACAAACCCTCTACTAGTACACATATTTTGAAGGTGATATGGTAGACTATCCATATACGAGGAAATCTCTCAACAAAGCTGGTCAATGAGGCCCTTGAAATATCGCATGTACAACACTTGCCAACGAAGTACATGTGTTCTCTTCCTTTCCTCCGATGCTCACCATTCAAGGCTTATTTATGAGAGCTATTGCCTAAATCTAATTGATCATTTAAGTGTGCATTTGTGCCAACATACCGTCCACAACACCAATTGCGACCTACTCATTCATGATGTCATCTCCTTCCTCGGAGTGTTCACCTACCACTACTATTCAGAATGATGTTTGAAAGATATGACTTTTGTTTTCCTCCCTCCCTCATGGAATTCGCAAAAGCATCGGGAAGATTAGTCACCAGCACTACCAGTAACCTGCCCTTGAAATCCATTAGGAATCCATATGTTCCATCAGGACTAGGTGCATAGTTCCGATTGTCTCTCCTATAAACCATTCTGCAATGGAGGTGCAAAGCTCCATCTATCTCCTTGCAGCAGGTCTCTCTGTTGCTAATAGTAATTGTTTTTATGACATTGCTGCTTGTAGCAAGTCTCCCGATTTGAAAAAGTTCAATATTTTCCCTCTAAGAAGTTTATGCTATAAATCTCAATATGGAAAACACTTAGCCAAGAAGAACTTGATGAACCATTTGAATTTATCTTAATGTCCACACAATAACATCAACTCATCTGAAGCATTTTACACAACAATAGCATTGCGTGACCTTTCCACAACTTGCTTTAATTAGTAGAGAGTATCCATCTAAATCACAACTTACTTTGTCCTGCTCATGAATGCACATTCTACTCATTATTTTCAATTTCAGCTACTCAAAACACTGCGATTTAACAAAAAATCACTTGAAAATTTTGTTATATATCATTGCATTTGCACACTCTCATAATTGAATGCTACTAATTTTACATAGTTTATCATGCCATGAGAGCATCGGCATTGGGAAGAGTGATGGGTGATCCGAGGATTTTGCCGCCCACATCGGGAAACATTTCAAAGCCAGTCAAAAAACCGACTTTACGGTCTCTGCTCACATGGATGGGATACCGCATCAGGTGCCCTCTCATTTCCTTGGGATCATGTTGGTCCTCATCCACATAAGCTTTCCAATTCCGTTTGGCTATTTTGTTCACCCTCTTTACACATTCAGTGCTTTGAGATTCCCTGAAGCTGTCCTCTAAATCTCCCAAGTGCTCCGCCCAAAGCGACGTCCTATAACCGTAAACCTGCATAGCATAAATCAACATAATTATACATAAGCTTAAGTTTGTGAATGAATGTCGTTGCACTCGCTCGAGCGTACGCTTTGTATATGCTATTCAGATGAGCCTAACCCGATGTAACTAACCTGGCCACGTGGATGCCTCTTTTTCCTGGCCCAAATGTGATGCGGCTGATAAGCCCCCATTGCAATTTATGTGTCTCTTGAGCCATCCAGAGATCTTTGGTTGATATTTGCTGATCCCACGATCACATACTCATCATCTACTATCATCCCTTTGGCACACACATATATCATGAATCTGCGATACTTCTGAACCAACGCCTGCATAAATAGAAACAACAACATGTTTCAAACCAAAGTCTTTTTACCACTCATGAAGCCATAGCTCTTAATGACTTCATTTGTTTTGCTTTTTTAACATGTTTGTCAAAGGAAGAATCCATGAGAAGCGTATAGACATATAGCACGGCATTATTTTCGGATTGTTGATTCATTGCTTGGGATGAAGGTTGCGAAGAGGACAAGGGCTCCCGCTTGCCAAGGCAATAGAAGTTCAAGTAATCCAGTGGATGGTACTTGTGTGACAACCCGGCTTTTTCGAGAGCCTGTGCGATGATTTTGTACATCATCGTCATGGTTTGTCCCTGTTCACATTATCAATGCATGGATATGAGAATAGTGATTGTTAATCTTTTTATATCATCATATCTCTTGGAGAAATATACTAAAATGACTGAAACAAGGTCAGATCTCAAATTTTCCCCCTCAAGTAGCTAGACTTGGTCTGCTTGGATCACTTCGTTTTCTGCCTAACTATGTTCATCGTGTTATTAAGTTTCAATTTGATAGGACGTTATATTTATTGATATCCTGTTATAGATATGCATGTTTCATTGCTATTTCTTTGCAAGATGAAAGAGTTTATCCTTGATCTGACTAAGCTAAAAGAGAATTTCTTGCACTGCAGCACTAGTAGGGACACCCTTCGCCCACGTCAGTATCACTCTACCGACACTGAACCGCTCGTTTGCACTGATCTTGCTTGCAATCTTTAATGGCAGCTCCATCAGCACTAAATTGTTTGCCCCTGCTTGTCAAAACCATATGAAGCATTGGTTGCCATCAAAACTCTAACTCAAGATATTAGATGAGCTGAAACAAAACTAGAAAATGGAGGAAAATACCTAAATTTAAAAAGTTCAGAGGGTCGGTCTTGGAAATATTACATATTAAATCAGAATTCAGTTTCAATGTCTTATACAGTGAGTTGTAGTTATTATCAGCTAATACACAAACCCAGAGGGAGCAAAGTTTGTATACTCTTTACTAGAGGTATTGTTGCTCGCTCAACTCATTCAGTCAAAATGAATAGAAATGTGCATCTTATACCTGCATTTTAGTATGATGGCCAATAATAGGAAGATCAAAGAAAATACTGGTTTTCAATGTACATGAAGTGTTGTGCTAATCTAATCGCTTTCACATATGCCGTGTGAATGCTCGTCTACTTTCAAGTTCTTTCCACAGATAAAATTCCACAACCACAAAAAGATTGAAAGAAGCAACATTATCAATGTGGACTTCAATCTCTATTCAAAAACACTAAAGATTGTGCAAGAAAAAAGGAGAGTGACTTTCTAGCATAAGGAAAAAATTTCGAGTCATACATATATAACGGCCACTTGCAAATCTACAGGCATGATATTAGCAGCTAAAACCTACTTGCTTTGTGGCTTCTTTGACACTCTTCATAAATCCCTTTATAGATCCAAATCAATTGATCTAAAGACCTATGCCAACATAAAATAGAAGTGAAAGACGATCGTTACACTTCATTTTCCTTACGATTGAAGTCCCTTGAAAATGCCAATAAATTTCATGTAAATTCTCCCGACCTGCACATGCCAGTTTTTCGAGTCATGTTCGTGCTTGACTTGTACTTTTTTGTTGCCATCGAGGCTTGTCGAGGGAAAGAGTATCCACGAAATCCTTTCGAGCCTTAGGAGAGCATTCTTATGCCATGTCTGACGTTTTTTAACTTAAACTTGCGCCACTTCACCACTTTTCTCCATCTCTATTCGAAATTCTTCCATATGTCATATGCAACTTGTCCCCCAACTTTGCAGTGTAGATCATGCCACGGTCGCCTTGGGACATTGACAGTGGACTACAGTCATCACAGAAAAAAGCAATGATCACATGATTAGAAAATAACACATACATGTAATTACAATGCTAAAGGAACATTAATTTAATTACTATGAATGTGGGGTTGTGAATGTCATTCTTAAAGACAACGTCAAGATCACTGTAGAGTCTATGCTTAGGAGTGTCGTATCAGCCATAACATAGATCCAGCTTGCCAATGAAAGCTGTTATTTTACGATTGTTTCCTAAGGCTTGCGGGTTGAGAATCGTGCACTTTTGGTGGTGTGTGTATGGGGTCCCCACCACCTGGACTACAAAAGATCTATACACCAACAAATTAAACCAAACATTTTTGTAGGTTTATGCCAAATTTCAATCAAATGTGCAGTTGCTACAGTACTTTAAAATTCCCTATCAGTACTGTCCTAATTGCATGTCACTAGGTTAGAAAACACATGATAAGATCTAGGACAGCAAGAGACAGGTCAATAAACTTTTGTAGATTGTCTAATGAAAGGAAATCTTTCCTATGAAATCAAACCCGATTGGAATAATCAGGTAATATACAGCAAAAAGCAGTGCTTTTGCTGCAATCTGATGATGAGATTTTGATTAAGAATTGACCTGAACATCTAAGGATACATACATATTGCTCGAAGATGCTAAGTTTGGTGCTTGCATAATGAGGAGCAAGCACACAACAGACACCAGAACGTCGAAAAAACTTCTTCGTCTCTTTGTCGTGAGTTTGCATCATGCCATCATATGCGACAACGTGGCACATGCTGATTCTCAATTATGAGAGATATAAATAAAGAACTATCTTTTCCTAAGTCAATAAACATACAAATTTTGCCACAAAGGACATGGATTTGAAATTTGGCCAAATGGTGGGTTGCACCATAAATGAGGATACTTATTCAAGAAAGAGCCATTATATGACATATTCTCCATTTACATTTTGTAAAGGCAAGCTGAAAGAAAGAACTATTAGGGGTCAAGATCTTGTGTCGAGAAATAGAAAACTTCTTATTCTGTAAACATTCATTAAGCTGACAGTAAAAGTAAGAAAATCCTTCACTAACTGTGCACCATTAATAAAAGGACGATCCTTAGATGTGATGTCGGTGGAATAGAAATTGGTTCACATGCGGCTCTCATCACCGTCAATGCATTAGTTGTGACTTCCCGCCGCTCTATTACACTGGCCCAACAAATCAATAGTTATGGAAGCCACATGCAGACAAATTTTTCTCGTCCTGGTAGTACGCCGATCATCCGTAAAATCATAAAGACATTGTTTTAGCAATGCTTGATTACTTGCAAGCATGGTTTAGTATTACCGTCTTCAAGAGGGACTTGTCGTGTGAAGTCTTGTCATCCCAAATGAGCACGACCACTCAGACACCTTCCTCGGACTTGTACTTCAAGAGCTCCCCTACAGAGAGCTCTCCTCCATTCGGCAATTCCCTGGTGGGCTCTCTCACAAGCCTCACAGGATGATAAAATGGACCAACCAATGATGTAGATCAAGTGGTGGGCCTCCAAAATGGCATGGCATATATCTTCCCAGCACCTGCCTTACTCATAAATCTTCCCATCATTAAGCAAATTCTGAGGCAGCTTGTCCTCTGGGACATGGGCACCTTGCTAAAATGTCTCATCCCCACCTTTCCCTAAGTGGAAAACATGCATTCGGTACACCCACAAAGTTTGGCCTAGCCCCAACACCATTCTTGTATGATAGATTGTCATTTATTGGCCTGAATTGGATCGAAATGTGAAGTTTTGGACTGGGCTTGAGGGGGCTCCCGAAGTTGCCAATTATTGAGAACTAGTCATTGATCATGTTGCCGGACACAATCTTGGCCGTTGGTATCTCCATGACCCCGATGAGCTTGGTTCCAAACACGTCTTTGTTCTTCACATGAGACTCCACTTTCACGATCGGCTGCGCTAAGGAGATACAGAACCGCTTGTCTTATAGAGGGTTCTCGCAATTCGGAGGTATCAATGCCTAAATTTGGCCGACGATGCATGAATAAAATTACGAACAACGATAACAAAAAAAAATTGTCATACGCCCTAGCTCGAACGATAGAATTTTTTATTCCCTAGGGCCCACCACCGATTTCCCCTTCTCTCCTGAATTCAGTTAGGATAGCAATAACCAGAAGGACGTTTTCGTCATTTTGAAGCAGCGCACTTTCGTCATTTGCTCAGAGAAGTGCATGGAGGAATTTTTGGCTTTCGTCATTTGACGAGGAAGTTCTCGAAGCTGCTTCGCGTCCATAGCCTATACCGTCCTCTCTAGCTTCACCGCCGGCCGCCATCTCCACCGGAAGCCACCGCTGGTCTTGCATCTCCGACCGCGCCAGACGCACGAAGGAAGGCACACAACACACGAGCAGAAGAAACAAAGCTCGATCCTGGAATCCAAAGTTCGTTGTGGTTGATTCGAGGTTCGCCAGAGGTGAATCAACGTCGATTCCAGTGTTCACGACTTCGATTGCGGGTTCCGGTGTCGTCTGGCTGCAATTCCGATCGCGTGCTGTTCTGACCGCAAGGCGCTCCTTCGGTTCGTTCTTTCACTTCAGTGATCGGCGGAAGGTTGCCGTAAGTTCGAACCGCGTGGAAAAGGACGCCCCGGCTCAGTCGACCACCACTTTCGAATCTTCTCTCCACTGATTGAGCTCTTCCACTTCTTACTCTTAATCAAGCCCGAGTGTCGTCCTCGCGTCAAGCTCTGGGAATCAGAATCAAAGTTGCTCTCGCGTCGAATGAATGTTTGGACACTGCTCAGGAGGTGTTCGATGAAATGATATTTGGTTCTAAAGTGGTGGTGTGATTAATTGTCTTCACATTGCAAGTGGGATCATAAAATTCCATGAATTGGACCTTTGATTGTATGCGACGACACGATATTCTCCCGCAGCTATGTTCGAGAAAGCTGCGAATTTAATTAATGCGAGACAAAGGGCGTAGCGTTCCGTCGATGAAGCTCAAAACAACACCAAGCCGATCAAAGCGGGCGTCCAGAAATGGGTAGACAGGCGCGGAGATCCTTGCCGATGAGGCGCGCGGCGTGCTGCAAAACGACAGAAGAGCCAAGGAAACTTGCTTCCGCAGGTAGTTTCCCAACCTATGGGGGAACTATCGTCTTGGCAGGGTGGCGAGGTGGACAGCCGAGGCCATCCGGGCAATTGAATCGCAAAGTGAATTCCGAAAGGTCTACTACTAGAATCCTCAGATATATATCAATATATAAGGACTCAAAAGATAGTTTTGACTTTTGATCATTATAATGTAATTAGGAATTTTTAATTGACTATATTAAAACGATACCCTATTTCTTTTAAAGATAGTTTTCTAGTTCACCACCACCTAAGAGTTAGATATTTTTAAGCTCTGACTATCAAGTGCGTTTGATTTGTTAGACCTCAATGATTTTCTCGGGCAAATCTGTTGCTATTGGTATTTTTTTTTTCATGTACTTAGTAAAAACTTAAATAGAACAGTAACTTCAAATAAATGAATCAAGTAATTTCTACTCGGCATTCATAAATTTCATTGTTCACTTTTAGTTTTCTCTAAGTACGTTGTTGATTTCATACAAGTCTGGATTCCTCATTCAATTTGTCACTAGTATTTTCAATTTGTTTGTGATTTCAGTTTCCTGCATTTCAATTTGAGTTGTCAATTGTTTTGGAAAAGAATTCATGTATATTTAACAAAAAAGATAAATTGAGTGTAGAAAATCTCAGTGATCGAGCCTGACTTTCTCTCTCTCAATAAAGATTAAACTCAAACTGCTGACTTCAAAATTTTCTAGTCCGAATCCAAGGGAAGAAGGAACTCTGGAGCGAATTTTGCTTGCATAGTTCACTGCCTCAAAGGGATCGAGTCCACTAAAACCTTCCACTAAGAACAAGAATACACAATCAGCACGATAATCATCAATGCACCGCACGTAACGATAATCATTGACGCGTCATTCTAATATTTGCAAGATCATCTAGAAGTGGTTTTGCCAGGATAGCAAAACGACCGAACAAGAAGGAAGCAACGGCAGGACATCATCACTCGGAGTTTGAATTCAAGGAAACGGCTAGCGATGGCAATGATCTGAATCTGGCGTGCCTGAAAGTCTTTCTGGTGGGGACATCGCTAGCCGAAGACAACGAACGTGACTTGGAATCTCTGTCTTCTCCGAGCTCAGCGTCGAGGCAGAGCGAGCACTCCTTTCTTTGGTCAGATCAACAACAACATCCTCGCATGGCGGAGGAGGAGGGGAGAGAAAAGGGTAGGCTAGCGGAAAAAGCTGAAACGTTGGGGTGATGAGCTGATGGGCTGATGGGTCTGAGCTGGACAAAAAACCAATGGGTTGCTCTTGTGGGCGGTGCCGGTTGGACCAAATTGTCCTATTCTATTTGTTATTTATTTATATTTTTATTATTCTTTTTCTTTTGTTCTTTTTACTACCATTCATCGTTTTTATGTTTTTTCTTTTTCAATTACAATAATGCATGCTTAATTTATCAACTAAATTTCAGGTGTCCACAGTTACGAATATATGTACTTTAATGTATGAAAAAAAATATCACGCTATCCAAACAAACTATAAGACGATGTATTTACCGTTACGTCAAATCTTTGATTACCAAAGGCCATATCTGTTTCTTGATCAATAGGAGAAGTGGGCTAAAAAATATGGCACAATCCAGTTGAGTAGAACATGCATGCGTTGATGAAATATAAACCATTTAAAATAACTTGATTTATGACCCATATTCATATTAAGCCCCGATCCTATCTCGCCCATTTGTCAAGTCAAAGTCCCAAAAATCGCTGTGAAGGATTAAGCAAAAGCAATACAAGTGAAGAGAGAGATTGTGAGAAAAAGAGAGATGGCAAAGATTCTTTAGTGAAAGATGATTCCTTCATCTTTTTGATTTCCCTCTTTGGAGGATTCTTTTTTACTTTACTTAAAAGGTTCCAAATTCTCAGAAGTGTAAAATATTTTCCTCACTTTTAAAAATTATTTTTTCCAATGATGGAAAACATTTTCCTTGACTAGTTCATTTTCCGTGAAATGAATGCTGGAAAATCCGAAAAACGTTTTTTCGAAAGTTATTTCCACAAAATGAACAGACCGTATATATAAGTATGTTTTCCCATTGATTAAAACTATTTTTGTTTTAGATAATTGACCAAATTAAGTGGTTCTGCACACATTAACATGACGCTTTCAAGCTTTCTCCAGCAATTCCTCTTGAATTTCTATTTTACTAGGTGTACAGGTGGATACATGTACCTTTTTTTTTTTAATGTACTTGGATGAAAGATAATCTTTACTCTTATTTTCCAATGACTGAGTTTTGACTTCTTTCGTGTAATTGATTATATGCTTAGAGATGTAGGGGATAAATAATTTCATATACTTTTCATATGTCATTATCTTAAATTTCCATCTAAGTACAAGAAAGAATTATATTTATATATCAGCCATTCAATTTAATAAAAGAAATAGAAAGAAGATGCGCAAATTATACGAAGTCCTTAGTAATTGCCATCTGTAGTGTGAGGTTGACATAAGACCAAGCTCCACCGTGCTCAACTATTAACATCACTCTGTTCTTTTCTTCTGTTTGGTTCGGCGCCGCGTTTGTCTTCCTTCTCCTCCTCTGCATTTTTGAGAGAGAGAGAGAGCAGCAGCAGCAGCAGCAGCAGCAACAGAACAATGACGGTGAACGTGGGATTGGTACGTGTTGGAGGGGGAGAGACACGTAAGGATATGGAGTTTGCAATGAGAAACGTCGGCTTTGTGATGAATTGTTCACGTTATATTCTGCGGAGAATAGGGTCGTTTACGTGGAGTTTAATACCAAAGAAAGGTCAGAGAGAAGTGGTCAAGCTCGGCCATTGGATAATCCGTGAAATAGACTCGCACTAAGTTGAGGGTCTATGAGGAGAGAACATTCTTGGAGCATTGAATTCTCAAACTCACTCCATCCTCTTTTCTCAATTTAACCTCCACCGAACCTTTAGGCTACATTTGATCGACCGGATTTCTAATCAGGATAGGACTGGATAGGATATGATATGAAATCCTGAGATTTTTTTATATCATGTCTATTGTTTGGTGAATCGCAGAATTAAAGTTAGATATATTCACATCATATCATATATTTTTTTTTCTTTTATATAAACATCATATTATTATAAATGAATCTAAATGTTCATAAACGGAGATGGTGAAAATCTCTCATAACACTATTTCTTAATTTATTTTTATTTTATTTTTCCTCTTTTTTATATTATTTTCTTTATTATTTATTTTTTCCCCTTTCATCATTCTTTAATAAAATTTTATCAAATAGTAAAATGTACTAACATGCCTAAAATACAAAAATACCTAAAATATATAATAAATATAAATATTTAATTTATAGATTGAATGTTTATAAGATAGAATTAAAGTTGAATATATAAATTAAAATAAGATTAATTAAAAATAAATTTTTATTTTTTTTCATTTTTAATTTCTTAAATTAGAATTTAAATATTATTTATATTGAAATAAAATTTCAATTTTGTTAATTTAATAATTTTCCTATTATGGATATTAAAAATCCTATTCACCTTTATCTCACCCCCATGGGATAATTTTATCCTGTCTATATTCCCATTATATCTGATTTTATCATATCCTAAGCGAGCACCAAACATAGGATAGGATAAATCATATTCTATCCCGAATTTTATCCCAACTGTCAAATGCAGCCTTAGAGAATATCTTGACCTCAACAAACCCCACTATCTCCTCCCAAAATGGCCGAGAATCATGTGCCAAATATGTGGTCAAATATGATTCCCTTTTGTGATGATTCCTCTTGTTGGACAAATGAATCAATCGCCTACCATGATGGGCGATAGCTTAAGAGTTATTCACATTCTTTCCTTGTCGATCTTATTCTCTAATTGGAAGCATCACTCGACATGCATGTGAAAACTTCGGCTAAGCCAAATGGGGTTTGGCTGAGTTCATTTGTAGGGGTCCATGCTCATGTGAGCTTTGTCTTGAAAATTCAAATGAGTCCAAAGTCAAGCTTATTTTGCATGTCAGGTTAATTCGAATGCAATTCATGACCGGACCAACTTAGATGAAATTTATTTGATGTGGACATGTTATTAGTAAACAAAAGATGTAGGGGTGAGCTTGATCCCTAATTTTCTAATGAGTGAATGATGAATCTATGAATCAAAAAATTAGGTGTTAGTAGAGATCGACCAAGATAGGGACGTATTGGATGTCTCCTGAAGGTACCAACCAAAAGAAGCAACTTATGGAAATTGATTCCCCATATGTTATCTCATCGATTTGATGGTTGATCGTAATTTGGACATTTTATAACCAAGGAAGTCCGAATTATATTCATGGTATGAACAAAAGGCATCAAATGCAAAAGTATCATATCGTTAATGTGTATGCAACTCAATGGAAGAGATTCATTTATTGACATATCTACGTGTTCTTGAGATTAATATTTCGTAACATGATTTTCCTTGAATCAAAATTAGTGATTGATGATAAGTAAAATTAGGTAGTGGTTTTTCTCTTTTGTTGTTAGTGCCAAATGCGATGCCCGATGCATATATTCAATTGAAAAAATTAAAAAATATGTGAACACCTTAGAAATCAATGTCTTCTCCAGATTTGACAGAGATAGCATAATTTTGATGTAGTGATCACGAATAGATCCTATGGGATGTCAAGGGCCAAACAATAGTAAAGCCTTTTCCTAAATTCCAAGAGAAATCTCATCCAAAAAGCTTCATTTCATCCCTCAATTGAAGTACTTTCTTCCAAAAGTTTTTTGGATCTTGTAATATTTATTACGGCTTTGTAACAACCGTAGTAGCTATCGCAGCAAGAAAACACCGTAATATGTGGTACACTTGTGGTAGACTTGCGATAGACTTGCGATGTACTAATTATATTGCTTTGAACAGACCATATAATTATCAACTAATTCTTCGATTCAGTAACTATGTTTTGTCAAGGAACGTAAATTTCAACCTATGGGATATTAGCAACTCTTAAGGTGGTTAGTGAATTTGATATGAAAAATTAAGTGTCGATATATCATGGCTTTATACTAAGTAATTTTTTTTAGGGAAAAAGCCACCAAAAACTCCAAACTTTGCCCAAAGTAACAAATTTACCGTAAACTTTTTTTTACGACATAAAAAACCCCAAATTTTGCTAATCGTGACACATTTACCCCAAATTTTTTTTCGTGACACAAAAAACCCTAAACTTGTATTCGTGTGACACATTTATCCTAAATTATAAAGTATTTTCGTCTTTTACTTTTTAAAACTTCTTTCTTTTTCTTTTTTTCTTCTCTGTTCCCTCCGTCGGCCATGGCGAAGGGAAGCTGGACTCAGGCGAGGGCTACCCTCGCCGGTGTCAAGCCAGGGTCACCCTCGCCTGGGCTAGCTAGGGCTGCCCTTGCTCGATGCCGGTGAGGGCTTGACGTAGGCGAGGGTGGCCCTCACCAGCATCAAGCGAGGGCTGCCAAATCTTGCGAGGACGGCCCTAGTCGGCGTCAAGCAAGGACGACCCTTGCCGGCATCAAGCAAGAGGTGCTAGATTTGGTGAGGGCAACCCTTGCCCGACGTAGGCAAGGGCGACCCTCGTCGATGTCGGTTGAGGACGGCCCTCGCTGGTGTCGAGTGAGGGCATCCCTCACCAGATCCGACCCAAGCAACGGTCGCCCTCGCTTGAGTCTAGCTTCCCTTTGCCATGGCCAGTGGAGGGAAGAGAGAAGAAAAAAAAATAGAAAAAAATAAAAGACAAAAATGCCATTGGCCATAGATTTTGGGGTAAATATGTTACAGTTATCAAAGTTTAGGATTTTTCATGTAATAAAAAAAAGTTTGGGATAAATTTGTTACTTTTGGCAAAATTTGAGGTTTTTTGTGGCTTTTTCCCTTTTTTTTTTAAATGATATTCAAGTTTACACATTGAAAAAAGTGGATACGTATCCATTTGCAACTTGTACTATTCTAAAGCAATTGAAGAGTTTCTTAGATCATAAGTAACATTCAACTTACATGTGGTAAGTAACTTTTCAACTACAAAAGTAGTATCAACAAATGCAAGGTTTGTAATTATTGAACATCAATCAGTAGCTTTTCTTTTTTTTTGGTCAGTAACTTTTCTTATTTAAAAGGTGAGTTTGTACCCTTTTTCTATGTCCAGGAAGCCCATCCTGCTTAGTAAAACATGAACCCATAAAAATACGTTACTGATATCCTAAATCATGTAAAATGTGAGTTAAGATCCAGATAGATGGTCCAGATATAATATTATTTGTATTTGGTAGTGTGGGAAGATGGATATTTGTACCCATTTGTAAATTATACCATTGATGATGGTTAGTATGTTTAAACGAGGAAAAGAAACTTCTAAGAAAGTTTTAAATTACCAATATGATAATTATTTTTAATACCCTGAAAAACCCCAAACTGGTACATTTGTGACAAATTTACCCCAAATTATTTTTTTGACCATTAAAAACTCCAAACCGGTTTATATGTGACAAATTTACCCCAACTGATCATAAAAAACTCTAAACCGGTACACCTGTGACAAATTTACCCCAAACTAATTTATTCGACTGCAAAAAACCCCAAACTGATAAATTTGTGACAAATATACCCTCCACTAAATTTGATTAATACCACAAAAAAAATCACAAAAATTGTAAATTGTGACAAATGGAATGTAAAATCCCAAATTGATATATCAGTCAACTGTCACGTGTCATTTAACTTAATAATTTGACGGTAAAATTTAACAAAAACTAACATAGGGTAAATTTGTCACAAGTGTACCGGTTTGGAGTAAATTTGTCAAAGGTATACCAGTTTAGGGTTTTTGGTGGTCAAAAAAATAGTTTTGGTAAATTTGTCGCAAGTGTACCAATTTGAGATTTTTTAGGGTATTAACCATTTTTTTATTTGAAAAGTAAGTTTATACCCATTTTTCTATGGCAAGGAAGCCTACCCTAACTAGTAATACATGAACCCATAAAAATACCCTACCAATATCCTAAATCATGTAAAATGTGAGTTATGATCTAGGATGGAGGTCCAAACAAGATATTATTAGTATTTGGTAGCGTAGGTAGCTGGATATTTGTACGCATATATACACTACTATTTCATGATGGCTAGTACGTTTATATGAGGAAAAGAAATTTTTCAAAGAGATGAATAATTTTTCTCATCGAAAAGTAAGTTTCAACTTACCAAGTAGGACAAATATTTTTTTCCACAACGGTGAGTAGCTTTAAATATTGACAAAAGTAATGCATGATTGTAGTTTACCAGTGTTTTGTGAATTGATTAGTAAATTTTGTTAATCAAAAGTAACTTTCAATCTATTGGGAATCAGATACTGAATAGGGAGATGAACCCGGAGACCGGCTATTGTCGGTTAAAGAGCTGTCCTTTTTAGATTCCTCTGGGAGAGCTGGTGGGTTGGCGTCAACCTGCCACGTGTTACCGGCTATTCGCTGTTGCTCCTTTTCTTAAGCTTCACACATCAGCTTCACCTCGTCTCCCAGCTCTGTTCTCTTTGTTAGCATCTGATTTCCGAAAGATGATATTCTCTGTTTGATTCTCTGTTCCCAATTCGATTTTCACCCCCACCAAGCTGTCGCCTCCCAACTCCATTTCTTGAAGGTAATTCAATATTCTTCTTCTCTTTCTGTTCTCTTTCCTCTTCCTAAATCATTTCCCTTTTGGGTTCCTGCAGTCCCGCCTTCCTCAGCATATTACAATTTTTTTAACTTTCTTCCTCCACAGAGAAAGGAAAGAAAACCAGAAAAGTAGAAGTCGGGGGGGGGGGGGGGGGAATGGAGGATATTATTATACGTGTAGCTTCCAAGGTGGCGGAGTACCTGGTGGCTCCAGTCGGTCGTCACTGCGCCTACGTGATATTCTCTAACAGCTATATTCGCCAACTTAACGATGAAGTTGAGAAGCTGAATGATGCCAGGGTCGGGATCCAGCGTTCCATCGATGATGCTCAAAACGACATGAAGGAGATAAAACGCGAAGTTGACAGATGGAAGAATAAAGCAGAGACCGTCGCCGACAAGGCGTGTCGTGTGCTGGATGATGATAGAAGAGCCAACAGAACTCGCTTCTGCGGGTGGCTTCTCAACCCAAAGGAGCGTTATTGTCACGGCAGGGACGCAAGGAAGACAGTCCAGGTCATCCAAGCACTCATTCCTCATGGTAAATTCGAGAGGGTCTACTGCGAGAGTGCTCCGCCAGGGCATGTCGCTAGCCCTCCCGAGGTGAATTCCTCTACCAGTGATCGGGGTGACACTATCACCGATTCACGAGCTTCCTTCTTTGAGGGCATAATGAATGCTCTGGATGATGAGAAGCTCAAAGTGATTGGGATCTACGGGCCTGGCGGCATGGGGAAGACTACGCTCTTGGAGGAAGTCCAGAAGAAACTCAGGAACGAGAAGAGACTGTTCCACCTGATTGCCACAACGACTGTATCGCAGACTCAAGACTTGAAGAAAATCTAAGATGACATTGCTTACGCCTTGAGTCTGGATCTGAAGAACACGCCAAGCGAAGTCGGAAGAAGAGATCTTCTGTTTCGGAAATTACAGAGCGATCCGACAAAGAAGGTTCTCATAATATTGGAATGGAGGATATTATTATACGTGTAGCTTCCAAGGTGGCGGAGTACCTGGTGGCTCCAGTCGGTCGTCACTGCGCCTACGTGATATTCTCTAACAGCTATATTCGCCAACTTAACGATGAAGTTGAGAAGCTGAATGACGCCAGGGTCGGGATCCAGCGTTCCATCGATGATGCTCAAAACGACATGAAGGAGATAAAACGCGAAGTTGACAGATGGAAGAATAAAGCAGAGACCGTCGCCGACAAGGCGTGTCGTGTGCTGGATGATGATAGAAGAGCCAACAGAACTCGCTTCTGCGGGTGGCTTCTCAACCCAAAGGAGCGTTATTGTCACGGCAGGGACGCAAGGAAGACAGTCCAGGTCATCCAAGCACTCATTCCTCATGGTAAATTCGAGAGGGTCTACTGCGAGAGTGCTCCGCCAGGGCATGTCGCTAGCCCTCCCGAGGTGAATTCCTCTACCAGTGATCGGGGTGACACTATCACCGATTCACGAGCTTCCTTCTTTGAGGGCATAATGAATGCTCTGGATGATGAGAAGCTCAAAGTGATTGGGATCTACGGGCCTGGCGGCATGGGGAAGACTACGCTCTTGGAGGAAGTCCAGAAGAAACTCAGGAACGAGAAGAGACTGTTCCACCTGATTGCCACAACGACTGTATCGCAGACTCAAGACTTGAAGAAAATCTAAGATGACATTGCTTACGCCTTGAGTCTGGATCTGAAGAACACGCCAAGCGAAGTCGGAAGAAGAGATCTTCTGTTTCGGAAATTACAGAGCGATCCGACAAAGAAGGTTCTCATAATATTGGACGATCTGTGGGGACCACTTGATTTGAAGGCGGTTGGAATTCCTGCAGAAGACGAGAGCAGGGGATGCAAGTTGCTGCTGGCATCAAGATTTAAAGATGTGTTGGAGCAAAAGATGCATGCGGATAAAACGTTTCGTCTTCAAGGTTTAAACAACGACGAAGCTTTCAGGCTATTTGAAAAGATAGTCGGCGACAAGCTCAAAGACGAGGAATTGAAAGCAATAGCAGCTCAAGTGGTCGAGAAGCTCCTAGGTTTGCCTCTTTTGATTATCTCCGTCGCAAGCACTTTGAAATACAGCCGTGTGTCCGCATGGAAAAACGCATTGATAAAAATAGATGAGCCAAAAATAGAAACTATAGTGAAGTTGAGTTATGACCATTTGGAGAGTGAGGAAGCGAAGTCCTTATTCTTGCTTTGTGGTCTTATTGGCGGGACCTTTAAAGTCGAAATTCTGCTGGGTCTAGGCATGGGGTTGGGCTTGTTTGAGAGATTCAATGACACGATAGAAGATTCAAGGGATAGATTGAATACTATGCTTGATAGCCTCCGTTCTGTTTGTTTGTTGCAGGATGATGTGATGACATGGAAAATGTGACCATACATGATCTTTATAGTGAGGTGGTCATCTCAACTCCATTTAGAAGTCAGAATTCCTTAATGATGAACAACTATTATGTTTCGTGGCCAAAAGAAAAGCTTGAGAAATGTTGGGCAATATGCCTTGTTAATGATTACGGTGATAGCCTTGCTGAAAAAATGCAGTGTGTGTTTCCCAACTTGAAGATATTCATGTTGTCTCAGATAGGGTTGATCGTGACACCTATACACCGACATCATGTGAGAGATTGTTGTGGACTAGATTTCACAAGCATGGAGCAGCTCCAAGTCCTATATCTTCTCTTCATACATATCACCAATTTACGTTCCTCGATTGGCACCCTCAGGAACCTCCGCTCATTATACTTACACTATTGCATTGTGGATGATGTGGCAATTCTTGGCAAGCTCAAAACATTGCAAATTCTCAACTTGGCAGGATCTCAAATTTCTAAGCTACCTAAAGAAATTGGGGAACTTAGGAATTTGAGATCGTTGAATCTACATGATTGTGACTCGCTTATGATAATCGAGCCTGGTGCCCTGAAAGGCTTAGTCAACTTGGAAGAGTTATATATGAGGGGAAGCTTTAGTCAATGGATAGTCGATGATGAAATACTAGCGGAATCGTATAATGGTAGGCTTGCTGAGTTGAAGAGCTTGAGAAAGCTAGCCTCTTTAGAAATATCAATTCATGATCCCATCGTACTCTTAAAGGATGATGACCTGCCATTTGGGAACCTAATTAGATTTTGGATCGACATAGGAAATGCTTACGGAAGGGGATTTCGTGGTTTGAGAACCATAAAACTCTAGTTGGAAGAATGCGATGGTATTCTCTCAAAAGAATGGGTTCAGAAAACTTTGCAAAAAACTCAATACTTATATTTGGATGGATTGGGAGAGTTCAAGGAGAATGCTCACGAGTTGTGCATTCGAGGATTTACACAACTGAAGCATCTCAACATTCAGAATAGCCCCTCAAATAAGTACATCGTCAGTTCATTAAATGACCTTCTCACTGCATTTACGGATTTAGAGTCTTTGTTCCTCGAAAATCTTATTAATCTGGAGAAGATATGCAATGGCCCTATCACACCGAATTGCTTCAGCAAATTGAAAGTTGTGCATATCAAAAAGTGCCACCAATTGAAAAATCTATGGTTCCTGTCAGAGATGCAAAGACGTATACATTTGAAAGAGATTGAAATATGTGAATGTGACTCGTTACAAGCCATTATCATAGATGATGCAGGAAAAGTAGAAGTTGTTGTTGATGACATTGTAGAGTTGCCTAATATAGTCATCTAGATTTGCATAGGTTACCGAATATGACGAGCTTTTGCAATAGAGCTGAGGGTGCTCCAATTCAGGTAACTTTTTCATTTTCTGGGTATAAGTTTCCTTAATTCTTAATCTTGCAAACGATACCTAAATTATACTATTACGGGGGATTTAGGATAAGATGATATTGGTGTTCACCAAGCCTCAATGCATATTGCATTAAGTTTGATTATTTGTACATCTTGAAACACAAATAAAACACATACCATACACTTTTATTCACATCCAACTATAGCGAGGGGGAAGCCTTTTTCTACGATTTTTTTTTCAATTTATTTCAATGTTAGATAATTGCACTAATTACTTGGGCTTAAGAAAAAACATTGTACAGAACAAGAATGAATCTTAAATGAATGCACGAAATTCAACAATTTCAAAATAAAGAAAGTGAGAGAATAAATAAATAGAAGGCGAACTAGTAGCCACGTAACAAAGAAAGTCCACATAATTCATGTTTCACTGACATGCAAGTTAGCAATTGATTCTAACACGTCATGCCAACCTCACCATGTCAACATCATTCTTCTTATGTCATCCCTTCGTCTCAATTAAGTTTTTGACATTCTTGACAAACATCAAACTCATTCATATATTTAAGTTTCTTTTGTTATGCTGAAAATTCATTGTTGAAAAATGTTTTTCTGGCAATTCATTTTTCTTATTTTCTTGTATTTGGTTCTATTGAAAACACAATTTGAGAGAAATTAACCCAAATAGATCATATTTACCTGTTCATAATGAAAAGCAATAAGTTAACAAATAATTTATTAAAAATTTAACTCCGACATGAATTTGTCTTTAATTTTGAAGGTCAAAATAGAAAAACAAAAGAGAAGATAACAATTACGATGACAGTTGTTTTGAAGATCAGTAGATGATTTCAAAAGAAAAGAGAAAAAAAATTATGGCCATAGCTTTGAAGATCAGCCAAATCAAAGATAACAACTATGATGACACGCGGGAGCAACATGATAGTGGTGAGGATATCCTCCTGAAAATGATTTTGCTTTTTATGGAAGAGAAATTCATTTTCTTGGATTTTAGCCTAAGAGTTTCAGTCATTTTCTGGTATCCAAATACAAGAAAATTCTAAAAGCATTTTTCTAAAAATAGATTTACTTGCAACTTACCTTTAATGAGTTTGATTGTGGCGCTTTGTTAGGTTTCATTGCCTCGCTTGGAATCCCTAGTAATGGTTGGACTCCTTGGCCTAGAAAAGATACTCCACAGTGAACCCTCAATAAAATTCAGTGGTCTAAAATCACTAAAGATAGAAGAATCTAAATCCACATTGAGTATTCCGAAAGATTGGATACTGAAGCTACCAAATTTGGAGTCAATGGAAATTGCGGGCTCTCCATCAGCAGAAGTAGTTTTCGACCTGGAGGAGCTGAAAGTCATTGGAGAAGTTGAGATTCTCTCTCAACTAAGTACATTGGCATTATCTAAGTTGTCAAACTTGCGGCGCGTGTTGAAACAAGATGTACAATTACAAGGAATATTGATATTTCAAAACTTGAAGGAGCTCTTTGTCCGTGAAATAGGGCTGTCATTTCTCTTTTCGGTGTCTGTGGCTAAATGTCTTAGAGAAATTAGAGACATTAAAGTGGAGGACTGTCCAAATATGAAGACGGTAATTGTGGATGAAGAAGGAACATATGATATTATAGAGTTACCACTCCTGAAGCGACTATCTATAACACGCTATCCTATAGAGAAATTCTTCTCATATCCTCATGGAAAGAAAGAGTCAGTAACCACTACTTCATATTCACGAGATGCTTATTTCGACTCATTCTTTGATCAAAAGGTACAAATCCCTTCTCTTAAGATTATACCTGTAATAGCCATAGGCACATGATTTGCAAGACAAGTAATCAAATCTATTTGAAGATCTTTATTTGGATTTATTAATTAAAATGTGGTTATAATTTATTACTATATTTGTCAAATAGATGCCACTAATGGAAAATTCATTCTTCCACCACATCAGATAGATTGTTGGGATTTAGCCAATTTCACAAAATTTTCATAGCTACAATCTGACGAACCACTCTTATGAGCAGGTTAGTTTGCCGAGCTTGGAGGAGTTAAAGCTTAAGTCTTAAGGATCCTTCAAAGGAATATGGCATAGTGAACTTATGGAAAATTCCTTCTGCAAATTAGCCACCCTCTCCATTGGATATTGCTCTAAGCTACACACCATCTTCCCTTCCACAATCATAGGGAGATTGCACAACCTAACAATTGTTGAGATTGAAAATTGTCCCTCTTTGGAATCATTGTTTGATTGTGGGTCCATTGATGCAAATACTACGCAAACAACTATATTGCTCCCCAAATCAGAAGTAAAGACGGTGAGGGACACAGGAAAGTTGAAATGTACTGTGAAGAGCGACTCCCAAATGATTTTGGGTTTTCCTAGTTTAAAAAAAGTCCATGTTTGCAGTTGCTCCAACCTAAGATATCTCTTCCCCAAGTGTATGGCCACAACTCTAGAGCAACTCGAGAGCCTACGGATTAGCAATTGCGAACAGATGAGGGAAGTAGTCCTTAAGGAGACAGCCAAAGGGGGTGATGAATCATTACAACCATTGTTCAATGAGATGGTTTGCTCTATCCCTTACTATGATCATCCATATTCTTGCATTTCATATTTTAGAATGATTCTCCTTTCTCACATTATCCTCGTATAGGCTAGATTCCCCAATATAAGAAAACTACAAATTGAAGGCGCTAAGTGCAAAGAGCTATGGAACAATCAAATTCCCAATGATTCCTTTTGCAAATTGGAACTTCTTCAAGTGGAGCACTGTGAAAATCTCCTATGTGTTGCCCCATCTCACATGTGGAAGAGACTGCAACTTTGTCTCGCCTTCCTAGAAGTGAGATCATGCCGTTTGATCAAGATCATATACGAAAGTGATGGGACAAATACAAAGAGTGGTAAAATGACAAGGCTGGTTTTGCGAGATCTAGAAAACTTGAGGCACATTTGGCAATCTAATGGTTTCCCAAACATCCCATTCCCAAACTTGAGATACGTAGAGGTTGTGAGGTGCTCCCGTTTGAAAATGCTTTTCACAACCTTCACAACGAAATTTCTTGGGCAAATCAAAGAGTTGGTAGTAGAGTCATGTGAAGATCTAGAACTAATTGCTGGCCATGAAGAATGTGAAGAAGTGGCAGGTATGACAACCACCTTCTCTGAGTTAACTGCTCTTAGACTTTTCAAGTTGCCGAAAATCAGGGGAATCCAAGCTGAGAAAGACTGTGGAATTCCTATCCTTGCAAGTCCTGTGTATAGTAAGTTGTGGAACGGCGCTGGACCGAGGCCTTGATGACTGGGAAAGGTACCAAGCCCGCAAGAGGTTTAACATCGAAGAAATGTTGTTTAGACGTGAGCTTTATGACTAACGCTTTTGGGACATCTGCAACGGAAAATGGTGTTTGGCGATAGAGAATAACGCGTCCGGTAATATGATATTCTGTTTCTGCATTCTCATGTACACTCCCCACAAAATTTGTGAGTAGTTCCTTCAATGTTCATCGCTTCGGTCTGTCTCCTGTCCCTTGGATCTAAGGCCGTGCTGAGCAAGGTCACTTGTTCATTCTGAGTCAGAATGTAGAGTTGCTATGGAGGCGCAATTCTAATAAATGACAGTGCATCGAGACAAAGTCTGTCAACTGACAAGCATGGAAGAGTTGCTAGTGAGTCCCAGTCACTACCTCTAAATTTCGAAAGAATTTTTCATTAATAGGCAAAAATATAACGAGTGCATTGCATTCAATTTGTCTCGAGAAATTATAGTGGTTTTGCATTAACAGGCAAATAGATGGGATAACTGCTTCGTGGTTGACGAATATCCATGTTAATAAAATTTAAAAATTGCTAGTAATTTTTCAGTCTTGTTTGTAAAAAGATATGAACGATAACTTGCTTGTTAGGTCACCCGATGGTAAGTTACCATCATCATCAGGATTTCACGAGCGCCCAAAACAAATTAATGAATTATCAACATTTCTAAAATTTTACAAATGTGTTTATTTGCATCGTGTATCAAATCACCAGAAACTAAACAAACATCTTCTAGGTTTTAAGGTACAAAAGATGAAGTTTTTGTGGACTGCTTCAACTCAATTATTCATTTCTTTTAAGAAATCATTATTCTTTAAGCGATGTTAACTCTAATTTTGTATCTTACTATGAGTTTTATTTGATGGAAACAAAATAACTTTACTAATCACTGAAATCATTTTTCTCTCTAAACAGTACATGTGCATCTAAATGATGTCACATGTTGTGCATAGAGATTCTCGAATAGAATATGAAATATTTTGAAATGTGATGTTCATGATTAGTAACTTAGAAAGTTACTCTCGGTATTTTCTCGTTCATAGAGTCAATTTTACTTTGTTATTAACAAGAAATTTTGCTCTAAACTCATTAATAGTGAAGGCATTTAGTAAGAAAAAGCACTTCTAATATAATATATTACCGAGAGATTCTTTGCCTATAATTTTACTCTTCTCTTGACGAAACTCTTCAAATTTTATCTAGAAAAGAAAAAAGCCGTTTTATTAAATATGAATGCATCTAATGTGCAAAAATCAATTTTACTGTTTTATATATACCAGATTTCAGGCTCTTTCAAGAATTTCACAAAATAGATAAACTCCATACATACGAGTTTACCAACTAAAGTACACATTTCATAATTTTGTCTCATGAGAAAGATCAAAACAGGTTTTTTCTCTCTCGATCGAATTCACTGGCTAACAAGGCCTTATCACGTGGCCCTCAACAGAATTCACTTGTTCTCTTCCTTTCTCTCTCTACATCTAACGATCTGAGTCGATTCCCTTTCGAGATCAAGCTCGGCGTGCTCTGCAGAGTGGGGCCAGAACATAAACAGAGCCACCTTCACACACGCAAAAGGAGCTCCACAAATTCTCTCTAGCCCTGTTTGAAGGGACTTGGGTGATATTTGAGCATTTATAATTCGCTCTCTCTCAGATATTTCTTTCGAACCCTTGCCTCTCGCTTCGTTGCTGATCGTCACCGCTTCCCGATCGCCAACAGTTCGGTCTGTAATGGCGAAGTTCTCAAACTTTGGTCACGACTGCCTGCTTCGACGATTCCAATCCTGGATGTTGCCTCTCTTATCTCCTTACTCATATCCGATATCAATTGCTATAGCTAATCATTCTTCATTCAACTAAACCGCATTTGCTCTGTTTTCCGTTGCTTCTTATACGAAGCAGAGGCTGAGAGTTATTGTTACCGTCTGTGCGAAAACGGCTTCGACTGAGGCTGTATTGATGATTGAACTTGCTGACTGCCTTTGTGATGATTTGGTTGCGAATCACCTGTTTGATGAAATTCCTGAACTTAGTCAGTTTGTATTTTGATTCAAGTCTTGACCCAGAATTTCCTTCACTACTAGATTATTGATCGATTTCGGTAATATAAGTGTATATGAGTTCCGTTTCTTCATTAAAAATCATAGGTATTCAATTTTGAACTTGCTTTGGATCTGCTACAACCTGTTAATACATGCTGATTCGTAACTGTTGCAGCCCTGAGCTGACATCATTTGGTCCTTGATATTGATGTTATTCCACTCAAGTAAGTATGTTTAGTGAATTTCACATTCCATTGAAAATAATTTATGTCATGAATAAATTAAATTCTACTGGAAATCAATCCTTGTATGCTGATCATGTCTTGATATCCCTGATTTAATGTGCATTTGATTGCAATTTGAGGCTAGTTTGGTCATGGGATCGTATATGCTCATGCTAGGAAAGCATTATAGTGAATCTCATGCCAATTTGCGAGAATTGGTGTCATCACCAAACTTGAGTATGTTAGAATCGAAGTATTGCATGCTGACTATGATTGCTTTGCGTAAATTCGGTATTAATTTGCCCCTGGATTGATGCCATTTTGATGAAGTAGACTTATATGCACTTGTAGGAAGATATGGCTTCATTTTCATGTCGATTAATCATCAAAGGATCACAATTTGCTGTCTTTTATGCTCTGTTACAATTATGAATGTCTGCTGGAAGTTGTGGAATAAGCATGAATTAGATGGATAAGAGATATGGTGTGTGCAAGTTCCATGTCAATTTCACATGTTTGTATGGCAATTGCGTGATTAAATTGATGTATGTATGCTTGTTATTGCCATGAGAGTGTTGGCCTGATTATTGAATTAGAGAACTCCGATGTTAACTGAACTTTAATTCCATGATTCTTGCAATTTCAAAGCTTGGGGCATCTATTTTTCATAATATTAAAGAACTTGAGGAATACTGGCTTCGTTTAAAGGTGATATGGTAGACTAGCCAGATTTGAGGAAATCTCTCAACAAAACTGGTCACCAAGGCCCCATCCAAATATTGCTTGTGCCAATATAGTGTGCACAGCACCAATTGCAACCTATTGACGCTACTGGAAATATCTTTCAGGGAAGCTAGAACTCACATTTGATTGTGAATTCCAATGTGATAGATGAAGGCATACATCTCTCTGTCCTTTCCTTCCTTGAAGTGTTTGCTGGCCACTGCTGTTCAGAATGATGTTTCAAAGATATGTTTCTCATTTCATTGGAATGCTCATGAACTGATTGTCATCTGTGTCAACAACACTAAAGGAGCTCAACAGAAGATTATCGCATAGAAGATTATCGTGGCGGGGGGAGGGAAGCTTGGTCACCACCAGCAATAGTTTAGTCACCTATCCGATTGCCAACAGTTCCGAGGACTGAAATGCCACGGTACTCAAACTTTGGTCATAATTGCCTGCTTCAATGATTCCATTCCTTGACGTTGCTTTTGTTATCTCCTTACTCATATCCGAGGTCAATCGCTATAGCTAATCATTCTTCATTCAACCAAACTGCATATGCTCTGTTTTCCATTGCTTTATGTATGAAGCAGAGGCTGGGAGCTGTTGCTACCATCTATGTGAAAATGGACTGTGATTGAGGCTCCATTAATGATTTGAACTTGCTGCATTTCCTTTGCAATGATTTGGATGTGAATCGTTGCTTTACTTTTGCATCTAAGCTCCCTAGCCGAAATGTATACCACATGTTTGATGAAATTCCTGAACTAAATAAATGTGTAATTTGATTCAGGTCTTGACCGAGAATTTCATTCATTACTAGGTTTTTGATCAATTTTGGTCATATCAGCCTAATTGTGCTCTATTTCTTCATCGAAAATTATAGGCATTCCATTTTGAACTTGCTTTGGATTTGCTGGAACCTTGTCAATACATGTAGATTCACAGCTGTTGCGGCCCTGAGCTAAAGTCCATTGATCCTTCATTTGATGCTATTCCACTCAAGTAAGCATGTGTAGTGACATAAGATTGTGTTACGGTAAATTTCATATTCACTTGGAAAAGATATTATGTCATGGATAAATTAAATTATACTGGAAATCGATGCTTGGATGCTGACCATGTCTTGATATCTCATGATTGGGTGTGTATTTGATTCCAACTTGAGACTAGTTTGGTTATGGGATCATATATGTTCATGCTAGGAAAGTAATATGGTGAATCTCATGCCAACTTGAGGCTAGTTTGGTCATGGATTGATGTCATTTTGATCAAGTAGACTCATATGCGCTTGTGGGAAGATATGGCTTCAATTTCATGTCAATTTGTCATCATACAATCATGATTTGCAGTCTTGTATGTTCTGTTACAATTCTGATTGCTGCTGGAAGTCATGGATTAAGCACACATTAGATGGATTTTGTCTCAACTTGGTTGTCTTTTTTATTGCCCGTGGGCAAGTGAGATCACGTGTTCAAGTTCCCTGTCAATTTCACATATTCAGATGGCACTAGTTGGCTGTTAATCCCACATGAATGAAATCAAGGACTGCATATCAAAACAGATATGTATTAACAAAGGGTCTCAATTCCCTAAAAAAGCACAAACTTTAGGTCGACTCCCTATTCTGACTTGAACTTTTTTTTTTGTCTAGAAAAAATCAACTTCCACTTAAGTCCCAAATTTTGCCCCCATTTGATTGCCATCCAAAATCACTGAAGGTCCGACATGGCAGTCAGTTGTAAATCCATGTCAGCTAACTACTCACCAAAAAGATGTTTTGTTGTTCTTAAAATTTGGGAAAAATCGAAGCAATTAGAGTTGGATTCTTCAATTCTGCAGACAAAAGTCTTCAAATTTTGCGTTTGGGAATCTTCAATTCATCAAATAGACTCTAGCTTGCAAGAGTTGGTTTGTTGAGCTTTTAATAAACCAATTCTGAACTCTGCTGGTCTCGTGATCCCAAGGACGGGTGCTCGACCATAGACAGCATCTTCTGCAGGATCATTCTCAGTGAATCGTCCGCATTCAAGGTATTTGATTGAATTTGATTCTGGTTCTTCTGAATCGAGGATGGATAGCTATCTTATTCAATGTCAAAGCTCTTTTCAATTCATGGTTTTGCATCTCATGCATTATTCTTGCTGAAAGATGCGAGCTTGATGTCCTGCTGGGGTTGGTGATCATGTGCGGAAGAATTACATCCACATAGTGTTCTCATATTTTGCCTATCCGAAAACTCAATGGAATGTTGACTCTTCCACATTGCACTGTTTGTCGTGTGCATCATTAAGCATTGCTGATGCAGCTATGTGTTTGACAAACATTTTGGGAATGTATGACAGATGACAACTAGAATGATCAATCCTTCTTCATTCATTTGATCTATTCATTTTGTACTTTCAGCTCTGTGAGAATGAAAAGTGTCTATGCATATTGATTCGAGTCTTCTAAGCCATGGGTAGGGTGTTACCCATCCATCATTCTGCAGTAGATGACCCCTTGAAATTATTGTCCTTAGACAAGGATAAACTGAAGAGGCAAAAATGTCATTTTTGATCTGGTGATTAACTTCTCCGTTGTTTAGCCAGGACTTCTTATAGTCTCATCTAATCACTCTCTCCAGATTGTGTAACCTTGCTTCATAAACAATAAATTGAGATGAATTAATGTGTCTATACGTGAAGTTAAGATTTGCACATGAAACTATGTTGCAGTTAGAAGCAGATGCTGCCATGTTGTTAGCTTGGATCCTAGCAGTTGTTCTCATGGCCTAAAGAACCCACATCCTAGTTAAAAAAATTCTACCTGCAGATCAGCTTAGATACTGACAATTGAATGTAAATACTAAAAGAGAGCATTGAAGAGAAAGAGGGTTTTGATTGTTATTATTGCAAACTGTCCTCTCGAGGAATTTCGCACTTTTGTTTTTTCATAAACCAACTTCTGTTCTTGAAAAACCTTTTTGCGATGTAAGACTGTACGAACTGACTCACCTCAATTGTAACCTGGGACGCAGTGCTTCGTCCACGATCTCCTGCGAATCTGTGGCTTTCATACCGGGCGGGCCTTATTGTTCCAACCAACTCGACTACATTAATGCCACGCGGAACATGCCATGGTCCCTCGCCTGGAAGCTGGATCGTTGGCATAGGAGGAGCGGGGTTTATAGCCGATGGCAAGCTAAGTAGCAGGGACAATCGGTGGTTCCTCGGTGCCAGATAGGCTGTTACTTTTTGTCCAGCGTGGATCCGCTTTCATGGGGGATAAGAGTGCGAAATGGCTGAATGGTTCTAGCATTTTGGAGGAGGTGGTAGGGCCTAAAAGGCAATGTTAGTAGAAAGAAATGGTGGAGGGGGTCCACTTATTTTTAATCGACAATTGTATGGCCGGTTGCAGGCTGGGGATTGTGCTCTTGCGTCCAACGGCACTTTGTCCACCTCTTCAACGACTACTTTGAAAATTGCAATTCGATAAATAAAAAAAAAAAAAGAAAGATTCGAAGCTGGCTGAAGGATTCGGTTTCCAACTGCTTGATATTTTACAAGCGTGGTCATAAACTACCAATATTATGAGGAATTTTACCGACATACGAATGGATTAATAAATTACCAACTTCTTATCAACATTGTAACTGATTTAGTAATATCCACATAAATTAGATTTACCAATGTCAAAATAAATTAGCAAATTACGTATTTTTTTTTAAATTAGACGTGTGGTTCATAAATTTTTAACGATGTAATTAATATACTTATGTCAGATTAATTTGTATGTAGCCTCTTAGCCTAGTTGGTTAGGATCTCACTCTAAGATCCGGGAGGTAAAGGGCTCAAAACCCCTAATATTTATCTTGTCCCTCGAATTGAGGCATGTGTCCAGTGTTGCTTTAATTCCACCTTCAAATGCACGTACTCAATTCGGGCTTACTCGATGTTAGGGATGGAGGATCAATGCTGCTTTGATTCCACCTTCAAAAGGCGCGTACTCAATTTGGGCTTACTCAAGGTTAGGGATGGCTTTCCTCTTGGTGCCCCATAAGGATCTTTAATTTCTTTCGTTGATCGATATATTTCAATTTTTTATCCTAAATTATCTATTTTTCAGTATAGAATTTGTATATCATGGATATACATGTAATTTATACCTTTTTAACTACAATTTTTATTAAATCCACAATCAATACAAAACAGCCTCTATCATAAAACTACCATGTTAATATGTGTATGCTGACTATCCGATTATGTCGGTTATTTAAATTTTGGAGTACATGTGTAAGTATATTTTACCATTGATTAAAATTATTTTTGTTTTGAGTGACTGACCAAATTAGGAGAGTTGCCTTTTTAAGAATATTTGCTGCTGTTAGTCGTAAAACAATTTGTACAAATTTGGGACTAAATATATAATTGTGTATGGTCATGAACAATTAACGTGATGCTTTCAAGCTTTTTCAGCAATTCCTTTTTAATTTCTATTTTACAAGGTATCATATACTTCAGTAAAAAGATGTTTTTTTTTACTTGAATAGTATCAGTGTTCACGTAGATGAAGTCATATATGACGTCATTCTGCCAATTCAATTATATATGTAATTCAAAACCTATGCATTGTCACAAAATTAATAGATAGATGTTTATTTAACATCAATAAAGTGCCTAGAACTCTCTAAGCATCCAACTAATCTCCATCCAGTGTAATGATCTCTCCATCTCACACACATCGGGTAATCACTGGAGACTCACAAATGTGTGCTCATGGGAGTGGCCACAAGAGAATGTATAAGTGTAGTGATTCGATCACAAGCTTTGACAAGAAAGATAAACACACTTATCACTTGAACAACCTCTTGGGGTTAAAAAGATAAGTATCGCTTAGTTTTCTTGGAATAAAACTAAACAAATCTAATATAAAGTGAAATCTCTTAATCTTTTCCTTATAAAAGAGTTTTTCATTTCCCAAATGTTAACTGTCATTGTGATCGTAGTTTAATACTATCTACTTTTGAAATTTTTTAAGTTGCCGCACTTGTTTTACATGTGGGCCGAGCCCTTCTTCTTATTCTTTAAAACTTCGTGAAGGGTTGGAGAATATTTCTTCTATACTAGAAATTATTACTCATTTAAATTCTAACAGTAGTCTCACATTATATATTGGCTTTACCATGTGAAAGAAAGAATTAAGGTGTAATCCGGGCATCATTACAAGACAAAAAAATTAGTTTTGTTAAAGTTTAGAATCAAATGATGAGGCATTATTACTTAAAATCTTATCTATGTTGTTGCTCCGTCCTCTAGATTGACTTACACACTGATTTATATTCAGCAGTTACCGGAGTTAAATTTTATCATTATGTTGAAGCTGGTCCGATCGAGCTTTGGTTCTCTTCTTACAGCAACCAATGAACTCGTCATATAGGAGTCTTAGAAAATTCCTCTAGTACATTAAGAGAAGATGCATTGAATTTTTTTATATCATGATGCTCATTAAGGAGAAGATGGAACTTCCTAGAGTTAACTGGTTAAATGGCCATCATGTGGCAATTTTCAATAGAAAGTCCTGTAAAAATTTACAATTCTATAAAATACATATGCAACTAAATTTTTTCCACGGGATTTCAATGTTAAAAATCTCCAATTGAATTCCTTAATTGGGTAAAGCAAAGTGAGTAAAGTTAGGAAAGATTAGGAAAACACAATGCTTTGTCCTTCCACCACCGCAAAAGATCAACATTGCTTTCCTCAAATTTTTCAAATGTAGTTCCTGTCATCTTTGTTGAGATATCCATCTGCCTCACCAGCAATCGACACCGAAGTGCTTGAGGCTTGCCCTTTTCTTTGGGAGCACATGTGGCCCGAGAGCACAGGTCCGAACTGTCACGGCCCATTAGCCATCCTAAGTAAAATCTATCTATTCGGGCTCATGTACACTAGGAAGAACCGTAGAATATTTTCAGATGGCTGAGGATCCTTCGCTCAAGGGTCGTCGGCACCTACTTAGATATTTTTGGAGCTTCAATTAAGATTACTAGAAATAAGGTAGACAAGGATCAGACGAGGGCATGCATTATTATACAAGGACAAGCCAAATAGCTTGTTCCCTTCCTTGAGACAGGCTCACATGTGACTTTTGTCGGTCGGTGCAACTTGGCTGTGCCCTTCCAACTCTTACTTGGATTTTTCTGAACTAGACAACGTGTGAAAAGAGAGAAAATATGGTACGTTGGAGCTAGGTCCTCAAACGTGAGGCCTGAGATAGTAACAAGTTTTAAATTGCCATGTGACGATGTATCAAGTCGTACTCTCATTATGCAAAAAGGGCTGATGTAGCATGAAGCTTCAATAATTGCTAAGGTCCTGTTTGTTTATTTTTGTTTGGAACAAAAATTTCAGTTGTTTTGTTACAAGAAACAAAAAAAGAACAAAAACACGTTTACTTGAAGGGTGCGTTTGTTTGCGTTTGTTTAAAAATTGTTTGAAGAAACGAAAATAGAAAAAAGTGTTTGTTCGTTCCTAACAATTTTTGAACAAAAAAATGTGTTTGGTAAACTTTTTCCGAATAAAAAATAAACAAAACACGTTTGGTAAATTTGTATAATTTTTTTATTTCTTTTATTTTTTTCTATTTTTTTCTTATTTTTCCTTTTTTCTTATTTTTTTTTTTTTTTTTTCTTCTTTTGGCCGATCGCCGGCCTCGGCCATGTTCGGCGACCGGCCGACCAGGGCCGGCGGCCTCACCCAGCCACGGCGAGGCCGAGCTCACCCAAATCCGGCGAGGCCGAGGCTCGCCGGCCTCGTCGGCCATGGCGAGGCCGGCGGCCGGCGAAAGAAAAAAGAAGAAGAAAATAAGAAGAAAAAGAAAAAGAAAAAGAAAATAGAAAAGTGTTCTCAGATGTGTTTTAAATAAGAAACACAAATTTTGTGTTTTTATTTACGTTTCCTTTTTGTTTTTAGGACAAAAGAACAAAAAAATGAACAGAAACGCACCCAAACGCGTTTTAAATTCTTTTTGTTCCTTGAACAAAAAAACAGAAAAAGTGTTTAAAAACAAAAAAAAAAAAAAAGAAACACAAACAAACAGAGCCTAAAACTTTGTTTATGGGAACAAAAAATCTTCTTCTTTTTTCGGGACAGATTTGGAACAAAAACAATGAATAGAAAAAAAGTTGTTTATTGTTCCTGGAACAATTCCAAAAAACAAATTTTCTTTCTCCTATTTTTTCTTCTTCCTCCTTTTGCTAGTCACTGGCCTTGGCCATGGCCGGCGCCCGCCAGAGCGTCGCCGGCCCTCGGAGATGCCGAGCGTCGCTTGGCGGTGGCCGAGCGTCGCTAGGCCACCGCCAAGCGACGCTGTCCTAGCGGTGGCCTGGCGGGGCCGAGCCTCGCCCAGGTGGCGTGAGGTCAGCCTCACCTAGATCTAGCGACTAGCCACAAAGAGAAAGAAGGAACAAAAGAAAAGGAAAAAAATAATAAAAAAATATTGAAAAACTAACAGAAATAACAAAATTATATAAGTTTATCAAACACATTTCTATTCTTAGAGTAGAATTTTTTTGCAATTACCAAGTACGTTTTTATACTCATAAATTATTGCCAGGAACAGAAAAAAAAAAACTATTTATGTTTAAAAATTGTTCTCCGGAACAGAAACGTTACCAAATGTGCCATAAATGACTAACGATAGCCAAAGAATACTTAACTACCCCGGTTAAACTCTTAACCTTGCTTTGTCCTATCTTCGACCTCCTCGTCTGCGTTTTAGAGAGAGAGAGAGAGAGAGAGAGCAACATCGGAGCATAATCAAGTGGTGGCCTTTTTTTTTGGCAATTTTGTAGATGATGTAGATAATTAGATGACACATTATACAGCCTGCGCACATTGACGATGGGCCAAGAGATGCAAGCGATAGTCATTTCCATATTTTGGTAACTTAACATTTGCTTATGATCTCTAATAATCCGTTCACTAGTATTAAAAGTGGACTCTAACGTTAGTATTGACGCCGATGGAGTGAGCACGCCCCCATCAGCCATGGAAAGAATGGGAAAAAGACAACAGTTTGGCCTTCCACCATACCAAAAGGTCGTAATTTTCTTTGTCGACTTATTCAATGTAGTTGCTGCCATCTTCGATGGGATATTCATTCACCTCACTAGCAACCGACACAAATCTTCGCCAGGATATTCATTCACCTCACTGGCTCGGCGTGCCAGCCATCCTAATTGAGATTGATGTCGGTTCATGCACATTCGGAGGGACCTAACAATTCTTTTCAAAGCAAGGGATCCTTCGCTCAAAGCTTTGCCAACACCTTGGTAGATATTTTTGGAGCTTCAATTCATCTCATCCAAACATCTGTCACATGTCTCACCTCGTAATGACAGAGAGTCTAGAAAATGCAATATACATTATGGGCCCCGTTGAACTCATCGATTCAAGGGAAGAAGGCACTCAATTTTGTGTTTCGCTCTATTTCCTCCATTTTTTTGGAGGAAAATGTCTTGCGAATTCACTGGAAAAATCTTGCTCTACCGTTCCTTTCCATTCCTTGGATCTTCATTGCCTCCCCTATTTTCACCCAATTCCTAAAACTCACTTCATTCCATGGAATAGCTCGATTAGGTTTGTTATGGATCTTGCTCTCACAAGCAAAATTGAATGTCATGGCTAATATATTAAAAAAATTTATTGCGTCCACGGTCAATGGAATAGTAGGATACGTTTGATAACTATTATATTCCAAGGAATAATTTCTAATAAAAAATAATTCTTTCTTATTTTGTTATCGGGAATAATTTCTAAACATTTGAAAGTGTTTGGTAACTGTTGAAATTTTTTTTTCACGAAATAAAATTACATTTGGTATTGTCCTCAAAATTTCTAATCTAAATAATTTTCTTTTAATTTTTAAATAATTTTATTACTTTTTCTTTTCTTTTCTTTATCTTCTTCTTCAAGCTTTGGTCGGTCATCAAGCTAGATGAGGGTCGATGACCTCGTCAAAGCATCGCCAGCCCTCAGCAAGGTTGTGCTTCGTCAATCGAGCCTCACTAACAACTGGGAAAAGCTTGGATCTAGCGAGACAAAGTTTGCTTAGCCGCCGGCGAGGCTTGAACTCGGCAGGCCACCACGAGGTCAGCCTCACCTTGATTGGGCGACCCTGACCTCATGATGGCCCAACTAGGTCGAGCCCCATCAGTAGCTAGGAGAGTTCAACCTCACCCAGCCAAGGCTCGTCGGTGGCCAAGAAAGGCTAAGGTGAGGCTCGTTTGGCTATCGATGAGGCTCACTAGACCTCGCCTAATTGGTTGTATTCGACTAATGATGGTGGCGGTGGAAGAAGAAGAAGAAGAGAGAATGAAGAATAACAAGAAAAAAGAAGAAGAGAAAATAGGAAAAAATGAATTTGGATTGGCTTGATTCTGAAATTGTTCCTAGAAACGAAGAAATAATTTTTTTCGCTTTCATTGATTCTTTTTCAAATCTATTCCCGAAAATAAAAAATTTATCAAATAATTTATATTTTGAATTTATTCTCGAAAATAAAATAATAAAATTAGTCATTATTTGGCAAGTTGCGAGATGCCTCTTTAGTTCCTATTGCGACACTGCAATTATTATTTTTGCATGATGACTATTCGATTTTATTAGATTTTTTAAAATTAAAAATTATATGTATAAATATGTTTTCTCATTGATTAAAACTATTTTAGTTTTGGGTGGTCGACCAATTGCATTTTTGTAGAATATTTATTGCTGTTTTTCATAAAGCAATTTGTACGAAGGACACGTTAACTTGCAGTTGGTAAGGACGATGTGCAGAAAGAGAGGACAGTACGGTAGAGTGGGGCCCCCAGGCGTGAGGTTGACATAACAAGCAGCTTTAACAATTGCAACGTGACCCACGATGTACCAAGCCGCCATGAATGAGTTCGATATGACATGAGGCTTTAACAATTGCCGAGTGACCGATGAAGGCCAAAAAGTGACTTGACTCAATCTTGGTTAACCCTTCAGCTCACTTTGTTCTATCTTCCTCCTCGTCTGCATTTTAGAGAGAGAGAGAGAGAAAGCAGCACCAGGAGCGACGATGGTAGACGTGTCAGGGAGGGAGAGACATAAAGATTTTGGAGTTTGCAATGAGAAGCGTCGGCTTCGTGATGAATTCTCCACGTTCCTTTTTGTTTTTTTTTTTTTTTGGCAGAGAATTGATCAGAAATAGGTTCATCACGTGGAGGTTATTAGCAAAGAGAGGTTAGAGGGAGAGAGAGTAGTCCGGCTCAACCATGGAATAGCGACGAATCCATATAACCCATGATATGGGGTTAATGATCCCCCTAACGTATGTATAATTACGTACAAGTACGTAGGATTATTACAAGTACACTTCATATTCCCTGCATCCCTTGTCGAGGTGTAATGGATCAATAAAATTGGGTTTTTTTTAGGACTTTTAAGGTGAGTTTTTGAAAAATAAATGATGATTATAATTAGTAATTTCTATACAAAAAATGAAAAGGCCATATTCCATGAACATCTCCATTCTCAAAATGGAGTTGTGTATGTAGCTAAAAACCTATATGTATTCACAGGATTAATAGATAGGTGTTTATATTAATGGAGTATCTTAGATTTTTTGAGTATCCGATGAATCTTTACTAGGTGTGGCAGTCCCTCCATTTCATACACACTGGATAATTATTGGAGATGCATAATTTTTTATATTACATTCTTTGTAAAATCTGTTATTTGCCTTCATCTTCTTTTTTCTTTTTTATTTCTCAATTTCTATTCAAAGTCCAGCTTATCGTTCTAAATTTTGAAGCTGAGCTCCCCCTTTTTATTTTAAACTCCTGGGAAGGTTTAGTGGATATTTTTTCTATACTAGAAACTATTACCTATCTAAATTCTAACCTTAATCTCACATTATATATGTATTTTTTTTTCTTAAAACTCTAGACTAAAATTAAACGTGGCTTGAAATGCGAGGTATGATTGGCAGAAATCTCATAGGGAGGCTAAAAATATCTAAGAAGTTGAAACGAAAGAGTAGATGAAACAACAATTAAGAATATTGGCGAAACTTAATTACATTTTATGTAATAGATGAAGCAATGATCATAACAACAACTTATAGTGGAAGAACACAAATATTTGTTTACGAAGTAGAATAATAATAGGACTAGAACCTGACGATATGATATAAATCATGCCTTAGGAAGAATGTAGGTCTCATTAATGTAAAACTAGTCCGACCATCTTGAGTCCGCTCATTTCCTTTGTTCCTCCCACATTTAATAGGAAATATTTTGTGGGCCCATGAGAATTTTTCCTTCCATTCTCTTCACTAAATCAATCTACATGGACAGTTCAATCAATGCGTGGTTTTCTCTAATACTATATTTAAAAAAAAGAATAATGAATAATTTCTTCTAAGGAGATATGAAATGAGGTGAAAATTGTCAGAATAATTTCCACATTTTCCAATCTCGAACCAAGGGGCTTTAGTGCTTATGTTAAGCCTTAGGTTTGGAGGGAACCAAATTTGAACAGGAAAAGGACAATGATTATCCACGTGGCATATGCATGAAGGATTTATATTACATAATTAAGTAAACTAATATTACTGAGAACCGGGTATGTAAGATTGACAATGATAAGACAACCACATGCATTAGGCAAGGACAAGGCAGAGAGCTTGTACCCTTTCTCGAGACGGGCTTAAATATCTCTTTTGTCGATTGGTGCAGAGCTGTGCCCTTCCAACTCTTGCTTGGATTTTTCTGGGACTGGACAACGTATAAAAAGAGAGATTGGACGGTACGGTGGAGCTGGGTCCCTGGACGGAGGTTTGACATAACAAGAAGCTTTAAATTATCATGAGACCCACGATGCATCAAGTCGTCCTCCCATCTGCATAAGAGGTTGACATAATACGAAGCCGTAATAATTGCGAAGTGACCGACGATGGCCAAAAGAGTAACCCTACCCTTGTTAAGACTTTTACTGTAAGGTTGGTAACATTTTTATTTCAAGAAATAATTTTTAAATAAAAATATATATTTTTTTATTTGTATTTTAGGAACAATTTCTAAGTATAAGAACACTTTTAATAACTGTAAAAAATTTATACTCCACTTTTTTGCTTATTTTAATTTTTAATATTTTTTTTTTCTTTTGATCAGTCACCGGCCTCGGCCATGGCCGACGAGGGCCGGCGACCTCGCCGGCTGGCGCGAGGTCAGGGTCGCCCATTGTTCTGTCTTCCTCCTCGTCATTTGCGTCTTAGGAGGAGGGAGGGAGAGAGAGAAAGAGAGAGAGAGAGAGAGAGAGAGAGCAACTTGTGTGGACGTGTCTGGTTGACTTGATAGGGAAGGAGGGAGACACGTAAGGAGTTGGAGTTAGCAGAGAATTGTTCACTTCTACAGAGACCTGGAAAGAGGGTCATTGGGTTGAGATTATTGGCAAAGAGAGGTCAGAGAGAGGGAGATAATTACGTAGAAATACACTTCATATTCCTTGAATCCGTTAACAAGATATAATCAATCAATGAAATCGGGTTGTTTTAGAACTCTTAAAGTGAGGTTCCATGAAATAAAATTATTATTGTAATTAGTAACTTCTATACAAAAAAAAAAAAAAATGAAGATGTATCTTCCATGAAGCTTCGGTTCCTCGCAGTGGAGTACCTAAATGCACAAAATTAATAAATAAGTGTCTCTTAGATATCAATAGAGTGTCCATGGCTTTTTGACTATCCGACTAATTCTCATTAAGTGCAGTGGTCCTTCAATCCATGCATATGTGAAAATTAATAGAGATAAGCAATTTTTATAGGGTTAATATCCTGAAAGCCTTAAACCGGTACACATATGACAGATTTACCCAAACTTTTTTTTTTATCATCAAAAACCTAAAACTGGTATACTTTTAACAAATTTACCCCAAACTGGTACAATTTTGACATATTTACTCTTTGTTAGTTTTCGTTAAATTTTATTGTTAAATGATTAAGTTAAATGACACTTGACAATTGACTGATATATCAATTTGTGATTTTACGCTCCGTTTGTTACGGGTTACAATTTTTGTGATTTTTTTGTGGTATTAATTCAATTTAGCGGATGGTATATTTGTTACAAATTTACCAGTTTAGGGTTTTTTACGGTTGAATAAATTAGTTTGGGGTAAATTTGTCATATGTGTATGGATTTTCATTGTCAAAAAAATAATTTGAAGTAAATTTTTCACAAGTGTACCAATTTAGAGTTTTTCAGAGTATTAACCCATTTTTATATTACATTCTTTTGAAAATCTTTTAGTTGCCACATTTGATTTTTATTTTTAATCTCAATTTCTATTCGAAGTTGATTTGGCAGCTTGACTTCTAAATTTGGGAGCTGAGCTCCCATTCCTTTTCTTTTTTTTTTAAATTCTCCTGGGAAGGTTTTGTGAATGTTTTCTCTATACTAGAAACTATGACTTATCTATTTCTAAAGTTAATCTCACATTATATATATATATATTTTTTTTCATGTCAGAAAAGAACTAAGATGTGATCCTTGCATTGTTAAGAGGCCGAAAAATAGTTTGATTAAAGTTTAGATTTAACTGATGAGGCATGATTATTTAATATCTAACGGCAAGAGTTTTAGGGCGCGGGCTTGGAAGAACTTTTGGTTGACGATTGCATCATAATTCGCTTAAATAACAATAGGGAAATTGAGAACAACTCTTGTGGATCTTGTCTTGTTGCATTTTGTCAATCAAATAAGGCGTTACGGAGACGCAATACTTGTTGACGATCGTCATCAATGAATCCTCTGGTACACTTTCCTATCTAGAAAAGCTTGGTGAAATTGAGGAAATTACGAATTATTCTGTGCAAATGCCCACAAGGACACCTAATCTTTTGTGCTTGAGGAATGTACAATCCTTCGCACTATCTTATTTAGAAAGAGTTGTTGAGGTTTAAGGTTTAGGGAAATCGAGATCTTTGTTGCATGCGATTCAATTGAAAGATTATATATCCTATGCAAGCTGAAGAATCTAAGGCATGTTGAACCGAAACGCTGTCCTAAGCTAAGACCCATGAAAGGCGGCAATGGCTTACGGACCTCTCAAAATGTGTTGCCCATTGTGTCGAGATCAACCAAGATAGAGACAGAAGTGTAACAACCGTAGTGGTTATTGTGGTAAGAAAGCACCGTGATATGTGATGTGGTTGTGGTAGAATTGTAATATTTAACTAATCTTTAGTAGACCCGTTAAACGAGTGAGTCGGGTCAGGTTTGGGTTGGGTTATAAATGGTCCGATCTAAATTAACCCATTTAACCCGTTTATGACCCATTTATTGCAATGCAAAATTTTTTATCCATACCCGACCCGACCTATACTTGACCCATACCCAACCCACTTAACTAAACTTAAAAGAAAAAGAACTTATTTCTTATATATATAATAATTTTAAAAATATAAAATAGTTTTATACAACACAACTTTAATAGACAATTTTTATAATTTTTAAAATAATTATTTTAAAAAAATCGAATTCTATTTTTTTAAAATTAAAATTAATTTATTTTTTTATTTTTTAAGAATATAATTTTAATTTTTTTTTCTTCTTTGGGCCGGCCACCGATCACGATGATAGTCGGTGATTGGCCACAAGCGAGCCTCGAGCTCGCTTGGCTCGCTGACGCCGAGCTCAAGGCTCACCAAATCTAGCAAGCTCGAAGCTTGCCTAGGCGATTGCCCCATCGCCGTGTCAACCACTGGAAGGAAGAGGAAGAAAGAAAAAAAGGAAAGAAAAAAGAAAACAAAATTATAATAAAAAATAATTATAATTTAGATTTTTATAAAAAAATTATTTTTGTAAAGTTATAGTGGGAAGAGAGAGATGGTGAGGTTTTGGTTAAAAGTGGATTCTAAATTCATCCCATTTAAGATCCATTTAAAACCCACCTATCTTAAGTCATTGATTGTTAAACCCATTTAACTACTTTTTCTCAAAAACTAAGTGACCCATTTTGCCACCTCTAATCTTTAGGTGTCATGGACTCAAGTTCTTCATCTTAAGAATTATTTTGTAAGGCTTATGAATGCATTAAAAACTCAGGATATCAAATAACTCGACCTATTCAAATTTGTGAGTAATGCTACCTAAGTATTGAATGATGAATTAGGATTTTGGTCTTGTTTCATCGAAGTTCAGATATCCAAAATTGAATTAAGTAATGGACTGCCATCATTAAAGCAAATACACATTGATAAGGGGTCTCGACTATTAGAAATCAACGTCCGCTTGCGTACTATCAGTAGTATGAGTTAAGTATCTCAACTCAAATTATATTTTGCACTTGCATTATAGCTTCTCACTGGCTCAGGCTTTGACACCTAAATTTTGACGATTTAGTTTAGGAAATTAGGGGTTAATTTTATTAATTGCATAGCATATAGATTTAGATTGCATTTATTTTGTTATTTTGCATCTTATTGGACCGGTGGCGGATGAGTTCGAATTAGATGGATCAGGCCAGCGAAGCGAGCAGGTTGGCCCAAGCCCGTGTTTTTTTTTTAATAATTAAAAATTATCTCATGGGAATATAAAATTTTAAAATTTTTTCGAGATATGAATTTTTGGATAGGGCGGATGGGTAAAAGAATATTGCGATTTTTTTTTGAAAGATTTGGATTTAGAAAAAATTCTATTGTAATCTTGAATCCTTATCAATATGTGATAATTGGTGAAAAAATATTGCGGATGGAGATTCGAAGGAGAAATTGAAAATCTATTTTCTTTCTCCTATAAAAGGCCGTACGCGTGAGAAGGGAGGGGGCTCTCCGGTTGTTTTGTTAAAATTTTAAGTTTTCTTGCTTTAAAGGGAGAAAAGTCAAAAGGGTTTTCTTTCTGGGGATAAAAAAGTATAAAACTGCAGAGAGAGTACGGAGAAAAAGAAGAGGCGCTCGGCTACAGAGGAAAAACGTCCACTGTTCTTCTCCTTCGCTGCTGGGTTTTCTGCTGGTTTCTGCTACTCCGCTCGTGTCCGCACCGTTGCGCCCCTACTGCAGCTGTTTCACCAGTCACCCGAAGCTTTGCCCTGCCGGTCGCCGTCTGTGAGGCCAGACGTCTGAGCCGCGCTTGACTTGTTCAGCCGTTCATTCGCGATTCCCCGGCGCCGCTCTCTACCGAGTCGGAGTCCCGAGTCACCCGCACCTGCACCAGCAACCCGCGAGTCCCCAGTCCTCGCACTTCGGTCAGCCTCGCGACACGAGTCGGTCACTGTCGCGCACTGCCCTTGCCGGATCCCCTGCTGGACCTCCGATCCTCTGCTTTGTTGACTTGCCACAAACACAAAGCTTGGAAGGAAAAGAAAAAAAAAAGGAAAAGGGAAAATTAGGTAGTTTTTATTTATTTATTCACTTACTGTTTTCTTTTTCTTTCCTTTTTATTTTATTCTTTTAGTGAGATTGTTCCCTTTAAATATGTGATTGAGATCCTAATAAGAAATAGTCCTCAAGCTAGGATTACAAATCCGATTCTCGCGCCCAAAATCCGACTTTCGCAATCCCTTACAAAATTCGACAATCCAATCTCAAGCCCGAGATTCGATTAGCTTGATTTAATTTAAAATTGGCTAACCCGATCTCATGCACGAGATATGGTTAGTCAATTTTTGGATATCAATCCTATCTTTTGTTTGATTTGTTATCGTCAAGTTGGTTGAGTCAAATCTTATTTTCGTAAAAATAAAAAATCAAAAAAATCTTAATTAGGATTAGGTTTGTTGCATATTAGGATTGCAATCTTATTATGAATTTTTAAATAAAAAAATCCAAAAAAGAAAGTGCATTTATTTAGGTTGTTAGTTTATTTGAATTGCATGTTTAATTATGTGTTAGTTTTAATTTCAAGATTAAAGAAAAACAAAAAAATCATTGTGCATATTAGATTAGAATTGCATGTTTCATTTTAAATTTAGATCATTTTTTTTAGATAAATTGCATTTTAGATTTAGATAATGTCTTAGTTTAAATTAGGATTTAATAAGACTTAATCCGTAGTTTAAATTAGATAGAATCTTAATCTAGCTAGAGCATTTCAAATTTCATAAAATTTGTCTTAGGATAAATTAGTTGCAATTTCTAGGATAGATTGCATTTTTAAAATAAAAAATATCATTTGCATGTCATATAGAATTAGGTTCATGAAATGCATGTCATTTTAGTGATTATTGTTAGGTTCATTTCTAATTAGAAATTGTCCGTCATTAGATTATGTCATTTAATAAATGTCACGTGACATATAGCTCGCATATTAAATTGCAATGTTGCATGTCATTTTAGTTAAAATAATTTTGTACGCCATTGCATTGCATTGCACGTCATTAGAATTAAGTCATTTTGGTTAATTTAAATTGCATATTTAACAATTGCATGTTCATTAAGAGATCATAAAATTTTTATTCATAAGTTGAGGACATGTTGCCATGCCATATCATTTCATATTAGATTAAAAGCATTGCATTGCATATGGATTATAATCTCGTTTAATAAGTGAAAACAAAAAGAAAGAAATTGCTTGTTAATTAGAAACCATATCTAGAGTTGTTGATGTGGATTTTAATTTAACAATGCAGATGCTTTCGTTGCTTTGAGGTAAGTTCTATATCATTTAATTGCTTTCTTGGGTGTTAAATTGGTGGTTTGTCACACCTCACATGTTAGGGAAATAGATTTAAAATCAATCCAAATTGCTTGCCAAACATTTTTCAAAAAATAAAAAGAAAGGTACCGAAAGGGCGTTAGAGAAATCTAACGTAACCAAGTCCCCGTACCCTTAGTCTCTGGTTCGTAGGAGTAAAGTAAATTTCCCGTTACTTTACTAGGGTTTCTAATCGACCCACTAAAAAAATAGATTAGTGGCGATTCCAAGTTAAAATTCAATTGCATGTTAACAATTCAAACCTAAGTCGCGAATTGGTATGGGCTTGGGAGAGCCCGAGTTAAGTTTAGGCTTAACAATCCATTAGCCAAACCCTAGGTGGTCCACCCCCCGAAAAAATTGGTCGCGACAATCCATAATAAGAAAGAAGAAGAGATGAGCTGTAGATGGTTTGTATAGAGAAACAAAGTGGACGAACAATGCAATGTATTCATTCTCTACAATGGTGCATGAAGATACATTATACAGGGCTGAGAGGTTTTTTGTGTGTTAATTAATATATTCTTATTTAATCCTATGCGACCTGTTTTTGGCATAACAATTGAATTTCACAGCTACACATCAAATATATGATACCTTTGTAATTAGAACTTTTATTTTGTATGCGGTCAATAGAAGAACAACTTATATAGCGGCACTCCACTATTTATACACACATGCTGACTATTTTGATTATATCAAGATATTTATATTTTGAATTGTTTGGATAAGTATATTTTACCATTGGTTAAACTCATTTTTTGTTATGGGTGATCGACTGAATGAAGAGATTGCTTTTTTTTCTTTTCTCCAAAATATTTGTTGTTGTTATTCGTAAAATAATAGGTGCGGATTTGGGACTAGATATATAATAATTACATGTCCGTGCCCACATTAACGTGATGAAGTTAATACTAGCATTCATATGTATGATGTCTGAACGACATCTAGGATAGTAGGTGTATGAGGTCGTACCGCCATCTGGTGCAAGAGGTTGATATAACACGAATCTTAATAATTGCTAAGAAAATGGCAAAGGCCAAAAAGCAACTTTAAGTTTATCATGGTTAGCTATTAACATCACTTTCTCTATCTTAATTTTGATTCAGCAACACGTACGTTTTTCTATCTATTAAATTGAAATTGTGATCGAAACTCTAGACTGAAATTGAATGTAGCCTTAAATGAGAGGTGCAATTGGCAGCAATCTCATATAGAGGTTAACAATATTGTAGAAGTTGAAACAAAGGAATAGACGAAACAATAATTAAGAACATGGATGAAGCGATGATTAAAACAACAATTTATAGTGGAAGAATACAAATATTCGATTATGAAGCAGAGTAACAATGATAGGATATGAACCTGCCTACATGGTATTAGGAAAAGAAAATAAAATTTTCAAATCATGCCTTAGGAAGAATATATGTCTCATTAATGTGAAACTGGTTCAACCACCTTTGATTCTCTTATTTCCCTTTGTTTTCTCTCACAAGTAAAAGGAAATATTTCGTAGACCAACAGGAAATTTTTTTCTCTTTGGATCTCTTCCATGGATCAATCAACACGGACAGTGTAATTAATGCATGGTTTTCTCTAATAGCATACTAAAAAAAATAAAAATGAAAGAAATGAATAATTTCTTCTAACGGAGAGATGAGATATAGTGAAAATTAACAGAAAAATTTCCATATATTCCAATCTTGAGCCCAAATAGATTAGTGATTATGTTAAGCCCTAGGCTTAGGGTGGACCAAATTGGAGCCAGAAAAGGACAATGATTATGCATATTCTTTATGCTTAGAGGACGTTTAATATGTAGATAAGCAAATCTAGATTACTAGGAACAGGCATGTAAAGGTTAAAAAGGACAAGATGAATATGAGAAAATATTAGATGGTCCCAACGCATCAGCTGAGCATAGTCCCACACCAATCATGGAGCGCCACGTTGGTCCACGTAGCGCTGTGGGGTCAGCTCGCCAAGATCGAATTTCTGCAGGTAAAATGATCTTCTTTCTCTCTCCTCTAGCACCTGCACCCTATGTAGCACGGACACTCGACACGCGACGTACGACACGACGACCTATTCGCGATACATCATTTCTTAAAAAGTAGAGAATTACACGTTCCGACACGTTATATATTAAATAAATATTTTAATTTTTTTAATTTGATTCAAATTCACAAATAAATAAATAAATAAATAAGAACTTACAATAAATTTACACTACTAATATTAATAAATCTATTCATAATTTTTTTTTTAAAAATATATTCATAATTAATACGTGTGCATAATTAAAAATATATTTTTTATTTTAACAAAAATTATTCCCCTCAAATCCTCTCTCCTCGTTTCTCTCTCCCCTCTCCCCGTCTTTTCCCACGCCACCACCCCAAAATCCTTCCCTTCGATTTCTGCAGATCTGCCCCCACTCTCTCTCTCCCCTTGCCCTTCCCCCTACGCCCACTTGCTCCCTGCGCCCCCATCAATCACCCCAGCCCCCTCGGTCTCTTCCCTTTCTCTCCCCTCTCTCTCTCTCTCTCTCTCTCTCCCCCTACGCCACCACCTGCTCCCTGCGCCCCCATCAATCGCCCCTATCCCCTCAGTTTCTTCCCCTTCTCTCCTCGCTCCCCTCCCCCTCCCTTCCCCCCCCCCCCACGCCACCACCTTCTCCCCGCCCCCTCAGTTTCTTCCTCACGATTTTCTCAACTCTTTCGGTTGCCTCATTGCTGTCGCCTCTGCCCTTCCTCCTTCGCAGCAGCTGCAGCCTCGCCGCCGGCCCTCTATCGCAGCGTCGCTTCAGTTTATGCTCTTCCTCTCGCCGTCGTGGCCTCACCTATGCTTCCTTGGCCTCTTCCTCGACCTCACCTCTCTACCCACCATCGTTTTCTTCAACAATCTCTCTTGGACATGCGTGTCGAGAAAAGTTGACCACGTGTCGGATTTCTCGACACGCGTTGACCGCGTGTCCGAATGTGTCCGAGCGTGTCGAACACGTCGACACGTGTCGGACACGACTCGGAAGGCTCGGCAACGTGTCCGTGCTTCATAGCCTGCACCTAGCCCTGCGCTCTCTCTCTCCTTTGTAGAGTCTGCACACATTTTTTATGTTCTCTTTCCTCTTCCCTCGTTCTTTCCTCCTGAAAAGAAGAAAAGCCATTTCAAGCGAGTGAAGTTTTCAAATTTTGAATCTCTAGTTTTGCTCGGCGTGGAGGGAGCTGGTGTCAAGGCGGTGGCGGTCGTGGAGGGGGCGGGGGACGATGTCGTCGTGGGTGGGGGAGAGGGCGGGGGCGTGGGAGCGGAGGACGAGGGGGCAGCGAGGGCGAGGTCATGGTGACAGAGGGAGGAGAACTGGATGCGGTCAGAGCCGCGGGGCTTCCAGTTCTTGCGCTTGGTGAAGATGTCGATGGCGTAGACAGAGGCCGGGCCGAGGGAGGACTCGAGAAAGCGGAGGAGGTTGTGGGCCGTGGGCCATCACAGTTTGCAAGATGTTGGATACCTGCAGTGTCGGTGGTGGATGCAGTGTCGGCCTCTCCACCACCGTGCCTCTACTACTCCGCGCTCATTGTTGCTGCTCCGGCATTGCGTTTGTCAAGCGGCCATTCCCTGCCGTTGCCCGGTGCTCACTCACTTGCTGGTCCTGTTGCTTCCTCCAGCACTTGCTCACTCACTGGTTCTGTCGCTTCCTCCATCTCTGCTTCGGTGCTCGCTCTTTGCTCCGTTGCTCGCTCCATCTCTGCTCCGGCGTCACTTTCCTTTGCGCATTAATCTGCTTGGGTGGTCGAGATTTGGGGATTCCATTTCTGCAACCACCTGCAGAGCAGCGTCAACGCCTTCCAGGCTGGTTATGAGATTTGTGGGATGTGTACACGCAGAGCAAGAGCAGTAGATTGCCCAAGTTCTGGCAGGACGCCTTCCAGGCCAGTTACGAGTTCTTGATGAGTGACGTGACGGATGCTGCAATCCATCGGCCATGTTTGCAACAGAGGATGGGACCTGCAATTGGAGCTCCTGAGTATGCAATATTCAAACAGGACCACAAAACAAGTAGAACATCTTGCGATTGATCAAGGCAAGAAGCTCCTTTAGTGCATAGAAGCATTCCCATCATCCATTACTTTTGCGTTCTCATGTTGATCATGGTGTATATTCATCTAACTGTCATAGGTAGGGAAACATACAGGAGAACATCGCGGTGAACATGAGTAGCCACAGATATACGGCTTTAGCATGAAGATCTTAGAGTCTGAGATAATTGGAACGAGCATATCATCTTGAAGATCCTAGAGTTTGCACAGTGTTGACGCTACTCTGCAGGTGGTTGTAGAAATGGGATCCCCAAATCTTGGCCACCCAAGCAGATTAATGCGCGAAGGAAAGCGGCAATGGAGCAGAGATGGAGCGAGCAACGGAGCAAAGAGCGAGTGCCGAAGCAAAGATGGAGGAAGCGACAGGACCAGCGAGCGAGCGAGCACCAGGCGACGGTGGGGAACGGCCGCTTGACAAACGCAATGCCAGAGCACCAACAACGAGTGCGGAGTAGCAGAGGCATGATGGTGGAGAGGTCGACACTACGGGTGTCCAACATCCCGCAGACTGTGATGGCCCACGACCTCCTCCGCTTCCTCGAGTCCGCCCTCGGCCCGGCCTCCGTCTACGCCATCGACATCTTCACCAAGCGCAAGAATTGGAAGCCCCACGGCTCCGGCCGCATCCAGTTCTCCTCCCTCCACCACCGCAACCTCGCCCTAGCCGCTCCCCTCGTCCTTCGCTCCCACACCCTTGCCCTCTCCCCCACCCACGACGGCATCGTCCCCCGCCCCCTCCACGATCGCCACCGCCTCGACGCTGGCTCCCTCCGCACCGAGCGAAACCAGAGATTCAAAATTTGAAAGCTTCGCTCGCTTGGAATGGCTTTTCTTCTTCTTAGGAGGAAAGAATGAGGGAAGAGGAAAGAGAACATAAAAAATGTGTGTAGAAGCAATGTTGATTTTTCACAATTAAGTTCTTTTTGTACATTCATCTATAATTCTTCAATTCTTCATGTCTTGCCTTCTAGTAATAATTTTGGGAAATCCATATAAATTATGACTTGAATCAGATCAATTCTTTTTCGAATTTCTATGCATGTAATTCCCTCCACACTAGAGGATATTCTCATATTTTTTTGTAAATAATTCTTGATACAATTTCGTATTTTTTGATCTTCTTGTAGACCATCGGAATAATTTTTGGCTTGTGCAAACCAAATAGAATGATGACCTTGGGTTGTACCAAGTCTGAAACCAAGTGGATTAAGGAGAGAGAGAGAGCATAGGGCTAGCGTGCAGGCACTAGAGGAGAGAGAAAGAAGATTATTTTACTTACAGAAATTTGATCTTGGCGAGCCGGCCCCATAGTGTCACATGGACCAACATGGCACTCCATGATTGGTCCGGGACCATGCTGAGCTGGTGCACCAGGACCATCTAATATTTTCTCGACGCATTGGACAAGGACAGGCCAGAGAGCTTGTCCCCTTCCGTGAGACGGGTTTGCATGTCACTTTTATCGGACAGTGCTGTTTAGTGCCCTTCCATGGGACAAGAAAATCCAACTTGGATTTTTCCGGGCCGGACGACGTGCAAAAAGAGAGGACGGACGAAATGGGGTCCGAGGGCGTGAGGTTAACGCAGCACGAAGCTTCAGTAAATCCCAAGGGACCGATGATGGTCAAAAAGCAACTTAACTCCACCCCGGTTAACTCTTATCGTCACCTTGCGCTGTCTTCTTCCTCTCCTCCTCGTCTGCATTTTAGAGAGAGAGAGAGAGAGAGAAGGTGTGGTTGGTCCGTGTTATTGAGGGAGAGACCCGTCGGCTTTGTGAATTGTTCCGTCGCTTTTGCATAGAATGAATCGGAAAGAGGGGCGTTCCATGGAAGTTAGTAGCAGAGAGAGGGAGAGAGAGGTGGTCCCATATAATCCGTGAAATAGGCTGACATTGTCGAGTGCAAGGAGCCCTCATATGGAGTTAATGATCTCCTTCAACATACATATAATGACATGCCAGTACACTTTATATTCACCGGATCCGTTGGCGAAGTGTAATCAATCAATGAAATTAGATCTTCAGGTTTATGAGAAATGATGATGATAATTAGTAATTTATATAAAAGGAAAATCAAAGGCATTTTCAATGAATCTTCGTTTTCTCTCGATGAAGTGTTTATGATTCTTTGAATATTCGATTAATCTTCAATGAATCTTCGTTTTCACACACACCGAATAATTACCGTTGACACACTGTTTTTATATTACAAAATCTATTAGTTGCCACACTTGAAACTTTTTATATTGATCTTGGCAGCTTACCGTGTTAAACTTGGAAGCTAAGCCCCCTTCCTTTTTTTAAACGCCGTGCAAGGCTTGGTAAATATTTACATACGAATACACTTTATATTCAATGGTACAGTTAATTAGGTGTAATTAATCAATGAAATTCGATTTTCGTTAGAACTGTTAAAGTAAGGTTCTTAGAAAAAATTGATGATTATGCTTATTAATCTTTTATAAAATTAAAGTTTCGTTCATTTCGTGGAAAAAGAAAATTTAGGACAATATTTTTCGGATTTTCCAATATTTATTTTAGGAAAAATGAATTGATTGAGCAAAACATTTTTTTATAAAGAGACGAAAAATCTTCTAAAATATAGAAAAATATTTTTCACTTTTCAAATAAGCTCACTCACTCTCTCTTATCTCTTATCTCATATCTTTTATTAGCCCTCATATCTTTCTTTTTTCTTTTTTTTTTTGTTCTATTTTTAAAAATTCAAAATTCTTTTATTTTTTTTTTCTTCTTTCTTGATGGGTCGCTGGCCAGTGACGATTGACGACCAGCGACCGGTCATATGGGCTAATCTGCAGCTCGCCGATCTGTTGAGCTCAGGCCCGATTTCGGCGAGCTCAGAGCTTGGAACCTCGATGCTGCTGATCGCTGGAGCTATGTATGTATGAAATGATTGATAGACGGTGACGGTGGTAGACAGCTCGCACTCCGCAAACGGTGGGGTCGAAATGGCAATTTTAGTCCATAAAGAAATGGAGGAGTGGGGCCCACTTGTTTTAAATCAGTTTCCTTAAGGTCAAGCATAATCAAATGGAGATACGATTAGATGACATCTCTGTTTAGCCCGTGGGCATCGGAGGACGACACGAGGGGCATCTGCGGGAACATCAATATAATAAGTAACGCCACATATGTTATCCACGCTTCGTGCCACCTGTTTCTGACCACCATTGTATTGTCTAAATGATTTCTTCCTCGCTCTAGAAGTAGGGGTGATCGGGTCCAGGGTGGGTAGGGTCTAGACCTAGACCCTGTACCCGACCCTGTTATAACCGGATCTCTTTTTTTTGGACCCTGTTCCCGACCCTGTTTGCATTGGATCCTGTTTATATTGGAACCTATTTTGCATAAAAATTGCTATACAGCATCTTATATGTAAGATAAAGCGTTTGAATGCAAAATACTTCCACTGATCAATGTAGGACACTTCTAAACAACCTACTTTTACCAGAGATTTCAACCAACAGCTCTCTTGCAACACATATTTGCACCATATGTAAGAATTAACAGATTCCGTTGATGCTAAAGAAAATTTAATCCTCTCGACATGAATCCATGTCGAGACAGCTCTACAAGGAGATGACTTTTGTGGAAATCACTTAAAAAGGAAAAACTCAACCAACGATCCACACGAAACCAAAAAAAAATGCTGCTAAGAAGGTTTGACTACCTAATCATGATGCATTCATCCTGTTGTAAAGGCAACAACTTGCGATCCTTACAGATCATTTGAGTCCAAAACCCTAAAATCACAAAAACCCCCAAATCATTTGACTTCAATGCCTACCCAAATAATCGATCGATAGACGAGAACTTTGACATACCACCGTGGGAAAGAAAAAAAAAAGAAGAGAATCTTCAACAATAAAGACACATGGCCGGCATTGCAGAGCTCAAATTCGAGCAATCACAACTGGAATCGCCGCTCCACCGTCCATGACCGCGCACGAACAGCAAAGATTGACACAGATACACACTCCAACTCGACGATGTAGGCCCGAATTCAGCTGCTGCGACGTCACCGACGAACGACCATCCAACGACCGACAAAAGAAGACACCCAACAGAGCATACACAACAACAAAGCGAAAGAGAACGCAAGGAACAAATGATTTCCTCGGGACAAAGCAACCAGTCCACGAGGACACGAGCGCAAAACAGCATCGACCCGGAAAGACATTTGCTAGTAGGCAACGAATCGGCAAACCACACAAGAGAAGAAGCCAAGGGAATTCGAGAAGATCATCACCTCAATCGGATTGAAGCAAGCGGGCCACCCCCACAGACAATGGAGAGAGAGAGACCTTGGAACCGGGTGCGGACGACGTCGAGGGGGTGCGCGGTGGAGACGGTGGCGAACTAGGCGATGGCTTCGGCGGTGGCGTTCTCCCACTGACGGATCTAGCGATGGCATGACGAAGGAAAAGCAAGTCTGCGGGTGAGTCGTGTGACCGCGTGAGAGCCTGAGAGGTAAAGTAGAAACGAATTAGGGTTTCCGATTTTGGGGCTGCCTTAAAAACCGGTTCTCAAACCGGTTCCCAAATCGGTTTGGTCGATCCGGTTCCTGGATGGGTAATCCCTCGGAACCGGTTCCCGGACCGGTTCAAACAGGGTCTAAATTTTGGGAACCGGTTCCCGGACCGGTTTCAACCGGAACCGGTTCCTGACCCTGTTTTCCGGGTGGGCCGGACTGGGAACCGGGTAAACCCGGTCCGGTTGCATACCCCTATCTAGAAGCCCTCTCTTTCACCTGATCTTCTGTCACAAATCGAGAAGAAAGAATACAAGAAGAGAGAATGTGGAATTTCGTGTGTGGAAAATTGTATCTTCTTCTTCATTCTTTTCTGTATATTGTACAACCATGTATATAGCGTACAAGATCTTCAATAAAAAAGTAAATGATTTTTCCTAATATTTCTAGTCCTAAAATAATCACATTATCCTATCCATTACGATCAATACAAATTATCAATCATAATCAAAATCTTCAAACATATCTTCAACACCCCCCCTCAAGCTGGTGGCTTATATATATCCAAGACGCCCAGCTTGTTCAAAAGATATGTATGTTGTCTTTGACAAAGGGGTTTAGTGAAAATATCTGCTGATTGTTCCATGGTCCTTATCCCTCTAGTTTCAATGATCCATTCTTTGATCTTCTCTTGAGTAAAGTGGTAATCAACTTCTATATGCTTTGTCCTTTCATGTAGTATAGGATTCGCCGCAAGCTTGAGTGTCGAATCATTGTCACAGAAGAGTAATGTCGGACCTTTAACTTGTACCCCAAGGTCTAGAAGCAAGCCTCGAAGCCACAAGAAGCAAGCCTCAAAGCCACACTATCTCACAAATTGTCTTTGCCATGGATCTATACTCAGCTTCTGCTGATAACAAGGATACAGTGGATTGTTTCTTTGTTTTCCATGAAAGTAGTGACTCCCCAAATTTGATGCAAAAACTAGTGATAGACCTTCTACTCATAGGACATGTGGCGTAATCTGCATCACAATAGGCTGTCATCTCCATATTACATCTTCTGGAAAGGAATATTCCTAGTCCTGGACAACTCTTCAGGTATTTCATCACCTTCAAAGCTGCATTCATGTGTGATAGCTTTGGGCTGTGCATGAAATGACTGAGAGTTTGTACTGCATAACAAATGTCTAGCCGAGTCATAGTGAGGTAGATAAGCTTCCCAACAAGTTTTTGATAGCTTGTTGGGTCTTTCAATAGTGGATCATCAGAGGAGGGCGACGTTCCAACATCATAGTCAACACTGGTCAACTTGGCATTCCGTTCGATGGGAATGATTGCTGGTTTGCATCCTGATAATCCCGCTTCTGATATAATCTCCATCACAAACTTTCGTTGACTAAGGGAAATCCCCAGATCGGAGCGAGCTATCTCTATTCCAAGAAAATACTTAGGTGACCCTAAGTCTTTGATGTGAAAAGAAAAATATAGGTAGTCCTTTAGCTTATTTATAGCAGAATCATCATTTCCCATAATGAGTATGTCATCAACATAAATCATCAAGTATATGGTCGACGCACCTTTTGCGCAGGTGAACAATGCGTAATCATGTTTGGATTGCCGGAACCCTGCTCCCATAAGTGCAGTAGTAAACTTGGCGTACCACTGTCGAGAAGCCTGTTTCAATCCATAAAGAGATTTGCGGAGACGACATACCTTAGACTCCCCCTGTCTCCATAATCCTTATGGAAGGTCCATGTAAATCTCCTCTTCTAGATCTCCATGAAGAAAAGCATTGTGGACATCCATTTGATGCAATGGCCAGTTGTGAAAGGCAGCAACCGATAAGAAAGAACGGACTGTGACGTCTTTGGCGACTGGAGAAAACGTCTCATGGTAGTCAAAATCTTCTCGTTGTGTAAAACCCTTGGCCACTAGCCGGGCCTTGTATCGTTCCACAGAGCCATCTGCTCTATATTTTATCTTATAGACCCATTTACATCCAATGTGTTTACGATCAAAAGGTAAAGACACAATATCCCAAGTGTGATTATCAATCAGGGCCTTGAGTTCCGCCTGCATCGCCTTTTGCCAGCACTCATCTTGTATAGCCTCGTCATAATTTGAAGGCTTTTTTTCCTCAGAAATTCGGCTAATGCAGCATAAATGATCTGACGACAAGCAATTGAAAGACACATATGAGGATATAGGATAATAGGTACCTGATGATAGTGATGAGGAACATACAAAATCTTTGGTCCAGGCTGGTGGACGAGTTATTCGACCTGATCGTCAAGGTGGTTCATCCGGTATCTTCAAGGATGATTCTTCAATACTTCCAGATTCTTCGCTGTTTGTCTCCTGGGATTGTTGTTCCATGAGTTGTTCTCGATTGGAAATGTCGTCATATGAACCATTGGGCAGTGGTGAGGGCAATGGTGAAGGCAATTCTATATCTACTATCTGATTTCTTGGAGGGGAGCTAATGAGAATAGATTCTCCAGTAGATAGATCTTCTTCCTACAGGAATGGACGACCAGTTCTCATATCTTCTGCAAACATAGAAGTAGTATCCTGAAAAGGGAAGATGTCTTCATGAAAAACTACATCCCTACCGATGAAGAATTCTCCGGTAGACTATTCATAAACTCTATAACCCTTCTTTAAGTTGGGATATCCCATGAAGACACACCTTCTAGCCCGAGGAGACATTTTATCTCGGGCTCCGACTGTAGCCACATAGCATAGACAGCCAAATACTCTGAGATGACTCAGATCTGGTTTACTTCCATACAATAATTCAAACGGAGTTTTCCCTTTTAGAATGCGTGATGGCATACGGTTTATAAGATATGCCGCAGTAACCACACAATCTCCCCAAAAATCTTCAGGTATGGATGCTTGGAACTTAAGGGCACGTGCCACTTCTAAGAGATGACGGTGCTTTCGCTCAACAACCCCATTTTGTTGTAGGGTATAAGTGCATGTACTTTCATGCATAATTCCATTTGACGACAAAAAAGACTTACAATCTCCATTGAAGAATTATGATCCATTATCTATGCGAATGCGACGAATTGATTTTCCAAACTGAGTTTTGGATAAGGAAAGGAAGATTTTAAGATAAGAAAGAACTTGAGCCTTTGATTGTACGAGGAAGACCCAAGTGGCACATGAAAAATCATCCACAATTGTAAGGAAAAATCTTGAACCATCACGATTTATTGTGTGATATGGTCCCCAAACATCAGCATGAATTAAAGAAAAAATATCGTCTACTCGAGTTGTACTATTTTGAAAGGGTGCACGAGTTTGTTTTGCCAAGGGGCAAATGGGACATTGAGGACTAGGGAAAGAAGCAGTGTGACCCAATCTTTTATGATAAAGAAAATTTCTTTCATTGGCAACAATGTTACACAATGGTTTATTGAATGCAACAGAAGATAATTTAAAATTATATGGAATATCAACCCAGAAATATAGTCCTTGACAGACTCTACCCAAGCCCATCGGTATGCCAGTCGAAAGGGCCTGAAATAAACATTTGTCATGGTCAAAGGCGACATGACAAGAATTTTCTTCACAAATTCGAGAGACTGATATGAGATTAAAGTGGAAAGTGGGGACATAAAGGACATTTTTGAGAGTAATGAGTGAACTAAGGTTCACAGCGCCAGTCATTCCAACATGTGTAGTGCTTCTAGTGGGGAGCTGAACTGATATTGGATAAGATAACTTATTGACATTGGAAAAGAATTTTGGGTTGCAAATAATATGATCACTAGCTCCTGTATCAATGATCCATTCATCATTTGAAATTGAGTTCATTAGGCAGTAAGAAATACCTGTGAAACTTCCTGCCTTGTCAGAAGGATCCAATTTCTTCAGAGCTTCCATTAGCTCTTGATATTCCCTATGAGTAATTGACTTGTCAGCTGAATTACCTGTCACCTAAAAGACAGTTGAAAACTTTTCCTTTTCTTTTTCACCCGGTCTAACGTGTAATTTCCAACAATTTTCAACTGTGTGATGCGAGCGTTTACAATGTTCACAATATAGCTTACCCTTTCCCTTGTGATTATTGTTTTTTTTTTTATAAATAGTGAGGGCCTGCTCACGGCATGGGCCGTCGTACCCCTATATGGGCTTTCAGATGTTGCAAAAAAATGGCCTCTTGGGCCGTCGGCCCCAGAAAAAAATTGCCTAAGTGGGCCTTCGGAGCCATAGAAGCCCCTAGCTCATGGACCATTGGATTTAGGGGCCGCACCTTTCTGTGAGCTGTCGGATCCAGCAGCCCCAAGGATCGATCTTGAGCCGTTGGATCGACAAGAGAAATCACGGCCATCGATTGACCGTATAAAAGGCCTAGGGTTTTCTTGGAACCCTAGATTGGGTCCTCAACCCTCTCTCCCTCTTGTGGCTCCTTCGTGGAACCCTAGATTTCTTCCTCTTGTGGTTTTTTGTAGCAGGTGAGGGGAAACCCTTGCTGCCAGAGCCACACTTTCGCCTTCTTTGCTAAGATCCGCTGCTCTCTGTTGGCTCTCCTCCTGGATAGCGAGTTGGTAGATGCAGCCAAGGTTTGGCATCGGCTCCATGATTAAAATATGCGATTGAAACAAAAGGTAAGATTCATTTAGTATGAGGAGGAATCTTATTGCCTTCTCCCTGTCTCGCATCTTTTTGTATTGCCACAAAATTGGCTCCGGCCAGTCAAATCTTTCTTCGGCCGCTTCCAATTCATTCCACAGACTTGAAAGTTTGTTAAAAATTGCAGCAACAGTCATGTTTTCCTGCTTTAAACTCGAGATCTATTGCGTCAAGGAGAGAATTTTGACTTGACCTAATTTTCCATACATCTCCTTGATGTTTTCCCACATTTGTTTTGAGTCCTCCGTTGGGGGAAGACTTTTTGCGACTTCGGGGGCGAGATTGTTTCCGATCCACGTTCTGACTAGTTGATTACATTTTTTCCAAAACCGTGCTAGTCATTCGTCGGACGGAATCAGAACCGTTCCGTCAATGAAGCCCTCATTATCTTTCGTTACCAAAGCGCGCTGGAACTCGCGCGACCAACTCGAGTAATTATTTGGTCCAGTTAACTGTTGAGCAACGATCTTCAATTCTGGTCCGTCGGCATTTGTTGTGAAAAGAGGGTCGCCGGGCTCCGGGCGACTACTGGCAACATAGATCTGGTACGGGAAGAGACTTGGTGGTGGATTCGGGTATGGGTTTGCTCCTAAACCCGACTCCTCAGATCCGATCGTGTTACTTGCATTTGGAGAAAAAGAACCCAAACCCAGGTAGGGATTTGTTCCCATGCCCGGTTCGACTGATCCGCCCGTCTGCCGTGTGATATAGCTAGTACGTGTACCTAGAGGGGGGTGAATAGGTATATAAAAGATTTTTCTTGATAATTGCACAATACTTAGACAGTTGAAGGATTTGCAACAAATAATAATCAACGTAAGATTGAGTAAAGGAAATAGAGAATTGAACACGCGGTTTATAGTGGTTTGGCTTGATTCAAGCCTACGTCCACTCTTCTGCATTGACAACTAATTGGCTGGATTCCACTATGAACAAAGAGATGTTATAGCGTTGATCTTCCTTGATTTCTAGGTGTAGATGATCTACCACACTTGCTCAAGGTATCACCAAGTATAGATACTCTCTGTGTATACAATTTCGCTCAGAATGAATCGACTAATAATCAAGGTGCTTCGGACTCTGGAATTTCTTTATCGATCACGTTACTAACACAACTAGAACGTCTTCCTTTTTATACTCCTTTATGCCATCATACCGTTGGCACTTATCAAAGGAATTCCTCCAATCTACCCGTTGGATGGAATAAATCAATAAGATTATTCGAGCTATTAAAGGAACCTGACGATAGCCCATCAATCATGTTCACCCATACAATCAGGATCTTGGTTTCCAAGAATAGAACATTCCAAGAATATTTCGTCGACCACTGGATCTTCAATTGATCTAAATACAAACAAAAGAATCCGATATATATTTATCCAACCAAGAGATCTTCTCTAGAAGATAAGATTAAATCCTTAACCATAAACTTCGGCTTTGGATTTCCTTCGTCACTGGATCATAAAGACTTTCAATGAGAATAGTCTTGAATCTTAAGTCTTGAGTCTTGAGTCTTGAGTCTTGAGTGCTGAGTCTAGTGATTAGAAAGTCTTCAGACTTTAAACAGACGGTCTGCAAATATCCAGACTAGACTAATAGAAACGTTTTGTCAGCTTCAAAATATTCTGGAAAGATTTCTCTAACAATCTCCCCATTTTTGATGGGGACAAAACTTTCTTCTAGATTTGAACAACTTTGACCTGGAAAAACATTTCTCAAGCAATATGGCTATCTCATAAAGATTAATAAAACAACCAGACTCTACATCCACAGAAAATTGGTTAGTCTTTCATGAGTAATACCATATGACAACACTTGATATAAATGCAAATAGTCAAGCATCAAAATCCACAGCTAATTCAATCAAATTCAAGTTCACTCAAGTCAAGTTATACTCAAAAACAAACATAACCACAAAAACAAATTTAAAGTCAAAGTTTAGAGTTGGTTGGTTCAAATTGCTTCTCCCCATTTTTGTCATAATTAAAAAAAGGTGAGAAATGAGTCAGGTTTGCTTGGGAATGCGCATGATCTGGAAATCTCCCATGGACTGGACTATGCCTTCTAGCCTCTTCAAGTCTTCCCTTAGATGAGCTACCTCCTCTCCTTTGGCATTGGCTTGAAATTGTAGAGCTAGGTCTTTCATTTTGTCCTCCAGGGTAACTGAAGATGCTTGTCCAGCATTCTTCATGGCTTGAATTTCACAGTCCAGAGCATAGATTTGGCCCCACATTTCCAGAAGAACATCAAGAATACGACGAAAATCTGCAGAATTGTCCGTCTGTGTACTTGCATTTGCTTTCTCAGATGGAGTGAATGCAGACGATGACGCTTTTGTATAATCTTGCAGATTTGGTGTTGACGTACCGTGTCCTTCTTCAGGCAATTGAGAAGCCTAAAACTCTTCTGGGTCTGCTGGAGATTGTCTTAGACCTTCACTATTGGCAGCATGAGGTGTGGACCTTTCTTGCTCGCCAACTCCCGCTGTCTCTAGGACATCAAAAGGGGAAGAGTGATGATCATGCTCTTCTGTATCTTGATTCCCCTTCTCTCCAGATTCAACTGCAGACTTTTCTTTCTCTTCTTCTCCTTCTTCTTCAGCTTCTTTCTCCTTCTCTCTTTGCTCTTCTTCTTCTCTGTTCTTGGCTTGCTCCTCTTCTTCTCTCTGTTTCTTCTGAAGTTCTGTCGATTGAGGTACAGAACGTCTGGTCCTTATCAAGGCAGCGATTGTGAGATCTTCCTCCTCATCTTCATCCTCCAATATGAGAATTTTCTTCTTTTTGGATGGGACACCAATGGCCTCCTTCCCTTTTCTCTTTGAAGCAGACGGTACTGGAGTCTTCACTATGAATTTCTCCATTGCCTTGGAAAGTTCTTTCAGATGCATCTTCGTTAACATCTTCAAACCTACCACCATCTTATCGCACGGTCGAACACAAAGTGTATGTGGCGGTTCAATATTCATGTGTCTGAAGATCTTGGTCACCAGACCTGAGTAAGGCAATTGTCCCTTGTCTTTTGACATTGCTCTGTACATGTGAAAGAGAATAGTGTGAGGGAGAGAGAACTTCTTCCCTAAGTTGATTGCGTACATCAATTTTGCTTCGGAATTAGACACATTAGTCTTTGATGTAGACTTTGGCCTAATGCAATTGATCACAATTTTGTGCAGCACAATATTGATGGCACGCATCCTTGAATAAATGATTCTTCCCTCGATATCTCTATCTTCGACAAGTTCCATTGAGGCACGAGCAACTAAGACTTTGACTGGTTGATAACGTCCTCGTTCAACTCCAATTATGTCTGCCAACATGTCCACGTCTATCACATAATCCTGGTCTCTAACACTGAATGATATTCTATTCGCATCTAGAAAGCTGATATTCGAATAGAAATATGCTATTAATTGCGCATAACCGTCTGTGGTATCAGTGCAGAATTGCTCAAGTTGAAGCAGTTTGAACTTCTCCCTTAAGTTCACATTAACTGCATCCAAGAAATCGAAATTGACGCTCCTAGGGTTTATCACCCCTCGTTTCAGCAGTCTGAAGAACAAATTCTTTTGTTCCTTTGATTTAAATAACTCCATCCTCTTTCCCTTCACCTTTGCAACAATACCCATTCTAGGTTGAAAATCATTGAACATTTTATCATCGTCGTTTCCTTCAGTCGAATTAAGTCCCGACATACGAGGGTCACTAGGAATATTAGCAAGTGCTTCCTCTCCTTTACCCTTGGGAGCAATTCCCAAATCCTCCATTTTTTCTCAGAAAGATATACTCATTCCCATAATGCTTATCTTTGAGAAACTCATCCACGTATTTCAACGGAGTTCTAGTACTTTTCAACGCACGGTAGAGTTTGTAAATAAAAGAGGGTTTTTGGACTCTTACAGGGTCTGCGTCCTCGATTATCTCTTCCTCCGCTTGTTGACCCGCACCTTGTGGGGTAGATTGCGTTGAGTGACGTGATGGAGAGTGAATCGGGCTCTGTTGCTGACTCGATAATTCTTCCTCTTCGGTGAGATCGAAATGGGTAGGTCTCTCCTTCATTCTCTGTGGTCCCCTATTCGCAATTCTTGAAGACTTCCTCGAAGAAGACATCCTTCCTTGTCACTGAAAGATTCCTTTACTTGCTTTCCCAAGAAAAGATGACAACTTTCTCAAAGATGAACATGAAGTAGAAACCGAATTGGGAGGAGAATGCTTTTTCGGGTTTTGAAGATTGGAAAATGAAAACTGTATATATATATATATATATATATATATATATATATATAACTCAGCTTTTGAAAAAGGGAAGTTCAATCGGCACAAGGAAAGTGTACGAACACTTCTTTTTAAAATCAATAACTACCAAAATTAATCATTTTGAAAAGACAAGATTTCGTTTTTCACGGAGACTACAAAATAACTTAACAAAAGATCATACCTTTTCGAGTTTAGATAAAATAGCAACTTATAGTCTATAGCCATCAATGTCTGAGTCTGAGGATTTAGAGTCTGAGAGATTAGAGTTTGATGGATTAGAGTCTGATAATCATCAATTTTCTGAGTCTGAGGGTTGGAGAGTCTCTAGACTTTAACTTCTTCGAGCTTCAAAATGTTGAGTCTGGAACGGATAAAATCAAATTGATTTTTCTCCAAAGGCATTGTGAATATATCTGCTAGTTGACTTTTTGAATCAACAAATTGAATCGAGATTTCTCCATTTTGAATATGATCTCTAATGAAGTGATGTCGAATCTCTATATGCTTTGCTCTTGAATGAAGAATTGGATTTTTGATGAGATTGATTGCGCTAGTGTTGTCACATTTGATTTCTCTGCATGAGTCTTCAATCCCAAAGTCTTGTAGCTGTTGTTTTATCCATAGAATTTGCGAACAACAGCTTTCAAGAGCTACATACTCGCTTCGTTGTTGAGAGAGCCACGGTGCTTTGTTTCCTTGAAAACCAAGACAACGTCACCTTCCAAGCAATTGGCAAGTTCCCGAAGTACTCTTTCTATCGACTCTTCGCAGCCGGCGGATCTACGTCGAATATCCTAGAAGATTAAAGTCTCCATTCTTAGGATACCAAAGACCGATGCTTGAAGATGAAGCAATGTATTTAATGATACGTTTTGCAGCACTGAGATGGGATTCTCTAGGATCTTATTGAAACCTAGCACATATGCAAACACTCAACAAAATGTCAGGTCTAGAAGCAGTAAGATAAAGAAGTGAACTAATGATGCTCCTGTACAGCTTTTGATCAACTTTCTTCCCTTCTTCATCTTTGTCTATCTTCAAAGAACTTAACATTGGTATATCAGTCTTCTTGCAATTTTCCAATCCAAACCTTTTAACGAGATCATTAGCATATTTTTTTGGTAAATGAAAGTTCCTCCTTCAATTGCTTTACTTGAAGACCAAGAAAGAATGTTAATTCTCCCATCATACTCATTTCAAACTCATCCCGCATAGACTTAGAAAATTTCTTGCATAGACTTTCATTAGAAATCCAAAAATAATATCATCCACATATATTTGAACGAGTAAAAAGCTTTTGTTTTCCTTTTTGATAAATAAAGTAGTATCTACTTTACCTTTAACAAAACCATTTTGTAATAAGAACTTACTTAGTCTGTCGTACCAAGCTCGAGGTGCTTACTTTAAACCATACAAGGCTTTTTTCAGTCTGAAGACTGAGTCTGGCTTCTTTGGGTCTTCAAACCCAGGTGGTTGTTCCACATATACTTCCTCTTGGATAAATCCATTTAGGAAAGCACTTTTGACGTCCATTTGGAATAACTTGAAATTTTTATAACAAGCAAACGCAAGTAATAGTCGGATAGCTTCTAACCTTGCTACAGGAGCATAAGTCTCATTATAGTCTATTCCTTCTTCTTGCGTGTATCCTTTGGCCACGAGTCTTGCTTTGTTTCGTACGACTTTTCCTTTTTCATTCATCTTATTTCTGAACACCCATTTGGCTCCAATAACAGTTTTACCTTTCGGTTTAGATGTCAATTCCCAGACATCATTAATGTTAAACTGTCTGAGCTCTTCTTGCATAACTTTGATCTAGCTTTCATCAAATAAAGCTTCTTCTATGATTTTTGGTTCAATTTCAAAAATGAGAGCCACGACACTAGACTCTTCACGTCTTTTAGATTTGGTGCGAATTCCTTCATTAATTTCGCCGATAATGAGATCTTTAGGATGACTAGACTTGTGCTTCCAGTTACTGGTTGATTTGTCTAGATGATGATCTCTTTCTTTAATTAAATCTTCATGAACATCTTGATGCTAATTTTCCGGAGTTTGAGATACTTCTTGAGTTGTAAGCTTTGGAAGGTCTGGAGCAGGTTCAGACTCTTCATATTGAGTCTGACTGGATTCATTTTGCGTAGAGTCTTGAAATTTGAAATTCATTGACTCCTCCACAAACTAGCTCTTCTTGTTATAGACTCTGTAGGCTTTGCTTGATATAGAATATCCAAGGAAGATACCTTCATTTGATCTTTCTTCAAACTTACCAACTTGATCTTTTGCATTTTTCAATATAAAGCATTTGCAACCGAACACATGAAAGTATGAAACAATGGGCTTCTTACCTTTGAATAATTCATAAGGGGTTTTCTTTAGAATAGGTCTTAGGAAGACTCTATTGATGATATAGCATGCTGTTGAAACAGCTTCAGCCCAAAAACGTGAAGATATTTTACTTTCAATTAAAAGAGTTCTAGCCATTTCTTGAAGATATCTATTCTTTCTTTCCACAACTCCATTTTGCTGAGGAGTGTATGGAGAGGAGAACACATGCTTAAATCCAGATTCATCACACAATTTTGTAAAATCTTGATTTTCAAATTCACCTCCATGATCTGTTCTTATACGTGAGATAACACATCCTTTTTCATTTTGAACCTTATACGAAAAGGTTTCTGACTTACTTGCAAGAAAATATACCCAAGTAAAATGGGAGTAATCGTCCACAATTATTATGCAATATTTCTTACCTCCAATACTCTGGGTTCTGGTTGGTTCGAAGAGATCCATATGCAGCAACTGTAGTACATGGTTAGTAGAGACATGATTTATTGACTTAAATGAATTTCTTACCTGCTTTCCTAGAATACATGGTGTGCATGGATCGGACTTTTGGTATGGTAATTTGGGTAGACCTCGAACAAGCTGCTTTGATGAGATTTTGGCTAATTGCTTCATGTTGACATGACCAAGCTTTCTGTGCCATAAGCTTGCTTCATCTTGAATTGAGATTAAGCATTGCGATTAATTTAATTTCATGTCTAAGAGGTAGATATTTCCATGTCTTCGACCCATGAAAGACTGAGTAGAGTCTTTACTGATTCCAGAGCATATTCCTTCTTGAAAGGAGATCTTGAAACTAGTATCACACAATTGGCTAATGCTAAGAAGGTTATAGTTGAGTCCTTCCACTAGAGAAACATTGCTTATTGTGAGATTTCCAATTTTCACAGTTCCAAATCCCACAATGCTTCATTTGCCATTTCCTCCAAATGAAACATTTCCACCATTTACTTGAACAAGCTTTATGAAGCAATTTGAGTCTCCTGTCATGTGTCTTGAACATCCGCTGTCAAGATACCACTTTACCTTTTTCTTGACGGAGACCTACAATTAAAAAAGAGTCTCAAGCTTTCTTTGGTACCCAAATTTTCTTGGGTTCTTTGGTGTTAGTAGGATAAACATTATTAGGCCATACTTTCTTAACAGGCTTCCAAACCATAGGACACTCTTTTTCAAAGTGATCCTAATTGTTACACTTTGAACACCTTAGAGCATTTCGACCTACAGACTTTACAAAAACTTTCTTGAAATGATTTTTGTAAGCCTTTCTCATGGTCTTTTCTTAATTCTTTCTTTTACTTTAGGAAAATCAATCAAGGGAATTGTTTCTGCTATCATACCAAAACCAGACTTATTTAAGTAAGGTCTTTGAACTGAAAGAACTTTTTCAAGTTTTTCGGATCCTATTGAAAATTTCTTTGAAATATTTGATAAGTCAGTTTTTAAAAAAAACATTTTCTTTCAAAAGATTATCTTCTTTCTCTTTAAGAGTAGAAATATTCAAGTCTAAACTTTTAACTTTTTCTTCTAAAATGTTTTCCTTTTGTTTTAGAGTTGAGTTTTCCTTTTTAAGTTCGGAAATTCTTTTGAGAGAAGTCTTAAGACTAAAACACAGTTCATCAATATATTTAGAAACCTTGACAGGAATTTTAAAATCACTTACCTCAAATTCACTGTCTCGAGTCGATCCGGGAATCTGAAATCGAGTCGAATGTGCCATCAAACATATGTTGGCATATTCATTATCACTTTCTTCACACTCTGTATCACTCCAGGTTTCGGCTTTGAGAGCTTTTCAAAACTTTTCAGCTTTTCCCCTTTTCTTCTTCAGAATATGACAGTTGGGTCTGATGTGTCATTTTTTCTTGCATTCGAAGCAAACTACATCTTTGTTTGGTTCCTCATCATCAATAGACTTGATATGCTGTCTTTGGAAACTTTGTTTCTTTGAGTTGAACCTTCTTCCTTTTCTATTCAATTTTCTGAATCTTCTTATCATGAGAGCAAGCTCCTCATCGTCCAGATCATCTCCTGAATCTGTATCATCAGAATCATCATTTGATTTTAATGCAACGGATTTCTTACCTCTTGGATCTTCGTCTTCATTGATTCGTTCCACTTCATAAGACTGAAGAGTTCCAATCAGCTCGTCAACAGATCGTGGCATAATTCTTTGCGTCTCTCTTATTGAAGTCTTTATATGATTCCAATCCTTGGAGAGTCCACGCAGTAGCTTGTTCACCTTCATGGGATCAGAAATTTTTTGTCCTTGATTCTCAAGACCATTGACAATATCTGTAAAACGACTAAACATGTCAGTTATAGATTCTCCTGATTTCATTTTGAAGGCTTCATATTGACCGAGGAGAATGTTAATTCTAGTCTCCTTCACTCGATCTGTTCCTTCATAGGTGATATGTAATTTGTCCCATACTTCTTTTGCTGTAACACAAGAAGATATTCTGTTATATTCAGTTGGTGACAAAGCACAATATAAAGAGTAAATTGCTTTTGCATCGAGTGCTTGTCTCTTGTTTATCTCTTCTTGAGTCATTTCGCTGGTTTCAACAATTTCTTTCCCTCTTTCAGAGACTTATACAGTAGTAGGAGTGATTCCTCTTTCCACAACGTCCCATTCCAGAGGATCCTTTGATCGTAGAAAAGCTTTCATCTTGTTCTTCCAGATGTTGTAATCCTTTCCATCAAAGTAGGGTGGTCTGGTATTGCTTTGCCCTTCCACTAGCCCTGGTGCTAGCATACTAGCCATGGATCTTTTACTCTGAAGTAAAACACTTCAAATAAAGTAAGAACACGAGCTTTGATACCAATTGATATAGCTAGTACGTGTACCTAGAGGGGGGTGAATAGGTATATAAAAGATTTTTCTTGATAATTGCACAATACTTAGACAGTTGAAGGATTTGCAACAAATAATAATCAACGTAAGACTGAGTAAAGGAAAGAGAGAATTGAACATGCGTGGTTTATTGGTTCGGTGGTTCAAGCCTGATTCAAGCCTACGTCCACTATGAATAAAGAGATGTTACTTGATCTTCCTTGATTTCTAGGTGTAGATGATCTACCGATAGCCAATTGGTATACTCGGTATCTGTATCGACTAATAATGATTCCACTATGAACAAAGAGATATTACCATCATACCATTGGCACTTATATAGTTAGTATGTGTACCTAGAGGGGGTGAATAGATATATAAAAGATTTTTCTTGATAATTGATCTTCCTTGATTTCTAGGTGTAGATGATCTACCACACTCGATTTCTAGGTGTAGATGATCAAGGTATCACCAAGTATAGACACTCTCTATGTATACAATTTCACTCAGACTGTATCGACTAATAATGAAGGTGCTTCAAACTCTGGAATTTCTCTATCGATCACGTTACTAACACAACTAGAACGTCTTCTTTTTTATACTCCTTTATGCCATCATACCATTGGCACTTATCAAAGGAATTCCTCCAATCTACCCGTTTGACGGAATAAATCAAGAAGATTATTCGAGCTATTAAAGGAACCTGACGATAGCCCATCAATCATGTTCGCCCATACAATCAAGATCTTGGTTTCCAAGAATAGAAATTCCAAGAATATTTCGTCGACCACCGGATCTTCAATTGATCTAGATACAAACAAAAGAATCTGATATATATTTATCCAACCAAGTGATCTTCTCCAGAGGATAGGATTAAATCCTTAACCATAAACTTTGGCTCTGGATTTCCTTCGTCACTAGATTAGAAAGACTGTCAATGAGAATAGTCTTGAATCTTAAGTCTTGAGTCTTGAGTCTTGAGTCTTGTGATCAGAAAGTCTTCAGACTTTAAACAGATGGTCTGCAAATATCCAAACTAGACTGATAGAAACGTTTTGTCAGGTTCAAAATATTCTGGAAAGATTTCTCCAACACCGTGAATTGGTGTTTGTGCCTGCCTTGTTGCTGGCTAGTAGGCCTCTGTCAGATCGAAATCCCGGCAATGATGTATTTGGGTTGATCCCATAGTACCAAGGATATGGTACCCATTGGTAAGGTTGGCCCGAATAGGGTTGCCCCAAATTTGCCTAAGCCGGAATAGGTACCCATTGTGCATGCTGAATTTGAGTCTGCGGCTGCCTTTGTTCTTCGGAAATGATGACAGTAGATGATGATTCCTGGATCTACGAGATTGGTGGTGTTGTTTCTCCTGCAGGCTGATCACTGGATCCCGAGGTAAGTGTCTATGGGTTTGTCATGAGGACGATTTTCTAAATTTTTTTTGCAGATTTGCTTTTGAAGAAAGAAAGGTGAATGGAAGCTGTCCTGTTCTGCGAGTGTTGCAGCAACAAGAACCAGAGGAGACCAGATGTTAGGTGAATGGAAGCTGTCTTGTTCTGCAAGTGTTGCAGCAATAGGAAACAGGGAAGTGACAAAGACTATTTCAGGTGCAAAAGCTATGTTAGGATCAAGACACGCTTTGATACCTTATCACAAATCGAGAAGAAAGAATACAAGAAGAGAGAATGTGGAATTTCGTGTGTGGAAAATTGTATCTTCTTCTTCATTCTTTTCTGTATATTGTACAACCATGTATATAGCATACAAGATCTTCAATAAAAAAAGTAAATGATTTTTCCTAATCTTTCTAGTCTTAAAATAATCACATTATCCTATCAATTACGATCAATACAAATTATCAATCAGAATCAAAATCTTCAAACATATCTTCAACATCTTCTGCGGCTCTTCTCTTTGTTGGAACCGCCGTGTGTGCATCATATTGAATCTTTCCTCTTCTTCAGTCATTGGGGTTTCCGGGTTCCATCAGTTTCGCCTGTCTCGGAATATAAAAATTCTTAACTCTCGTTTCTCCACGAAGAAGGAAAGAAAGCCAGAAAGGTAGAAGAAATCGAAATGGGGGGGGGGGGGAAATGGAGGATATTGCTCTGTGCGGAGCTTCCGAAGTGGCAAAGTGCCTGGTGACTCCGATCGGTTGGCACTGTGGCTACGTAATGTCCTCCGACCTCTACGTTCGCCAGCTTAATGATGAAGTCAAGAACCTGGGTGACTCGAGGGATGAGGTGCAGCAATCCATCGATGAAGCTCGAAACAACATGAAGCCAATCAAACCCAAGGTCGAGAGATGGGTGAACGACGTGGAGACCCTCGCTAATGAGGCGCGTGACGTGTTGGATTACAACGGAAGAGCTAAGAAAACTTGCTTCTATAGGTGGCTTCCCAACCCAAAGGCGTGATATCATCTCGGCAAAAAGGCGAGCAGGACGGTCAAGGACATTCAGGCACTCATGGCAGGGGGTCAATTCGAGAAGGTTGACTTCGAGAATCCTCCGCCAGGGCTTGTTGGCGCTGCTCTCGACGTGAATTCGTTGGCTGGTGATGGGGGCGACTTTATCACCGATTTGCGAGCTTCCATCTTTCAGGGCATAATAAAAGCTCTGAATGATGAGAAGGTGAAAGTGCTTGGGGTCTATGGGCCTGGCGACGTGGGGAAGACTACTCTATTGGAGATAGTCTAGGAGAAACTCAATAAAGAGGGGACACCGTTCCACATGATCGTCAAATCGAAAGTCTGGCAGACTCCAGACTTGACGAAAATCCAATTCGATATCGCTTACGCCTTGGGTCTAAAAGATCTTAAGGATGAGCCGAGTGAAGAGGGAAGGAGAGATCTTCTGTTCAAGAGATTACAGATGGATCCGAGTGAGAAGGTTCTCATAATATTGGACGATCTATGGGGAGCACTTGATTTGAAGATGGTTGGAATTCCTCTGGGAGATGAGAGCAGGAACTGCAAATTGTTGCTTACTTCGAGAGATAAAAGTGTGCTGGAGCAAAAGCTGCATGCCGAACAAACATTTCGTCTTGAAGGTTTAAGCGACAAAGAAACTTGCATGCTATTTGCAAAGATAGTCGGTGACAAGCTCAAAGACAATGAGAAATTGATACTAAAGGCGGTTGAAGTGGTAATGAAGCTTGCAGGTTTGCCTCTTTTGATTACCTCTGTTGCAAGTACCTTAAAATGTAGCGATGTGTCCACATGGGAGAACATGATAATAAAAATAGAATACCCAAATATTGAGAGAATGGTGAAGTGGAGTTACGACCATTTGGAGAGTGAGAACGCCAAATGCTTATTCAAGCTTTGTGGTCTTATTGGTGGGACCATTAGAGTTGAATGTCTACTGGGAGTAGGCATGGGTTTGGGCTTGTTTAAGGGATTCAACAACACAGTACAAGATTCAAGGAATAGATTGAATAAGCTGCTCGATAAACTCCGTTTCACTTGTCTATTGTTGGATGGTGGCGATGACAAGGAAAATGTGACCATACATGATCTTTACAGCGAGGTGGTCATCTCAACTACAATTAGTGGTCAGCATTCCTTAATAATGAACAGCAATTATGGCTCATGGCCCAAGGAAAAGCTTGAGAAATGTTGGGCAATACGCCAAGTTGATGTTGGCAGAGATAAGCTTGCTGAACTAATGCGGTGTGTGTTTCCTGAACTGAAGATACTCATGTTGTCTCAACCGGAAAATTGGAAGGGGAGACCTGCACACCGACATGATCAGGAAGATTGCTGTAGACTAGATTTCACATACATGAAGGAGCTCCGAGTCCTATATCTCCGCTCCATGCATATCACCACTTTACCTTCCTCGATTGGAATCCTCGGGAACCTCTGCTCATTATATTTAGACCATTGCAAGGTGGGAGATGTGGCAAATCTTGGCAAGCTCAAAGCATTGCAGATTCTTAGCTTTGTAGGATCTAAAATTTCTAGGCTGCCTAAAGATATCGGGGAACTGACGAATCTGAGATCGTTAAATCTAAGCCACTGCTACTCGCTTAAGGTAATCCAGCCTGGAGCTCTAAAAGGCTTAATCAACTTGGAAGAGTTACATATGAAGGGAAGCTTTGATCAATGGATGGGCAAGGATGAAATACCCCATCGAAATTGTGTAATGCTGGGCTTGCCGAGCTGAAGAGCTTGAGAAAGATAGCATCTCTAGAAATATCGATCCGTGATCCCACCATACTCTTGGAGGATGATGACTTGCCATTTGGGAACATGAGCAAATTTTGGATCAAGATAGGAATTGTTTGTATCACCTTTGATCCAAAAGGAAATGTTGATGGGAGAGAATTTGAAGGTTCGAGAACTATGAAGCTCAATTTGGAAGGGTGCGATAGTATTCTTTCAAGAAAATGGATTCAGAAAACTCTACGGAAGACTCAATACTTATATTTATGTGAGTTGAGTGGGTTCAAAAAGAGTGCGCAGGAGTTGTGCACCCAAGGATTCCAAGAAGTGAAGTACCTCAAAATTGAAGACAGCCCCTCAGTCAAGTACATTGCCAATTCATTTCATGGCCTCCCTCTCACTGCTTTTAGGAAGTTAGAGGCATTGTTCCTTGAAAATCTTATTAATTTGGAGAAGATATGCCATGGCCCCATCGGACCAGAGTGTTTCAGCAAATTGAAAGTCGTGAGTGTCAAACATTGCGACCGATTGAAATACTTGTGGTATCTTTTAGATATACGAAGACTCGTATAGCTGGAAGAGATCGAAGTGTGTAAATGTAACTCATTGCAATCCATTGTCACGCATGATGCGGGAGAAGATATTGTTTCTACCAATAACAATGTTGACTTGCCTAATGTACACCGTCTGATATTGCGAGAGTTAACAAATATGACGAGCTTTTGTAGCAAAGCTGAAAGGACATCAAAGGATAGTCTAATCCAGGTAATTTTTTTCATTTTTTCTCTCAGTCACTTTGTCCTATTAGGATGAGATGATATTGGTGTTCACTCAACGGTAGTACATACTGCATTTAACTTTGATTATTTGTACAATTGGATTCACGTTTTGATTTACAAATAAAAAAAATCCTTTCAAATAGAACACAAACCACGTTATAACTAGAGGGAAGCCTCTTTCCACAACTAATTTTTTTTTTTAAATTTTTTCAACGGTAGATAATTGCACTGATAACTTGGGTTTCTATTGTGACTAATTCATTATTTATTTAACATTCTTAATGAGTTGAAAAAAATACTAGTGTGCTGAACGAATGAAAGTGAGGATGAATCTTGAATGAATAAATAAAATTGAATACTTTCAAAATGAAGAAAGCGATATCTAGACATTCAATAAATGTATGGCGAGTGAGGAGCCATGTAACAAAGAAATCCCGACGATTCATGTCCCGCCTAACATTCAATTTGCAACTGATTCCAACATGTCATGCCAAGTTGCCAACATCACGGTTTCAACATCACCGTGCAGTTTGCTGCATTGATAGAATGATAATGGTGGGGATATCCTCAGGAAAATGATTTCTCTTTTCACGGAAGAGAAATTCTTTTTTCTTTTTTTCATTTTAGCTCGAGAGTTTCACTTATTTTCTCTTGAAAATAGCTTTACTTGTAACAAACTCACCTTTAATGAGTTTCATTGTGGCACTTTGTTAGGTTTCATTGCCTCGCTTGGAATCCCTAGCCTAGAAAAGATACTCTATGGTGAACCCTCAATAAAATACAATGGTATGAAATTGCTAAAGATAGAAGAATCTAAATCCACGTTGAGTATTCCGAAAGATTGGATACTAAAGCTGCCAAATTTGGAGTCAATGGAAATTGCGGGCTCTCCATCATTTGAAGTAATTTTCGACTTGGAGGAACTAAAAGTCACTGGAGAAGTTGAGATTCTCTCTTGGCTAAGTACATTGGAGTTATCTAAGCTGCCAAACTTGCGGTGCGTGTGGAAACAAGATGTACGATTGCAAGGAATATCGATATTTTGGAACTTGAAGAAGCTCTCTATCAACGATACAGGGTTATCATTTCTCTTTCCAGTGTCTATGACTAAATATCTTAGAGAAATTAGAGACATTGAAGTGAAGGATTGTCCAAATATGAAGGCAGTGATTATGGATGAAGAAGGAAGAGATGAAGAGATGGATGATATTATAGAGTTCCCATTATTGGAACGACTATCTATAAGCCGCTGTCCCACGGAGAAATTCTTCTCATATTCTCACGGAAAAAAAGAGTTAATAACCACCACTTCAGATTCACAAGGTACTTATTTCAATTTCTTCATTGATCAAAAGGTACTAATCTTTTCTTTTGAGATTACACCCATAATAGTCATAGGCACATGATTTATGGGGGCAAATAATAATATTTCTTTGAAGATTTTTTATTTGGTTTTATTAGTTAAAATGTTTTTCTAATTTATAACTATAGTTGTTGTCAGAGTAAGGTCGTTAGTGATAATTCATTGCTCCACCATATTAGATAGATCTAAATTAGTCCAAATTGTCAAATTATTCATAGCTATGATCTAATGCATAACTCTTATGAGCAGATAAGTTTACCAAGCTTGGAGAAGTTAATACTCTACTCGGTAGGATCCTTCAACAAATTAGCCAACCTCACCCTGAAACAAGATGTACAGTTAGAAGGAATATCAATATTTCAAAACTTATATGGGGGTATCATTTCTCTTTTCGATGTTTGTGGCTAAATGTCTTAGAGAAATTAGAGACATTACAGTGAAGGACTGTCCAAATATGAAGGTGGTGATTGTGGATGAAGAAGGAAGAGATGAAGGGACAGGTGATATTATAGAGTTCCCACTATTGAATCGACTAATTATAAGCTGCTGTCCCATAGAGAAATTCTTCTCATATCCTCATGGAAAAAAAGAGTCAATAACCACTACTTCAGATTCACAAGATACTTATTCTAATTCCTTCTTTGATCAAAAGGTACGAATCCCTTATCTCGAGATTATACCCATACTAGTCATAAGCACACACTTTGTGGCTCTTTGAAGAATTTTTTTATTTGGTTTTAATGTGTTCATTATTTACAACTACATTTGTCAAAGTAAGGCCACTAGTGAAAATTCATTCTTCTGTTGCATCAAATAGATTTTTAAGATTAGGCCAAATTGTTAGATGTTTCATAGCTATGATCTAACGCATAACTCTCATGAGCAGGTTAGTTTACCAAGCTTGGAGCATGTAGACCTTTGCTCCGTAGGATCCTTCAAAAGGATATGGCACGATGAACTTCCCAAAAGTTCTTTCTGTGAATTAGCCACCCTCACCCTTGAAAATTGTTTTGGGCTACTCATCGTCTTCCCTTCGACAATCATAGGAAGATTGCACAACCTGAAAGAAGTCAAAGTTTCAAACTTGAAATGCTTGGAATCATTATTTGACTATGGATCCCTTGGTTCAAATATGGAAAGAGAACTTGTGTCGCTCCCCAAATTGGAGAGAGTGGAGGTGAGAGGAGAAGAAGGCTCAAACACATGGTGAAGAGCGACTCTCACATGGTTTTGGGTTTTCCCAATCTAACAAAAGTCGAGGTTGAAAATTGTTCCGAGCTAACATATCTTTTCCCCAATTATACAGCCACAACTTTAGGGAAACTTGAGGGCTTGCAGATTAGCGAGTGCGAACGTATGAAGGAAGTGGTTCCCAAGGAAGAAGGGGGTCAATCAAAGGCGGAAGTGATTAGTTTCCCTTGCTTAAGTCACTTATCACTTCAGAAGCTTGATGACTTGATTTGTTTCAGCTCAGGATGTTCGTATGATTTTGCCTCCTTAAAAAGTCTAAGAATTGGGGAGTGCCGTAACTTTGGAGCGTTCATCCCAAGTACTACAAGTGTCAAGAGGCCATTAAGCAAGATGGCGGGAGAGGACGATGAATTGCCACAAACCTTGTTCAATGAGATGGTTTGCTCTATCCCTTATTATGATCCTTCGTATTCTTACATTTCATGTTTTAGATCAAACAATATAATAAATTTGTCCTACTTATCCTCCTTTTCTCACATTATACTCATGCAGGTTACATTTCCCAATATAAGAAGTCTAGAAATTGAAGGCCCTCAGTGCAAAGAGTTATGGAATAATCAAATTCCCACCAATTCCTTTTGGAAATTGAAATATCTTGGTTTGGAGTGCTGTGACAATCTCCAACGTATTGCCCCATCCCATATGTGGAAGAGGCTACAGCGTTGTCTTGAGAATCTAAAAGTGATTTCATGTTGTTCGATCGAGATAATATACGAAGGTGATGGGATGGATATAGAGGGTGGTGAATTGAGGTCACTGGTTTTGCGTGATCTCAAGAATTTGAGGCACATTTGGCAGTCCAACAATCTCCCAAACGTCCCGTTCCCAAACTTGAGAGACATAGAGACAGTGAGGTGCCCCCGTTTGGAAATGATTTTCACTACCTTCACAGTGAAATTTCTCCGGCAAATCAAAGAGCTCATGATGGAGTCACGTGAAGATATGAAACAAATTGTGGGCCATGAAAAAGCGGAAAAAGCAATCGGCACGACAATCACCTTCTCCGAGTTAACTGCTCTTAGACTTTTTGAGTTGCCAAAATTCAAGAGCTTCGTACATGAGAGATACTCTCTGAAATTCCCGTGCCCCGAGAACTGCCCATCCTTGCAAGACTTGAGTATAGTAAGCTGTGGAGCGCAGCCAGACCAAGCCCTTGGTGACTGGGAATGCCACCAACGGGTACGACAACTACTCATGTTCGCTCGCCAATTGCAATGGGGAACTCATTAAAGACACTTGCCTCTGAATTGCTCTGATTCTACTCCAGTCATCACAGCTTGAACCCCCAAATTAATGATCGTGCTACCTACACAAATTCTCTTTTTTGCTTCCTCCAAACTGGAACACGAGTATCAAATGTCATCTCAACTTTGCAATGTAAATCATGCCATGGTTGCCTAGGGACATAGATCTCATGATTAGGAAATAATATACTCATGTTATTACAATGCTAAATGTACATTAGCTTAATTACCACGAATGTAGGGTTGCTGTGAGGAGAGAGGAAACATTCGAGAAAGAAGAGAGCGTGACCTGAGGGAGAAGTGTAGGGGAAAAGGACAAAATTAGGAAAAAGACTTAGAAGGAAAAAAAGAAAAAGAAAAAAGAAGAACAAGAAAGGAATCTAAAAATTAGAAAATCAAAGAAAATCAATAAAAATATATTTTTTTAAATTTAGTTTTAATCAGACGCAGGTCGGGTCAGCTATTACGATAGAATTTTTTATTCCCTAGGGTCCACCAACGATTTTCCTTCTCCCTTGAATTCGGTTACGATAGCAATAACCAGAAGGAGATTTTCATCGTTTTAAATCAGGGCACTTTCGTCATTTGACGAGGAAGTTTTCGATTCCGCTTCGCGTCCGTAGCCTCTCCCATCCTCCCTAGCTTCACCGCCGGCCTTCCGTCTCCGACCACGGCAGATGCACGAAGAAGGGACACAATACACGCACGGGAGAAACAAAGCGCGAACCTGGAATCCAAAGTTCATTGTCGTTGATTCGAGGTTCGCCAGAGGTGAATCGACGTCGATTCCAGTGTTCATGACTTCGATTGCTGGTTCCAGTGTCGTCTGGTTGCAGTTCCGATCGCGTGCTGTTCTGACCGCGAGGGGCTCCTTCGATTCGTTCTTGCGCTTCAGTGATCGGTGGAAGCGTGCGGTAGGTTCGAATCCCATGGAAAAGGACGCTCGGGCTCAGTTGACTCCCAACCGTCACTTTCGAATCTTCTCTCTACCGACTGAGCTCTTCCACTTCTTACTCTAAATCAAGCCCAAGGAGTCGTCCTCGCGTCGAATGAATGTACGGATACTGCTCAGGAAGTGTTCGATGAAACGACCGAAAGATCCTATCCGTTATTCTGTCCCGTTGCTGGCCATTAGAATCGATGCTATAACGAGGCTGTGCTCGCTGTCTGGAAAGTCGCTGAGTCGTCATATGGAGCTCGTGCCGTCCTAACCACCAAATCATCAGGTCATCTCTTCATTAATTAAACTTCGTTATTGGTGTCAGATTTGTTCTAAACTCGCCTCTCTTTATCTCTATTTTCGCGCCTTTCACTTGACTGCTTTGTCGTCGGACTTTCGTTGGGTTGTCACGCGGAGACTGCTCATCACCAAAAGCCAGAAGCGAGTCGTGATTGCTTTCGTTGGGTTGTCACGCGGAGTTGCCTTTATCGGACCTTCCTCTGTGTACACATTCGAGATGGCCGGAACCGCATTTACTCAGGAGGTACGTGTGCTTGCCCGGACCATAGCTTTTCATACCGACCGGAGCTCATTCTAGGATTCCATTTATAGAAAAGGTTCTGTCGATACTTGGTCCTAAAGTGGTGGTGCGATTAATTGTCTTTCGCATTGCAAGTCAGATCATGAAATTCCACGAACTGGACCCTTGATTGTTTGCTGGAATGAGGTGGAATTTGCTGAATTTTTGTCGAGGTGTTGCTGGAAGATTATTGTAGCTTTGCTAGAATTCACTAGAATTTTACTTAGAGTCGCTGTAATTTGTTCGGAATTGTTGAAACTCGCTTGAATATACCGGAATTTTGTTGAAATAAGTTGGAATTTTGTCAAAACATGCCCGGAGTCTTTAAAGATACTTTTCTAGTTCACCAACATGCAAGATGACATTTTTATGCCACAGCTCTCATCAAGGGCGTCCCATTTGTTAGACCTCGAGGATTTTCTCAGGAAAATCTGTTAATATCGGTGAGGAGGAGAAATGGGTGCCATGGCAAGTGAAAAAACGCCAAAAAAAAAAAAAAAAAAAAAAAAAAGGTGGCGAAGCTGTTGGTAAATTCTTTTTTTTTCAAGTCCTTGGTAAAATCTTGAATAAAATAGTAACTTTAAATAAATAAAGTAAGTATCTTCTGCTCGGCATCCATAAGTTTCAATGTTCGAGTTTAGTTTTTTCTAAATAAGTTGTTGATTCAATTAGAAATCTTGTTTCCCTATTTGATTTTCAGCTTTTGCTATTGGTGAAAAATTTCACGTAATTCTATAAAAAAAATCGATCACATGGTTGATATCTTTATCATGTTTATTTTCCCAATTATTTTTGATTAATTTGCATAAAAATCGAATAAGAAATCTCATCTACTTACTCCCTTTTTTTGGAGATATCCCTTCACGCTCTTCCACTCTTCCATTAGGTGATATGTTGCTTCAATTGCATCATCAAACTGAACAAAAAGCTCATGTTAAGGTCATGTGAAGGTACGAAACTAATTGGTGGTCATGAAGAATGTGAAGAGGCGGCTGGCACGACAATCACCTCGTTGAAGTTAACTACTCTTAAATTTTATAATTTGCCGAAATTGAGGAGCTTCTTACTTGAGAGATACTCTACAGAATTCCCATCCTTGGATGTCTCGAGTAGGACAGGGCTGGACCAAGGCTCCCAGGGTGAGGAGGACAACGAGTGAGAAATTGCGGGGTTAGACCATGGAAGTGAGGGGGAAAGTGAGGGGTAATACAAAATATCATGTCTGGTAATATGAGATTTTTTTTCCCAGTATTCTCTTCTACAGTTCCCGCGGAGTGTGTGACTATTTTCCTGACTAGTCATTTCTTTGGTTTATCTACTGGGCTATAATGATGAGGGACCAATCATTGGACCATACATTGTAAGGCGTTGTATAAAGTCTAATCAAGTGCATTATCGTGTTAATAAATCTTCTTGTCTGTTAGAAAATTTATGTGCTATTATATTAAGCATGTTCAAGAAAACCAAGAAAATTCTTCATATTTGAAAGAGCTTTATATCTGTTTAATTTTCATGAAGAATAAATTTTTATAATGCTCGTTATCCACACATGGATGCTCATCCCCCAACCACTAAGTTCTCCATTATGAATTTGCATTTTGGAGGGAAAGAAACTTCTATTTTAGAACTTCTAATAACTCTTAATTTGGCCTCCAACATTGTCCAGCTTTAGAACTAGACAATGTCGTGGATAAAGATTAGACATTTGTTATGAAATTTTAGGACTTAAATGCATTGTTATGACAACTTTTAGAATTTGTGCTTTAATTTTCCCTTTTTGTTTACGTTAAGCAAAACACGATTATAGTAACTACCGCATTGTAGCCCTTGCATAGGAAAGTTAAAGATAAGAAAATCTTTGCATGAAAAATTGTAAGATGAAAAGGAGTAAGATTTTCGCATTTTGTATTTCATGCTTTCACATTCTACGACTTGTTTTCACTTTACATTTATTTATTTTAATAAGTGTTTTCATAAATTCTAAAATTTATTACGAAAACATAATTGAGTTCTTAAACTTCCACTCTTTTAAAAATTAACGGAAAATAGTGACGTGATTTTTCATTTATTTAGAATATAACTTTAGGCTCGTTTTATTAAAAAAAGGATACATGAGTTCATCAACGGGTTTTGATGGCGGGATTTGCTTAGCAAGATACTGATCCCCACTCTTCCTTCCCGCACTCCTTCTTGCTCATCCACTTCCAGGCCAGCGCCGCCCAGAGCTTCTCATTCCACCGCCCTCCAACCGCAGGCGCCGCCACCGTCACCGCCGGCGTGCTGGTGTCGGAGAACGTCAGCACCTCCCTGCACCGACGGTTGGGGCACGCCGACGTTTGCTTCTCCCCCAGGTCACAGTCCCCGAACCTCTCTTGCCTCTGCAACATCGTCTTCTCGTCTTCCTCAGTGGTCTCGATCGCAGTCGAGCAGGCTTCGCAAACAACGAGCCGCTGGTTCAGGTGGTCCGAATTCGCGCACTTGTGGGACATCTGGATCTGCGCTCGAGAGGCGAAAACTGCACATGATCTGCGCTGGTTCAGATGTGTGATTCAGGATGGAAAAATTATTGAACAAATCTTTCTTTCCGTATAAATTTATAAGTAATTGGCCACCAAAATCACAAACTCGATTGCTTCGTGATCCGACGTAAGCAATCGAAGTCGTGACGAATTACCTCACGACAACCGTCGCAGGAGGAAGAAGGAGATCAAGGAGATTGCAATCTGGGAAAGCCCATGTTCCTCCTCCCATCTCTCTCTCTCTCTCTCTCTCTCTCTCTCTCTCTCTCTCTCTGTGAAAATTGGTTGAGGCTGAAACCGTTTGAGGGACAGTATTATGATTTCGAGTTTGAGGAAGATTGAATGTGAGTTGGAATCGGTGATAACGAGGATTTCTTTGAGTGGATTGAGTATTTAAATAATCATGATTCTCATCAAGGTAAACTTCGCATGCTCTGTTTCTGCTGGAGGTGGGGATCGAGTGCTTGATTTTGCCAGCGTGAACGGTTGAGTCTGAGACTGTCCTGACGAACTCAAACATGTTTCGGTGATTGTTTGGATACGAACCTTTTCCTTACCATCTTTACCAAAAAAAAAAAACAAAACAAAACAAAACAAAAAAACAAAACTTTTCCTTACCATTGCATTCAGGTGCCCTTTGCTGCAACGCCTACCACATGTTTGATTGAATTCCTGAACGGCACTAGCATGCGTTTTTCACAAGCATTCTTGCATCCTGATGATTACCTGGCAATGGCGTCCTTAAACTGAAAGTTCTTCAGGGTATGTGACAAATTATTTTCGTTGATGTTGGTTGAACTTCTAAAGTTGTGCTCAATGCTCCCACGATTGGGAATTTGAACATGCTATGTTGGCTTAATTTACTTGAAATGATGTTATCTATATCAATCTATGATTTTTTTTTCCGGTAAGTGTATCAATCTATGATGTTTGTGTATGGCTATTCTAACATTTGAGACAATTACCGTCTTTGAATTGGAAATGGTGAGATCCTTCTTCGAAATGTGCATCATGTACTGTGTACTTCAGTGAATTCCTGTCCGGACTTCATCCTTTGCTTGATCTCGCAAGTAATTGGTTTCGTACGCTTGGGTGATTATACCTTGCATTTCTCGATCCGTTCATTGATACCTTAATACCTTCTCACTGTCAATGATATTTGGTTCTTTTTTTTTTGGCGAATGCATAAGCCTTTTAACTGTTTGATTTTCTTCGTTTACTGAAGATTATGAAGTTCATTCCTCGATGTCATTTGCTTGTATCTTTTCTATAAATGGCATGCGAGTCCCTGTCATAACGGACATTCGATGGCTGAGTACATAATGAGCTGTTTGTGCCATGACTAAATGCTTTGGTTGATTCTTTGTCCACATTGCCGATTTGTATACAGGTTCAGTTGTTGCTAAATGAGTATCAACTATCAACCATGAGAATTTATAGTAGAATGCGGCTCAATTCTGTTTTCCTGTGTTTATGTTGCTATGCATTTTGGTTTTTGCAGCATGATGTTCTTCGAAAATGTCTCCGCTGCAGCCGCCTGTGGGTAATTAGAACGTGGTCTTTAGTATTTGGTCCCAAGAGTTCCTATTGTGTAATATCAGAGTTGTTTCCAATTTATTCAAGTCATATCGTCAATTTACTTTGGATATCCATGCTGATTTTTATAGAACTTTAATGTGTTTTTTGTGTCATTTGTTGGCTAGGATTGAATTTGATAGATCTTGGTTTCATATGAGGATTAATTTGGTAGCGCACGATGATACATCAACATGCAGATGATTTCTCGTCATTTTTTAATGTTTTAGTAGTGATTTGCTTGAATAAATAAAGGTCACGTGCCATTGTCTGAACCATAAACTACAAGTATCGGACTCATTCTTAGTTAAATAGCATGTCCCGGGTTAGTTTCTGTAAGTGGCCATGACCCCGGGCCGGATTCTTTAGTTTACCAGATCATTCTGTGCTTATTTGTTATATGTTTCTCCTTAGAATTTTATTATTGGTCGTCATTTGGGGGATATTTATTTGATAGCTTAGAAATAGAATAAAATCTTGGATTTGGCTCACGGGGATTTTTGTCCCGGGACTCAATAATGAGGCCATGTATATTCATTACCTGACATCATATTGGGTTTATTCTGTCACACTTTACCTTTATTGCATTGATTTTGATTGGTTACTTATTGATTGTGCACCCATGCAAGTACATCGTTTAGTGGTGTATGATAATACAATAGGCAAAGATCGCATGAACAATATATTCAAAAGATTGAGAATCGGCACTGAAAGGGTGGTCATTAGATAATTAGCGTAATTAAGCCTCCGATCTTAGACCAATAGTTTGCGAGAGTGAAGTGTACTATTGTGCTTCACTTGGCTCTTAATTGACCCTAAATAGAGTAGTGGCAATTTCAATTAAATAAAATTTCTTTAATTAATTAATTGAAACTCAAACGTCAAGATAGTTAGGATTTAAGAGAACTCACCTCGAACAAGAGCGAGCACCTTGAACAAAGGCATCACTCATTTCAATTCGACAAATCGTTATACCCGCCCCTCTAAGATTCCTTAAAGAGGGTCGCAACAATTTATGAGAGGGAGCTTTCGAAAATTAGTTATGGTAATACGTGTTATGGTGACTGGAGGAGGCAAATTAAAAGGGCTTCATTTTTTGGCGCGTTTTAAGACAGATGATGTCGTCAATTAAATCTCTTGTCCATGTGCTCCGAAACCGAGTGGGGTCGCCAACAATTTGCTTAAGAAAATTTGGATGCCCATTCCACTTCATTTTGGCATTCCTGTGCTATCTTTTTTCATTATTTATTTTTTCTTATCATTACAGATCTTTTTTTTTTTTTTACAAAAGATGTCCATCCCCATTGCTTTAATGTTTTGTTTTCTATCGCTTAAATATCTTCAACCACCTTTCCTTGCGGGATAGCCACCTGTTCAGCATGTTTGCCTTCGCTCTTGTGATAATGTACTTAATGTTGTCAATTGGGACACTCATATTATATGTACCTTCATCTATGTGAATGGTAAGCTTGAGTTGGAACCTTATGACACCTATATTCCAATGGTATCTCTAAATCCTTCTTATTGAACCTTCATTCTTATCGTGTTTATTCTTTAGAGATAAACTACAAACGAGAGAGAGAGAGAGAGAGAGAGAGAGAGAGAGAGAGAGAGAGAGTCCATGGTAAATGAAGGCATATAAATGCGGAACTAATGGAGAGGAAGTAAATGGAGCTGATAATAAAAAAGGTGATAATTTTTTTGCGGAACTATTGGAGAGGAAGTAAATGGAGCTGATAATAAAAAAGGTGATAATTTTTTTATCAGAGTGAACTTCACCTCTAAGATAATATATAAATAATGGAACTCATGAACTTGCCAAATTTTTGTTGAGGTGTTGCCGCGAGATTATTGTAGCTTTGCTAGAATTCACTAAAGGTTTACTTAGAAATGCCGTAATTTGTTCGGAATTGTTTAAACTCGCTTGAATGTACCAGAGTCTGGCTGAAATAAGTTGAATTTTGTCAAAACATGCCCGGAATATTTAAAGATACTTTTCTAGTTCACCACACGCAACACGACATTTTTATGCCATGACTGTCCTCAAAGGCGTCCCATTTGTTAGACCTCAAGGATTTTCTCGGGAAAATCTGTCAATGCTGGTGAGGAGTAAAAATGGGTGCCATGGCAAGTGAAAACGGAAAAAGGAAAAAAGAAAAAAGAGATGGCGAAGCTGTTGGTAATATTTTTTTCTGACTTTAAATAAATAAAGTAAGTAACTTCTATTCGGCATCCATAAATTTCAGTGCTTGCATTTAGTTTTTTCTAAAGAAATTGTTGATTCCAATTAAAATTCGTGTTTTTTGCTATTCGATTTTTCACTTGTTGATGTTGGTATTTCACGTAATTCTAGAAAAAGTCGATCACGTGGCTCATATCTTTATCACGTTGATTTTCCCAATTATTTTCGATGAATTTTTATAAAAATTGAATTAGAAATTCCATCTTCTTACTCCCTTTATTTGGAGAAATCCCTTCGCATTCTTCCATAAGATGATATGCTTCAATTACTTCCTTATATTGTTCCACTCGATGCATCATCAAATTGAGCGAAAAATAGTGAGTAGATTATATAGAATTACTGAATAAATGGTGAATAGATTATATAGAATTACCGAATAATCCATCTCTATACTCTGCGATTTCATAAAAGACAAATTATATCCAGTGCTTAAGCGACATCCCCATTTTAACGAATACCCATAAACCATAACATTCCACGAGCTTGTATCTCAAAACGGCATATCAGCACTATCTAAGTAATCATGTTAAGCATGCATATGTGCCGAGGAAAAGGCAACAGATACTTAGATTCATAACTTAGCTTCAGAATTGAGTAACTGAACCTTTCTCCCTCCACTACATTTTCTACAAATTTAATGGTGGAAGACCGGATCGGAAGATCAAAATCCCTTTCTTAGTTCCTAACTCCGATGAAATCTAATTCGATTTGGAGAGCACTGGTGGAAAAGGTGAGGAAATAGCATGTTGGAAGAGCATCGTCATGGTTCGCCTGCAGGCTCTATATCGCACGGTGTGAGATGGGCATGGTTTAATGGGTCAGGCCAGACCGAAAGGCTTGGGTGATGGGGGCCAAACTGGGCCCAATTGGACTCTCTCTTCTTATTTTTATTTACTTTTATTTATTATTGTTTTTGTATCTTTTTACTATTATTTATTTCTTTTTTTTTTCAGAAATATATGCTTAATGTGTCGATAAAAATTAAGGTGTCAATAATGGATTTTGTGGAATGAAGAGAAAGAGGGAGAGAGAGAAGAGAGAGAGATTATGTAATGCGCTTTACAAATATACAAATATAATAAAATCACCCATTAGAGGAAGGAAAAGGTAAAAACTCAGCATAAAATCCATTATGAGATTGAATTCCAACACTAATCATAACAAATATTATATATTTTGATCACTCTTATGATTGAAAAAAAAAAAAAAAGGTATAGATACTAGGGGTGTGCAAAAAAACCGGGACTCACCTGGACCATCCGGAACCGGACCGGAACCGCCCAAAACCGGTGGTTTTTGAGGTAACCGGTCTGGTTCCCAGTTCCAATTTATGGGAATCGGTGGGTACCGGTCTGGTTCCCGGTTCCATGGGCTAATTCGTCCACCCGCCCATCCGGACTAGACCGATTATATTAAAATAATATATTGATTTTTAATATTAAAAAAATGAAATTACAAATTAACAAACCCAAATAAAATACTTAAAAAATTAATTAAAGTGAGAAAAAAGTCCAAAGCGCACCAAATGGAGAGGCGTTGATCTCCAATCAAACCAAATGGAAAGGCGCTGAAGCTAAAAAGTCCAAAGCGCACCTTAACAAGGCGTCAAGCAATTGGTGGGCAAAAAGCAAGCACATGAAGAAGTAGGGCTGCAGGAGGAGAAGAAGGTGGGCAAAAAGTAAGCACGTGAAGAAGCAGGGCTGCAGGAGGAGGAAAAGGTGGGCAAAAAGCAAGCACGTGAAGAAGCAGGGCTGCAGGAGGAGGAGAAGGTGGGCAAAAAGCAAGCACGTGAAGAAGCAGGGCTGCACGAGGAGGAGAAGAAGAATAGGTCAGGCGACAAAGAACCAGCAATTTTGGTTGAAAACCAAAGTTGTTTCCCGTCAAGATCGAAGCTTTCGAGAAAATGATATTATTATTATTGTGAGACTGGTTCTATGGAACCACTTGGGAACCGGACCGGACAGGCAGTCCAGTTCCCGGGTGGACCCATGCAATTAACGGGTGGATCGCGGTTCCAATTTTTCGAAACCGGTCCTTAACGGGCGATTCTCGATTCTAGGTCGGGAATCGCCCATCCGAACTATGCACACCCCTAATAAATACCCATCAAAACAAGTTGTTTTGTCGTACCCTTTAATATTGAAAAGGTTATATGGTTTCAAATATATTGACGATAAATGTTTACAAAAAAATATTTATATGTATAGATCATATTGAGGATTATGACGAGGCTTGCAAGATATAAGATCTCATATATGACTTATATTTGACAAATAGTAATACTAAATGGTGTTTATCACTGCGACAATCTCCACTGATTCCAAAGACTTCGACTTTTTATTACCATCACGCAAGTCTTTCTTGTCATCCAACGGTTCGAGACTCTCCATGCTAATCGAACTGTTGCAAGGCATGATGCACGGAAAAGGGCAATTATTGCAAGCGTAATTTCCACAACTTTATTTAGAGTGCTTCTTGACTTGACTTGTCTTTTTTGTTAATTAAAACAAAGAATTAGAAAAAAGAATCAGCGAGCAATAAGATGTTTCTTAGTTGGTAAACCGTACTCTCCACCAACTAATTTTATAATTTTTTTTCGCTAATAAAGTTTAGATTGCGATCCAAAAAGAACCACCGAGTGATAATGATGCGAGGCATGATGCAAGGAAAAGGGCAATTTTTGCAAGCGTAATTTCCACAACTTAATGTAGAAGTGCTTCTTGACTTGACTTGCCTTTTTTTATTAATTAAAATAAATAATTAGAAAAAAGAATCAATGAGCAGTAAGATGTTTCTTAGTTGGTAAACCGTACTCTTCACTAACTAATTTTGTAATTTTTTTCGCCAATAAAGTTTAGATTGCGATCAAAAAAGAACCAGCAAACAATAATGATGCTCCTTTGTTGGTAATCATACTCTCCACTAAGTAATTTAATATTTTTTCCGCTAATAAAATTTAGATTGTGATAGCGCTCAGTCTCTTTTCAAAAGATGGACGCATAGCTTCAATGTCTTATCCAATTTGAAGGCCCTTACTTATGCATTTTTATCGTCTAAGGACGATGGTACATGAGAAATTGTCAATCAATTCTAATTTTTTTTTTTTTACTAATGACAATAACATTTTAACTTTTTCAATTCTCAATTTAGTCCTATCTTTGTACGAAATCACGATATAGTCATTTTGGCTAATTTTCATCAAAAATTGCTGATGTTGTAAGTCACGTAAGATGGTCGATAATAACCAAATCGTACGTTAGTAATTTCTTATAAAAATTGACGAGATGGACAACAATGAATTTTGTGTAAATGTTTAAGATTAAATTATCAAAATTGAAATTTTTTTGACTAAATTGACATCGATACAATACATCTAAGACTTGTTGGGTAATTTTTTCCTATTTTGTGTATTAGCATGTAGTTGTGGAGAAGAAACTTATTTCATCATAAAATTAGAAGACAACTACTAAATTCGTGCATAGAGTCACCTCGTTACAACTTTAAGGTTGATCGATGATTATATTCAACAACTTGAGTAAATAATATCTCAAATGAATCAATTTAGGGATATGATCATCGAGTTGGGCCTAATAGATGAACCAATGATAAAACAACAACTTATAGTGGCAGCATACAAATCTTTTATTTTATTTCGAGTAATGATGATGGATTATTAAACGAACAAAATGATATTAAAAAAGGAACAAAGAAAGATGAGATACAGAACATAGTATTAAGACACGACATAGGGTCCAGGAAAAAGTAATAAGAACAAAAGCAGGAGAATATGATTGGTTTTTCTCGAGCCAAAAAGTGAAACCATAATATTTTTTGTTTCATGTGATAAAGGTCTCGTACATGTCAAAGAATCAGAGAAAACTCCTCGAGTACATCAAGAGAAGATGCATTCACAAGGTGAAGACGAAACTTGCGTCAATTAAAGTGAATAGGTGAAATGGAGATATAAGATAATCTTAACAGAAGTCCTGTAAAATTTACAATTCTAGAAAATAAAATTCACATCATTTTCTAATAGTAATAGGTCATACATATGCACTCAATTTTTTCCACAATATTTGAATGGTAAAAATCTCTAATCGAATTCCTTGATTGTATAAACCAAAATGAGTCAAGTTTAAAATCTATTCTTAACTATTCGACTCAACTCGATCTTCATTAATAAGGGAGACATTCTCTTCTATATAATATTGCAATTCTTGATCCTGAATATTTTGAGTTACACCTTACTTCAGCGGCCCGAATATAAATCTATGAAAAGCCACACAAATTATAGACGCACGAGAGGAAAAATTAAAATTGGGTGTTGGAGGCAAAAGAAAAGCCCCAGAAAACAGAGTTTTCTTTTTTCCGACAATGAATGGCGCATTCTTCACTTCAAAAAATACGTTCACGGTGTTTTCTATGTGCTTATTGCTATTTCCTAATAGACTAGCTTTTCCACAAGACTTGCGGTCAAATAATAGGACAAAATTCCAAAGATGCTTTTACAAGGAAAATAATACAAACTTTTGATGAGAAAAACATTTTGGCCAAAACCGGTGGTGGCACGTCGGACAACAGGAGAAAGCATTAATTATTGCACTAAGTGGACTCTATTATTGTCCAATTTTAGCAAAGCTAATGCTCAAAGAGCCCGTCAAGTCACCGGGATTGGAGTGCCTTCATCTGCATCAGAATCTGGACTCCGGCCGCTGCGGATTGCTGGAGCCAAGCGCGACTCTCGTAATTTTTAGTGGGTAGGGTCTGAAGTCAATTTCAGTACAAAAGAAATGGCGGAGTGGGCCCTTTTGTTTTCAATTAATCGTGTAATCAGAAGGAGGCATTTGCTCTTTTTGGAGATTCCGTAGATGTCGTGTAAAGATGATCCAATGAAGCCTTGCACTACCCATGTAAGCGCGGGCACCTTGCATGCATCGATTAAAGTACGAAATGGAGCCAAGATTTTGCAGAGTCCATGCAAAAAAAAATACAGGTAAGTCAAGCTTTTGACGAAAAATAACATCATATCGATAAAAGATCACGGGATCCTCGATATAAGTACTGGGATTTTCTCAATTGTGAGAGGGAAGTTGGAAGTTTTATATATGATGATTGATGGCCTGCCTTCATTTTAGTTTGCAAAAAATGGCCGTCTCTTCAATCCACGCCTTCATGTAATAATTTAAGCATTTAGAATTGTTGCAAATTAAATATTCCAGATCTCCTAACTCCGATACCATGTGAGATTTTGATAGACATACTATCAATTGTTTTGAAAACTTAAGTTGTTATATAAATACGTTGTTTATTCTTTAAATATTTTAACAAACAGTATACTTAAGGCAACATAATACAAAACATTTCATGACATTTTCTATTGTGGCAAAATTCTTGACAACATAAACCTCTTCAGATATGGTAAATCCTCCACCCCTTAGCACCGTCTTTCCTTCCATCCACATCTACCTCTTCTCCTGTTCACTCATATCTCTCAAGATCCCCTCTACAACGATCTGGTGGGCCAACCCAATTTGAGACAATGAGATTATTAGTCCTCCCTTAATTCTGGTTTTTGCGCAATATCGTTTAGACATTTTAGTTCGTGAGAAAAATATTTTAGAGAACTCTAGGTACAATAATAAGTCCATGACCAAACAACTTATTACACTTTTCTATCCAGCCCTCTACCGTGACTCGAGGAACCAATCTTGTGTCGTACCATGTCGAGCCCAAATGCCCTGCTGTAATTTTTGCATGAAGTGTCGTGCCATACAAACACTCAGAAATTTTCAGTAATAATCATTTGTATGGTATGACAATCTGTGTAGGAGTAATGGCAAATTTGTGTTCTAAAACCGAAAAAACTTATAAAGAAAACTTTTACACGATGAAGAAAATCAGACTTTCCTAAGGATGGGTAGAGCTTAATATACCCGACCCCAATACTCGAAGCATCATGGAAAATTGCACTACATTGCACTGCTTGTGTAGAAGATATTTTGTTGCACTTTGACTTTCCACAATTCAAGTTCAGTTCAAATACTATATTTTCTTGAACGTCCTATTAAAATGTTATTCTTTTTCAGTTCTCCATTGGACTTGTTTTGGCAATTCTTCTTGACGGACACGGGAACTCATAAAATTGATTCGTTCAAGAGCTTCGGGTTAAGCTGCAGGGTCAAATGTAGGTTCATTAACGAGCATGGGGGTCGTATTGAATGATCAAGAAGAAGGCATAGTGAAAACTATTAGATGCCGAATCTGAAGAAGCATGTTTTGTTGTAATTTACAGGTTTGGTGGTGGTGGTAAAATGTCTTTGCCGGTGTTATTTGTAGCCAGTTATCTGCTAGCTTCAACTCTTATGCAACTTGAGGAATGTAGTTGGCCACTAAAGAGTGCATATCTTGATTCAAACACTTTCCAATTCTTACACAACTTCTGATAATAGAAGTTAGTTGAGACAAGAATATGACAAGTGATATAATTTTTGTACGGAAATTATTTGAGAGTCATTTTTTTTTAATTGAGTATCATTACTTTTAAAAAAGATATGTTCACTTTGAGTGATTTAACTTTTGAAAACTTTTCATTTAAAGTATCATAATTTTCAGTTGACCATTTAAATTCTACGGTTGCCATCACAAGTGCCATGAGATGTAGTATCTGGGGGAACAACCGCACAGAACTCGTATTTTTGCATTTCGATTGAAAAGAAGGAACTCATTTTGCATTTCCCTCCATTTTCTCCCCTTTTTGGAGGAAAATATCTTTGCAACGTGACCCTCGACGCATCAAAAGTCGTACTCCCATCGGCAGCATGAATGAGATTGACATAACACGAAGCTTTAATAATTGTCAAGCGACTGACGATTGCCAAAAAGCAAAACTTAACCCCACCTAGGTTAACTCTTAACCTCATTTTGTTCTGTCTTCATCCTCCTCCTCTGCGTTTTAGAGAGAGAGAGAGAGAGAGCAGCATTAAAGCAACGATGGTGGACGTGTCGGGGGGGGGGGGGGGGGGGGGGGGGTGGGGGGGGGGGAAGACACGTAAGGACTTGGAGTTTGGCAATGGGAAGCGTCGGCTTTGTGAATTGGTACATTACTTATTTTTGCAGGGAATCTGGTAGTGTCATTACGTGGAGGGTACTAGCAAAGAGAGATTAGACAGAGAAAGAACCATATAATCCATGAAATAGGCTAACATTATCGAGTGCATGCAACACTGATATGGAGTTAATGATCCCATAACATAAACACATAATTACATACAAATACACTTCATATTCATTGGATCTGTTGAAGAGGTGTAATCGATCAAATAAAATTGAGTTCTTTTAGAACTATTGAAGTGTGATTTTGAGAAATAAATTATGATTATAATTTGTAACTTCTACACAAAAAATGAAAAGGTCATCTTCCATGAACCTTCAATTTCTCTTGATGGAGTTGTGCATGTAGGTCAAAACCTATGCATATTTAATTAATTGAATTAGATTAAGAAATAAAAGGAGGAACTTGTGATGATGTTTTCCGAAGTTAGCCTTAGGCTATTGCAGACTTATTGCATGCAAGATGCTTTTACAAGGAAAATAATACCAACTCTTGATGAGAAAAGCATTTTGGCCATCACTGGTGGTGGCCCAACAGTACAACAGGAGAAAGCGTAATTGCACTAAGTGGACTTTACTATTGTCCAACTTTATTAAAGCTAATGCTTAGAGAGCTCGTGAAGGCTCCGCATGATAGCCTTCCCCAGCCCAAGAATTTCTATTCTTCTCTTCCCCAGAACAAAAAAAGAATAGAAACCCGGTTGATAACGGCAAGTTAATTTTTTGTTCTCGGGAACAAAAAGTTAGCCCGGGAATGGTTTTGGAATAGAAATGAGAAATAAAAAAAAAGTTGCTTCTTGTTCCCAGGAACAAATTTAAGAAATAAGTGAATTTTTTTTTCTTTTATTTTTCTCTTGCTAACCGCCATTGACCGCCGTTGACCACCACCCGCCGTCGCCCGCTGCCGCCGTCGGCCGACTGCCGCCGGCGGTTGCCGGAGGCCGATTGATCGTCGCCGCTGCCGGTCGCCGTCGGCCGCCACCGGTTGCCGGAGGCGGACCGACTGTCGCCGGTTGCCGCCAGACGCCGCCGGTCATCGGAGGCCGACCGACTGTCGCCACCGCCGGTCGCCGGAGGCCAACCAACCGTCACCGCCGCCGGTCGCCGCCGGTCACCACCGGATAACGCCGGAAGCCGCCGGCCGCCGCGTCGCCGCGCCGTCGGGCCGCGCTCGCCGCCGGGACCGCTGCCGCCGCCACGGCCGACGCTGAGGCCGACCAACCGCTTACCGCGCGCGGCCGTCGGCTGGGACGTCGTCGCCGCCGGCCGATCGCTCGCCCGCACGGGAGGTGGCGACCGGAGTGGGCCGTGGCGGCGACGTCGCGCACAATCGGCCGGCGGCGAATCGGCGGGCGGGCGGCGGCGTGGCGGCGGTGGCGGCCTGGTCACGGCAAAAATAAAAAACAAATAAATATAAAAAATAAACTGTTTTTTACCAAACGCATTTCTATTCTTTTTCTATTTCTAGAGTAAAGTTACAAAATGGGTTTTTTTACATAGAAATTGTTCCCTATAATAGAAATAGAAAAAAACTATTTCTAAAAAAAAAAAATTGTTCCTCAGCCAAGAAATGTTGTCATGCGCACCTGAAGTGACTGTGAGATTGGAGTGCATTTTTCTGCATCAGAATTTGGACTCTGGCTGCTGCAGATTTGCTAGAGCCAAGCATTGCCCTCGTAATTTTTAGCTGGCAGGACCTGAAGTCAATTTCAGTACAAAAGAAATGGCGGAGTGGGCCCTCTTGTTTTCAATCAAGCGTGGTCACATGGAGGCATTTGTTCTTTTGGAAATTCTGTAAATGTTCCGTAAAGATGATAGGACGATACGCTGAAATACGTATACACATACATCGGAGAAATACAACTTAAAAAAGATATAACTAGAACCATGTTATTCATTTATTAGGATATTCAAGCAATTGACATGTATATGGTTCTCCAATTTTTTTTTCTTATTTACAAACACACATGTATGTTATCTCCTACAGTTGTATTAGTGGTTAACCATACGTATCTAGATATGATGAATTTTGCACTTCAATCTTGGCTTCTCCTACTTAGAACAACTTTAGAGGCAACACCTGTCTTCTGATAGATGAAGCCTTACTCAAGAGATGTAAGCGCAGGCAGTTTGCATGCATTAACAAAAGTACGAAATGAAGCCAAGGTTGGTAGAGTCCATGCAAAAAAATACCGGTAAGGTAAGAGTTGCCAAGCTTCTGATGAAAGATAACATCCCGTTGACCAAAGATCACGGGATCCTCAGTAACAAGCACTGCGATTGTCACAAAATGTGAAAGGGAAGTTGGGACCAAATATATAATCATATATGGCTATGCACATATTAAGTTGAATCTAGACAGGACAACGTTTAGAGAGAGAGAGAGGATAGTACGATGGAGCTGGGCCCTAGCATGAGGTTAAAAAAGCAAGAAGCTTTAGTAATCGCAACATGATCCACAATGCATAAAGTCATACTGCCAGTATGCATCACGAGGTTGGGATAACACGAATCTTCAATAATTGCAACGTGATCCACGGTGGCCAAAAAGCAATTACCTCCTCGATTAAACCCTTAACATCACTTTGTTATGTCCTCCTCCTCCCCTACGTTTTATAGAGAGAGAGAGAGAGAGAGAGAGAGAGAGAGAGAGAGAGAGAGCAGCAGCATCAGCACAATGACTGTGGACATGTCTGGTCGGTACTTGTTAAGGAAGGAGAGAGACGCAAGGATTTGGAGTTTGCAGAGAATCAGAAAGAGGGTCATTAAATTGTTGACGAGGTGTAGTCAATCAATGCAATCAGGCTATTAAAAGTGAGGTTTTGAAATAAATGATGAGTATAATTAGTAATTTCTATAAAATAAAATAAAAATGAAACGCCGTCTTTTATGGACCTCCAATTTCTCTTGATAGAGTTGTACATGTATCTCAAAGCCTACGCATGTTCACAACATGAATAGATTAGTGTCTCTTAAATATTAATGGAGTGCCTAGGTCTCTTTAAGCATCCGATGAATCTCCATCAAATAGATAGTCCCTACACATCGGATAATTACTGAAGATAAATAGTTTTTATTAGTACACTTATGATAAATTTACCTTTTATATTACATTCTTTTGAAAATGGGCAAGTTGCCACACTTTATGTTTTTCATCTTAGTTTCTATTCGAAGTTGGTTTTAGCAGCTTAATGATCTAAACTCGAGAGCTTAGTCCCTTGTCTTTTTTTTCTCCTTTAATTCCTAGGAAAGTTTGGTGAGAATTTCTTCTATACTAGAAAATATTAATTATTTAAATTCTAACCTTAATCTCACATTATTCATGTTTATTCATTTGAAAAAAAAAAATTGTTGAGATGTTGGGAATGGGAAACTAGTTCCATAAAAGTTTACATTCAAATGATGAGGCATGATCAATTAAAATCTAACAATAACATTTTGGGTCACTGGCTTGGAAGAATTTGTGGTTGATGGTCATAGCATAATCAACTTAAGATTGATGGGGAAATTGAGCACGGCTCTGATGGATCTTATCTTTATTACATTTCATCAAATAAATTGGGCGTTATAGAGACGCAACACCTATCTTCTGTACAATTGATGTGGGGGGCTGAACATTTTCATATGCTTTTCACATATCAATTGTCGTAGAGATAGATGGCATGGTTCGGTGGAGTTGGGTAGGAGCCTTCACGTAAATAAAGTCGTACCGCCCATGCACACCCTCAGGTTGAATAACACAAGCTTTAATAATTGCCAAGCGACCGACGATGGCCGAACAGCGAACTTTAACTGCACCCTGGTTAACCCTTAACATCACTTCGTTCTATCTTCCTCCTTTGCATTTTAGAGAAAGAGAGAGAGAGCACATGGCAACGATGGTGGACGTGCTGTTGACACGTGTTAGGTAGGGAGATGCACGTATGGATTTGGAGTTTACAATGAGAAGCGTGAATTATTTCATTATTGCACATTGAGTTTCAATAGTTTAAGTTCAAATACCATATTTTCTTGGAAGTTGTATTAAAATGTTATTTTATAGTTCTTCATTGACTTGTTTTGACAATTCTTCTAGACAGACAACCCGGCGAACTCATCAAATTGATCGTGAGTGAGCTTCGAGTTGAGCTAAAGGTCAAACATAGGTTCATTACCAATCATCTGGTCGTATTGGATGATCAAGAAGAATGCATAGTGAAAACTATTAGATGCCGAAATTGAACGGGTATGCTTTGCTGTAATATACAATATTGGTGACAATGGCAAGATGACTTTGCTAGTGTTATCTTTAGCCAATTATCTGCTAGCTTCAACTCTTATGCAACTTGAAGAGTGTTGTTGGCCATTGAATAGTGCATATCTTGATTCAAATGCTTTCCAATTCTAACACAACTTCTGATAGAAGTTAGCCTAGATGAGAATAAGACAAGTGATGTAATTTTTGTACAGTGGTTACTTGAGTGTCATGATTTTTTTCGATTAATTGAGATTCATGACTTTTTAAAAAAAATGTTCACTTAAATGACTTAACTTTTAAAAAAATTTCACTTAAATGTCATAACTTTCAATTAATCATTTAAATACTCAAACTCCTACCACAAGTGCCATGATGCATATCACTTGGGGGGAATGTCTTCAAAAAGGTTATATTGCTCAAGTGAACTTTTTTTAGAAGTTCTATAGCATTTAAATTATCGGAAAAAAAAGTTATAATATTCAAGTAAGTGCTGTACAAAAATTGTGGTGACATTGTTTCAAAGTTAACCTTATTTAACTAGGGGCATTATAGACTTTTACATGCTATGACAATACAATCACACAAGCACTGCAAGATGTGTTTGCATGAAAATAATACAAACTTTAACGGAAGAAGAGGGGACGAGAGAAAGCATTTTAGTCAAAACCAGTGGTCTCCACATAGTACCATAGTAGAAAGCATTATTGCACTTAGCGGACCCTATTATTGTCCAACTTTATAAAGCTAATACTTAAAAGAGCTTGTGAAGTGACTCAGATTGGAGTGCATCATCTGAATTAGATCCCGGACTTATAGAGATTGGGGCCTTGCCACTGCTAATAGCTGGAGCTGAGCATGTATGAAATGATTCATGAACAGTGGTAGTGATAGACAACTGGATAATTCTCGCATTCTACAAGTGGTGGGGTTCGAAGGTAATTTTAGTCCAAAAAGAAATGGTGGAGTGGGTTTTTTTTAGAACCGTTAGGTTGAGTTTCTTAGAAAAAAAAATGATAATTATGCTTATTAATGTTTATAAAATTACCATTATCCTTCAAAATTCTGATGGAGTTGCATGAATAGCTCAATGCATGTTCACAGGATTAATAGATATGTGTCTCTTAGATATGATGGAGTGTCTGGAATTCTTTGAACACTCGAATAATTCTCATCAAGTAGAGTGGTCTTTTTGTCCCGCACACATCGGTAATCACCGGAGACATGGGCCTATGCTCCTAGAGGCGGCCCTAAGAAAATGCACAAATATGGTGATTCGGTCACAATTACCATTTAGCAACCTCTTACATTTAAAAGATAGGTGTTACTTAGTTTACTTGGAATAAAGCTGACCTAATATAAAGTGAAAACTCTTAAAATTTTCCTTATAAAAAAAATTCTTGATTTTGTAAATGATATATGTCTTGTGATCATGGTTTTATATCACAATCTTTTGAAAGTATTTTAGCTGCCGCCCTTGATTTTTTAATATCAATTTCTATTCGAAGTCAATTTGGGCAACATAAAGTTTTAAACTAGGGAGCTGAGCCCCACTTCTTTTATTTTCTTTTAACTCATAGGAAGGTTTGGAGAATATTTCTTCTATACTAGAAATAATTCATTAAAGTTTAGATTCTAATGATGAGACATGATCAATTAAAATCTAATTATAAAAGTTATGGATCACGAGCTTCGAAGAACTTGGAGTTGATGGTCATAGCACAATTAGCTTAACTATTAAGATTTATGTGAAAATTGAGTGCAACTCTTGTGAATCTTATCTTTTTCGAAGAGGTCCAAGTTGGAGGAACATTTCTCACCATGGCAGCACCATTGTAGTTTGTCAACATCGAAAATTAATGTTGTCCCAACACTGCCACATATTTCAAACGATTTGAAAGCTTGTTAACTCTCATTATCAATGAATGCTTGGCACTTTCCTGTTTTGAAAGGCTTGGTGAAGTTGAGGGAAATGCGAATTACTAGATGCAAATACTTCATGAGGACACTATGTTCGTCGGGCTACAGTCCTTGGAGACATCTCAGTTTAAAAGACTTGTTGAGATTCAAGGTTTGCGGTGATCGAGATCTTTGTTGCACTCAACAATTTCCTACTGTGATTCAATTGAAATATTACCTAATCTATGCAAGTTAAGAAGCTTAGATGTGTTGAACCAAAAGTCTATCCTAAGCCGAGAGCCATGGAAGGCCGCAACAGCCTACAGTCTTTAAAGTACTAGGAGACGAATTGGATGTCCACCTGGAAGTTACAACTTATGAAAATTGCACTGTGCTGCTTGTATAGGAGACATTGTTGCACATTGATGTCCACAATTCAAGTCAAATCTTCTTTTTGTCGAAACAATTCAAGTCGAGTCCAAACATATAATGTAATGACAGTTTTTGAAGTCAGCAATACATTTGCGCCAGCACTACAAGATGTTTTTGCAAGAAAATGACAAACTTTTACGGTGGAGGAAAGGACGGAAAAAGCATATTGTCCAAAATTGGCGGTCGCCACATAGCACAACAGGAGAAACATATTATTGCACTTAGTGGGACTCTATTATTTGTGCAACTTTATTAAAGCTGATACCTAAAAGAGCTCGTGAAGCGAAGTTACTGATATTGAGGTGCATCATCAGAATCGGAATTTGGACCATAGCTCGGTCTCAAGTGGAGCTTCGTGCATCGCTGCTGTGGTGCTGCTGATTTCTGTAGCTGAGGTCAGACATGTTAAACGATTAAGCATTAATCAAATGGGAGAAAATATTTGGGGGTCCCGACTGCCAAGCCACCGTGTACCCGTACCAATGAGGAAATGACGCGTGGCTCGACGATGCGCTAGTGTTTCCACTGGTTTTTCTGCAGAAAATATATTATTTTCCCTTTTCTGCTTAAAAATTTACAGTCATTAATAGATCTGCTACTGCTTTTTTCTCTCTCCTTCCTAGCACACATTAAAAGGAGCTTTGTCTCTCGTCCTTTCCTTCCTTCTCACGTGAAAATTTTTGGTGAGAATTCGCTCTCTGGCCCAAAGCACGTTGCTCCCCCGCCTTGCTCCGGCGCCGGGTCATCTTCGCTCTCTACCCCCAAAGCTCGTTGCTTCTTGAGCCTTCGTCGTTGTGTTCCTTCTCCGCCCTCTGCTCCGGGGTGGTTTCCCTGCGCAAGACTGCGAGGAATGCTCTTGCTGTAAGTCGCAGACTCCAAGCGACAAGAAGTTCCAGCTCTCTCCGATTCGGCTTCGGATCTGCTACGTTCGCGGCTCATACCAGTGAGTTGATTCTTTCCCTGATTTTTGTACTCTTCTTTTCTTTTCTTTTTCTTTGCTGTTTTTGCCTCTCTCTTTTTTTTTTTTTCTTTTAGTTTCTTTTGTTGGTGGGTGCTTGCACGAGCTTGGCTATCGAGTCGGCAGTTTTGCCCGTGAGGGTCCAGTGTTGTGATTTTTGGGAGGTTGGTGTGTCTAGGCTAGCACTGAGTTTCAGTCCGAGGCGAAACGAATGGTTGGAAGTTTCCGCGAAACCGGGGAGATTAGCAGAAAACGGATGCTTAGTAATATTGGAGATGATGTGGAAGTATTTCGTTGAAACGAATAGTCGGCACTTGTCTGATTTTTCTGTTGTTGGCTTTTGTCTTCAAGTATTTCGGTGGAAGTAATTCGATTGGGGAGAATGGCGGATATTGTTCCGCCTCCCTCGGCATATATACATTCTTAACTCTCGTTTCTCCACAGAGAAGGGAAGAAGACCAGAAAGAATTCAAAAAGGGGGAAAATGGCGGAAGTCGTTCTGTGTGCGGCTTCCGCAGTGGCAGGGTGCCTGGAGGCTCCGGTCCATCGTCTTTGCGGCTATGTGATATCCTACGACAGCCACGTTCGCGAACTTGAGGACAAAGTTGCGGAGTTGGACATTGCGAAGCAAAATGTGAAGGATTGCATCAATTATGCTCAAAACAACGTGAAGCCTGTCAGAGCCTATGTCAATAAATGGGTGGAAGATGTGGACAAGCACGCCAAGGAGGCGCGCGGTGCTCTGTGTTAAGATAAGCCAGCAGAAGAACAAAAGCAAGGGAAAAGAGGCCTCTCGACTAATGCTATCATCAATACCAGGAAGAACAGAGGAAGCTAAGAACAGAGGAAGCAAGACATACAAGAGTGATGAAGGGAAAACATATGTAGAAGAAGAAGAAGAAGAGTATGTACATACTGCTAAGAAGAATGAGAAGAAAACCGATTATGAAAATTCTGCATAAAGCTGTTAGTCGTGATTAGTCTCGGTCGGTTAATCTAGAATAGTTCGGTACTGGTAGTTAGTCAAAGTTTGCTTCAGTTAGTTACTTTTTCTTCAACTGAATCAATACCTGTAAAACAGAATTTCAGAGTTAGTCCTTGTATATAAAAGGCTAAGCTCTCGATTGTATAAGAATCAAGGAAATGAGAATAAGAAAGGAAGTTCTTCATCTCAAGATCTCTCTACAGATTCTTCATCTTATTTTTCTCTCTGCGCATAAACTTCTTCATGGTATCAGAGCAGCCGCATCCTGAAGAAATCATCTTGATGCTGAACAAATAGAGAAGATCTGCACCAGATCAAAGTTAGATTCAAAGCTTCTTTGATCTCTGAAGATATCTGTAATTGTCCAACAAGATCTGTAAGTCGGTATTCCTCATCCACATCTAAATCAGCAAGATTCTTGTTTGCATCTTACTGCGAATCAGTAGAATTTGTGTCTACAACTAGAGTTGATCTGAGATCAGGAAGAATAGAATGGCAGCAAGAAGTTTGAGATATCCATTTCCTATTCATGTAAATATCTCGAATTTCGTTACCATCAAATTAGCTGAGGACAATTTCCTCCTATGGCAAGCTCAATTCTATAGGTTCTTGAGAAGCCAAGATCTATTCGGTTTTGTGAATGGGGAAATTTCACCACCTGCAAAGACAGTACAGGTTGAAGAAGGAGGTCAAGTTTCTGAGATCTCTAATCCTGATTATAATGATTGGATAAAAACCGATCAACTTGTATCCTCTTGGATTAGTGGTGCAGTATCAAAAAATATACTCAGCTTGATAATTGGATTAAACACTGCTTATGAAGTTTGGCAAGTTCTGTTAAACCGGTTCACACAAAAATCAGTAGCTAAGGAGTTTGAGTTGAGGGGAAAATTGCAAAAAGCTTGCCGAAACGTGAACAAACATTATCAGATATCTTAGGGAATACAAGTCAATATGTGATCAATTGAATGCCATAGGGAAACCAAGGGATGAAATCACAAAATTATTTGGAATTCTGGGAAGGTTTGGGATCTCGAGTACGAAAGTTTTAAAACTACAATCTACTGTTTGAAGCCCCAACCAGAATATGATGAAGTAATCTCACACTTAGAAAGATTCGAAGCCAGGTTACAGACTTATTCTTTAAATCAGTTCAGACCTAACCTAGCTTACTATGGACAGCGGAAAACTGAAGCTATACAAAACGAAGAGGCTGACAGAGAATATATACAATCAAATGCTATTTCTAGAGGATCAAGAATAAGCAATCGTGGAGGAAGAGGTTATGGAAGAGGAAGAACATATAATACCAGGTATAGAAACTTTGGTTATCCTGGAAGAAATATGAGTTACAGAAATAGTAACTCGAACTATGAACAAGAAAATCAGCAGTTCAAACAAATCAATACCTCCTCTAGCTTAGGTTCTGCTCAAGGGTTTAGACCATACAATGTATCAGCACAAAGGTATTCTGATATCAGGTCATATCCTACACCAAATTCAAAGATACAATTAGAGAAACCAGCAGAACAAAAGCGACTTGAGTGCCAAATCTGTAAGAGGCCTGGTCATGATGCTTTACATTGTTGGTATCGGTTTGATAACTCCTACCAAGCTGAGGATATACCAACAGCACTAGCAGCACTACGTATCGAAGAGACAAATGATCAAGAATGGTATCCAGACACTGGAGCAACAGCTCATATTACCTCCAATGCTGGTATACTTCACAGTCTTTCAAAAATGACAATGCTGAAACAGTTATGATAGGCAATGGTCTGTGTTTACCTGTCAAATACATTGGTAATGCAATATTAAATGCTGCAATTACTGCCTTGCCTCTAAATGATGTGCTGATAGTTCCTGAGATTAAGAAAAATCTTTTATCAGTATCAAAATTCACTGATGATTACCCCTGTTCCTTTATTTTTGACAAAACTGGTGTGTATCTCAAGGACAACACAACCAACACAACCATGAAGCTAGGAAGGAAGGTTAGAGGGTTATACAGAGTAGACCCTCATGCTGCAGAAGCTTATTTCACACAAAGACAGAGAATTGTTGCAGAAAGTATCTGGCATCAACGTCTGGCTCACACAAATCAGAGTATCTTGAAGCAATTGAAGGCTCAAAATTTGATTCAGTATAACAAAGAATCACACTCTGTATGTAGGAGTTGCCAAATAGCTAAGAGTACTGCTCTACCTTTTCCATTGTCGAATTTTACAGCTACAAAACCTCTACAACAGATTCACTGTGACATCTGGGGACCTTCTCCAGTTAAATCTTTTCAGTGTTTCAAGTACTATGTCATTTTTGTTGACAATTTCTCTCGGTTCAGTTGGATATACCCTTTAAAGCTAAAGTCAGATTTCTATAGTATTTTCTTCATGTTTCAAAAATTAGTAGAAAATCAGCATAACTGTAAGATCAAGACTTTTCAGTGTGATGGTGGAGGGAGAGTTTGTTAGCCAAAAATTCAGGACTCACTTACAGAATTGTGGCATTCAACAGCATATCTCCTGTCCATATACACCTGAGCAGAATGGGATACTTGAAAGGAAGCATCGGCATATAGTTGAACTTGGTCTGGCTATGCTATACCATGTGAAAATTCCACTAAAATTTTGGGTAGATGCATTTGTAACAGCAAATTATATTGTTAACATTCTCCCTACTCAAAAACTACAGATGCAGTCTCCTTTCAGCAAATTATATCAGCATAATCCAAGATATGATCATCTCAGAACCTTTGGCTGTGCTTGCTATCCGTGTCTTCGACCATATGCACAGAATAAGCTTGATCCACGGTCTCTAACCTGTGTCTTTCTTGGATACAGTGATCACTATAAGGGATATCGATGCCTTCTCCCTACTACTGGTCATGTCTACATTAGCCGACATGTAGTATTTGATGAGAACTTTTTCCCATTCTCTCATAAATTAGCAACAGTCTATCCATCCTATACACACTTATATAAATTGTGGACAGAAGAAGAGCAGTTCTTAGCTTCCTCGACTACAAATCACACAACTCCTTCAACTTCTCAGGAATGTAGATTGGGAAAAAGAAGCCACAGTGAATCACACAAATGGAGGAATCTCACCTGAATGCACATAACAAGCAGTTTCTATCTCACCAGCTGAAACTACTGTGGAACAAGTATCCATCACTGCTCAAGATAGTCCTCAACAAATTGAAGTACCTAGTTCCATAACTGAGATATCAGATGAATCAAATCAGGAACAAAACACTTCAAATAATCAGACAGCTTCTCAAGGTACATTACCTACTCACCCTATGAGGACTTGGTCTAAGTCTGCATTATTAAGGTCAATCCTCGATATGCATGTCTTGCTATATATGAAGTACCTCCTGAGCCAAAAACAATCAAAACAGCATTAGCACATAAGGGCTGGTACAAAGCAATGACAGAAGAAATGGATGCACTTCACCAGAATAAAACTTGGGAATTAATCCCTCGAACTGATCAAATGAATATAATAGGCTGTAAGTGGGTATTTAAAACGAAGCTTGCAGCTAATGGTAGTCTTGATAGACTTAAAGCTCGGCTAGTTGCTAAGGGATTTCATCAGGCAGAAGGCATTGACTTTACAGAAACTTTTAGTCCAGTCATTAAGCATGCAACAATTCGCATAGTTCTATCAGTAGCTATGATGAAACACTGGCCAATTCATCAACTGGATGTCAAAAATGCATTCTTACATGGTACATTGAATGAGGTAGTCTACATAGAGCAGCCTCCTGGTTTTAAAGATCCCAAGGAACCTCACCATGTATGTCTTCTCAGGAAGTCTCTCTATGGACTTCGACAAGCCCCTCGAGCCTAGTTCGACAAGTTCAGCAACTTTCTGCTTGAATATGGGTTCTTTGGCAGCTCAACTGACCCATCCTTATTCATCTATCATACTGATATAGACACCATTCTTTTACTTCTATATGTGGATGACATTGTACTGACTGGAAGCTCCTCTCAGTCTCTTTCCAACCTTATTCATTCTCTAAGTCTTCAGTTCCATATGAAAGATCTCGGACCATTACACTACTTTCTTGGCATTAAAGTTAAAAACACCTCTGATCATCTGTTTCTGTGCCAGACTAAATATGCCAAGGATCTTCTTACTCGAGCTCATATGCTTGAGTGCAAACCAATCACCACCCCTGTATCATTGAAACCAACTGTTCTGATAAATGATTCTGCTCTACTCTCCAATCTTTTCGAGTATCGAAGCCTAGTAGGTGGCCTTCAGTATCTGACTTTAACGAGACCTAACGTTGCATATGCTACAAATCAATTATGTCAGAAATTACAAAAACCAACTGTAGCAGACCTACAGAAACTCAAGAGAGTTTTGAGATATGTAAAAGGAACTCTGAATCTTGGAGTCTTCATTCACTCTTGAAGCTCTCTTCACCTATATGGATTCTCAGATTCAGATTGGGCAGGATGTGTTGAGACAAGAAGATCAACAACAGGTTTTTGTACATACCTTGGTTCCAATCTCATATCTTGGGCCGCAAAGAAACAATCCACAGTTAGTCGATCTTCTACAGAAGCCGAATATCGTGCACTTGCTTCCACATCTGCAGAACTTACCTGGATCAGCTTTGTTCTTCGTGATATAGGATGCTCATTGACTTGTCCAACACAGCTCTTCTGTGACAATAAATCCGCTATCTCTCTCACTATTAATCCTGTTCTTCATGCTCGCACCAAACATATTGAGATAGACTTTCATTTTGTCAGAGAAAAAGTCTCATCAGGATCATTACAAGTCAAATACGTTCCAAGTAACTGTCAAATTGCTGATATATTTACCAAACCCCTCTCTCGTACTACACATTACCAACTACGAATCAAACTAGGAATCGGGTGTTCACCCATTTCCAATTTGAGGGGGGCTGTTAAGATAAGCCAGCAGAAGAACAAAAGCAAGGGAAAAGAGGCCTCTCGACTAATGCTATCATCAATACCAGGAAGAACAGAGGAAGCAAGACATACAAGAGTGATGAAGGGAAAACATATGTAGAAGAAGAAGAAGAGTATGTACATACTGCTAAGAAGAATGAGAAGAAAACCGATTATGAAAATTCTGCATAAAGCTGTTAGTCGTGATTAGTCTCGGTTGGTTAATCTAGAATAGTTCGGTACTGGTAGTTAGTCAAAGTTTGCTTCAGTTAGTTACTTTTTCTTCAACTGAATCAATACCTGTACAACAGAATTTCAGAGTTAGTCCTTGTATATAAAAGGCTAAGTTCTCGATTGTATAAGAATCAAGGAATGAGAATAAGAAAGGAAGTTCTTCATCTCAAGATCTCTCTACAGATTCTTCATCTTATTTTTCTCTCTGCGCATAAACTTCTTCACTCTGCATGACTACCGAAGAGCTAATGAAACTTGCTTCTATGGGTGGCTTCCCAATCTGAAGGTGCGATATCATCTCGGCAGGGAGGCGAGGAGGAAAGCTGAACGCATCCAGAGCCTCATTGATCAGAAACCATCCGGGGAGGTCTACGATGATCCTCCTCCAGGGCGCGTTGATGGCACTTCTGACGTGATTTCCTCGGCTGGTGATCAAGGTGACACTATCTTCGATTCTCAAGCTTCCATCTTAGAGGACATAATGAATGCTCTGGGTGACGAGAAGCATAAAGTGATTGGGGTCTACGGGGAGGGTGGTGTGGGGAAGTCTACGCTGTTGGAGCAAGTCGAGAAGAAACTCAGGAATGAGAAGAGATTGTTCCAGATGATTGTCAAAGCGAATGTGTCGCAGTACCCGGACTTTAAGAAAATCCAAGAGGATATCGCTTACTTCTTGGGTCTAGAAAGTCTGAAGAATGAGACGAGTGAAGTAGGAAGAAAAGATCTTCTGTTCAAGAGATTGCAGAATGATCCGAGTGAGAAGGTTCTCATAATATTGGACAATCTGTGGAAAGATCTTGATCTGGGGGCGGTTGGAATTCCTTCGAAAGACGAGAGCAAGGGATGCAAGTTGCTGCTAACATCGAGATTTAGAGATGTTCTGGAGCAAATGGAGTGTCACGATTCTATATGTCGTCTTGGAGATTTAGAGGACAACGAAGCATTTAGGCTATTTGAAAAGAAGGTTGGCGACAGGCTCAAAGACGATGAGGAATTGAAAACAATAGCGGATCAAGTGGTCAAGAAGCTTGCAGGTTTGCCTCTTTTGATTATCTCTGTCGCAAACTATTTGAAAGATAAGGATACGTGCACATGGAAAAACGCGCGGATAGAAATAGATGAGTCAAATAAGGAAACAAAAGAAACGATAGTGAAGTTGAGTTACAACCATTTGAAGAGCGAGGATGCCAAGAATTTATTCTTGCTCTGTGGTCTTATCGGTGGAACCATTCAAGTCGAAACTCTGCTGGTTCTAGGCATGGGTTTGGGCTTGTTCGGGAAATTCAGAAGGACGATGCAAGCTTCGAGGGAAAGATTGAATACTATACTCGATGAACTCCGTTCCAATTGTTTGTTGCTGGATGGTGGTGACAACAAGAACAAAGTGACCATACATGATCTCTATAGCGAGGTGGTTGTCTCAACTCCATTTGGAGGTCAGAATTATTTGGTGATGAACAGCAATTACGGCTTCTGGTCAAAGGAGAAGCTTGAGAAATGTTGGGCTATATGCCTAGCTGATGTTGACAAAAAGAGACTTGATGAACTAATGAAGTGTCAGTTTCCTGACTTGAAGATACTCATGTTGTCTCAACCGGGAGGCTGGCGTAGGAAACAAGAACACGAACGTGAAGTGGGAGATTGCTCGAGACTACTAGATTTCACATACATGAAGGAGCTCCGTGTCCTATATTTTCACTCTATGCATATTGCCGGTTTACCTCCCTCGATTGGAATCCTTGGGAACCTCCACTCTTTATACTTAGACCATTGCGATGTGCAGGATGTGACAATTCTTGGCAAGCTCAAAGCATTGCAGATTCTCACCTTTACACAATCCACCATTTCTAGGTTGCCTAAAGAAATCAGGGAACTTACAAATCTAAGATCATTGAATCTGATCGAATGCTACAAGCTTGAAACAATCGAGCTTGGTGTCCTCGACCGCTTAACCAACTTGGAAGAGTTACATATCTACGGCTTTTCTCGATGGATGGGTAAGGATCAAATACCGTCGGAACCATGTAATGCTAGGCTTGCCAAGTTGAAGAGCTTGACAAAGCTATCCACTCTAGCAATATTGATCCCTAATCCCACCGTGCTCTTGAAGGATGGTGACCTGCCATTTGAGAACCTGGATATATTTAAGATCAAGATAGGAAATACTCCAATGTTATATGAAGGTTTGACAACCATGAACCTCAATTTGAAAGGGTGCGATGGTATTCTTTCAAAAAAATGGGTTAAGAAAATTTTGCAAAAGACTCAATACTTATATTTAAGGGGGTTGAGTGAGTTCAAAGAGAGCTCTCAGGAATTGTGCACCCAAGGATTCCGAGAAGTGAAGGTTCTCCTCATTAGTGACAGCCCCTCAATCAAGTACATTGCCGATTCATCCAATGGCCTCCCTCTCACTTCTTTTGGGAAGTTAGAGAATTTTTTTCTTGAAAATCTTATTAATTTGGAGAAGATATGCCATGGCCCCATCATGCCAGAGTGCTTCAACAAATTGAAATATGTGACTGTCAAACAATGCAACCAATTGAAATACGTATGGCGTCTTTCAGATGTGCAAGGACTTGTATCGTTGGAAGGGATTAGCGTGAGCGGATGTGGCTCAATGCAATCCATTGTCACACATGATGCGGGAGAAGATATAGTTTCTACCAATAACAGAGTTGAGTTGCCTAACGTACGGCATTTGCAATTGTTTGAGTTACCAAATATGACAGGATTTTGTGATACATCAATTCAAGTAATTTTTTTTTTTCATTTTTTCCTTGTGTCAATTTGTCCTGTTAGAATGAGATGATATTGGTGTTCACTCAACGTCAGTACATATCGCATTTAACTTTGACTATTTGTACAATTTGATTTAGGTTTTGATTTACAAAGAAAAAATCCTCTCAAATAGAACACAGACCATACTATAGTTAAAGGGAAGCCTCTTTCCATGACTGATTTTTTTATTTTTTCAAAAATAAAATAAAATTCAACATTATATAATTGCATTGCTAACTTAAGTTTCTTCTATGACTAATTTATTACTTATTTAACATACTTAATGAGATGAAAAAATAATGTGCTGAACGAATGAAAGGGAGAATGAATCTTGAATGAATAAATAAAATTCAGTAATTTCAAAATGAAGAAGGCGCCGTCCAAAGATTCAATAAATGGATGGAGCCACGTAACAAAGAAATCCCCATAATTCATGTCCCACCTAACATGCAATTTGCAACTGATTTCAACATGTCATTCCAAGTTGCCAACATCCCCGGAGCAACATCACTGTTAAGTTGAGCTGCATTAAGGGCATGATAGCGGTGAGGATTTAAGATCGGTCAATGATTTCAAAATAAAAGAGAAAAAAATTATGATGAGAGAGAGAGAGAGAGAGAGAGAGAGAGAGAGAGAGAGAGTTGTGCAGTTCTGCAATTGTGCTGCGTTAGTAGCATGATAGTGATGAGGATATCCTCATGACAGTGATTTCGCTTTTAACGGAAGACAAGTTTTTTTTAATTTTTTTTGTTGGTATTTTAGCCCGAGCGTATCAGTTTTTCTCTCGTGAAAATAGCTTTACTTCTAACAAACTCACCTTCAATGAGTTTCACTGTGGTGCTTTGCTAGGTTTCATTGCCTCGCTTGGAATCCCTAGTAATGGTCGGACTCCTTGGCCTAGAAAAGATACTCTCGAGCGAACCTTCATTAAAATACAGCAACCTAAAATCGCTGCACATAGACAGATCTAAATCCACGTCAAGTATTTTGAAAGATTGGATACTGAAGCTGCCGAATTTGGAGTCAATGCAAATTTTGAACTCTCCATCAACAGAAGTAGTTTTTGACCTGGAGGAGCTAAAAGTCACTGGAGATGCCGAGGTTCTCTCTCGACTAACGAAGTTGAGATTATATAGGTTGCCCAAACTGCAGTGCATGTGGAAACAAGATGTACAATTACAAGGAATATCAATATTTCGAAACCTAGAGAAGCTCCGTGTCGGCAATACAGGGCTGTCATTTCTCTTTTGCGGTGTCTATGGCCAAATGTCTTAGAGAAATTAGAGACATTGATGTGGATGATTGTCCAAATATGATGGCGATAATTGTGGATGAAGGAGGAAGAGGTGATGGGATAGACAATATTATAAAGTTCCCATTATTAAAGCGACTATGTATACGTTAAGGTAGCAAAGTGAAATTCTTCTCATATCCTCATGGAAAGAAAAAGTCGGTAACCACTAATTCAGATTCACAAGATATTAACTCTGATTGCTTCTTTGATCAAAAGGTACAAATCCCTTCTCTTCTCTTTGAGATTATACCTATAATTGCCATAGGCAAGCACTTGGTGGGGCGATTAATAAAATCTCTTTGAAGATTTTTGTTTCGTTCATTAGTTAAAGTGTGTTCATTATTTATACGTACACTTGTCAGAGTAAGGGCACTGGTAAAAATTCATTCTTCCATTTCATCAAATAGATTGGTTAGGATTAGGCTAAATCGTCAAATTTTTCATTGCTACAATCTGATGCATAAATCTCATGAGCAGGTGAGTTTACCTAGCTTGGACACGTTAGATCTTATCGAGTGTTTTGAAATGAGAGAGACCTTGAAAAGGATATGGCACAGTGAACTTCCTAACAGTTCCTTCTGCGAATTAGCCACCCTCAGAATGATAAATTGCTTAGAGCTACTCGTCTTCCCTTCCACAATCATAGGGAGATTGCAAAACCTGAAAGAAGTTTCTATCCAGAATTGTTACTTCCTAGAATCATTGTTTGATTGTGGGTCCCTTGATGCAAATATTGAGCAACCAACTGTATCCCTCCCCAAATTGGAAAGAATGAAGATTATTGATGCAAAAGAGCTGAGATGCATAGTGAAGGCTGACTCCCAAATGATTTTGGGTTTTCCTAGTCTAAAAGAAGTTTACGTTAACAATTGCCAGAAGCTGAGGTATCTCTTCCCCAATTTCACAGCCACAACGCTAGAGAAACTCGAGAGGATAAGGATTTACGGATGTGACCAGATGAAGGAACTGGTTCTCGTGAAAGGTGGCGGTCAAGCAAAGGTAGATGTGATGAGTTTCCCTTCCTTAAGAGATCTAGGTATTTGGAACTGCCTTAATCTTGGAGCGTTCATCCGGAGTCCTACAAGTGCTAAGAGGCAGTTAGGCAAAACGGCCGAAGAAAATAATGAATGGTCACAACCGTTTTTTAATGAGATGGTTTGCTCTATCCCTTACTTTGATCATTTGTATTCTCGAATTATCATGTTTTAGGATGAACAATGTAATAATGTGGTCCTCTTTATCCTCCTTTCTCACATTATCTTTGTGCAGGTCACGTTTCCCAATATAAGAAGTATATGTTTTGGAGGCTTCAGTGCAAAGAGTTATGGGACAATCAAATTCCCGCCAATTCTTTTTCGATATTGAAATCTCTTTGATTGAGGGATTGCAACAACCTCCAACGTGTTGCCCCGTCCCACATTTGGAAGAGGCTGCAACTCTGTCTTGAGGACCTAAAAGTGGTTTCATGTCGTTCGATTGAGATAATATATGAAGGTGACGGGATGGATACAAAGGGTAGTGAATTGAGGTGGTTGTATTTGCGTGATCTCGAAAACTTGAGGCACATTTGGCAGTCCGACGGTCTCCCAAACATTCCGTTCCCAAACTTGAGAGAAGTAGAGGTTGTGGGGTGCTCTCGTTTGGAAACACTTTTCCCTACCTTCACGGCGAAATTTCTTGGGCAAATCGAAGAGTTGGTGGTGGAGTCATGTGAAGATATGGAACTAATTGCTGAGCATGAAAAAGGGGAAGAAGGGATCTGTACGACAATCACCTTCTCCAAGTTAACTCTCCTTGGACTTTTCAAGTTGCCCAAATTCAGGAGCTTCTTACCTGATAAATACTCTCTGAAATTCCCATGCCCTGAGGACTTAGAGCATTTCCCATCCTTGCGAGTCTGGAGTATAGAAAGTTGTGGAGCAGAGCCGAACCAAGTCCTTTATAACTGGCAAGAAAAACAATATAATGAACGAAAAAGGCACAAGTTACCACGGGATCAGGTATTCCTTCAATATTTCATTGCTTTTTGGTTTGGCTGTCCCGTCCCTTTGAATCAAAAAATCAATTGGTCTCACCTAATGCCAAATTCTCGGTGGGACCCACGTCCACTCTACATGACGTGGCCCTCTTCCTTACTCTCTTCTACTAACGATTTGTCGATTCCCTTTTATGCTCAGTATCTAGAGGAGGAGGAGTGGAGGCTCCTCCGTTGATCTTCATTCCTTTGTCATTCTCCCTCTCCGTCGCCCTCCATCCACCAACAGCCACCGCCCGACATGCACGCTGAGAAGGGGCAAAGAACAAAGAGCGGTGATCGAAGGTAGTCAGGTGATTTTTTAGCATCCATGAGTCAACTGTCTCGGTGATTTCAACTGAATCCTTTTCCGCTCGCTTCGTTGCTGGTCGTCACTGCTTCCCGATTCCCGCCACCAGTTTTGCTGCCGCGGAGAAGGTCTGTAATGCCAAAGTGCTCGAACTTCAGTCATGGCTGCCTACTTCGATGATTCCATTCCTCGATGTTGCTTCTGTTATCTCGTTAGTCATGTCCGATGTCAATCACTATAGCTAATCGTTCTTCATTCAATTAAACCACATATGCTCCATTTTTTGTTGCTATAGCTACTGTCTGTATGCAAATGGACTGTGATTTAGGTTGTCTTGATAATTTGAACTGGTGGTCATCGGCTGAAATGTATACCACCCATTTGATGAAATTCTTGAACTAAGTCTGTGTGTATTTTGATTCAGTTCTTGACTCGGAATTCCCTTCATTACTAGATTGTTGATCTATTCTGGACTTATAAGTGTATTTGGGTTCCGTTGCTTCAAAAAAAAAAAAAAAACCATAAGTATTCAATTTCAAACTTGTTTTGAATCTGCTGTAACCTTGTCAATGCATGCTGATTCGCGACTGTTGTAGCCCTGAACTGATGTCAATTGGTCCTTGATTTTATGCTTTTCCACTCAAGTAAGCATGTACAGTGATATAAGGTTTTGTTATGGTGAATTTCATGTTCACTTGGGAAAAAAATTATGGCATATGAATGAATGAAATTCTACTGGAAATCGATCTGTGGATGCTGACTCTGTCTTGATATCCTTGATTGGGTGTGCTTTTGATTCTAGCTTGAGGCTAGTTTGGTTATGGGATCATTTATGTTCATGCTAGGAAAGTAATATGGTGAATCTCATGCCAATTTTGCAAGAATTATAATCATGAACTTGAACATGCTAGAATCAAAGCATTGCATGCTGATAGTGATTGCTTTATTTGAATTCAGTATTAATTTAGTCTTGGATTGATGCCATTTTGATCAAGTAGACTCATATGCGCCTGTAGGAAGATGTGGCTTCAATTCTGTCAATTAGTCATCAGAGGATCACGATTTGTGGTCTTGTATGCTCTATTACAATTCTGATCATTTGCTGGAATTTGTGGCATAAGCATGGTTTAGATGGATTTTGTCTTAGTTTGGTTGCCTTTTTGATACCTTGTGTTCAAGTTCCTTGTCAATTTCACATAATTGGATGGCAATTGCATGATTAAATTGATGAGATTGAAGCTTGATATTGCAATGAGTCTTGGCCTGGTTATTGATTTAGAGAAGTCCGATGTTTGTTGAAGTTTATTTCCATGATTCTTGTGGTTTCAATGCTCGGGGCATCTATTTATTGTCATATTGAACATTTTGAAGAATACCAACTTTGTCTAAAGGTGATCTAATAAATTAGCCAGATTCGAGGAAATCTCTCGACGAAGCTGGTCATTGTGGCCCCTCAAAATATTGCATGGACGACACTTGAAATACCAAAATTCTCTCCCTCTCCTTAGACGCTCACCATTCAAGGCTTGTTTGAAGAGCTATTGCTTAGATTTAATTGATCCTTTAAGTGCATGTGTTTATGCCAACATACTGTACATCTACACAGCACAAATTGTGGCCTACTCATTCATGATGTCCTTTCCTTCCTCGGAGTGTTCAGTGCCCACTGCCATTTGGAATGATGTTTCAAAGATATGATTTTTGTTTTCCTCCCTCCCTCATAGAATTCGCAAAAGCAACCCTCAAGCAAGGCGGCCTCAAAGCTTACTGCAATAGCTTAAGAGGGCTGCTTTTGCGAATTTCTATGGGGGAGGGAAGATTAGTCGCCAGCACTACCGGTACCCTGCCCTTGAAATCCATCAGGACCCTGGCCATATGTTCCGCTAGAGTAGGTGCATGGTTCCAATGGTGTCTCCTATAAACCATTCTGCACTGGAGGTGCAGAGCTCCATCTATCTCCTTGTAGCAGGTCTCTATGTTGCTGACAGGAATTGTTGTTATGAACTTGTTGGTGGTAGTTTCCCTAGTATGAATGCACCGGATCTCTCCTCTGTTCTTGATATGGATCCCTTCCACCGAGGGCATAATCCATATTGCTCATTAGCTTGGGATTTCTTCTTTCACCTTGCCCAAGGGTAGCATAACTTTGCTGAGGAGTATAATTTTGCAGAGCATCCTGCTGCATAGGTCGTTGATAACCATATCGAGGGCTCTCTTGTGTATTTGCCACTTGACCACCTTGCTGGTCATATCTAGGTTGGTCGTAGTTTCTTTTGTGGTCACACATTCTACCTCCAGGCCTCCCTACTGAACTGGGGGTGGTCTGTGACTAAGTACTCCATTTTCATACTTGTCACCTAATGATTTAGTAAGGTCAACAAAACAAGCAGCGGTGCAGGATCACAAATCATAGACATATTGGAAAGTTGAGCTTGTGGAATGAGAGGATGAATGGATTAAATGACTGAAAAAGTTTTGACAGAGATGTATAGTAGATGCTCTTCTGTGGAGCTAAGTCATACCTCCGTACTCCTTGTTTTGGGGATCAATGTAGGAATCAGGTAAAATAAAGACATCTCCAGGGAGTTCTGTTTATAGCTCATTATATTAGTGCCTAACGATGATGAAATTCCTTCTGGATTGCTCTTTTATGCTTCAGTCATCACAGCCTGAAACCCTTGATAGGTGGTTGTGCTACATGCATAAATTCTCTTTTTTGCTTCCTCCAAACTGAAACATGAGGATCAAATGTCATCACAAAAAGCAATCAATTCTAATGACCAGAAAATTACATATCCATGTTATTACGAAACATTAGCTTAATTACCGTGATGTGGGGTTATGAATGTCAATTTTTAAAGGTGTCAAGATCGTTATAGAGCCTGTGCTCAGGAGAGTCATATCGGCCATCATATAGGTCCAGCCTGTCAATGAAAACCGTTATTTTGTGGTTGTTTCCCATAACAATTTATTTGCATCGAGAAAAAGTAGACAATAGAGATCCCCCATTTTATTGAATGATTTTTTAGGGTTACATTATCCTTTTGAATTATTTTTTAATAGAGATAATTTTAAATATGATTAGTTAATGAAAATGAGTCATACACGTTGCCTAGCTACACTTGCTAGCAAGGATAATTTGCTTTGAGAAATTCGGATGCCCATGATGATTCATTTTGGCATAGTTATGCCAAATTATTCATTTATTCTTATTTATCATTACAAATCCTTGTTTGACAAAAGATCCCCATCCTCACAGATTTAACGTTTTGCTCTCTATTGATTGATTATTTTCAAACTTTCCCCTCTAATTTAGACGTGTGTAACTTCTCAAAAGCAGCATGTAACTTCATTTAGTATTAAATGCAGATTATGACTTTTGAAAATACGAAATTTAGTCAATTTTCCATTCCCTTCTAATTGCATTTTTGCATTAGCAATATTTTAATACTGTTCGAAGCAACTTTATTGTATTTATTTTCTGATTTCAAGTTTGGTCTGTTTTAGGTGCGATTGATTATAATAACTTTCTTCTTCTTTTTGGTCCAGCACCACAACTGTCTTGCTTCTCTGCATGAGAGAGAGAGAGAGAGAGAGAGAGAGAGAGAGAGAGAGAGAGAGAGAGAGAGAGAGAGAGAGGCATCAGAGCAGCAATGGTGGATGAATTAGGCAGGGAGAGACACAAGGATTTGGAGTTTGCGATGATAAGCATCGGTTTTGTGAGTTGTTACGTTACTTTTGCAGAGAATGAATCTGGGAGAGTGGTCTTGATATGACCTTAAATTGCATCGCGAGAGAGAGAGAGAGAGAAGAGAAAAGCCGCCCTGAGGGGGTGGGGGTGGCTGGGTTTGTGTGGTCAGGCTCAACCATTGAAAAAACGTGAGATCCGGACAATCCATGAAATAGACTTACACCAATAAAGATTTAATGATCCAATTGACATACAAATTGAAACATACTAATGCACTTTATATTCACTTGTCCTTTAATGAGAGGTACATCATTGCGTAGTGGAAGAATGCCTAGCAAGGTCAGTGCAAGACCCACTTCTTTTTCTTTTTTTCTTTTTGGCTACTTTCAACCAGAAAGTATCTCTCTCGTGCTGGGTCCTCGGTTCAAACCAAACCAAACACAACTGTTCTCGGAAATAGCAAACAAAGAAACCCCAAGCAATATGTCTTGGACTCGCTGGCCTCCGATGTTGTCGTCTCTGCCGACTTCCACTTTGGTGGCAATGAATGGCTCTACCAAGCGACCGACAAATGTCAAACATCCATCACTCTAAACACATTAACGCCACGCGACTATAGCATCTTCACATGCCATTTTGACATGCATAGCTCAATTTTAAACATTTTTAATAAGTTAATGGTCAAAATGTAAATATATATATATATAAGTCATATACCTAGCCATCCCAAAATTAGGCTATTTTTATTATTTATTTTATTCATAGATTTGAATCAAATTAATTTGATTGGAATAATTATAAAAATTATAATTTATTATATATAATATATATTTAATGTACAATATTTCCTAACATTTATCATGAATTTTGTCAGCAATGCACGAATAACCATAAGAGTAATTTTCCCATGCGCCATAGCTAGCACGATAGAATTTGTCATATTCCCTAGGCCCAGCGCCGATTTTCCGTCCTCTCCTGAATTCGGTTAAAATAGCAATAACTAAAAGGACATTTTCGTCGTTTTAAAGCAGGGCACTCTCGTCATTTGACGAGGAAGTTCTCGATTCTACTTCGCGTCCGTAGCCTCTCCCGTCCTTCCTAGCTTGACCGCCGGCCGCCGGCTCCACCGGAAGCCACCGCCGGCCTTCCATCTCCGACCACGACAGGCAGACGCACGAAGAAGGCACACCACACACGCGCAGAAGAAACAAAGCTCGATCCTCGAATCCGAACTTCATTTTCGTTGATTCGAGGTTCGCCAGAGGTGAATGAACGTCGATTCCAGTGTTCATGACTTCGATTGCGCGTTCCAGTGTCGTCTGGTTGCAGTTCCGATCGTATGCTGTCCTGACCGCGAGGCGATCCTTCGGTTTGTTCTTTTTCTTCAGTGATCGGTGGAAGCTTGCGGTAAGTTCGAATCGCATGGAAAAGGACGCCCCGGCTCAGTTGACTTCCAACCATCACTTTCGAATCTTCTCTCCACCGATTGAGCTCTTCCATTTCTTGGTCTAAGTCAAGCCCAAGAGTCGTCCTAGCGTCGAATGAATGTACGGATACTGCTCAGGAAGTGTTCGACGAAATGACCGAAAGACTCTATCCGTTATTCTGTCCCGTTGCTGGCCATTAGAATCAATGCTATAATAGTGAGGCTGTGCTCGCTGTCTGGAAAGTCGCTGAGTCGTCATCTCGAGCTCGCTCCGTCATCGCCACCAAATCATCAGGTCGTCTCTTCTCCAATTAAGCTTTGTTGTTGGTGTCGATTTGTTCTAGACTGGCCTCTTGATCTCTGTTCTGTTCCTTTTTTTTTTCTTTTTTTGGCTCGTCTTTCGCTTGACTGCTTCATCGTCAGACATTTGCTGCGTCGTTGTGCCGAGACACTTCTCATCACCAAAAGCCAGAAGCGGGACTGCGACGGTAGAAGCCAAGGAGATGCGGTCGCGATTGCTTTCGGTAATTCCACTTGCGTAGCTCACTGCATCAGAGGGATCGAGTCGACTAAAACCTTCCATGAAGAACAATAATCATCGATGCATCACACGTAATGAAAATCACCGACGTGCCGTTCCGATACGAGCAAGATCATCTAGAAGCAGTTTCGCCTGGATAGCGAAACGGCCGAACAAGGAGGAAGCAACGGCAGGACATCATCAGCTGGAGCTTGAATTCATGGAAACGAGCAGCGATGGCACTAATCTGCATCTGGTGCGGCTGAAGGTCTTCTGGCAGAGACAACGAACGTGACTCGATATCTTTGTCTACTCCGAACTCAGCGTCGAGGCAGAGCGAGCGCTCCTTTCTTCGGTCAGATCAACCGTTGCGGTAATTGGGCTGATGGGTCTGGGCCGTTGATCAGATCAATCGGTTGCTCTTGTGGGCCGCTCCAGTTGGACCAACTTTGGCCTTATTTATTTCTATTTGTTTATTATTCATTCTTTTGTTACTACCATTCATTGTTTTTATTTTTTATTTTTTACAAAGATGTAATTAAGGTGTCGACAGTTTCGAATTTATTAACTCTAATGTTTGAAGAAGAATTTCATGCCATTGAGAACAAAGTACAAGACGTATGTTTTGTTGCATCAAATCTTGACCTACCAAAGGCGAGAGTTATTTTAGATCGATGGGAGATATTGACCAAAAAAATGAAACAATCGAGTTGAATAGAATCGGGTGGGTAGGTGTTGATGATATATCGACCCAGTTAAAATGACTTGATTAACGGTGGATGTGTTACCAGATCAACGGTGGGAGCCCATCCCCTGGGAAAAGTTACAAGTTGGAGATATAGCGGAAGGGAGTAGTGTTTATGCTTTCGGACTAATTTTTCTTTTTCTTTTTTTGCGTGATTTGTCATGTCACTGTGTTTCTTCCGGTGAAAGAACCTGTATTTTATTGAAGTGAATCATTTGTGTGTGGAAGGGTGTCATCTTCGGAGTGTCATCTTTATGTTGGAATTGGCAATATCATGCAACACAGTTTTTACCATCTTGTGTTAGCTCTCCGATTTTATATGGGGTGATTATTGCTAATTGAGCTTCTATAGCCATACTGCCTTCACTGTTTATTCCACAAACTCTAAATATATCTCTCTCCGACATCCAAGCTTGTCTTCTGCGTTTAAGACTTTACTATGCTTGTCTTCTGCGTTTAAGACTTTACTATGCTTGTCTTCTGCCTTAAGAGAGATTTTGGTACTTGGAAGAAGCCACTTGCTCTTCTAATTCTGGGGAACGGTGACTGAGCATCATGTGGCTCCAATTAAGGATAAGGTGAGAGAAGTTCGTCTGAGATGATTTGGTCACATTGAACAAAGGTTTTTGGTCCTTCAATGAGGAGAGGTAATCTGGGTACGAAGACTGGGGTTAGAAGTGGGAAGGGAAGACCTAAAAGACGTGGAAAGAGATGACAAAGATTTGGACCACATAGAGGTTATATAAGAAAGAAGACACGGTGCAAGTAGCTGGCTTCACCTAGAGGGATAAGGCTTTTCTTGTGGTCGTTGTAGACATCCCCGTATTGTAGGAGTGTAGCTTTGAAACCGAAAGGAACCTGCTATGAGAACCCTTTATTGTAGGAGCGTAGTTTCTCCTAGAAGCGCAATACTGCTGCATTCTGTTGGCTGTACTCTTCAATAATGCTGCATTTGGCTGTTTCCCCATGTATCAATAAATGTCATTAATTTTGGCAACGGCTGATTCATATTCTGATTTCCTTTTTACTCTGGTGAAAATGCTTCTTGCACCCGTTGCAGGTTAAACAGGATGACTCCCTTCCCGCAGATTTGCTTTTTCTTGCTAGTACAAATGCTCATGGTGTCTGTTACTCTGAGGTTTAAGATCAATCATTCTTGAATCTCGATGAGCTGGTTGCATTCCGTTGCTGTTATTTATCTTTGTCATGTTTTTTTTTGGTAAGGTTTATTATTATTATTATTATTATTATTATTATTATTATTATTATTATTATTATTATTATTATTATTATTATATTTTGGGTAAGGTATATCTTTGTCATGTATGGCTTTGCTTTTTCAAATTTTCAGACTGCAAATTTGTATGGCGAAACAACTATAAAAATCCGGATGGCTTTGGAGAGGACATGGGATTATAATACCCAGAGGAAGCGTCGGAATTCCAAGGTGAAGTATCTGTTGAATTCTGTGTCTTTCTACGGATTCTGTGCCCATTCTTTTTTCTTTACCATTAATATTTCCGTATGACTTCATTAAATTTTATTTGTGACGAAAAGGACATATTTGATTTATACGCACTAGGAGGGGAAGTGCCGAAAGATACTCATGATTATTAGTGTAGGTCTATACTCGGTCCATGGTGTACAATGGGATATCTATAATTACTATATTGAATAATATGAATAGTAAGGGAGACCAAGCCCAACCTTCCATGATCCCTCTCTTGAATATCATTTATACGGTCATTTATATGTTTCCGTGGCCAATTTTCAAACAAAATGTTTGTTGTTTTGTGCTATTATTACGCTTTTAAACTTTCAAGGATAAGATCATGTTATTTTGTTAAAAATACTTTGGAGTCTGAGATTACTAGACAAACATAAAACTTAAGTCAGTTGTTCACTGAACATTGCCAAATGCGGACTGGTTGCAATTGTCATTTTGCCGTATAATTTCTTGCATACCACACTTTAAGAGCTCTTATTAGCACAACTTCATGCTATTAAAAAAAGCTTTACTATTTTGAAGGAAGGATTCGACAGTTGGCTCTGCTCTTCCTCTCTCTCACACACTGCAAATTTCACTTACCTTCTCTCAAAAGTTTCCTATACCTCCTGCTTTATTAGAATGGGGTGGAATTATACTCTTTTTACCTTTAATCATGTTGGTAAAAGATACTTTATCTCTTCTCTGATGAATATTAACATCACATGAGGAGAATAGAGGAGGAAAGCCCTTTGTACGGATGAAAGAAAGACCCTGGACGCAAATCAAGGCAACCAGTAGATAATCTGAAAATAGAAAGGAACTTAGTCGCTGTTTTACAAGAGAATCACTGTTTGGATATCCAAGAGCCTAAAGGTTGAGCTCTTAAATAAGTGCCGTAGGTTTCTAATACCCTCTAATATGTTTTTTTTGGAAAGATCAACTATGCCACTTCGTGTAGGTTCCATATATTCGTTTGAATCAATAAGCTCATCCCTTTCCTGTGCAAGTCCGTGTGCTCGAAGATTTAGTGGACATAGCTTGTTCATTGTCTTCAACTTTGTAATATAGTAGTGGGAAGATGAGATTGCTTCATTCTTTTTGCCGGAAAGTTTCTGGTGGACATAGCTTCTAGCCTTGACATATCTCTCCTTTCCTTTCCTTTGCTTGCTTTTTACAACTTCATGTTGTTCTGATTTATACCTCCATATGATGAGCTCTGGGAACATTGATGGCTGTTGAGGATCTTCCTGATGGTGGTGTATAATTTTGAATGAAACATGAAGATGTGAATGACCTCTCTAACCCCTCCTTTGATGTGCTGTACATGGACATGTCTCATTCATTGTTATTTGCTGGTCGATTTTCTTATGCCAATAAATCTTAGATGAAAAGCCATTTTATACGATCTTTATTCTTCCCAGAATCCCTTTTGAAGCCAACAAATCAGCATTGATACTACTTCCAGTTAGCTTTGCTTTTTAAACCCACGCAAGGAACCAAATATGTTGGTGTTCTAGTTGATGGGTTGGCATGCCTAGAATTTCCTTCCAAAATGACATGTATTTTTGTTACTTATGAGACGTAAGATCTGGAACTTTGACCCACAGACCTGCTTGGAGCGCCAATGCTGGAATGCCGATGGATCAAATTATAGACTTTATGACCAGTTTCGGAATATTTGTGATGAAGCATTCTTTTGCTTGCTGTGTAGTAGATTAAACCACAAGCATTTGCCCTCCAGTTGGCTTTTTGTGAGGTCTAAGTTGCTATTGTCTTCTCTGCTTCTGTGAACTAAAATTAACATGCGCTCTGTTTACGCACTTGTACCACAAGCATAAACAATGGCTTCCTAGCATGCACTAAACAATCATCATGTTCTCCGTATCTGCCTTACAGAGCTCACAGATTTACCTTCCAACAGAAAAAGAAAAAAAGAAAAGAAATCATGAAATTTTTCGGCTAATTGCAGGCGAAGTGCACTGTGAACAACCAAACAATTCGTTGTTCACGTTCACTGGCAATCTTACACATCAAAAGCAAACTTTACCTCTCCCCCAAATCAAATGCCGTTGTGGGTAAAGTTTTTTGACGCATGAACCTCTTACTCAAGTTCTCTGCATCTCTTGCAAATATGTGCTTTAGAAATACGTTTGATCATTCAAGTAATGTGGATTTGGACTCTTCATTCACTAAACTGTGGCACCGTGGCATAACTTGTTCTCAGGGATGCAGTCTTAGGAACACTGTAACATATTGTTGGTGCTGTCAATTTTACTGGTCATGAGACTAAGGTATGCTTCCAGAAATCTCTGTTTTGGTCCTTTGTTACTTTCCTTACTAGTGGAGATCGCTGATTAGATGAAACAGATTTAATTCTGCTGATGTGAAAATCTTTGTAATACAAATATGCCCTGAATTGTGACAGGCATTCTCCACCTCTCTTGAGAACATTGATTTTATTAGGTCCATCTCTTTTTGGCGCTTGCAGGTTATGATGAACGCTGCGAATGTTCCTTCCAAGAGGAGTACATTAGAGAGAAAACTGGACAAACTTATACTCACCCTTATTGCTACTCTCTATGTCAGGTGCGCATTGGAGCCATTGGCAGGTGTGGCTATTTCCTGCTACGGATTTCTCAAATATGCTCCCGTTATTACATGAAATTACTTATTCTTAAAAAGTCGGAGAGTCGGTCTCTGAAATATAACATTTTGAATCAGAATGCACTCTTAATGCCTTGTACAGTGAGTTCTAGCGATTATTAGCTGATACACGATCCCTAGGAGGAGCCAAATCTGTACACTCTTTACTGGAGGCGTTATTGCTCGCTCAATTTAGTCAGTCAAAATGAATAGAAATGGGCATCTTATACCTGCATTTTTGTATGGTGGCCGAGCAAATATTGGTTTTCAATGTAAATGAAGTGTTGTGCCGATCTAATTGCTTTCACATACGCTGTGTGAATACTCTTGTCTACTTTCAAGTTCTTTCCACAGATAAGATTCTGCAACCATGAAGAGATTAGAAGAAGCAACATTATCAATGTGGAATTCAATCTGTACTCAAAAACACTAAAGACTCTGCATAAAAAAGAAGAGTGACTTTCTAATGTAAGAACACTTTCCAAGTTATACACATATAATAGCCAATTGCAAATCTACCAGCATGGTATTAGCAGCTAAAACTTACTTGCTTTGCAGCTAAAACATATTCTCCAGTTGCATCTTGTAAAGGCAAGCCGAAAGAAAGAACTATTAGAGGTAAAAAATTTGTGTCGAAAAAAATAGAAAACTTCTTATACTGTAAACATTCATTAAGCCGACAGTAAAAGTAGGAAAATCCTTCACTGATTGCGCACCATTGATAAAAGGATGATCCTTACTCTACTGTAGTGGCGCAACAAATCGATAGCGATGGAAGCCACAGGCAGGCAAATTTTCCCAACCCAGTAGTACTCTGATCATCCCGAAAACCATAAAGACATTTCCATGTTTTAGCATTTATTACATGTGAGTATGGTCTAGTCTTATTGTCTTCAAAAGGATCAGCTCAGGCTGAACACATCGTGGTCCTTCACACAGAAGCGCTCATGTTGCAAGGGGTTCTTATAGGTCGGGATTATTGACACATGAATTGTACCAACAATGAAACAATAAAAAGAAGAAAAACAATAATCATAAAACTTTTGTAGACACAACAGCCGATTTTCCCTCCTCTCTTGAATTCGGTTATGACAGCAACAACCAAAGGGACATTTTCGTTGTTTTAAATCAGGGCACTTTCGTCATTTGATGAGGAAGTTCTCGATTCTGCTTCGCGTCCGTAGCCTTTACCGTCCTCCCTAGCTTCACCGTTGGCCGCCGGCTCCACCAGAAGCCGCCGTCGGCCTTCCGTCTCTGACCACGGCAGATGAACGAAGGAAGGCACACAACACACGCACAAGGAACAAAGCTCGATCCTTGAATCCAAGGTTCATTGTCATTGATTCGAGGTTCGCCGGAGGTGAATTGACATCAATTCCACTGTTCACGACTTCGATTGTGGTTCCGGTGTCGTCTGGTTGCGGTTCTGATCACGTGCTGTTCTGACCACGAGGCGTTCCTGCGATTCGTTCTTTCACTTCAGTGGTCGGTGGAAGTTTGCGGTAGATTTGAATCGCATGGAAAAGGACGCCCCGTCTCAGTTGATTCCAACCATCGCTTACGAATCTTCTCTCTACCGACTGAGCTCTTCAACTTCTTGCTCTAGTCCAAGCCCAAGAGTCGTCCTCGCGTCGAATGAATGTATGGATACTGCTCAGGAAGTGTTCAATGAAATGACTGAAGGAATCCATCCGTTATTCTGTCCTGTTGGTGGCCGTTGGAATCAATGCTTTGATAGTGAGGCTGTGCTCGCTGTTTGGAAAGTCACTGAGTCGTCATCCCGAGCTCGCGCCCTCCTCGTCACCAAATCATCAGGTCGTCTCTTCTCCAATTAAGCCTCGTTCTTGGTGTCAATTTGTTCTAGACTCGTCTCTCTTGATCTCTGTTCTTTTTTTTTTTTCCTCGCCTTTCACTTGACTGCTTCGTCATCAAACATTTGCTGCGTCGTGGTGCCGAGACACTCCTCATCACCAAAAGCCAGAAGCGGGACTGCGACGATAGAAGCCAAGGAGATGCGGTTGCGATTGCTTTCGATAATTCTGCTTGCGTAGCTGACTGCATCAGAGGGATCGAGTCGACTAAAACTTTCCACAAAGAACAATAATCATTGATGCATCACACGTAACGGTAATCCTCGATTGCGCCATTTCGATACTAGCAACATCATTTAAAAGCAGTTTCACCTGGATAGCAAACCGACCGAATAAGAAGGAATCAACTGGAATGACAATAGCTGGAGCTTGAGTTCATGGAAACGAGTAGCGGCGGCAATGATCTGCATCTGACGCCCCTGAAGATCTTCTGGTAGAGACATTGCTAGCCGAAGACAACGAACGTGACTTGGAATTTCTGTCCTCGCAGGGCGGGGGGCGGAGGAGGGGAGAGAGAAGGCCAGGCCAGGCTAGAGGAAAAATGTTGAAAGGTGGGAGTAATGGGGCTGGTGGGTAGGGCCGCGGATCAAATCAATGGGTTGCTCTTGTGGGCTATGCCAGTTGGATTAACTTTGGCCTTTTCTATTTGTTATTTATTTTTATCTTTTTATTACTCTTTTTCTTTTGTTGTTTTTTACTTCCATTCATTGTTTTCATGATCATTTTTCTTTAGAAAAAAGTGTGCTTAATTTTTTGACTAAATTCAAGTGTCGACAGTTTTGAATATATTTACCCTAATATTTGAAGAACATCATGCCATCGCGAACAAAGTACAAGATGCTATATGTTTTGTTGCGTCAATTTTTAGTAACCAAGGGTCAAAGTTGTTTTTAGATCAATGAGAAATGGGCCAAAAAAATGAGACGATCCAATTGAACAGAATCGGGTATGTGTTTATGATATATCGATCCATTGAAAATGACTTAATTTATGAACTGTATTCATATTGACCCAAGTCCAATCTCACAAAGAGCACTACAATGAGAGAGAGAGAGAGAGAGAGAGAGAGAGAGAGAGAGAGAAAACGGCTGAGACTTCTTTAGTGAAAGATTATTCTTTTGTATTTTTCTTTTACTGTTTGTGGATTCTTTTTCATTTTATTTAAAGTTTCAAAAGTGAAGAAATGATGAGATGATTGAGGATTCCCATCTTGTTTGTAAAAAGATATGGTGACTAATTTATTTGTCAGATCACCCGTAAATGAGTAATCATCATTATTAGGATTTTACTAATGTATAAATAAATTGGTGAGTTATCAGCTCTTCTATTATTTTACAAGTGTCTTTACCAAGATATCAATAATATAATAAAGTCACCAATATTCCACTAATATAGAGACCGACCGACTTCATTAAAATTTTACAAATGTTTTTAGTAAAATACCAACTCAATAAGGACTCTGCCAACCTCCTAATAAATCAGCGAATCATCATTTTTTTCCATGTTGGTAATTATTAGACTAACAAGATGAGGAAGAAAAAAAGAAGAAGGAACAAATAAAGATGAGATAGTGAAGATAGGATTTAAGACATGGCAAAGAGTCAGGAAAAAGCAAATATGTTGTGGGCCCATGGAACTCATCGTGTAAGGGAAGAAGGAACTCATTTTGTGTTTGCCCTCTCTTTCCTCCCACTTTTAAGAGGAATATATTTTGTCTACCATTCTTTTCACTTCTTCCGCATTTATTCTAGCCCAACAAGGGAAGCAGTTCCTTCGATCTTTATTTTTGATTCCTAAAACCCACTTTATTCAATGGAATGGCCCAATTCGATTCTTTTATGGGTCGTGCTCTCAAAAGAAAAAATTAAGGTGGCGAACATTTGGAGTGGCTTTTTATCCATATATAATATCTTCATATTGACGTGAAATTTGAAATGTACAAATTCCTCTATAAATATGTGTTCTCATCGATAACAATGTGTATCGACTTGACTATAGATGCTATGATAAAAATGAAGAAGTAGATATAAACCATAGATGGTATGCGTGAGAAAACAAGGCGGATGAGCGAGATGACGTCTTCATCCTCTGTAATAGTGCATAAAGGTATTTTATATAGGAGGGAGAGGTTATGATTTCTTTCACTGATCAATATCTTGTAATTATTTATCTCATATTACTTGTTTTTTCAATATAGAACTTGAATACCACGGCTAAATATGGAACATATATCTTTTTAATTAGAATTTTTAATTAGGTCCACGGTCGGTAGAAAAACATCTTCTATCACGGCGCTACAATAATTATATGTGCATGATAACTGTTTGATTATATCAAGTGATGTAAATTTATCTAATGTGTGTAAGTAGATTTTCCCATCAATTAAAACTATTTTTGTTTTGGGTAATTGACCGAATTAAATGGTTGCGTTTTTTTTTTTTTTTAAAACTTGCTTATGTTATTTGTAAAACAATATGTACAAATTTGGGACTAAATATGTCATTAAATATGGTAGTGCACATATTAACATGATGCTTCCAAGCCTTTTCAGCAATCCTTTTGAATTTCTATTTTATTAGGTGTATAGGTAGACGCATGTACTTTTATTTTTATTTTTATGTACTTGGATGAAAGATATTCTTTACTCTTATTTTCCAATGATTGAGTTCTGACTACTTTTGGTGTAATTAATTATATGCTTGGAGATCTAGGGACTAAATAATTTCATATACATTTCACATGTCATTATTGTAAATTTGCATCTAAGTAAAAGAAAGAACGATATTTACATTTCAATCATTCAATTTAATTAAAGAAACTGAAAGAAAATACACAAATTATACAAAGTCCTTAGTAATTGCCATCTACAGTGTGAGTTTGACATAAGGCCAAGCTCCACCATGTTCGACCATTAACATGAGTCTGCTCTTTTCTTCTGTTTGGTGTAGCGCCGCGCTTGTCTTCCTTCTCCTCCTCTGCCTTTTAGAGAGAGAGAGAGAGAGAGCAGCAGCAGCAGCAGCAGCAGCAATAGAACAACGATGGTGAACGTGGGGTTGGTACGTGTTAGGGAGGGAGAGACACGTAAGGATATGGAGTTTGCAATGAGAAGCGTCGGCTTTGTGATGAATTGTTCACGTTATATTCTGCGGAGAAGAGGGTCGTTTACGTGGAGGTTAATACCAAAGAGAGGTCAGAAAGAAGTGGTCAAGCTCGACTGTTGGATAATCTGTGAAATAGAGTCACATTAAGTTGACGGTCTGTGAGGAGAGAACCTTCTTGGAGCACTGAATTCTCAAACTCACTCCATCCTCTTTTCTCAATTTGACCTCCACCGAACCTTAAGAGAATATCTTGACCTCAGCAAATCCCACTATCTCCTCCCAAAATGGCCGAGAATCATGTCCCAAATATGTGGCCATATATCATTCCTTTTTTGTGATGATTCCTCTTGTTGGCCGAATGAATCAATCGCCTACCATGATGGGCAATAGCTTAAGAGTTATTCACATTCCTTCCTTGTCGATCTTATTCTCTAATTGGAAGCATCACTCGACATGCATGCGAAAACTTCGGCTAAGCCAAATGGGGTTTGGCTGAGTTCATTCGTAGGGGTCCATACTCATGTGGGCTTAGTCTTAAAAATTCAAATGAGTCCAAAGTCAAGCTTATTTTGCATGTCGGGTTAATTCGAATGCAATTCATGACTGGACCAATTTAGATGAAATTTATTTGATGTGGACATGCTATTACTAAACGAAAGATGTTCCCAATGCCTAATTGCAATGAGAATGCAAAATTACGTCTTTTTGTTTAGGGTGAGCTTGATCCCTAATTTTCCAATGAGTAAATGATGAATTTACGAGTCAAAAATTAGGTGTTAGCAGAGATCGACCAAGATAGGGATGTATTGGATGTCTCTAGGATCTACCAACCAAAAGAAGAACTTATGAAAATTGATTCCTCATATGGTATCTCATCGATTTGATGGTTGATCGTAATTTGGACATTTTATAACCAAGGAAGTCCGAATTATATGCATGGTATGAACAAAAGGCATCAAATGCACAAGTATCATATGGTTAATGTGTATGCAACTCAGTGGAAGAGATTCATTTATTGACATATCTATGTGTTCTTGAGATTAATGTTTCATAAAATGCTAGTCCTTGAATCAAATTTAGTGATTCATGGTAAGCAAAATTAGAAAGTGGTTTTTCTTTTTTGTTGTTGGTGCCGAATGTGATGTCCGATGCATATATTCAATTGAAATAATCAAAAAAGATGTGAACACCTTAGAAATCAATGTCTTCTCCAGATTTGACAGAGATAACATAATTTTGCTGTAGTGATCACGAATAGATCCTATAGGATGTCAAGTGCCAAACAATAGTAAAGCCTTTTCCTAAATTCCAATAGAAATATCATCCAAAAAGCTTCATTTGTACTTTCTTCCAAAAGTTTTTTGAATCTTGTAATATTTATTACGGCTTTGTAACAACCGTAGTAGCTATCGCAGCGAGAAAACACCGTAACATGTGGTACATTTGTGGTAGACTTGCAATATACTAATTATATTGCTTTGAACAGGCCATATAATTGACAACTAATTCTTCGATTGATTAATATGTTTTGCCAGGGAACATAAATTTCAACCTATGGGATTCGGCAACTGTCAAGGTGGTTAGTGAATTTGATATGAAAATTAAGTATCGATATATCATGGTTTTATACTATGTATTTTTTTTTTTTTGACAATGATATTTAAGTTTACACGTTGAAAAAAGTGGATATGCATCCATTTGCAACTTGTACTATTCCAAAGCAATTGAAGAGTTTCTTGGATCATAAGTAACATTCAACTTACATGCAGTAAGTAACTTTTCAACTACAAAAGTGGTATCAATAAATGTAAGGTTTGTAATTATTGAGCATCAATTAGTAACTTTTCTTAGTAACTTTTCTTATTTAAAAGGTGAGTTTGTACCCTTTTTCTATGACAAGGAAGCCCACCCTCCTAAGTAAAACATGAACCCATAAAAATACCCTACTAATATCGTAAATCATGTAAAATGTGAGTTAAGATCCAGATAGATGGTCCAAATATAATATTATTTGTATTTGGTAGTGTGGGAAGATGGATATTTGTAACCATTTGTAAACTATACCATTGATGATGGTTAGTATGTTTATACGAGGAAAAGAAACTTCTCCAAGTGATTAGTAATTTTTCACGTAGAAAAGATAGTTTTAAATTGCCAAGTAATTACGACAAATTATCTTTTTATTTGAAAAGTAAGTTTCTACCCCTTTTTCTATGACAAGGAAGCCTACCCTGACTAGTAATACATGAACCCATAAAAATACTCTACTGATATCCTAAATCATGTAAAATGTGAGTTATGAACTAGGTAGACAATCCAAACATGATATTATTTGTATTTGGTAGCATAAGTAAATAAATATCTGTACCCATTTATACACTACTATTCATGATGATTAGTACGTTTATATGAGGAAAAGAAATTTCTCGAAGAGATGAATAATTTTTCTCATTGAAAAGTAAATTTCAACTTACCAAGTAGTTAGGACAACTTTTTTTTTTTTTTTTTTCGCAATGGTGAGTAGCTTTAAATCTTGACAAAAGTAATGGATGATTGTAGTTTACCAGTGTCTTGTGAATTGATTAGTAAATTTTGTTAATCAAATGTAACTTTCAATCTATTAGGAATCAGATGCTGAATAGGGAGACGAACCCTGAGACCGGCCATTGTCGGTTAAAGAGCTGTCCTTTTTAGATTCTTCTGGGAGAGCTGGTGGAATGGCGGCAATCTGCCACGCGTTACCGGCTATTCGCGGTTGCTCCTTTTCTTAAGCTTCACACATCCGCTTCGCCTCGTCTCTCAGCCCTGTTCTGTCTCTGTTAGCGTTTGATTTCCAAAAGATGATATTCTCTGTTTGATTCTCTGGTCCCAATTCGATTTTCGCCCCCACCAAGTTGTTGCCTTCCAGCTCCATTTCTTGAAGGTAATTCAATATTCTTCTTCTCTTTCTGTTCTCTTTCCTCTTCCTAAGTCATTTCCTTTGTGGGTTCTGCAGTCCCGCCTTCCTCGGCATATATAAATTTTTAACTTTCTTCCTCCACAAAGAGAAAAGAAAAAAAACCAGACAAGTAGAAGTCGAAAAGGGGGAAAAATGGTGGATATTATTATATCTGCAGCTTCCAAGGTGGCAGAGTACCTGGTGGCTCCAGTCAGTCGTCACTGCGGCTACGTGATATTCTCTAACAGCTATATTCGCCAACTTAACGATGAAGTTGAGAAGCTGAATGACGCCAGGGTCGGGATCCAGCGTTCCATCGATGATGCTCAAAACAACATGAAGGAGATAAAACGCGAAGTTGACAGATGGAAGAATAAGGCAGAGACCGTCGCCGACAAGGCGCGTCGCATGCTGGATGATGATAGAAGAGCCAACAGAACTCGCTTCTGCGGGTGGCTTCCCAACCCAAAGGAGCGTTATTGTCTCGGCAGGGACGCAAGGAAGACAGTCCAGGCCATCCAAGCACTCATTCCTCAGGGTAAATTCGAGAGGGTCTACTACGAGAGTGCTCCGCCGGGGCATGTCGCTAGCCCTCCCGAGGTGAATTCCTCTACCAGTGATCGGGGTGACACTGTCACCGATTCACGAGCTTCCTTCTTTGAGGGCATAATGAATGATCTGGATGATGAGAAGCTCAAAGTGATTGGGATCTACGGGCTTGGCGGCGTGGGGAAGACTACGCTCTTGGAGGAAGTCCAGAAGAAACTCAGGAACGAGAAGAGACTGTTCCACCTGATTGCCACAACGACTGTATCGCAGACTCAAGACTTGAAGAAAATCCAAGATGACATTGCTTACGCCTTGAGTCTGGATCTGAAGAACGAGACAAGCGAAGTTGGAAGAAGAGATCTTCTGTTTCGGAAATTACAGAGCGATCCGACAAAGAAGGTTCTCATAATATTGGACGATCTGTGGGGGCCACTTGATTTGAAGGCGGTTGGAATTCCTGCGGGAGACGAGAGCAGGGGATGCAAGTTGCTGCTAGCATCAAGATTTAAAGATGTGTTGGAGCAAAAGATGCATGCGGATAAAACATTTCGTCTTGAAGGTTTAAACAACGACGAAGCTTTCAGGCTATTTGAAAAGATAGTCGGCGACAAGCTCAAAGACGAGGAATTGAAAGCAATAGCAGCTCAAGTGGTCGAGAAGCTCCTAGGTTTGCCTCTTTTGATTATCTCCGTCGCAAGCACTTTGAAATACAGCCGTGTGTCCGCATGGAATAACGCATTGAAAAAAATAGATGAGCCAAAAATAGAAACTATAGTGAAGTTGAGTTATGACCATTTGGAGAGTGAGGAAGCGAGGTCCTTATTCTTGCTTTGTGGTCTTATTGGCGGGACCATTAAAGTCGAACTTCTGCTGGGACTAGGCATGGGGTTGGGCTTGTTTGAGAGATTCAATGACACGATAGAAGATTCAAGGGATAGATTGAATACTATGCTCGATAGCCTCTGTTCTGTTTGTTTGTTGCAGGATGATGGTGATGAGATGGAATATGTGACCATACATGATCTTTATAGTGAGGTGGTTGTCTCAACTCCATTTAGAAGTCAGAATTCCTTAATGATGAACAACTATTATGTTTCGTGGCCAAAAGAAAAGCTTGAGAAATGTTGGGCAATATGCCTTGATAATGATTACGGTGATAGCCTTGCTGAAAAAATGCGGTGTGCGTTTCCCGACTTGAAGATATTCATGTTGTCTCAACTAGGGTTGTTCGAGACACCTATACACCGACATGATGTGAGAAATTGCTGTGGACTAGATTTCACAAGCATGGAGCAGCTCCAAGTCCTATATCTTCGTTTCATACATATTACCAATTTACGTTCCTCTATTGGCATCCTCGGGAACCTCCACTCATTATACTTAGACTATTGCATTGTGGATGATGTGGCGATTCTTGGCGAGCTCAAAGCATTGCAGATTCTTAGCTTGGCAGGATCTCAAATTTCTAAGTTGCCTAAAGAAATCGGGGAACTTAAGAATTTGAGATCATTGAATCTAGATGATTGTGACTCGCTTATGATAATAGAGCCTGGTTCCTTGAAAGGCTTAGTCAACTTGGAAGAATTGTATATGAGAGGAAGCTTTAGTCAATGGATAGTCGATGATGAAATACCAACGGAATCGTATAATGGTAGGCTTGTTGAGTTGAAGAGCTTGAGAAAGCTAGCCTCTTTGGAAATATCGATTCATGATCCCATCGTACTCTTAAAGGATGATGACCTACCATTTGGGACCCTGATCAGATTTTGGATCAACATAGGAAATACTTACGGAAGGGGATTTCGTGGTTTGAGAACCATGAAACTCCAATTGGAAGGATGCGATGGTATTCTCTCAAAAGAATGGGTTCAGAAAACTCTGCAAAAAACTCAACACTTGTATTTGGATGGATTGGGAGAGTTCAAGGTGAATGCTCATGAGTTGTGCATTCAAGGATTTAAACAACTGAAGCATCTCGACATTCAGAACAGCCCCTCAATCAAGTACATCATCAGTTCATTAAATGACCTTCTCACTGCATTTACGGATTTAGAGTCTTTGTTCCTCGAAAATCTTATTAATCTGAAGAAGATATGCAATGGCCCTGTCACACCAGATTGCTTCCACAAATTGAAAGTTGTGTGTATCGAAAAGTGCCACCAATTGAAAAATTTGCGGTTCCTCTCAGAGATGCAAAGACGTGTACATTTGGAAGAGATCAAAATATGTGAATGTGACTCATTACAAGCCATTATCACAGGTGATGCAGGAAAAGTAGAAGTTGATGTTGATGACATGATTGAGTTACCTAATGTACGACGTCTAGATTTGCGTAAGTTACCAAAAATGACGAGCTTTTGCACTAGTGCTGAGGATGCTCCAATTCAGGTAACTTTTTCATTTTCTGGGTATAAATTTCTTTAATTCTTAATCTTGCAAACAATACCTAGATTATACTATTATAGGGGGATTTAGGATAAGATGATATTGGTGTTCACCGAGCCTCATTGAATATTGCATTATTTTGATTATTTGTACATCTTGAAACACATAAAAAATCCTTTCAAAGAAAACACAGACCATACATTTTTATTTACATTCAACTGTAGCTAGGGGAAGCCTTTTCCTATGATTTTTTTTTTTTCAATTTGTTTCAGTGTTAGATAATTGCACTAATTATTTGGGCTTTAGCATGGGTTTATACTATGACTAATTGATTACTTATTTAACATTTTTAATGAGAAGAAAAAACATTATACATAATGAATCTTAAACGAATGCAAGAAATTCAACAATTTCAAAATGAAGAAAGTGAGAGAATAAATAAATAGAAGGTGAACTAGTAGCCACATAACAAAGAAAGTCCACATAATTCATGTTTCACCTACACGCAAGTTAGCAATTGATTCTAACACGTCATGCCAATCTCACCATGTCAATGTCGTCCTGCTTCTGTCATCCCTTCGTCTCAATTAAGTTTTTGATATTCTTAAGAGACATCAAACTCATTCATATATTTAAGTTTCTTTTGTTTCGCTGAAAATTCATTGTTGCTGAAAAATGTCTTCCCGGCGATTCATTTTTCTTGTTTTCTTGTATTTGGTTCTGCTGAAAACACAATTTGAGAGAAACTAACCCAAATAGATCATATTTACCTGTTCATAATGAAAAGCAATAAGTTAACAAATAATTTATTAAAAATTTAACTCCGACATGAATTTGTCTTTAATTTTGAAGGTCAAAATAGAAAAACGAAAGAAAAGATAACAATTACGATGATAGTTGTTTTGAAGATTAGTAGATGATTTCAAAAGAAAAGAGAAAAGAAATTATGGCCATAGCTTTGAAGATCAGCCAAATCAAAGATAACAACTATGATGGCACGCGGGAGCAACATGATAGTGGTGACGATATCCTCTTGAAAATGGTTTTGCTTTTTACGGAAGAGAAATTCATTTTCTTGAATTTTAGCTTGAGAGTTTCAGTCATTTTCTAGTATCCAAATACAAGAAAATTCTAAAAGCATTTTTCTAAAAATAGATTTACTTGCAACTTACCTTTAATGAGTTTGATTTGTGGTGCTTTGTTAGGTTTCATTGCCTCGCTTGGAATCCCTAGTGATGGTTGGACTCCTTGGCCTAGAAAAGATACTCCACAGTGAACCCTCAATAAAATTCAGTGGTTTGAAATCACTAAAGATAGAAGAATCTAAATCCACATTAAGTATTCCCAAAGATTGGATACTAAAGTTGCCAAATTTGGAGTCAATGGAAATTGCGAGCTCTCCACTAGTAGAATTAGTTTCGACCTGGAGGAGCTAAAAGTCACCAAAGAAGTCGAGATTCTCTCTCGACTAAGTACATTGGCATTATCTAAGTTGCCAAACCTGTGGCGCATGTTGAAACAAGATGTACAATTACAAGGAATATCGATATTTCGAAACTTGAAGGAGCTCTCTGTCTGTGAAACAGGGCTATCGTTTCTCTTTTCGATGTCTGTGGCTAAATGTCTTAGAGAAATTGAAGACATTAAAGTGGAGGATTGTCCAAATATGAAGACGGTGATTGTGGATGAAAAAGGAATGGATGATATTATAAAGCTACCACTATTGAAGCGACTATCTATAACGCGCTGTCCCACAGAAATTCTTCTCATATCCTCATGGAAAGAAAGAGTCGAACCACTACTTCGATTCGCTCGATGCTTATTTCGATTACTTCTTTGATCAAAAGGTACAAATCCCTTCTCTTTAGATTATACCCATAATAGCCATAGGCACATGCTTGCAAGTCAAGTAATCAAATCTCTTTGAAGATCTTTATTTGGTTTTATTAATTAAAATGCGTTCATAATTTATAACTATATTTGTTAGATAGATGCCACTAATGGAAAATCCATTCTTCCACCACATTAGATAGATTGTTGGGAATAGGCCAATTTCACAAATTTTTCATAGCTACAATTTGACGCATAGCTCTTGTGAGCAGGTTAGTTTGCCAAGCTTGGAGGATTTAAAGCTTAAGTCAGAAGGATCCTTCAAAGGAATATGGCATAGTGAACTTATGGAAAATTCCTTCTGCAAGTTAGCCACCCTCTCTATTGGATATTGCTCTAAGCTACACAATGTCTTCCCTTCCACAATCATAGGGAGATTGCACAACCTAACAATTGTTGAGATTGAAAATTGTCCCTCTCTAGAATCATTGTTTGATTGTGGGTCCACAAAAGCAAATACTACGCAAACAACTATATTGCTCCCCAAATCAGAAGTAAAGATGGTGAGGGAAACAGGAAAGTTGAAATGTACGGTGAAGAGTGACTCCCAAATGATTTTGGGTTTTCCTAGTCTAAAAAAAGTCCGTGTTTGTAGTTGCTGCAACCTAAGATATCTCTTCCCCACTTGTATGGCCACAACTCTAGTGAAACTCGAGAGCCTATGGATTATCAATTGCGCACAGATGAAGGAAGTGGTTCCTAAGAGGATAGCTAAAGGGGATGATGAATCATCACAACCATTGTTCAATGAGATGGTTTGCTCTATCCCTTACTATGTTCATCTATATTCTTGCATTTCATATTAGAATGAACAATCTAATAATTTGTGCTATTTATCCTCCTTTCTCACATTAAACTCGTGCAGGCTAGATTCCCCAGTATAAGAAAACTACAAATTGAAGGTGCTCGGTGCAAAGAGCTATGGAACAATCAAATTCCTTATGATTCCTTTTGCAAACTAGAATTTCTTCGATTGGAGCACTGTGACAATCTCCTATGTGTTGCCCCATCTCACATGTGGAAGAGATTGCAGCTTTGTCTTGACTTCCTAGAAGTGAGATCATGCCGTTTGGTTGAGATCATATACAAAAGTGATGGGACAAATACAAAGAGTGGCAAATTGAGGAGGTTGATTTTGCATGATCTCGAAAACTTGAGGCATATTTGGCAGTCCGATGGTCTCCCAAATATCCCGTTCCCAAACTTGAGACAAATTAAGGCTATGAGGTGCTCCCGTTTGGAAATTCTTTTCACAACCTTCACGGCGAAATTTCTCGGGCAAATCGAAGAGCTAGTAGTAGAGTCATGTGAAGATATAAAACTAATTGCTGGCCATGAAGAATGTGAAGAAGCAACCGGTACGACAATCACCTTCTCCGAGTTAACTGCTCTTAGACTTTTCGAGTTGCCGAAAATCAGGAGCATCTTAGCTGAGAAATACTCTGCGGAATTCCCATCCTTGCAAGTCTTGTGTATAGTAAGCTGTGGAATGGCGCCGGACCAAGGCCTTGACGACTGGAAACACTACCAAAGGTTCAATAGTTATAAACTCGAAGAAGTATTGAAATATAGGTTTGATGACTTCTCGTTTGGGACTTCTGCAGTTCAATAGTTATAAACTCGAAGAAGTATTGAAATATAGGTTTGATGACTTCTCGTTTGGGACTTCTGCAGTAGAAAATGGTGTTTGGCAATATAGAATAACGCGTCCGGTAATATGATATCATGTTTCTGGGTTATCTTGTACAGTTCCCGCAAAGTCTCTTGACTATTTCCTCCAATAATCATTGCTCTGGTTTATCTCCTGTCCCTTGGATCTAAGGCCGTGCTGAGCGAGGTCACTTGTTTATTCTGACTGAGAATGTAGAGTTGCTATCAACGCACGATTCTAATGAAATGACTGTCCATCTAGACATTGTCTCTTAATTGAGAAGCATGTAAGAGTTACTAATGAGTCCTAGTCGCTTCCTCTAAATTTCTGAAGAGTCTTTCATGGACAGTAACGAATGCATTGCATCCATTTTGTATCGAAATGGTGGTTCTGCATTAATAAGCAAACGAAATATTCAAATAATTTTTCATCAAAAATAACTATCAAGAACGAAATAATTCTGTTTTTATTCGAATTTAAAAACGTAAATATTTTCTCATTCTCACTAACTATTTACTACTTGATAGTTGGATATTTTGAGATGTGATGTTCATGATTAGTATTTTAGAAAGTTACTCTTGAAATTTTCTCGTTCATAAGGTCAATTTTACTTGTTATTAACAAGAAATTTTGCTCCTAAACTCATTAATAGCAAAGGCATTTAGTAAGCAAAAAGCATTCCTAATGTAATAAATTACCAAGAGATTCTCTACCTATACTTTTACTCTTCTCTTGACAAAGCTCTTCAAATTTTATCTGGAAAAAACAAAAGCCGTTTTATTAAATATGAATGCCCTTTCAATGTGCAAAAATCAATTTTACTGTTTTATATATACCAGATTTCAGGCTCAATCAAGAATTTCACAAAATAGATGAACTCCATACATGCGAGTTTACCAACTTAAATACACTTTTATTAATTTTGTCTCATGACAAAGATCAAAACAAGTTTCTTCTCTCTCGATCGAATTCACCGGCTAACAAGGCCTCATCACGTGGCCCTCGACAGAATTCACTCGCTCTCTTCCTTTCTCTCTCTAACATCTAACGATCTGAGTCGATTCCCTTTCGAGGTCAGGCTCGGCGCGCTCTGCAGAGTGGGGCCAGAACATAAACAGAGCCACCTTCACACACGCAAAAGGAGCTCCACAAATTCTCTCTAGCCCTAGTTGAAGGGACTCGTGCGATTTTTGAGCATTCATAAGTCACTCTCTCTCGGAGATTTCTTTCGAATCCTTGCCTCTCGCTTCGTTGCCGATCGTCACCGCTTCCCGATCGCCAACAGTTCGGTCTGTAATGGCGAAGTTCTCGAACTTTGGTCGCGACTGACTGCTTCGACGATTCCAATCCTGGATGTTGCTTCTGTTATCTCCTTACTCGTATCCGATGTCAATCGCTATAGCTAATCATTCTTCTTTCAACTAAACCACATTTGCTCTGTTTTCAGTTGCTTCTTATATGAAGCAGAGGCTGAGTGCTATTGTTACCGTCTGTGCGAAAACGGCTTCGATTGAGGCTGTATTGATGATTGAACTTGCCGACTGCCTTTGTGATGATTTGGATGCGAATCACCTGTTTGATGAAATTCCTGAACTTAATCAGTTTGTATTTTGATTCAAGTCTTGACTGAGAATTTCCTTCATTACTAGATTATTGATCGATTCTGGTCATATAAGCATATATGAGTTCCGTTTCTTCATTAAAAATCATAGGTATTCAATTTTGAACTTGCTTTGGATGTGCTACAACCTGTTGATACATGCTGATTCGTAATTATCGCAGCCCTGAGCTGATGTCATTTGGTCCTCTATATTGATGTCATTCCACTCAAGTAAGCATGTGTAGTGAATTTCATGTTCCCTTGAAAGGAATTTATGTCATGAATGAATTAAATTCTACTGGAAATCAATCCTTCTATGCTGACCGTTTCTTGATATCCCTGATTTAGGGTGCATTTGATTCCAACTTGAGGCTAGTTTGGTTATGGGATCATATATGTTCATGCTAGGAAAGTAACATGGTGAATCTCATGCCAACTTGAGGCTAGTTTGGTCATGGATTGATGCCATTTTGATCAAGTAGAGTCATATGCACTTGTGGGAAGATAGGCTTCAATTTCATGTCAATTTGTCATCAAACAACACGATTTGCAGTCTCGTATGCTCTGTTACAATTCTGACTGCATGCTGGAAGTCGTGGATTACGCACGGATTAGATGGATTTTGTCTTAGCTTGGTTGTCTTTCTTATTGCATGTGGGCAAGTGACATCACGTGTTCAAGTTCCTTGTCAATTTCACATGTTCAGATGGCGCTAGTTGGCTGTTAGTCCCACTAGAATGAGATCAAGGACTGCTTATCACAACAGATACATATTAACAAAGGGTCTCAACTCCTAGGGGTCAACACTCACTTGTGAATATTCACGGCGGCTTAATTCCCTAAAAAAGCACAAACTTTAGGTTGACTCCCCATTCTGACATTAACTTTTTTTTGGTCTAGAAAAAATCAACTTCCACTCAAGTCCTGTCTTATTGCCATCCAAAATCACCGTTGGAGGTCTGACGTGGCAGTTAGTTGTAAATCCATGTCAACTAACTACTCTCCAAAATGATGCTTTGTTGTTCTTAAAATTTGGGAAAAATTGAAGCGATGAGAGCTGGATTCTTCAATTCTGTAGACAAGAGTCTTCAAATTCTGCATTCAGGAATCTTCAATTCGTCAAACAGACTCACACTCGAGAGAGTTGGTTTGTTGAGCTTTTAATAAACCAATTCTGAACTCTGCTGGTCTCGTGATCCCAAGGACCGGTGCTCGACCAAAGACAGCATCTTCTTCAGGATCATTCTCAGTGAATCACCCGCATTCAAGGTATTTGATTGATTTTGATTCTGGTTCTTCTGAATCGAGGATGGATAGCTATCTTCTTCAATGTCAAAGCTCATTTCAATTCATGGTTTTGCATCTCATGCGTTATTCTTGCTGAAAGATGCGAGCTTGATGTCCTGATGGGGTTGGCGATCATGCGCAGAAGAATTACGTCAACATATTATTCTCATATTTTGCCTATCCGAAAACTCAATGGAATGTTGACTCTTCCGCATTGCACTGTTTGTCATGCATCATTAAGCACTGCTGATGCAGCTATGTGTTTGACAAACATTTTCGGAATGTATGACAGATGACAGCTAGAATGATCAGATCCTTCTTCATTCATTTGATCTAAATCATTTTGTACTTTCAGCTTTGTGAGGATGAAAAGTGCCTATGCATATTGATTCGAGTCTTCTGAGCCATGGGTAGGGTCTTTACTCATCCACCATTCTGCAGTAGATGACCCCTTGAAATTATTGTCCATAAACAAGGATAAAATGATGAGGCAAAAATGTCATTTTTGCTCTTGTGATTAACTTCTCCGTTGTTTAGCCAGGACTTCTTATAGTCTCATCTAATCACTCTCTCCAGATTGTGTAGCTTTGCTTCATAAATAATAAATCGAGATGAATTAATGTGTCTATACATGAAATTAAGATTTGCACATGAAACTACGTTGCAGTTAGAAGCAGATGCTCCCATCTGGTTCTAACTTTAACGACCTACATGCTTGGTTATAGCATCCAAGATGATTGAGTCTTGTTTTGTAACTCAACACCAATCTTCCTTACTAATGACAACTTTCTTGTTGTCAGTTTAAATCCTAGCAGTTGTTCTCATGGCCTAAAGAACCTACATCTTAGTTAAAAAAATTCTATCTGTGGATCAGCTTAGATCCTGGCAGTTGAATGTATAGACTAAAAGGGAGCATTGAAGAGAAATAGAGCTTTTGACTGTTATTGATGGAGAATGTCTTCTCGAGGAATTTGGCACTGTTGTTTTTTCACAAACCAACTTCTACTTGAAAAATCTTTTTGCAACGTGAGACTATGTATGAACTCACTCACCTCAATTGTACCTGGGACGCAGTGCTTCGTCCATGATCTCTTGCAAATCTGTGGTTTTCATATCCGGCGGGCCTTATTGTTCAACGACCAAGTCGAGTACATTAATGCCACGCGGGACATGCTGTGGTCCCTCTCCCGGAAGCTGGATCGTTGGCATAGGAGGAGCGGGGTTCATTGCCGATGGCAAGCTAAGTAGCAGGGACAATCGGCGGTTCCTCGGTGCCGGATAGGCAGTTACTTTTTGTCCAGCGTGGATGCGCTTTCGTGAAGAAAATGATTGCGAGGTAGCTGAATAGTTCTAGCATTTTGGAGGTGGTGGGGTCCCAAAGGCAATGTTAGTATAAGAAATGGTGGAGGGGGTCCACTTATTTTTAATCGACAACCGTATGGCCTGTAGCAGGCCGGGGATTGTGCTCTTGCGTCCAACAGCACTTTGGCCTCCTCTTCGAGGGCTACCTTGAAAATTGCGATTCGATAAAAAAAGATTCAAAGCTTGCGGAAGGATTCGGTTTCCAACTTCTTGATATTTTACAAGCGTGGTCATAAACTACCAATATTATGAAGAATTTTACCAGCATATGAATGGATTAATAAATTCACAACTTCTTATCAACATTGTAAGGGATTTAGTAATATCGAAATAAATTAGATTTACCAATGTCGAAATAAATTAGCAAATTACATATTTAACGATGTAATTAATATACTTATATCAGATTAATTTGTAAGTAACCTCTATGCCTAGTTGGTTAGAATCTTACCCTGAGATCCAGGAGGTAAAGGGCTCAAAGCCCCTAATATTTATCTTGTCCCTCAAATTGAGGTGTGTGTCTAGTGCTGCTTTGATTCCACCTTCAAATGCACATACTCAATTCAGGCTTACTCGATGTCAGGGGTGGCTTTACTCCTGGCGGCCCATGAGGATCTTTTAATTTCTTTCGTTGATCGATATATTTCAATTTTTTATCCTAAATTATCTATTTGGGTGACTAACTGAATTAGGAGGGTTGCTTTTGTAAGAATTTAGATACCTTTTTAACTAGAATTTACTCATGGATATACATGTAACATATACCTTTTTAACTACAATTTTTATTATATCCACAATCAATACAAAATAGCCTCTATTGTAACACTACAATATTTATACTATGCTGACTGTCCGATTATGTCAGGTTAATTAAATCTTGGAGTACATGAGTAAGTATATTTTACCATCGAGTAAAATTATTTTTGTTTTGGGTGACTATTTGAATTAGGAGGGTTGCTTTTATAAGAATATTTGTTGTTGTTAGTCGTAAAACAATTTGTACAAATTTGGGACTAAATATGTAATTGTGTATGGTCATGCACACATTAATGTGATGCTTTCAAGCTTTTTCACGAATTCATTTTTAATTTCTATTTTACTAAGTATCATATACTTGGATAAAAAGATATTCTTTACTTGAATAATATTAGCATTCACATATATGAAGTCGTCCTGCCAATTCGATTATATATGTAATTCAAAACCTATGCACGGTCACAAGATTAATAGATAGATATTTTATTAATATCAATAGAGTGTCTAAAACTCTTTAAGTATCCAACTAATCTCCATACGGTGTGATGGTCCCTCCATCTCACACACATTGGGTAATCACCGGAGACTCACAAATGTGTGCTCATGGGAGTAGCCGCAAGAGAATGTACAAGTGTAGTGATTCTATCACAAGCTTTGACAAGAAAGATAAACACACTTACCACTTGAACAACCTCTTGGGGTTGAAAAGATTAGTATCGCTTAGTTTTCTTGGAATATAGCTAAACCGATCTAGTATAAAGCGAATCTCTTCATCTTTTCCTTATGAAAGAATTCTTCATTTCCCAAATGATAATTGCCATTGTGATCGTGATTTTATTTGCCACACTTGACTTACATGTGGGCCGAGCCCTTCTTCTTATTCTTTATAACTCCAGGAAGGGTTAGAGAATATTTCTTCTACACAAGAAATTGTTACTTATTTAAATTCTAACAGTAGTCTCACATTATATATTGGTTTTACCATGTGAAAGAAAAAATTAAGATGTAATACGTGCGTCATTACGAGACCCGTAAAACTAGTTTCGCTAAAGTTTAGATTCAAATGATGAGGCATTATTACTCAAAATCTTAGTTGTGTTGTTGCTCCGTCCTCCAAATTGACTTACATAGTAGTTTATATTCAGCAGTCACCACAGTTTGATCCATCTTTCTGTTGAAGCTGGTCCAATTGAGCTTTGGTTCTCTTCTTACAGCAACCAATGAACTTGCCATCTAGGATTCTCAAAAAATTCCTCTAGTACATTAAGAGAAGATGCATTAATGTTCTCTTTATATCATGATGCTCACTGAGGAGAAGATGAAACTTCCTAGAGTTAACTAGTTAAATGGCGATCATGTGGCAATTTTCAACAGAAAGTTCTGTAAAAATTTACAATCCTCAAAAATACATGTGCACTAAATTTTTTCCATAGGATTTCAATGTTAAAAATCTCCAATTGAATTCCTTAATTGTGTAAAGCAAAGTGAGTCAAGTTGGGGAAAATTAGGAAAATACGACGCTTTGGCCTTCCACCATTGCAAAAGGTCAACATTGTCTTCCTCGAATTTTTCAAACATAGTTCCTTGTTGAGATATCCATTCATCTCAGCAGCAATCGGCACCGAAGTGCTCAAGGCCTGCCCTTTTTTTTGGAGGGCTGCTTGTGGCGCGAGAGCACAAGTCCGAGCCAACACGGCCCTTTAGCCATCCTAACTAAAACCTATCTATTTGGGCTCATACACACTAGGAAGAACCTCAGAATATTTTTAGGTAGCTGAGGATCCTTCGCTCAAATTGTCACCGACACCTTCGTAGATATTTTTGGAGCTTCAATTAAGAGTACTAGAAAAAGGTATGTAAAGGTTGAAAAGCATCAGACGAGCACATGCACTAGACAGAGGTTGTCCCCTTTCTTGAGACGAGCTTTCATGTCACTTTTGTCGATCAAAGCTGCTTCGCTGTGCCCTTCCAACTCTTGGTTTTTTCTGGACTAGACAATGTGTGAAACGAGAGACAGGACGGTACGGCGGAGCGGGGTCCCTGGACGTGAGGTTTGACATAATAACAAGCTTTAAATTGTCACGTGATATCGTACTCTCATTTGCAGAAGAGGTTGAAGCTTTAATAATTGCGAAATTGCGAAGTGACCAACAACGGGCAAAGAGTAACTTAACTCTACCCTGGTTAAGCTCTTAACCTTACTCTGTCCTGTCTTCCTCCTCCTTGTCAACGTTTCAGAAAGAGGGAGAGAGAGCAACACAGGAGCATCAGAGCATAATCAAATCGTGGCATTTTTTTTTTTTGGGTAATTCCATAGATGTTTTACATAATTAGATGACACGCTACACAGCCTGCGCACATTGACAGTGGGCCAAGAGATGCAGACGATGGTCATTCCCATATTCTTGTAACTCAACATTTGCTTATAATCTATAATAATCTGTTTGCTAGTACTAAAAATGGACTCTAACGGTATATTGAAGCCAATGGAGTGAGCACGCCACCATCCGCCATGGAAAGAATAGGAAAAACACGGCAATTTGGCCTTCCACCATAGCAAAACGTCGGCATTGTCTTCCTCAATTTTTCAATGTAGTTGCTGTCATCTTCGCCTCACCAACAACCGACACGGAAGTGCCCAAGGCCTGCCCCCTTTCAGCCCAGGAGCATGGGTCCGGACTAGCTCAACCTGCTGACCAACCTAATTGAGATCCGATTAGGGTTCATTTACATTCGGAGGAACCTTATAATTCTTTTCAAAGGCCAGGGATCCTTCACTGAAGGAGTTGCCGACACTTTCATAGATGTTTTTGGAGCTTCAACTCATCTCATTTAGACATCATCACGTGTTTCACCTCGTAATGACAGAGAGTCGAGAAAATGTAATGAATATTATGGGCCCCCACTGAACTCACCATTCGAGGGAAGAAGGCACTCATTTTTGCCTTTCCCTCTATTTCCTCCCACTTTTTGGAGGAAAATATCTAGTGGATTCGCAAGAAAAACTTGCAAGACCGTTCCCTTCGTATTCCTTGAATCTTTATGATTTTCACCCCATTCCTAAAATCCACTTCATTCTATGGAATGGCCCGATTCGATTTCATGTGGATCTTGCTCTCAAAAGAGAAATTGAACGTAATGACTAATATACTAAAAAAAATTATAAGGCCCACAATTTGATAGAATAATAGCTCCTATTGCAACACTATAATAATTATATGTGCAAGCTTATTATTTCATTATATTGGATTTTTTTAAAAAAATTCTCATCGATTAAATCTGTTTTAATTTTGGGCGATCGACCGAATTAACAAGTTGCTTTTTTCAGAATATTTATTGCTGTTTTTCATAAAATAATTTATACGAATTTGCCATCAAATATTTAATCATAGATGGTAGGTGCGGACACGTCAACTTGAAGCTGGAAAGCACAATGTGCAGGAAGAAAGGAGAGTACGGTAGACTGGGTCCCCCAGGCTTGAGGTTGACATAACAAGAAACTTTAATTATTGCAACCTGACCCATGATGCGTCCGGCCGTACTCCTCACCCGCAGCATGCGGTCGACTTTTACACGAAGCTTTTAACAATTGCCAAGTGACCATGGATTGCCAAAAAGCAACTTTAACTCCACCCTAGTTAACCCTTCACTTCACTCTGTTCTGCCTTCCTCCTCATCTGCGTTTCAGAAAGAGAGAAAGAGAGCAGCATCAGAGCAAGGATCGGAGACATGTTAGGGAGGGGGAGACCCGTAAGGATTTGGGAGTTTGCAATTAGAAGCGTCGGCCTTGTGATGAGAGGAAAGAGGGTCATTACGTGGAGGTTATTAGCAAAGAGAAGTCAGTGATAGAGAGAGAGAGAGAGAGATGTGGTCAGGGTCAACCATGGAATAACGTGATACCTTTAACATATGTATAATTATGTACAAATACACTTCATATTCCCTAGATCCGTTAACACGGTGCAACCAATCAAGGAAATTTTCGAACTATTGATGTGAGGTTTTGAAAAATAAATGATGAAAATGAAAAGGCCATCTTCCATGAAACTTTCATTTTATTCCAATGGAGTTATGTATGTAACTCAAACCCTATGCATATTCACAAGATTAATAGATAGGCACTATATCAATAGAGTGTCTAGGATTCTTTGAGATCCGAAGAATCTCCATTAGATGCAGCAGTCCCTCCAATTCATACACACTAGATAATTACTGGAGCCACATAATTTTTACATTACATTCTTTTTAAAATCTGTTATTTTCCTTCTTCTTTTTTTCTTTTTTATCTCAACTTCTAGTAAAAGTCAACTTTGGCAGCTTAACATTCTAAATTTGGGAGCTGAGCTCCCCATCCTTTTTTTTTTTTTTTAACTTCTGAAAAGGTTTGGTGGATATTTTTTCTATATTAGAAACTATTGCTTATCTAAATTCTAACCTTAATCTCACATTATATATGGTTTTTTTTAAACTCTAGACTAAAATTAAATGTGGCTTGAAACGAGAGGTACAATTGGCAGCAATCTCGTAGAGAGATTAAAAATACCTAAGAAGTTGAATCAAAGAAATAGATGAAACAACAATTGAAAACATTGAAGAAACTTAATTATATTATACATTATAGATGAAGCAATTATGGAAACAACAATTTAAAGTGGAAGAACACAAATATTTGATTATGAAACAGAATAATAATGATAGTATTTGAATTTGACAATACAATAGTAAGAAGAAAATAATTTTTTCAAATCATGTCTTTGGAAGAATATAGGTCTCATTAATATTTTGTGGGCCCGGAAAAAAAATCTTTTTTTCTCTCCACTAGATCAATAAACATGGACATTTCAATTATTGTGTGGTTTTCTCTAATACAGTACTTCTAGAAAAAGAAAGAAATGAATAATTTCTTCTAAGGAAGAGATGAAATGAGGTGATACTTGTTAGAATAATTTCCTTATATTTCAATCTGTAACCAAAGAGATTTAGTGATTATGTTAAGCCTTAGGTTTGGGGGAAAACCAAATTTTAGCTACAAAAGGACAATGATTATCCATATCTTTGTGCTCGGAGGACACGAGAGCCTATGTGGAATCACCCTCCCTAGGAGGGTTATCTCTTCATTTTATCTCTTGAACCTTTTAAGGACCAGATCAGGTCCAATGTTAAGTCCTAGATCTGGGAAAACCAAATTTGAGCCAAAAAACGACAACGATTATCCATATCGCATATGCTTGAAGGATTTATATTACATAAATATAAGATTACTAGGAAGAGGTATGTCAGGATGAAAAGGATAAGACGAGCACATGCAGTAGACAAGGACAAGCCACAGAGCCTGTCTCCTTTTTTGAGACTGGCTCACATGTCACTTTTGTCTATCGGTGCAGCTTTGGCTGTGCCCTTCCAACTCTTATTTGGATTTTTTTGGACTAAAACAACGTGTGAAAAGGCAGAAAGGACGGTACGGTGGAGCTGGTCCCTAGACGTGAGGTTTGACATAATAACAAGCTTTAAATTATTATACGACCCAAGACGATGTATCAAGCCTTACTCCCCATCTACAGACGAGGTCGACAGAGCCCGAAGCCTTAATAATTGCGAAGTGACCGACGATGGCCAAAGAGGAACTTAATTCTACCCTGGTTAAACTCTTAACCTCATAAAAAAAAAAAAAAAATCTTAACCTTGCTTTGTCCTGACTCCCTCCTCCTTGTTTGCGTTTTAGAGAGAGAGAGAGAGAGAGAGAGAGGAGGGTAACGATGGGTGTAGTGGGGTTGGTACTTGCCAGGAGGAGAGAGACGTGAGGATTTGGAATTTGCAGAGAATCATTACGTTACTCTGCAGAGAATTGGAAAGAGGGTCATTACGTGGAAATTATTTGCAGAGATAGGTGAGAGAGAGAGAGAATTACATAAAAATACACTTCATATCCACTAGATCAATGAATGATTAATATAATTAGTAACTTCCATACAAAAAAAGGAAAGTGTATCTTCCATGAACGTTCAGTTTCTCTTAGTGGAGTACCTATGCACATGCACAAGATTAATAGATAATGTCTCTTAGATATCAATGGAATTTTTTTAACTCTTTGAGCATCTTCCTAATCTCCATAAGGTGGGTAGTCTCTTCATTTCACACAAATCTGATCATTTTTATATTACATTTTTTTAAATCTTTTAGCTGCCACGTTCGATTGGTATTTTTTATCTCAAATTATAATCAAAGTTGATTTTGGTAGCTCAATCTTCTGAGTTTGAGAGCTGAGTTCCCATTCGCTATTTTTTTTAACCCCCGGCAAGGTTTTGTGAATATTTTTTTCTAGCCTAGAAACTATTACTTATCTAAATTCTAAACTTTATCTCGCATTATATATGTTTCTTTTCATATGAAAAAAGAACTAAGATATAAATCTTGCATAGGTATGAGGCTGAAAATAGTTTTATTAAAGATTAGATCTAAATGATAAGGTATGATTACTTAAAATATAACGGTAGAAGTTTTGGGGCACGGACTTGAAAGAACTTTTGGTCGATGATCGCATCATAATTAGCTTAAATAACAATAGGAAATTGAGCGCAACTCTCATTGATCTTATCTTTATTACATTTTTTTTTCGGGCATTATAGGAGATGCAATACCTATTGACTCTCAACATCCATGAATCAATCCTCGGCAATACTCCTTCCTGTCTCGGAAGGCTTGCTGAAGTTAAGGAAATTACAAACTATTCAGCACAAATGCCTCATGAGGATACATGATATATTCGTGCTTGAGGAATGTACAATCATCAAAACCATCTTATTTAGAAAGAGCTAGTGAGATTCAAGGTTTGGGGGAATCGGGGTCTTTGTTGCATCTGATTCGATTGAAAGATTACCTTACTTATGCAAGTTGAAGAAGCTAAGGCCTGTTCAACTGAAAGGTTGCATCTAAGACCCATGGAAGGCCGGAATAGCTTAGAGTATATAAAGTACTTGGAGATTAAAGGTAGCAGATCTCTTGAAATGCATTGCCCAATGTAACAACTGTAGTAGCTATTGTGGTAAGAGAATAATGGGATACGTGAAGTGGTTGTGGTAGACTTACAATATTTTAACTAATCTTCGGGTGTCATGGACATTGGACTCTAATTCTTCATCTTAGGTATCATCTTGTACGATTTAGGTATGCATTAAAAACTTGGGCTATCAATAACTCAATCTATTCAGATTTGTGAGTAATACTACTTAAGTATTAAATAATGAATCGGGATTTTAGTCTTGTTTCATCAAAGTTCAGACATTCAAAACTGAATTATACCATGGACTGCCGACATTAAAGCAGATACATATAAATAGGGTCTCAACTATTAGAGATCAACGTCCACTGTGTACTGTCAGTAGTATGGGTTAAGTATCTCAACTCAAATTGTGCTTTGCACCAACATTATAGCCTAGCTTCCCCCAGGCCTATCAATCTATAACAATAAAGAAGTAGAAATGAGCTGCAGATGGTTTGCAACTTTGCATAGAGAAACAAAGTGGACGAACAGTACAACGTTTTCACTGTCTGCATGTGTGCACGGAGATGTATTATATAGGGGTAAGGGTTTGTTTTTGTTTTTTTTTTTTTTTCTGGCTAATTAATATATTTCTAATTTAATCCTATGCCACCTGTTTTTGGTATAACTATTGAATATCACAGTTACACATTGAAAATGTGATACCTTTAGAATTAGAACTTTTATTATGTCCACGATCAATAGAAGAATGACTTCTATTGCCACACTACACTATTTATACATGCATGCTGACTATTTGTTTATATATATATTGAATTGTGTGGGTAAGTATATTTTACCATCAGTTAAATTATTTTTTGCTTTGGTTGATCAACTGAACGAAAAGGCAGCTTTTTTTTTTTTTCAGAATATTCGTTGTTGTTATTTGTAAAATAATTGGTACGAATTTGGGACTAGATATGTAGTCATTATATGGTCATGGCCACATTAACACAATGAAGTTAATATTAGTGTTCGTCTCGATGAAACGACATATAGGATAGTATGTGTATGATATTGTATTGACATCTAGAGTGCGAGGTTGATATAACACGAAACATAATAATTGCTGCATGAACAATGAAGACAAAAAAGCAACTTTGAATTTGCCATGGTTAGCTATTAAGATCACTTTCTTTTTGTCTTCATTTTGGTTAAGCACTATGTCTTATCTTTCCGTCTATTAAAGTGAAATCGTGATCAAAACTCTAGACTGAAATTGTACGTAGCCTGAAATGAGAGATGCAATTGGCGGCGATATCGTAGAGAGGTTAAAAATGATGAAGAGGTTGAATAGAAGGAATAGACAAAACAATAATTAAGAATATTGAAGAGACTTGATTACACTATATGTGAGGGATGAAGCATTGATTAAAACAATAATTTATAGTGGAAGAACACAAATATTTGATTGCAAAGTAGAATAATAATGATAGGATATGAATCTAACAAGACGATATTAAGAAGAAAATAAAATTTTCCAATCATGTCTTAAAAAATAATATAGGTCTCATTAATATAAAGTTGTACGATCACTTTGGATTTTCTTATTTTCCTTTGTTTCCCCCCCACAAGTAAGAGGAAATATTTTGTGGACCCACAAGAAATTTTTTTCTCTTCGGTTCTCTTCTCTAGATCAATCAACATGGGCAGTGTAATTAATGCATGGTCTTCTCTAATGTCATACTTTAAAAAAGGAAAGAAATGAATAATTCTTCCAAGGGATAGATGGAAATGTGGTGAAAATTGCCAGAATAATTTCCATACATTCCATTCTCGAGCCAAAGAGATAGATTGATTATGTTAAGGCCCAGGTTTAGGGTGCACCAAATTGGATCCAGAAAAGGACAATGATTATAAATATTCTATAATGCTCAGAGGATGTTTATTATATGGATAAGCAAATCTAGATTACTGGGAACAGGTATGTAAAGCTTGAAAAGGACAAGACGAGCGCATGCATGCATTGGACAAGGACAGGCCAGAGAGCTTGTCCCCTTTCTTGAGACGGGCTCACATGTCTCTTTCGTCGGTTAGTGCAGTTTGGTTGTGCCCTTCTTGGGACAAGAAAATCCAACTTGGATTTTTCTGGACTGGGACAACGTGCAGAAAGAGAGAGGTAGTACGGAGTGGGGTCCCTGAGCGTGAGGTTGACATAACAAGGAGCTTTAATAATTTCCACGTGAACCACGATGTATCAGGTCGTACCCCATCTGCAGCTGCAGCACGTGGTTGACGTAACACGATGCTTTAATAATTCCCAAGTGACCGACAACGGTCAAAAAGCAACTTAACTCTACCCTAGTTAACTCTTATCCTCATTCTGCGCTGTCTTTTTCCTCCTCCACCTCATCTGCATTTTAGAGAGAGAGAAGGTGTGTGTGGCTGGTACGTGTTATGGAGGGAGAGACATGTTAAGGATTTGGGAGTCTACAGTGAGAAGCGTCGGCTTTGTGAATTGTTACGTTGCTTTTGCATAGATTGAATCGGAAAGAGAATGAGGGTCATTTCGTGGAGCTTTATAGCAAAGAGAGGTCAGCGAGAGCGAGAGAGACAGAAAGAAGTGGTCCCATATAGTCCATGTAAAAGGCTGACATTATCGAATCCAAGCAACACCGCCATGGACTTCATGATCCCGTTAAACATACATATAATTAAATACAGATACACTTCATACTCACTGAATTCATTAATCAAGTATAATCGATCAATGAAATTGGATTTTCTTAGAACTATTGAAATGAGGTTTTTGGGAAATAAATGATGATGAGAAAAGAAAATGACAAGGCATTTTCCATTAACCTTCATTTTTTTTCTCAATGAAGCGTTTAGAACTCTTCAAATATTTGACTAATCTTCATTATGTGCAGTGGGCTCTCCATTTCGCACGAACCGAATAATAACCGTTGACACACTATTTTCATATTACTATCTTTTGAAAATCTGTTAGTTGCCGCAAACTTTTTTTTATCTCGATTTTTATTGGAAGTTGATTTTCGCAGCTTTACTGTTTTAAACTTGGGAGCTGTTCTAGCGGGAAAAAACGCCAATCCTTTTTGTAACTCCCGGCAAGGTTTGGTAATTATTTTTTTGGGTAAAAATCACCAAAAACCTTAAATTATACCTATTATGACATATTTATCCTAAAAAAATTGTGACACAATATGTAATACATTACTGTAACATATTTATCTCAAACTTCCTTTTGTGACACCAAAAATCTCAAATTTATATATGTGTGATGCATTTGTACCACAAAAATCACACAAGTATAACTTCAAGATTTTTAGTGTCATAAAAAAATATGGCATAAATATATCACACGTGTACAATTTTTAAGTTTTTGGTATCACAACAAAAAATATTTGGGATAAATGCATTACAGTTGACAAAATTTTTAGTTTTTATGGTTTTTTTTTCCATTTTTTTCAATACTAGAAACTATTGATCATCTAAATTCCAATCTTGATCTCACATTATATATGTTTTTTTTTTTTCTCATGTGTTAAAAGAATTAAGATGCAATCCATGGATAGTTATGGGGCTAAAAGACTAGTTTCATCCAAGTTTACAATCAAATGATGAGGCATGATCAATTAAAATCCAGTACAAGTTTTGGGTCATGGGCTTGGAAGAACATGTGGTCGATGGCCGCAGCATAATCTGTTTCACATCTTGGGAGCGGTGGGGAAATTGAGTGGGACTCTTGTGAATATTATCTTCATTACATTATTGAAGAAATTGGGCATTACCGGAGACGCAATGCCTATAGACTCTTGTTATCCATGAATCCTTGGCGGTATACTTTCCTGTCTTGGAAAGCTAGGTGAAGTTGAGGGAATTGCAAATTATTGTTAGGTGTGAATGCCTCACTAGAAAACCCAATCTGTCGTGCTTAAGGAATGTAGAATTCTTGGAGCCGACTCAATTAAAAAGAGTTGTTGAGGTGAGGAAGCTAATCATGATATGGTTTTTCCCACATTAACACAATGAAAATTAATATTAGTATTTATATGTACACACTTATTACTTGAGCAACTTCTTGGGATTAAAAGATAGGTGCGCACTTAGCTTTCTCGCAAGAAAACTGACCTAATTTAGAGCAAAAGATCTTGATTATTTCTTCTTATAAAATAATTCTTAGTTTACTAAATGATAACATGTCATAGCGTTCATGGCTTCATATAACGTTCTTTTGAAAACCTTTTCGTTGCTGCACTTGTCATTTTTTTTGTTTATCTCAATTTCTATACGGAGTTAATTTTGCAGCTTAAAGTTTTAAACTTGGGAGCCGAGGCCCCTTCTTATTTATTTTTTAACTCGTGGGAAGGGTTGGAGCATATTCTTTTACACCAGAATTCATGACTTATTTAAATTCTAACCTTAATATGTTGGTGACAGCTTCGCTGTATTTTAGGAGCTTCAACCAAACTTGTTCAGACATCTGTTACATTTCCCGTGATGCTTTGAAGCATTTTCAGCGAATCCTTTTTAATTTCTAATTTTCTATATATATATATATATATATATATATATATATATATATAAATACATGTTTTTAAATAAAAGATATTCTTTTCTCTCCTCTTCTGATTTTTAGATTTGGCTCCCTTTACAATTGACACCGCGGCGGGGGGGTACAAGTTCCTATACTTTTCACATGTCAATTATCGCACATGGCATAAGTAAAAGAAAGACAGATGGGACAATTCAGTGGAGTTGGGTCCCTCAATGATGGACTGAGCAGCCTCACGTGCATAAAGTTGTACTGCCCATCTGCAGCGCCAAGTTGACCCTGGTTAACTCATAACATGAAGCTTTAATAATTGACAAGCGACCGACGATGGCGGTGCAGCAACTTTAACTCCACCTTGGTTAACTCTTAACATCACTTTGTTCTATCTTCATTCTCCTATGCTTTCTAGAGAGAGAGAAGCATCAGCTCAACGATGGAGAGCCATGCAAGGATTTGGAGTTTGCAATGAAAGGGTGAATTATTGAGTTATATTATACAGAGGGTTGGAAAGAGGGTCATTACTTGTAGGTTAATAGCAAAGAGAGGTCCCAAAGAGAGAGAGGTGGTCAGGCTCGACCGTGGAATAGCATTAGATCCATATAATCCCTAAAATAAGCTCACATTATCAAGTCCATGCTAAGCTAACATGGAGTCAATGATCCCCTTAACATGCATATTCACATACCAATACACTTTAAATTCACTGGTTAAGTTAATGAGGCATAATTAATCATTGAAGTTGGGTTTTTTAGAACTATTAATGTGAGATTCTCATAAATAAATGACAATTATGTTTATTAATCTTTATAAAATTAAATTAAAGGGCATCTTCCATGATCCTTTGGTATTCCAATGAGGTTATATGGATAGCTCAAAACTTACGCATATTCATGAGATTAATAGATGTGTGTTTCCTAAAAATTAATGGAGTGTCTAGAATTCTTTGAACACTCAAATAATCTCCATCGAGTACGGTGATTCTTTTGTCCCACACACATCAGCAATTACTGGAGACACGGGGCTATGCTCCCAGAGGTGGCCCTAAGAAAATGCACAAATAGGGTGATTCAATCACATGCCTTGAGTGAGGAGGATAGACACAATTACCATTTGAGCAACCTCTTATTAAAAAACAGGTGCCACTTAGCTTTCTTCAAAGAAAGCTTAATTTTTCCTTATAAAAAATTCTTGATTTTGTAAATGATACCTGTCATTTTGATCATGCTTTTACATTACATTCGTTTGAAAATATTTTAGTTGCCGCCCTTGATTTTTTATTCTCAATTTCAATTTGAAGTTGAATTTGACAGCTTAATTTTTTAAGGAGTAAATGTAATGGAAGTCCTAAAATTTTTTATGAAAGTACAATTGAGTTATAAAATTTTCAAAAAGTTATAATCAAATCTTAAAACTTATCACAAAAAGTGAATCGAGTCCTAAAACGCTCAAAAAGTACAATCAATTCTTAAAACTTGGCATAAAAGTACAATCAAGTCCTAAAACGTTCAAAAAGTACAATCAATTGCACTTTCGTGATAAGTTTCGAAACTTAATTGCATTTTTTGAAAACTTTATGACTTGATTACACTTTCAAAATAAGTTTTAGAATTTTTAATGCACATATCTCAAGTTTTAAACTTGGGAGCTGAGCCCCACTTTTTTTTTTTCTTTTAACTCATGGGAAGGTTTGGAGAATATTTCTTCTATATTTGAAATATTTCATTAAAGTTTACATTCAAATGAGGAGGCATGATCAATTAAAATCTAATGGTAAAAGTTATGGGTCACGAGCTTGGTAGAAGTTGAAGTCAATGGTCACGGCATAATTAGCTTAAATATTAAGATTTATATGGAAATTGAGTACAACTCTCATGGATCTTATCTTTTTAGGAGAGGTGTGAGTTGGAGGAACATTTCTCCCGTGGTAGCACCATTCTAGTTTGTCTACATCGAAACTTCATGTTGTTACAACACTGTCACATATTTCAACTCTCATTATCGATGAATGCTCGCCACTTTCTTGTTTTGAAAGGCTCGATGAAGTTGAGGGAACTGTGAATTACTTGGTGCAAATGCCTCATATGGATACCTCATATGTCATGCTACAATCCTTGGAGCCCTCTCACTTAGAAAAACTTGTTGAGATCAAGGTTTGCGAGCATAGGGATCTTTGTTGCACCTAACAGTTTCCTACTGCGATTCAATTGAGAGATTACCTAATCTACGGAAGTTGAAGAAGCTTAGGTGTGTTGAACTGAAGGGTTGTCCTAAGCTAAGAAGCATGGAAAGCCGCATAAGCTAAGAAGCATGGAAAGTCCCAATAGCCTAGAGTCTTTCGAATACCTGGAGACCAAAGGTTGTAGATCTCTCGAAATGTGCTGCCTAAGGTTTCGAGATCGACCAAAAATGAGACGGATTAGATGTCTCTTGGAGCTATCACCTGGAAGGAGCAACTTATGAAAATTGATTCCTCATGAGGTATCTATCAGTTTGATGGTTGATCTTAATTTGGACATTTTCTAATCAAGCAAGTCTGAATTGTACTCATGGTATGAACAGAAAGTATCAAGAGCACAAATACAATATGGTTAATGTGTATGCAACTCGGTGGAAGAGACTCATCTATAGATGTATCTATCTATTCTTGGGATTAATATTTGACAAAATGCTTGTCCTTGAATTTAATTAGTGACTGATGGTAAGAAAATTAGGTAATGATTTCTTTGGTGGTGATTGTTGTTGTTGTCATTATTAATGATCGAGATAATCGCTCAAAAAGTCATAACTTATTATACGATGGTCAATTCAGTCTTAAATTTTTCATTTATATTGATTTAGTCTAAAATCTTTTAATGATTTCTCAAAGTAGTCATCTCAGTCTATTTTAATTGGAAATCGATGGCATGGATGTCTACTATCTGACATGGTTAATTTTCTAATTTTTTATTAATCTTTTAAATTGTCTGTGTGGAACGCATGTCAAATTTAGGTGGGAAGAAAGATATTCTCCCATAATCTACAACATTGAGCCTAATGATTTTAAGCTTCAAACCGAACTCTATAGAAATGACCTGACCGAGAATGAGATATAATTTGGTTCTGATGAACCAAGCAGTGGAAAGTAGCCCCAATCGAGGTGACGCGTATAGTGCTAATTGCTATTGACTGCTGAGCCACAAGGTTTAAGCTTATTGCAATATGTCCTCATAGTTGCCCTATGTCATTACTTGAGTTCCCTAGTATCCAGAAATTTACAAATATTTAGTTGAGTGGATGTCACCCGGTTTTGCAAAACAACTATCACATATTATAGACAACTCTAGTTATGATAACAAGTCAATAGTTGCACAACTTGTTGCACGTTTTATCCAGCCTTCGAAGGTCACACAAGAAGTCAATCTCCCGTTGTATCTTATCGAGCCCAAATTCAGCGTCATAATTTCTACACAATTGCCATACCACACAAACAATTACAAATTTTCAATAATGGTTGTTTGTATGACAATTTATATAGGAGTTTCGAGAAATTTGGGTTCAATAATGGAAAAAGCTTATAGAAAAAATAATTAGATTCTCCTAAAGACGGGTAGAGCTTAATAGTTAATATACCCGACCACAATACTCGAAGCAGTGTGCAAAATTGCACTGCACTGCGTGTACAGGAGATATTATTGCACATTGACTTTTCATATTTTAAGTTCAAATACCATATTTTCTTGGAACTTGCATTAAAATGTTATTTTATAGTTCTTCATTTGACTTGTTTTGGCAATTCTTCTCTACAAACTGACGCGGGAAACTCATCAAATTGATCGTCGGTGAGCTTCAGGTTAAGCTGAAGGTCAAACATAAGTTCACTGATCATCTGGTTGTATTGAAGATCAAGAAGAAGACATAGTGAAGACTACTAGATGTCGAATCTGAAAGGGTACCCTTTGTTGTAATATAAAGCATTGGTGGCAATGGCAAGATGATTTTGATGTTGCTATTGTTAGCCAATTATCTGCTAGTTTCAACTCTTGTGCAACTTGAAGACTGTAGTTGGTCATTGAATAGTGCATATCTTGATTCAAATACTCTCTAATTCTTATGCAACTTCTAATAGAAGTTAGCCGAGATGAGAATACAACTAGCAATGTAACTTTTGTACGGTAATTATTTGAGTATCATGTTTTTTTTTTATTAATAAGTATTATGACTTTAAAAAAATTCACTTGAGTAACTTAATTTTTAAAATTTTTTTACCTAAATATCATAACTTTTAATTGATTATTTAAATTCTATAACTCCCACACCACAAGTTTCATGATAGGCAGCACTTGTAGGGAATAATTGGACAGAACTCGAATTTTGCATTTCAATTGAAAGCAAGGAACTCATTTTGCATTTCCCTCCATTTCCTCCTACTTTTTGGAGGAAAATATCTTTGCAATGTGACTCACCATGCATCGAAGTCATACTGCCCATCTGCAGAATGAATGAGTCTGATATTACATGAAGCTATAATAATTGTCTAGTGACCGACGATGACCAAAAAGCAAAACTTACCTACACCCTGGTTAACTCTTATCCTCATTTTGTTCTGTCTTCATCCTCCTCCTCTGCGTTTTAAGGATAGAGAGAGAGAGAGAGAGAGAGAGGGGCAGCATCAAAGCAACGATGATGGACGTGTCAGGGAGGGGAAGACACGTAAGGACTTGGAGTTCGGCAATGAGTAGTGTCGGCTTTGTGAATTGTTACGTAGTTAGGACACGTTTAGAAATTATTGTGTTCTAAAAAATAATTTTTGAAGAGAATTTCTTTTTTATTCACAAGAACAAATTCTAAATAAAAGAATGCGTTTGGTAATTTACCAAAATTTTTATTCCCGAGATAGAAACATGTTTGATAAAATTCTTTTAATTTTTTAATTATGTTATTATTTTTTCTTTTTCTCTATGGCTGGTCACTAGCCACCATTGTGATCAACAATCGGCTCGGTGACATTCGGCGAGCTTGTCAGAGGCTAGCCTAGTCATCGGCGAGCCTCGACCTCACCTTGGCCTAGCGAGGCCCGGCCTCGCCCCAGTTGGGGAGGCCGAGCCTCGTGTGGCCATGGCGAGGCTTGGGTCGATGAGCCTCGCCGTAGCTCAGCGTCTTTGGGGGCCAGCAATGCCCTTATCTAGTCGATTGCCGGCATCGGCCATGGTCAAGGCTGGCAATTGGCCAAAAGGAAGAAGAAGAAGAAAAGAGAAGAAAAAAGAAAATAAAGAAAAATTGATTCTAGAAATTGTTCCCAAGAATTAAAAAAATGGACTTTTTTGTTTTCAAGAACAAAAATTTTACCAAACGCATTTCTATTATTTTTTTGTTCCCTGAAGTAAAAGAATAAAAAAAAATTTTGTGGGAAACATAAATCTTTTCTAACAAACAGACCCTTAACAATATAAACTTGGGAGCTGAGCCCCTCTTCCCTTTTGCCCCTTTAATTCTGGGGAAGGTTTGGTGAGCATTTCTTCTATACTAGAAACTATTAATTATTTAAATTCTAACCTTAATCTCACATTATACATATTTTTTCACGTGAAAATAGAATTAAGAAGTTGTGAATGAGAAACTACTTCCATTAAATTTTATATATTACAATGATGAGCCATGATTAATTAAAATTCAACGATAAAATTTTTGGGTCACTAGCTTAGAATTTGTGGTAGATAGTCAAGGTATGATCAGCTTAAATATTAAGATTGATGGGGAAATCGAGCGCAACTCTCGTGGATCTTCTCTTCATTACGTTTTGTCAAATAAATTGGGCGCTATTAGAGACGCAATACCTATCTTCGGTCAATTGTAGGGGGCTCAACATCTTCCTGTACTTTTCACATGTCAACTATTGTAAAGAGCATCTAAGTAAAGAAAGATGGGAAAATTCGACGGAGTTGGGTCCCCCAGTGATTGATTGATAGCCTTCACGCGCGTCGTACTGCCCATGCTAAACATTAGATTGACAAAACACGAAGCTTTAATAATTGCCAAGCGACCGATGATGGCCAACCAGCAACGTAATCTCCACGCTGGTTAACTCTTTACATCGCCATGTTCAATCTTCCTCCTCTGCGTTTTAGAGAGAGAGAGAGTTTGTGTGTGGGTGGGGGAGAGCACGGGTCCGAACTGGCACGGCCCATTGGCCATCCTAAATAGAAAAAAGTGTTGCTGACAGCTTCATAGATATTTAACCCATCTCATTACAACATCAAATCACATTTCCCATCTCGCGTTCACCTTATGTCCATCCTTCACTATCTTCTGTCTTTCACGGAAAGTGTCGCCGACAGCTTCGCAGATAATTTCAGAAGCGCAGCCATCAATTCGGACATCTGTAAAATTTCCCATCTCGCAATCACTCTGTGTCCTTTCATCCTTCACCAAAAATTGTTGGGGACAGCTTTGTTGACGTTTTAGGAGCCTCGACCAATATTTATTCAGACATCTATGTACAATTCCCATCTCCCAATTCAATCCGTGTCCTCACTGTCTTCTATCCTCCACCATAATTCAGACATCTGTCCCCCGTCGCATCTCCAAATGACCAAGAGTCCAGAAATTGCAACATGTTATGGGCCCACTGAGCTTGTCATTTGAGGGAAAGAAAGAAATCCATTTTGCGTTTCCCGCTATTTTCCCCCCACTTTCCGAAGGAAAATATCCTGTGGGCCCCCACAGGAAAATCTTTCTCTACGGTTCTCTTCGGATTCCTTGCATCTTCTACTTTCCTTACTTATTTTCACCCAGTTCCTGAAAGCCGCTTCATTCTACGGAATGGCTCCATTCGGATTTGTATACGGGTCTTGCTCTCAAAAGAAAAATCAAAATCAAGGCAGCAAACATTTGGAGCGGCTCCTTGTCCGTAAAAATCTTTCGTTTGATGGGAAACTCAAAATGTAAGACTTATGTATAGACTTGGCTGTAGTTGCATTAGTTGATGTTGCTCAACAAAATGTCAGTAATATCAGCAAGCTTCTCAACTCTGATTATGTTTTGCACTCCACATTAAAAAATGAAGTAAAGACGAGGTATAAATGGTTTGCACAAAGAAAAAAAGTGGATGAACAAGGCGACGGATTTATCCTTAGCAATGGTGCATGCAGATGTTTTACATAGGAGACAAAGGTTCTTTTAATTTCTTTCGATGATCAATATCTTGTAATTTTTTTATTTTATATTATCTGTTTTTCCATATAGAAATTGAATATCATGACTACATATGGAATATATACCTTTTTAACTAGAAATTTAATGAGGTCCATAGAATAACAAATCCTATTGCAAGACTAAAATAACTTTACATGCATGATATTTTTTGGTCATAGTTTTTTCCCACGTCTCGAAAAATATAGTGGCTGGAATAAAATCCCGTAAGACAGGACCTGAGCAGGTCCTTAAACTGCTCCACTGGAAATGACAGGGGAAGGGGAATCGAAGTCCCTTCTCAGCTGATCCAAGTAGGGTCGCCTTGCTTCTGGAAATGACAGGGGAAGGGGAATCGAAGCCCCTTCTCAGCTGATCCAAGCAAGGTCGCCTTGCTTCGCAGGGGCCCCCTGACCGTAAAAAACTAAGAGGGGTAGAGGCAGCTCTCACGCCTTGAAAAATATAGTGGCTGGGGTAATGATAAATCATTGGGGGTAAATTAACCTAATAAGGGAAATTCCCGCGGACATGATCCTCGTGATGAGGCCGCTTGGCATGGTCAACATGAGAGCAATGATCATGGACGTGTGTGGTCGCCGGTCGGTACATGTTCGGGAAGAAGAGAGACACCCAAGGATTTGGATTTGGCAGAGAACTGGAAAGGGGGTCCTTAAATTGTTAACGAGGTATAATAAATCAATGGAATTGGGTTTTCTTTAAAACTATTAAAGTGAGGTCTTGAGAAATAAATGATGAGTATAATTAGCAATTTCCAAAAAAAGAAAAATGAAAAGGCAACTTTCATGGACCTTCAATTTCTCTCTATGGAGTGTGTTTGTAGCTCAAAACCTTTTCATGTTCACGAGATTAATAGATTGGTGTCTCTTAGATATTAATGGAGTGCCCAAGTCTCTTTGAGCATCCTACGAATCTCCATCGAATGCGGCGATCCCTCCATTTCATAAACATTTGATAATTACTGAAGACAACCAGCTTGCAGCCGACAGCCGCGCCGTAAACCCCCAAGTGACACTTAAGCAAGAGGACCCACTACCCCTGAGTCACATTTAATACACCTAGCGCCTCCCCTGGATTTTGAACCCGTCACCTCTTCGTTGAGGATCAGCAGAGTCTTATCCAGTGGAGTCACCGCGGTCGGTGGTAAAAAAAAAAAAACAGTTTTTATTAATATGTCTATGATAAATTTACCTTTTATATTACGTTCTTTTGAAAATGGACAAGTTGCCACACTTGATTTTATCATCTAAATTTCCATTTGAAGTTGGTTTTGGCATCATAATAGTCTAAACTTGGGAGCTAAGCCCCCATTCATTTCGTTACTTGAGTGTCATAATTTTTTATCGATTAATTGAGTGTCATGACTTTAAAAAAAAAAAAATTTACTTGAGTGGCTTAACTTCAAATTTTTTTATTTATTTAAGTGCCATGACTTTCAATTAATTATTTAAATACTACAACTCCCACCACAAGTGTCATGATGCGTATCACTTTTGGGGAACCTCTTCAAGAAGATTATAACACTTAATTGAATATTTTTTAGAAATTTTATAGTAAAGTGATTGGAATAAAAAAGTTATGATGCTCTTGTCATGACATTTTTTCAAAGTTAGCCTTATATAACTAGGGCCTTACGGACTTTTACATGCCATGACAATACAATCACGTAAGCACTTCAAGATACATTTGCATGAAAATGATACAAACTTTTGCGGAAGAAGGCGGGACAAGAAAAGCATTTTGGTCAAAATTGATGGTCTTCACATAGTTCAACAGTAGAAAGCATCATTGCACTTAGCGGACTCTATTATTGTCCAACCTTATTAAAGCTGATACTTAAAAGAGCTCACGAAGTGACTGTGATGGAGTGCATCACCTGAATCGGATTCTGGACTTATAGAGAGTGGGGCCTTGCCGCTGCTGATAGCTAGAGTTGAGCACGTATGAAATGATTAATAGACGGTGATAGTGGCAGACAGCTAAATAATTCTCGCATTCGACAAACGGTGGGGGTCCGAAGGCAATTTTAGTTCAAAAAGAAATGGTGGAGTGGGTTTTCTTTAAACCGTCAAATTGAGGTTCTTAGAAACAAATGATAATTATGTTTATTAAATTTTATAAAATTAAAATGATCCTTCAGCATTCCAATGGAGTTGTTTGTATAGCTCAATGCATATTCTCAAGATTAATAAACAGGTGTCTTTTAGATATCAATCGAGTGTCTGGTATTCTTTAAATACTCGAGTAATCCTCATCAAGTATGGCGGGTTTTTTTATCCTACACATATCAGTAATCATCAGAGACATATGCCTATGCTCCCAAAGGTGGCCCTAAATAAATGCACAAATATAGTGATTTAGTTACAATTACCATTTGAGCAATCTCTTAGATTTAAAAGATAGGCGCCGCTTAGTTTTCTTGAAAGAAAGCTGACCTAGTGTAAAGTGAAAACTCTTAATTTTTCCTTATAAAAAATTCTTGATTTTGTAAATGATATCTTTCATTGTGATCACGGTTTTATATCATATTCTTTTGAAAATATTTTAGTTGCCGCCCTTGATCTTTTAATCTCAATTTATATTCGAAGTTGATTTTGGTAGCTTAATGTTTTAAACTTGGGAGCTAAGCCCCACTTCTTTTCTTTTCTTTTAATTGATGGGAAGGTTTGGAGAATATTTCTTCTACACTAGAAATATTTAATTAAAGTTTAGATTCAAATGATGATGCAAGATCAATTTAAATCTATTTGTAAAAGTTATGGTCATGAGCTTCGACGAACTTGGAGTTGATGGTCACAGCATAATTAGCTTAAATTTATAAGGAAATTGGGTTGCAACTCCCGTGGATCTTATCTTTTCCGGAAAGGTGCAAGTTGGAGGAACATTTCTCACCATGGTAGCACCATTCTAGTTTGTCAACATCGAAACTTCATGTTGTCACAGTACTGCTACATATTTCTAACAAACTTGAAAACTTGTAAACTCTCATTATCAATGAATGCTCGGCACTTTCCTATTTTGAAAGGCTTGGGGAAGTTGAGGGAACTGCAAATTACTAGGCGCAAATGCCTCATGAGGATGCTAGACTATGATCCTTGGAGCCCCTCTCAATTCGAAAGACTTGTTGAGATTCAAGGTTTGCGGGCATAAGGATCTTTGTTGCACTTGACAGTTTCCTACTACGACTCACTAGACAGATTACCTAACCTATGCAAGTTGAAGAAACTTAGGCGTGTCGAACTGATAGGTAGTCCTAAGCTAAGAGCCATGGAAGGCTGCAATAGCCTGGAGTCTCTAAGATAGTCGGAGACCAACGGTTGCACATCTCTCAAAATGTGTTGCACAAGGGGTCAAGATTGACTAAGATAAATGGATAGAATGTCTCTTGGAGCTACCACCTCGAAGATACAACTTATGAAAATTGATTCCTCATGAGGTATCTCATCAGTTTGATTGTTGATCTTAATTTGGACATTTTCTAATCAAGCAAGTCTGAATTGTATTCATGGTATGAACAGAAAGTGTCATAAGCACAACTACAATATGGTTAATGTATATGCAACTCAGTGGAAGAGATTCATCTATTGACTTGTCTATCTGTTCTAGGGATTAATATTTGATAACATGCTTATCCTTTAATCAAAAGTTAGTGATTGATGATAAGAAAAGTAGGTAATGGTTCTTTGGTGGTGGTTGTTGTTGTCGTCATCGTTAGTAATGGGGATAATTGCTCAAAAAGTTTTAAACATATTGTACGATAGTTAGTTCAGTCTTAAATCTTTTATTTATGCCAGTTTAATTTTAAATCTTTTAACAATTTCTCGATGTAGTCATTATGGTCAATTTTGATTAGAAATTAACGGTGTGGATGCCAGCCTTCGTACGTGATATAGCTGGGCCGGTGCTGACATGGACAATTCTTGCAATTTTTTTTTAAAAAAATTCCGAATTCTTTTTTTATTAATCCTTCAAATACGTGTAGAACAAATGTCAAAATCGGGTGGGAAGAAAGATATTGTCCCATTATTAGACCCGTTAAACGGGTGGGTCGGGTCGGGTTTGGGTTGGGTCATAAATGGTCCGACCCAAATCGACCCATTTAACCCGTTTATGACCCATTTATTGTAGTGCAAATTTTTTGACCTATACCCGACCCGACCTATACCCAACCCATACCCGACCCATTTAACGAAACATAAAAAAACTTATATATAGTTTTTAAAATGGTATTGCTAACATGATTTTATACAATACAAATTTTAAAAAAATCGAATTTTAATTATTTTTTATTTTTAAAAATTAATTTTTTTTATTATTTTTAATTTTCTTTTTCTCTTTTCTTTTTTATTTTTTCTTCTTCCTCTTCTTTGGCTGGCCGCCGGCCACGACGACGGCCGGCGACTGGCCACAGGCGAGCGCGAGCTCGCCCCTCGCCGGATCTGGCGAGGTTGGAGCCTCGCTCGACGCCGGCGAGTTCGAGTCTCGCCCGATCGGCGAGGCTCGGGCCTCAGCGGACATCGGCAAGGCCTCCGCCTCGCCAGATCCGGCGAGCTCAAGGCTCGCGGATCGGCGAGGCTCGAGCCTCGGACGGACGTCGGCAAGGCCTTTGCCTCGCCAGATTTGGCGAGCTCGAGGTTCGCCGGGCGTCGGCGAGGCCTCCGCCTCGCTAGATCCGGCGAGCTCGAGCTCGCCTGGCCGGTTGCCAGCCATCGCCGTGCCGACGACCGGAGGAAGAAAAAAAAAAAGGAAAGAAAAAGAAAAAAAATTATAATTTCAGTTTTTATAAAAAAAATTATAAAGTTAAAGAGAAGAAAGAGAGATAATGAGGTTTTGAGTGAAAAATTGGTTAATAAATGGGTCATAAACGGGTCAAAGAGCTGACCCATTTAAAACCCATATATCTTAGTGTTTACCCATTAAAACTTATTATGGGTGCTTTATAAGATAAAGCTTGACCCATTAATGACCCATTTAACTATAAATGGGTTCATAAATGGATTGCACAACCTATTTAACACCTCTACTCATTATCTATGACACAGAGCCCGATGATGTTAAGATTCAAACCGAACTCTATAGAAATGACTTGACCGAGAATGAAACATAGTTTGGTTTTGATGAAGCGAAGTAGTGGAAAGTAGCCGATCGATGTGGCGCATATCGTGTTAACTACTATTGAGTGTTGAGCCGCAAGGTTTAAACTTACTGCAGTATGGCCTATTTTTGCCATAATACGTTGAATTTCTAACACTCGTGGTGAAAGTCTTTGAAAAAATTGCGATGCCTAAATGAACATTTTTAAGAAGTCATGATATTTACGTAATAAAAAAAAAATTGTAGGGGCCATTTCAAAATTATGATGGGATTTTTTCAAAATTAACCTCATGTTAGTAGGCTCATTATAGACTCTTTACACGTTATAGCAATACAATCACGCTAGCCCGCCAAGATGCATTTGTATCAAAATGATAGAACTCTTACGGAGGAAGAAAGGACGAGAAAAGCATTTTGGTCAAAATTGCTGTCTCCACATGTTTGACCAAAAAAATAATGCAACACGAGAAAGCATTATTGCACTCAGTGGACTCTATTATTGTGCAACTTTATTAAAGCTGATAATGAAAGAGCACGTGAAGTGACCAGGATCGTAGTGCATTGTCTGAATCGGAATCTAGACTGTACATCGGTACCTAGCGGAGTTAGTGTCTCGCTGCTACTGAACGCTGGAGTTGAGCATGTGTTAAACGATTGATGGGTGATGATAATGGGAGACAGCTGGATTGCCGTCACATTCGCCAAGCATTGGGTGAAGGCAATTTTACTGCAATAGAAATCGCGGAGTGGGCCCACTTCTTTTTAATCAGCGTCTTAGATTTCAAGCATAATCAAAGGGAGGCATGTCTTCATTTGGAGCTTTCGTAGATGCTGTATAAGATACGATTAAGACGACACCCCCGTAGAGCCTGTGCGCATAGGAGGACGAGAGGGACATTTTTGGGAACTAAAATATAGTAACCACACGGCGCACGTATATTAACGCCTCGCGCGATGCACGCCTGGTGCTCGAAGCCCTCTCTCATTCACCTAATCTTTCGCGTTCTTCTAGTTGGAACCGCCGTGTGTTCATCATACTGAATCTTTCCCTTTCTTAGGTCAGTTCGTTTCTCGATTCCATCAGTTCCGCCTTCCTCAGCATATATAGATTCTTAACTTCGACTTCTCCACGAAGAAGAAGGGAAGAAAACCAGAAAGAATTCAAGAAGGGGGAAAATGGCGGATATTGTTGTGTCGGTAGCTGCCAAAGTGGCAGAGTTCCTGGTGGCTCCGGTCGGTCGTCACTGCGGCTACGTGATATTCCCCGACAGCTACGTTCCCCAACTTGAGGAAGAACGTGAGAAATTGGAAAACGCGAGGCAAAGGGTGCAGCATTCCATCGATGAAGCTCGAAACGACATGCAGCTGATCGAAGCTGACGTTCAGAAATGGTTGACAGACGTGGAGACCGTCGCTAACAAGGCGCGCGACATGCTAGAAAACGACGGAAGAGCCAAGAAAACTTGCTTTTGTGGTTGGCTTCCCAACCCAAAGGCACGTTATCATCTCGGCAGGGAGGCGAGGACGACAGTCCAGGCCATCCAGACACTCATTCAGGAGGGTCGATTCGAGAGGGTCTCCTACCAGAGTGCTCCGCCGGGGCACGTCGCCGGCTCTTCCCACGTGAATACGTCTGCCGGTGATCGGGGCAACACTATCATCAAGTCGCGAGCTTCCTTCCTACAAAAAATAATGGATGCCCTGAATGATGAGAAAATTAAAGTGATTGGGGTCTACGGGCCTGGTGGCGTGGGGAAGACTACCTTGTTGGAGGAAGTCGAGAAGAAACTCAGGAGTGAGAAGAGATTGTTCGACATAATTGCCAAATCGAAAGCATCGCAGACTCAAGACTTGAAGAAAATCCAAGACGATATTGCTTATGCCTTCGGTCTAAATCTGAAGGACGAGCTGAGCGAAGAGGGAAGACGAGACCGTCTGTTTCGGAAAATACAGAGCGATCCAACGAAAAAGGTTCTTATAATATTGGACGATTTGTGGGAGGAGCTTGATTTGAAGGTTGTTGGAATTCCCTTGGAAGACGAGAGCAGCAGATGCAAGCTGTTGCTTACATCGAGATTTGAAGATGTGCTGAAGCAAAAGATGTGTGCCGATGAAACATTTCACCTTAAAGGTTTAGAGTGCGACGAAGCATTCGGGCTATTTGAAAAGACAGTCGGCGACCGGCTCAAAGACGATGAGGAATTGAAAGCAATAGCAACTCAAGTGGTCAAGAAACTTGCAGGTTTGCCTCTTTTGATTACATCCGTTGCGCGCAACTTGAAAGATAGGGGTGGGCACGCATGGAACAATGCTTTGATAAAAATAGATGTGTCAAAAGTGGAAACCATAGTGAAGTTGAGTTATGACCATTTGGAGAGTGAGGACACCAAGTCCTTATTCTTGCTGTGCGGTCTTATCGGTGGGACCATTCCAGTCGAAACTCTATTCGTACTAGGCATAGGTCTGGGCTTGTTCGAGGAATTCAAAAAGACGATACAAGGTTCAAGGGATAGATTAAATACTATGCTCGATGAACTTCATTCTGCTTGTTTGTTGCTGGACGGTGGCGATGAAATGGACCATGTGACCATACATGATCTTTACAGTGAGGTGGTCATCTCAACTTCATTTAGAGGTCAGAACTCCTTAATGATGAACAGCAGTTATGGCTTGTGGCCAAAGGAAAAGCTTGAGAAATGTTGGGCAATATGCCTAGCAGATGTTGGCAGAGATAGGCTTACTGAACTGATGACATGTCAGTTTCCCAACTTGAAGATACTCATGTTGTCTCAACCAGAAGATTGGCGTTTGATGCGAGAACACCAACATGATGTGGAAGAGTGCTGGCGACTACAAGATTTCATATACATGAAGGAGCTCTGCGTCCTTTATCTTAGCTCCATGCGTATCTCCAGTTTTCCTTCCTCGATTGGAATCCTGGGGAGCCTCCACTCTTTATACTTAGACCGCTGCGATGTGAAGGATGTGACAATTCTTGGCAAGCTCAAAGCATTGCAGATTCTTAGCTTTGCACGGTCCACCATTTCTAGGTTGCCTAAAGAAATCGGGGAACTTACAAACTTGAGATCATTGAATCTAAGCAACTGCTATAGGCTTGAAACAATTGAGCCTGGTGTCCTAGAAGGCTTGATCAAATTGGAAGAGTTACATATGAAGAGTAGCTTTGATCAATGGATGGGCATGGATGAAATACCATCGGAATCATGTAATGCTAGGCTTGCCGAGTTGAAGAGCTTGACAAGGCTAACCACTTTGGAAATATCGATCCCTAATCCCACCATACTCTTGGAGAATGGTGACTTGCCAGTTGGGAACTTGATCAAATTTTGGTTCAACATAGGAAATGTTAGCGGGAGGGAATTTCAAGGTTTGAGAACCATGAAACTCAAATTGGAAGGATGCGACAATATTCTCTCAAAAGATTGGATTCAGGAAACTTTGCAGAAGACTCAATTCTTGCATCTGGACGGATTGGGAGAGTTCAAGAAGAATGTTCACGAGTTGTGCGTCCCAGGATTTACACAGCTGAAGCATCTCAACATTCAGAATAGCCCCTCAATCAACTACATTGCCAGTTCATCCAGTGACCTTCCCACTGCATTTACAATGTTAGAGTCTTTGTTCCTTAAAAATCTTATTAATTTGGAGAAGATATGCAATGGCCCTGTTGCACCAGATTGCTTCAGCAAATTGAAAGCCATGCATATCATAAAGTGCCATCGATTGGAAAATCTGTGGTTCCAATCAAAGATGCAAAGACTCCAACATTTGGAAAAGATTCGAATATGTGAATGTGACTCATTGCAAGCCATTATCACATATGATGTAGGAAAAGTAAAAGCTACCGCTGATGACATAGTTGAGTTGCCTGACGTACATCATCTGGAGTTGCGTAAGTTATCAAATATGACGAGTTTTTGCACGGGAGCTAGGGGTGCTCCAATTCAGGTAATTTTTTCTTTTTTTGGGTATAAGTTTCCTAAATTCTTAATCTTGCAAACAATACCTAGATTATACTATTACAGGGGAAGTTAGGATAAGATGATATTGGTGTTCACCAAACCTTAATGCATATTGCGTTAAATTTGATTATTTATACTTTTGGATTCACAAATAAACAATCCATTCAAAGAAAACATAGACCATACATTTCCATTCACATTCAACTATAGCTTAGGGGAAGCCTCTTTCTACGAATGATTTCTTTTCAATTTATTTCAGTGTTAGATAATCGCACCAATTACTTGGGCTCTGACATGGTTTTGTATTATGGTTAATTTATGACTCATTTAACATTTTTAAAGAGAAGGAAAAACGTTTTACTTAACAAGAATGAATCCTCAACGAATGAACGAAATTCAACAATCTTGAAATGAAGAAAGTGAGAGATTAAATAATGGAAGGCGAACCAAGAGCCACGTAACAAAAAAAGTCCACCTAATTGATGTTTCACCTACATGCAAGTTGCTATTGATCCCAACACGTCATTCCAACCTCACCATGTCAACGTCGTTCTGCTTCTGTCATCCCTTTCTTCAGATACTAAGGGGATATTTCCTTCTCTATTCTTTTAGGCACGACAAAAAAATCTACATATTCCGCCCTCGATCAATTGATTTTTGAATATTTAATTTTGATCAATTAAGTTTGACATTCTTAAGAGACATCAAAAGCCCATTCATGTATTCAATGCTCATTTGTTTCATTGAAAACTCATTATTGTTGAAAAATGTTTTCTTGGTAAATCGTTTTTCTAGAAAATGAATTGTTTCCCTATATTTGGTTCTACTAAAAACGCAATTTGAAAAGATGTTTTATGATGTTTTATTAACGAAGTGCAAAAATTTACAAAGTGAAGACAAAAACTGTTATGGATCCTTAATAGAAACAAGCCTGAATAAGTCATATTTACTTGTTCTTAATGAAAACCAATAAGTTAACAAAAAATTTATGAAAAATTGAACTTTGATATGATTTTGTTGTCAATTTGAATTTCAAAATAGAAAAAACAAAAGAAAAGACAACCAAATTATGGTAGTTGTTTTGAAGATAGGTAAATGATTTCAAAAGAAAAGATAAAAAAAAATCACGGTCATAGTTTTGAAGATCAGCTAAAGAAAAGATTAAAAATATGATGACAGTTGAGAGAGAGAGAGAGAGAGAGAGAGAGAGAGAGTTGTGCGATAGTGCTGCATTTGCGACATGATAGTGGTGAGGATATCCTCATGAAAATGATCCCTTTTCACATAAGAGAAACTCATTTTTTACGTATAGTCATTTTCTCGTATCCATGAAAAGTTTGAAAGCAATTTCCTTAAAATAGCTTTACTTGTAAGAAACTCACCTCTAATGAGTTTCATTGTGGTGCTTTTTTAGGTTTCATTGCCTCGCTTGGAATACCTGGTGATGGCTGGACTCCTTGGTCTAGAAAAGATACTCTATAGTGAACCTTCATTAAAATACAGCAATCTGAAATCGCTAGAAATAAATGAGTCTACATCCACGTCGATTATTCTAAAGGATTGGATATTGAAGTTGCCGAATTTGGAGTCAATGAAAATTGCGGGCGCTCCATTTGTAGAAGTAGTTTTCGACCTAGAGGAGCTAAAAGTCGTCAAAGAAGTGGAGATTCTCTCTCGGCTAAGTACATTGGAATTATCTAAGCTACCGAACTTGCAGTGCATGTGGAAACAAGATGTACAACTACAAGGAATATCGATACTTCAGAACTTGAAGAAGCTCTTTATCAACAATACGGGGCTATCATTTCTCTTTCCGCTGTCTATGGCTAAATGTCTTAGAAAAATTAGAGACATTGAAGTGGTGAATTGTCCAAACATGAAGGCAGTGATTGTGGATGAAGAAGGAAGAGATGATGGGACATATGATATTCTAGAGTTCCCATTATTGGAGCGACTATCTATAAGTCGCTGTCCCACGGAGAAATTCTTCTCATATCCTCAGGGAAAAAAAGAGTCAATAACCACTACTTTAGATTCACAAGATAATTTTTCCGATTCCTTCTTTGATCAAAAGGTATGAATCCTTTCTTTTGAGATTATGCCCATAATAGTCATAGGCACGCGATTTGTGGGGCAAGTAATAATATTTTTTTGAAGATTTCTTATTTGGTTCTATTAGCTAAATTGTTTTTATAATTTATAGCTACACTAGTTAGAGTAAGGCCGTTGGTGAAAATTCTATCCTCCACCGCATTAGATAGATCGGTGTAAGATTAGGCCAAATTGTCAAATTTTTCATAGCTATGATCTGATGCACAACTCTTATGAGCAGATAAGTTTACCAAGCTTGGAGGCGTTAATACTCCACTCGCTAGGATCCTTCAAAAGCATATGGCACAGTGAGCTTCCCAAAAGTTCCTCCGACAAAGTAGCCAACCTCACCCTACAACAAGATTTACAATCACAAGGAATATCGATACTTCAGAACTTGAAGAAGCTCTTTATCAACAATACGGGGCTATCATTTCTCTTTCCGTTGTCTGTGGCTAAATGTCTTAGAGAAATTAGAGAAATTGAAGTTGAGGATTGTCCAAACATGAAGGCGGTGATTGTGGATGAAGAAGGAAGAGATGATGAGACAGATGATATTATAGAGTTCCCATTATTGGAGCGACTATCTATAAGTCGCTGCCCCACGGAGAAATTCTTCTTATATCCTCAGGGAAAAAAAAGAGTCAATAACCACTACTTGATTCACAAGATAATTTTTCCGATTCCTTCTTTGATCAAAAGGTATGAATCCTTTCTTTTGAGATTATGCCCATAATAGTCATAGGCACGCGATTTGTGGGGCAAGTAATAATATTTTTTTGAAGATTTCTTATTTGGTTCTATTAGCTAAATTGTTTTTATAATTTATAGCTACACTAGTTAGAGTAAGGCCGTTGGTGAAAATTCTATCCTCCACCGCATTAGATAGATCGGTGTAAGATTAGGCCAAATTGTCAAATTTTTCATAGCTATGATCTGATGCACAACTCTTATGAGCAGATAAGTTTACCAAGCTTGGAGGCGTTAATACTCCACTCGCTAGGATCCTTCAAAAGCATATGGCACAGTGAGCTTCCCAAAAGTTCCTCCGACAAAGTAGCCAACCTCACCCTACAACAAGATTTACAATCACAAGGAATATCGATACTTCAGAACTTGAAGAAGCTCTTTATCAAGAATACGGGGCTATCATTTCTCTTTCCGTTGTCTGTGGCTAAATGTCTTAGAGAAATTAGAGACATTAAAGTGGTGAATTGTCCAAACATGAAGGCAGTGATTGTGGATGAAGAAGGAAGAGATGATGGGACAGATGACATTCTAGAGTTCCCATTATTGGAGCGACTATCTATAAGTCGCTGTCCCACGGAGAAATTCTTCTCATATCCTCAGGGAAAAAAAGAGTCAATAACCACTACTTTAGATTCACAAGATAATTTTTCCGATTCCTTCTTTGATCAAAAGGTACGAATCCTTTCTTTTGAGATTATGCCCATAATAGTCATAGGCACGCGATTTGTGGGGCAAGTAATAATATTTTTTTGAAGATTTCTTATTTGGTTCTATTAGCTAAATTGTTTTTATAATTTATAGCTACACTAGTTAGAGTAAGGCCGTTGGTGAAAATTCTATCCTCCACCGCATTAGATAGATCGGTGTAAGATTAGACCAAATTGTCAAATTTTTCATAGCTATGATCTGATGCACAACTCTTATGAGCAGATAAGTTTACCAGGCTTGGAGGCGTTAATACTCTACTCGCTAGGATCCTTCAAAAGCATATGGCACAGTGAGCTTCCCAAAAGTTCCTCCGACAAAGTAGCCAACCTCACCCTACAACAAGATTTACAATCACAAGGAATATCGATACTTGGAACTTGAAGAAGCTCTTTATCAAGAATACGGGGCTATCATTTCTCTTTCCGTTGTCTGTGGCTAAATGTCTTAGAGAAATTAGAGACATTAAAGTGGTGAATTGTCCAAACATGAAGGCAGTGATTGTGGATGAAGAAGGAAGAGATGATGGGACAGATGATATTCTAGAGTTCCCATTATTGGAGCAACTATCTATAAGTTGCTGTCCCACGGAGAAATTCTTCTCATATCCTCAGGGAAAAAAAGAGTCAATAACCACTACTTTAGATTCACAAGATAATTATTCCGATTCCTTCTTTGATCAAAAGGTACGAATCCTTTCTTTTGAGATTATGCCCATAATAGTCATAGGCACGCGATTTGTGGGGCAAGTAATAATATTTTTTTGAAGATTTCTTATTTGGTTCTATTAGCTAAATTGTTTTTATAATTTATAGCTACGCTGGTTAGAGTAAGGCCGTTGGTGAAAATTCTATCCTCCACTGCATTAGATAGATCGGTGTAAGATTAGGCTAAATTGTCAAAGTTTTCATAGCTATGATCTGATGCACAACTCTTATGAGCAGATAAGTTTACCAAGCTTGGAGGCGTTAATACTCCACTCGCTAGGATCCTTCAAAAGCATATGGCACAGTGAGCTTCCCAAAAGTGCCTCCGACAAAGTAGCCAACCTCACCCTACAACAAGATTTACAATCACAAGGAATATCGATACTTCAGAACTTGAAGAAGCTCTCTATCAACAATACGGGGCTATCATTTCTCTTTCCGCTGTCTGTGGCTAAATGTCTTAGAGAAATTAGAGACATTGAAGTGGTGAATTGTCCAAACATGAAGGCAGTGATTGTGGATGAAGAAGGAAGAGATGATGGGACAGATGATATTCTAGAGTTCCCATTATTGGAGCAACTATCTATAAGTCACTGTCCCACGGAGAAATTATTCTCATATCCTCAGGGAAAAAAAAAGTCAATAACCACTACTTCAAATTCACAAGATAATTATTCCGATTCCTTCTTTGATCAAAAGGTACGAATCCTTTCTTTTTAGATTATGCCCATAATAGTCATAGGCATGCGATTTGTGGGGGCAAGTATTAATAATTTTTTTGAAGATTTTTTATTTGGTTTATTAGTTAAAATGTTTTTATAATTAATAACTACACTTGTCAAGGTAGGGCCATTACGGAAAATCCCTTCCTCCACCGCATTAGATAGATTAGTATATGATTAGGCCAAATTGTCAAATTTTTCATAGCTATGATCTGATGCATAACTCTTATGAGCAGATAAGTTTACCAAGCTTGGAGAAGTTAAAACTTGAGTCGGTAGGATCGTTAAAAAGGATATGGCACAGTGGACTTCCCAAAAGTTCCTTTGACAAATTAGCCGGGTTCATGGGGAGATTGCACAACCTCAGAGTAGTCAAAATTTCAAAGTGTCCCTCCTTGGAATTGTTGTTTGATTTTGGATCCCTTGATTCATATACAGAGCAAACAATAGTGTTGCTCCCCCAGTTGGAAAAAGTCAAGGTTTTAAGCTGTGCCTCCCTGGAATCATTGTTTAATTGGGGGCCCCTTGATTCAAGTATGGAACACAAAATTGTATTGCTTCCCGAATTGGAAAAAGTGGTCGTGAGTGGAGCAGGAAGGCTGAGACACGTGATGATGGGTGATTCCAAAATGGTTTTGGGTTTTCCTAGTCTAAAAGGAGTCCATGTTCACAATTGCTCTGAGTTGAGATATCTCTTCCCCAATTATACGGCCGCAACTCTAAAGGAACTCAATGAACTGGTGATTTTAAAATGCGAACAAATGAAGGAAGTGATTGTCAATGAGGAAGGTAGTCGATCCAAGGCAGAAGTGATGAGTTTCCCTTCCTTAGCTACTTTAGTTATTTGTTGGTGCCCTAACTTTAGAGCATTCATCTGGAGTCCTACAAGTGCCGAGAGGCAACTGGGCGAGATGATCGAAGAAAATGATGAATCGCCCCAACCGTTGTTCAATAATATGGTTTGCTCTATACCTTATTGTGATCGTCTTTAATCTTGCATTATCATGCTTTTGAATGAACAATGTAATAATTTGTCCTACTTATCCTCATTTCTCACATTATCCTTGTGCAGGTTACATTTCCCAATTTAGAAGAGTTATATATTATAGGCATTCAGTGCAAAGAGTTATGGGACAATCAAATTTCTGATGATTCCTTTTGCAAATTGGAATCTCTTATATTGAAGGGTTGTGACAATCTCCAACGTATTGCCCCATCCCATATGTGGAATAAGCTGCAGGACTGTCTCAAAACCCTAGAAGTGAAATCATGCCGTTCAATCGAGATCATATATGAAAGTGATGGGACGGTGGCAAAGAGCAGTAATTTGAGGACGCTGGATTTGTGTGATTTGGACAATTTGAGGCACATTTGGCGGCACAATAGTCTCCCAACCATCCCGTTCCCAAATTTGAGATACGTAAAGGCTGTGAGGTGCTCCCGTTTAGACACGCTTTTCGCAACCTTCACGGCGAAATTTCTCGGGCAAATCGAAAAGCTGGTGGTAGGGTCATGTGAAGATATGGAACTAATTGCTGGCCATGAAGAATGTGAAGAAGTGACTGGTAAGACAATCATCTTCTCTGGGTTAACCACTCGTAGACTTTACAATTTGCCGAAATTCAGGAGCTTCATACCAGAGAAATACTCTGTGGAATTCCCATCCTTGGATGACTCGAGTAGAACAGAGCTGGACCAAGGCAACCGAAGTGCGGAGGAAAGTGAGGGGGAAACTGAGCAGTTAGACTGCAGAATTGAGGAGTTAGACTGCAGAATTGAGGAGGCAGATCGCGAAATTGAGGAAGAAAGTGAGGGGAATAATTAGTTTTATGAAGTGAGCCACAATTTTGTGAATGTTGCAACGAATGGTGTCTGGCAAAACAAAATGGACGTGTTTGGTAACATGAGATTTTGTTTTTTTCTTTTGTAGTCTCTTCTACACTTCCCATGAAGTAACTGTTTTCTTGGCTATTCATTCCTTTGGTTTGTCTCCGAGTGGCCAGTCATTGGACCATAAATTGTGGGGTTATGCTGTATAAATTCTAATCAAGTGCATTATCGTGTTTATAAATTTTCCTGTAATATTAGAAAATGTATGTGCTATTATATTAAGTAATGGAAGTCGTGATGAATTACCTCACGACAACCGTCGCAGGAGGAAGAAGGAGATCAAGGAGATTGCAATCTGGGAAAGCCCATGTTCCTCCTCCCATCTCTCTCTCTCTCTAACAATTGATGGAGGCTGAGACTGTTTGAGTTTGAGGGACGGTATTATGATTTCGAGTTCGACGAAGGTTGAATGTGAGTTGGAATTGGTGATAACGAGGATTCCTTTGAGTGGGTTGAGTATTTGAATCTTCATGATTCTTATCAAGGTAAACTTCGCTCTGTTTCTCCTGGAGGTAGGGATCGAGTGCTTGATTCCGCTGGCGTGAAATCTGGTTGAGTTCGGGACTGTCCTGATGAACTCATTCAGGTGCCCTTTACTGAAACACCTACCATATGTTTGATTGAATTCCTGAACGGTACTGGCATGCGTATTTTGCAAGTATTCTTGCATTGTGATGATTATCTGGCAATGGCATGCTTAAACTGAGAGTTCTCAAGGGCATATGACATTATTTTCTTTGATGTTGGTTGAACTCTCCCGGTTGTGCTCGATGCTCCCATGACCGAGAATTTGAACATGCCGTGTTGGCTTAATTTACTCAGAATTATGTTTTCCTTATCAATCTATGATTTTGTATATGGCTATTCTAATATTCAAGACAATTACCATCTTTGATTTGGAAATTGTGAAATCCTTCTTGGAAATGTGCATCATTACTGTGTTCTTCAGTGAATTCCTGTGCAGACTTCATCCTTTGCTTGATCTCGCGTGTAATTGGTTTTGTATGCTTGGATGATTATGCCTTGCATTTCTCGATCCGTTCAGTGATACCTTCACCCCTTCACACTGACAATGATATTCAGTTCATTTTTTTTTTGGCAAACGCATGGGCCTCTACCTCTTTGATTTTCTTCATTTACTGAAGATTCTGAAGTTCATTCCTCGATGTCATTTGCTTGTAACTTTTCTATGAATGGTGTGTGAGTCCTGTCATACTGGCATTCGATGGCTGAGTGCATAATGAGCTGTTTATGCCATGACTGAATGCTTTGCTCGATTCATTGCCCACATTGCTGATGCATGTTCAGTTGTTGCTGAACTAGTCTCATCCATGAGAATTGATTGTAGAATGTGGCTCAATGCTGTTTTCCTGTGTTTACGTTGCTATGTGTTTCAGTTTTTGCAGCATCATGTTCTTTGAAAATGTCTCCGCTGGAGCCACCCGTGGGTAACTAGAATGTGGTCTTTAGTATTTGGTCCCAAGAGTTCCCGTTGTGTAAAATCAAAGTTGTTTCCAAGTTATTCGAGTCACATTAGCAAAATATGTTGGATTCATGTCGACTCCATGTTGATTTCTTAGAGTTTGACGTGATTTTGCATCATATGTGGGCTAGGATTGGATTTGATAGATTTTGGTTTCATATGAGGGTTAATTCGGTAGCACATGATGGTACATTGACATGCAGATGATTTCTCATCATTTTTTAGTTACTAGTCTCTATCTATCTAAATTGATCATGCATCGTCATTCTACTACTCGTATTTCTCAATTTTCAGTAGTTGAAATTACCTCAATACTGTGAGCCACATTGCTTTAGAATCGAATGTGACACATTTATATATTTGATCATGTTGTAATAGTATCGGGAAGAGTGGTGGGCAATCTGAGGATTTTGCCGCCCACCTGAGAAAATGTTTTGAAACCGGCCAAAGGACCGGCTTTACTGTCTTTGCTCAGATGGATTGCATATTGCATCAGGTGGCCTCTCATTTCCATGGGATTATGTTGGTCCTCATCCGCATAAGCCCTCCAATTCTGTTTGGCTATTTTGTTCACCCTCCTCACGCGTTCAATACTTTGCGGCTCCCTGAAGCTGTCCTCTAAATCTCCCAAGTGCTCCACCCAAAGTGACATCCTATAACCATAAGCCTGCACAGCATCATTAAAACATTATTAGTCACAAGCTTAAGTTTTTGATAAATGTCGATGCACTCGTTGGGTGTTCAACTAATACCTGCTATTAAATAGCTGTAACCACATGAAATATGACATACTTGAACTTCATACACAGTTCCATTGTTGTGTCCTTTGAATCCAAAATCAGTGGTATTAGCTAATGCGCGATTCTCAGTGGGACCTACATGCACTATACATCACGCGGCTCTCCGCAGAATTCTCTGCCTCTCTTCCTGTCTCTCTACATCTAATGAACTGAGTCGCTTTCCTTTTCAGCTCAGGCTTGGTGCGCTCTGCAGCAGAGGGGGGGGGGTGTGCGCGCAGAACAGAAACAGAGCACCTTCCAACACGGAAAAGGAGCTCAGCAAATTCTCTCTAGCCCTCAGTTATTCCTTTGATCTTCATTCCCTCTTCATTGTCCTCTCTGTCACCCTCCATCCACCAATAGCCGCTGCCACACCTCCATCGCTGGCCACCACAGGACATGTCACGCTGAGAAGGGGCAAGAACAAACAGTGTTGATTAAAGGAACTCAGGTGATTTTTGAGCATTTATAAGGTTGAGAAGAACAGAGGGCGAGCTTTAATTGACACCGTAGACTGATGCTTCAACGAGGATTATCACCGTAGACAAATGATGTGGACAAACATGAAGAGATTGTTCAGATGGAGCTGACTGAATAGTGATGGCTATGTTCTTTTTACTGAAGGCAACGGGAAAGATACAGTTGGAGTTTTGATTTGGATCCCTCTTCCTTGGTGGCTCTTATACCATGGAAATATTTCTATGATTTGCAAGCGAGAGGGAGAGAGAGAATCAACAAATACTACACCTTTACTCAATAGCCGGATAAGAGTATATAGTAGCTCCACTTATAAAGATTGAGAGACATTAACAAAGCTCCGATTACCTTATTTGTGACCACCTGCTAGTTGCTGACTAATATTCATAATTGTACTTCAAGACAAATCACAATTGGAGCAAATACTTGACAGTGTTTTTGCATGTTTTTCCAGGATGTTATTGCGTCACTTTCAAAGAAGTATACAAAACTGTACAAGTAAGGAGGGAATACGGAATTCATACTTCAAGTGGAGAGTCGTGGCAGCCTAGGCTTTTTTGGCAGTCGACCAGTCTCTTGTTTTTTATCACTTCGTGACAACTTCTAGTTCTACTGGTCTAAATTCATCGGGAAAACGTTTGGCCTCTGGGACGTCAGCACAATGGTATTTGCCTCTGTTGTTGTCGCTATCAACTTACGCCTTCTTTTGATGTGTAATACAATTAAAATATGGCATCATATAGCTGTCAGTAGGGGTGTCAATGGGTCCTGAACGGAAGGAAATTTTGTTAAAACAATTACAGATATGTTTCTTAATACTGTAAAATGAAATTTTTAGACTGTTCGAGTTTCTCCATTATTGTCAGAATCACAAGCATACATTCTTTAGGATTCTCCCTTCCAAAATTCATACCCATCCCTAAACGGAAGGAAAGGGAGGGATGTGATGATAACAGAGGGACTCCTTCCAGACGCCAGGAGTATCGCACGTTTCAGAGCAGTAGGAAAAGCAGCTTACGTTAATTCTGTTCGTGCATTTATGGGCTAGTTCTAGCCCAACCGCAAAGTCCTAAATGCTTTTCTGGAAACGTTTTTTTTATATCTTCCTGTTCATTGTGTCAAAGCTTGCTTCACAAAGGAGGCTCACCTTTTATTCCCAACCACGCTGCTCATTTCTTGCATTGCGACTGCTTATATGGTAGCAATAAGGAGTTCCTTTGCCTGTTCATTAATTCTCTGGTCGCTTTTTCTCTGGCTGAGTGGGAGATGTGTTAACTGTTAGGTTATTTTAGGTGCTCCTCTGGGAGCCATCGCTAGCTGCATCCCGAAGTTGTTTGAGGATGACAAACTGACCGTGCCTCTGTCGAAAAAGTCGGGTGGTTTATTAGGAATTGCTAGAAGTGTGATCGTTGAAAGCACCTCATTAGTTGAAGAAGGAACATTTTCTCAGATTTTTATAACTGATTCCAACCGTGTCCTATGATTCCCTTCCAACACAGAAGTAATTATGGACTCGGCTTGGTCCTTGCATAAGTACCAGCGGCTCTGTACTCGATCATTCCGTCTCATGCAGGGGAAAGGCAGAGGATATCTGCTGGAGCAGTATCCTATTCTATTCTGTAAGCAAAAGCCGTTGCAAGAATCGCATATAATCACCTTAACGATGGACCAAATATCTCACGAGGAGCTGATGAATTTGACCAAGTTTCTGACACTTGACTGCTGGGATTCGTCCAACCGTTCTTCATTACCATCATCGCCGTCTCATCATTCTCGAAAACCAGCTATATCCCACGCTTTTTCAGCGAGAGCCCAGGAAAGTATGGTGCGTCTCGCAGGACACTATCTATTCATGTCTCCTTTGAACATCCGAACCATTGGCTTGAATTCTGGATATCTAATCTGGTAAAGCTGGTCTTCGCTTGTGTCATTTAATGTCTGACGTGTATTGGATCTTCAAGCCTGAGAAACCTTCCTTTAATGTCCTCGATTGGTGGTAGAGGAATGTTTGCCCATTTTGCACTGTCCATAGAGACAACAACAGCCAAAATCATTCCCTCTAACCTCGCGGTTCTTCTTCGGAGCAGCAAAATGAGGAACTTCCTGACAAAACCATCTAGGAATCTCACTCCCAGGGACACTCGAGTTGTGCAAATGCTTTAGAGCAACCTGAAATCTCTTAAGAAAAAATACATTTAAGGTCAAACTTTTTGCATTCATGATTGAAGATACTGAGCAAAGGTGGAGAAACAGAACTGATGATCTTCATCCATCTTTTTGCTACAGTTCAAGTAGTTTTGCCAAAATGGGAGTTATGAGTGATCTTTTTCACCTTTTCAATTCTTCTCTCCCATGAGTAAAGGCCTCAGAGATTTCAATAGCCGGAGACCAGTGATGTCAACTAGATTGCTGCAATCAGTAAAGTTTAGCTCCTTCAAATCAGTAGAATTCAGATGAAAGGCGTAAATTTGAAATTGATTAACCTCAACGCGGGATAGTTCTCGGGGATGATGGCCACGACGGCGCCGAGTCGTCAATCACCTCCAGAAGGCCTAGCGCTATCTCATCCCCGCGCTTAAGGCCTTCTTCATCGAGCCGGAGCCACGACAAGCACGTGCTCGCGGTAGAGGCAATCCACGATGCCATGGCAGGGGGTGTCGGCACCGTGGGAGCTGAGGAAGACATCGTAGCGGAAGCGAGATGAGAACATAGCGTCGTCCTCTTCGGGATTGTCCGTCAGCATCATCGTCTTCGGCTTCTTGGTCGGCCTCACTTAGGAGTCGCTCGTCTTTTGACAGAGGTGGTCGATGCAGAGATTGGGGTGCCACTTAAAGATGAGCAATGAGCAAGGAGCACCTTGCTGACGGATTCGTGTTCCCTTTGAAAAGAGCGATTTCCACGGCATGGGAAATGTGATGTCTTAATTTTTAATTGACAAATCATGGCCCTCACATTAGTTAAAGGGAAAAATTGTCCAAAAACTTTTAAACTTATTGTACGACGAGAATTCAGTCCTAAATTTTTGTGCTAATTTAATTCTAAAAATTTCAATTGTGATAATTTAATCTTACATTTTTAAAAATTATAAATGTAGTTCTTCCCACTATTTTTGCCATAAATCGCTAATGTGACGTTCCAGTCAGCTATCCTACGTAGAAAGTTGATATTATTGTGGTCAATTGGGTTTAATTTAAAAAGAGGAATTCTAATTTTATTTTATTTTATTTTATTCTTTTCTTCACAAGGCCGGCAAGTGTTGCCAACCATTTTGAGAAAATGGCGTTCAACTTGTTACCGTCGAGAGCGCAGCAACAGGCCGTCAAATTTGTTCCCATTGAGGTGAAGACTTCTCAGGACGACTCTTTTGTCGAATGTGAGTGAGATTGTGCCAGAAAGTCCATTTTCTTGCAGGTCCAACACCATGAGGTTGTCGCTGATCTTCCCCAAAAATTGAGGTATCGTTCCAATGAGATTGTTACAAGAGAGGTCCAGAATCTGTAGTAGGTCCTTCATTTCACAAAGAGAGCCATGGATTTTGCCAGTCAATTGATTGGTAGCCAGAGAGAAGATGAGAACCATATTTAGGAGCGATGGAGGTTAAAGGCCCTTGGATCTAGTTCATATTCAACTGGAGAACTGTCAGATTTTTCTGTGGAACTTGTTTCCAGCTAGTGAGGAAGCTATGAGAGATATTGAAATAAGACTGACTCAGCTCAGACATGTCACATCCATGACGGGATATCGCCGTGGATTATGTTGCCCGGCAGGATCCATTCCATGCTGGTTGAATATCTAAAAAATTCAGGATTCAGTAACTTTGCACCCAGAAAGACCGACCTTTTGGAGTTTTGGCAAGACATGCTCGACATTTTTGCTATTGGTCAGAGATCGAGATCTTTTAGACTTTTGAGTCTAGATAACAAGCGTAGGTCTCAAAAACTGGTCAGGTTATTGGCTAAGATGATCAGGTGAGGTTTGTAAGCTGAAAAACCGAGGTCGGCATGACGCCATGCAACTGATTACTACTCAAGTCAACATGGTCTGAAGGGGGTGCAGCAAGGAACTTGTCTATGTGACCGCTGGCCCATTGTTACTCAAGTCTACTCTCATCAAGGATGGAAGAGAGAATGAGGTTATTGGAAATGTCAAGTTGGGCAAGATTGGAAAGATTCTTTATGCTTGGACTCCAAGCGGCTTGGAGGAATAGGAACTGTGAAGAGATTATGCTAGAAACCTTGTTGAAGAAGTCGTTTCTTGTTGTTGAAGATATTGGGTATTAGACCTATGAAATTGTTGGAGAGAAGATCAAGCAGAGTGAGCCAATCTAGGTTTGACTGAGTTGGAGGAACATGCCTCCTAAGCTCATTGAATGAGAGTTCCAAACTATTGGGTTGTGTTACGCTACCGAGTGACGATGGAGTAGAGCCAGTGAAATTACACTGGTTAAGCCAAAGTATCTCCAGAGAATGCAAGTCACCCATGGACTCTGTTAATGCTCCAGAGAACCCTATGGAGGACAAGTCCAAAACCTTCAAAGAGCTGTAAAGTAACCGGAAAGCTCATCGTTGCCTGATAGATTGAGACATGTCAGCTTTGACAAAAGGGAAATGTTTGTTGCTTATGTGCCGCACGATTGACTGGAACTGAGGCTGAGGACTTCCAATTCCAGAGATGGAAATAGATTTATTATTAGAGTCACATCAATGCTAGACGCAGTTTGCCCATTGAGGGAACTCTTTATTATTCATTGATGCTCCTCTTCATTTTTTTTTTGGTCAGTCCTACTTTATTCCTACTCTACACTCACTCTCAGACTTTTGCCCTGTCTCTTGCAGGGCATGGGAGTCGAAACCCACTTCTGAAACTTACGCGTTCCCACCCCATCCTCTTGAGAATGTGGGGATTTGAACCCCTCACCTCCCCCTTCCATGTTTGTCATTTATGGCCTCAAGAATATTTGTCCTTATATAGGACCATAACTATATTCAAGAATAGTTGTCCTATCTGTTAGTGTGTTCCCTAAACTCGTCATATTGAAAATTTTCCCTATATTGTATGTTGTTAATTGAGTAGGTACTTTTTTAAACTCTTCTAACAATGAGGCAATTTACTTGGTCTCAACAAAACGGTATTCAATTAAAACCTTTTTAAGTTTGAACTATTTTTTGAGAGAGATATTTTTTGATATAATTAGTCAATAAAAATTAGTCACACAAAATATAATTATATGACCTTAATACATGTTGTGGTGACTAGAGGAGGAGAACTTAATGAACCCTAGTTTTGGGCACAATTAAAAACAAATGATATCGCCAATCCAATCATTTGTTCACAAACTCCAAAGCAAAATGAGTCGCCAACAATATACTTTTAAAAATTTGGATGCCCATACTGATTCATTTGGGCATACTTGTGCTATTTTTATGTATTTATTTTTCTTTAACTTTACAAATCCTTTTTTAAAAAAAAGATCCACATTCTTATTGTCATAATGAAAAATTCTATTGATTATATATTTTCAACTTTTCCTCTCTTATTTGGACGCGTGTAACACCTTAAAAAATAGCACTCAACTCCACAATAGTCAGGTGAGCCAACAATTTTAGTACTAGGGCAGATATTAATATTCTTCAACCTTTTTTTATTAATATTAATATTCTCAACAATTTTTGGTACCAAAAATTTTGTCTGCGCAGCACCAAGTACGATGGAATTTTTGATTCCCTGGGGCCCATCACCGATTTTCCCTTCTCCATGGCAATCGGTTATGAGAGCAATAACCAGAAGGACATTTTCGTCATTTGAATCGGGGCACTTTCGTCATTTGACGAGAGAAATATATATATATATATATATATTTTTTTTTTTGGAAAGGACGAGAGAAATATAAAAGGGAATTTTGGTCTTCGTCATTTGACGAGGAAGTTCTGGATTCTGACTGATTCTGCTTCGCCTCCGTAACCTCTCCCTCCCGTCCTCCCTAGCTTCACCGCCGGCCGCCAGCTCCACCGGAAGCCACCGCCGGCCGGCCTTCCATCTCCTTCGACCGCGGCAGGCGCACGAAGGAAGGCGCACATTACATGCAGAGGAGAAACAAAGATCGATCCTGAATCGGAACTTCAATTTCGTCGATTCGAGCTTCACCAGAGGTGAATCAACGTCGATTCCAGTGTTCATGACTTCGATTGCGGGTTCCAGTGATCGTCTGGTTGCAGCTTTGATCGCGTGCTGTCCTGACCGCGAGGCGCTCCTTCGGCTCGTTCTTTCGCTTCGGGGATCGTTGGAAGGTTGCGGTAAGTTCGAATCGCATGGAAAAGGACGCCCCGGCTCAGTTGACTCCCAACCATCACTTTCGAATCTTCTCTCCACCGATTGAGCTCTTCCACTTCTTGCTCTAAATCCAGCCCAAGAGTCGTCCTCGCGTCTAATGAATGTGCGGATACTGCTCTGGAACTCTTCGATGAAATGACCGAAAGACTCTATCCGATATTTTGTCCCGTCGCTGGCCATTAGAATCAATGCTATAGCGAGGCTGTGCTCGCTGTCTGGAAGTCACTGAGCTGCCACCAAATCATCAGGTCGTCTCTTCTCCGATTAAACTTTGCTATTGTTGTCGATTTGTTATAGACTCGCCTCTCTTGATCTCCGTTCAGTTTTTATTCTTTTCGCCTTTCATTTGACTGCTCTGTCCGACCTTTGTTTGGTTGTCGTGCCAAGACACTTCTCTTTACCAAAAGCCAGAAGCGGGACTGCAACGGTAGAAGCCAAGGAGGCGCAGTCGCGATCGCGTTCGATAATACCGGTTGCCTTCTTCGGACCTTCCTCTGTGTACACATTCGAGATGGCCGGAACGGTATTTACTCGGGAGGTTATACGTGCTCGCTCAGGCCATAGCTTTTCTGTGTCGGCGGAAGCTTATTCTAGGATTCCATTTATAGAAAGGTTCTGTCGATATTTGGTCCTAAAGTGGCGGTGCGATCAATGGTCTTTCGCATTGCAAGTTGAATCATGAAATTCCACGAACTGGACCCTTGATTTTTTGCTGGAATGTGTTGGAATTTGCCGAATTTTTGTCGAGGTGTTGCCAGAAGATTATTGTTGTAGCTTGGCTAGAATTCACTAAAAGTTTACTTGGAGTTGCCATAATTTGTGCGGAATTGTTGAAACTCACTTGAATATGCTGGAGTCTTGCTGAAATAAGTTAGAATTTTGTCAAAACATGCGCCAAGTCTTTAAAGATACTTTCTAGTTCACCAACATGCAAGACGACATTTTAATCCCATGACTCTCCTCGAGGGCATCCCATATGTTAAACCTCAAGGATTTTCTTGGGAAAATCTATTGATGCTGGGCGAGAAGAGAGAGAGAGAGAGAGAGTGGCGAAGCTGCTGGTAATTTTAGTTTCATGTACTCAATAAAATCTTTAAATAGAATAGTAACTTTAAATAAATAAAGTAAGTAACTTCCTTGGCATCCGTAAGTTTCAGTGTAGGCGTTTAGGTTGTTTTTCCAAATAAATTGTTTGATTTTAATTATAAGTCTTGTTTCCCTATTCGATTTTTCACCTGTTGCTGTTGGTGAAATTTTTCGCGTAATTCTGAAAAAAGTCAATCGCACGGCTGATATCCTTATCGTGTTGATTCTCCCAATTATTTTGGATGAATTTGTATAAAAATTGAATCAGAAATGTCACCTTCTTACTCCCTTTATTTGGAGAAATCCCTTCGCACTCATCAGGTGACATGCTGCTTCCATTGCTTCCTTCATTGTTCCTCTAAGAGCATCATAATCAAACCAAGCAAAAAATGGTGCACAGACTATCTAGAATTACAGAAGAATCCATCTCTATTTCCTATGACTCTACTCCGAGCTCAGCGTCGAGGCAGAGCAAGCGGCTCCTTTCTTTGGTCAGATCAACAACGACGTCCTCGCAGGGCGGTGGAGGAAGAGAGGAGAGAGAAGGCCAGGCTGGGCTGAGATGAGAGAGAGCAGAAACGTTGTGTAAATGGGCTGATGGGTTTGGGCCGCGGATCAAATCAATAGGCTGCTCTTGTGGTCACTCCAGTTGGAACAACTTCGGCCTTTTTTTATTTGTTATTTATTTGTTATTTTTTTATTATTCTTTTTTTTTGGTTCTTTTTTCTACCATTCATTGTTTATTTTTTATTTTACAAAAATGTATATTAGGTGTCGATAGTTTCGAATTTATTTACCCTAATGTTTGAAGAAGACTTTCATGCCATTGAGAACAAAGTATAGGACGTATAATTTGTTATGTCAAATCTTTACTTACCAAAGGCCGGAGTTATTTCAAATCGATGGAAGAAAATGGACCAAATAATGGGTTAATCGAGTTGAATAGAATCGGGTAGTTGCTGATGAAATATCCACCCATTTAAAATGATTTATTATAACTCGAATTCATATTGACCCAAGATCCGATGTCGCCCACCTGTTAGGTTGAATTCTCAGAAATCATGATGGACAATTAAACAAAAAGCAGAGAGAGAGAGAGAGAGAGAGAGAGAGAGAGAGAGAGAGAGAGAGAGAGAGAGAGATGGCAGAGCCTTCTTTAGCAAAAAATGATATTTCCGTATTTTTCTTTGCCTGTTTGGGGATTTTTTTCACTTTATTCAAAGTTTCCAAAGTGAAGAAATGATGAGATGGCTGAGGATTCCAAACTTGTTTGTATAAAGATATAACTGCTGACTTACTTGTTAAATCACCCTTAATTAAGTAAGTTACCATCATTATCAAGATTTTACTAAGGTTTTAATAATACTAAATATCAACTCTACTGAAATTTTATGAGCATCTTTAATGATATATCAATAATCTATAAGTTACTTATATTCCATTAATATAGTGACCGTTACCTTTTTTGGAATTGTTCAACTGTTTTTAGTAGAATGTTAATTCAATAAGGAACCTACAAACCTCCCAATAAATCAGTAAATTATCATGTTTATTCAAGTTGGTAATCAATAAACTAACAAGATGAGATTAAAAAAAGAAAGGAACAAATAAAGATGATATAAAGAATATAGGATTAAGACATGACAAAGACTCCAGGAAAAAGCAAATATGTTGTGGGCCCACAGAACTCGTCGTGTAAGGGAAGACGGAACTCATTTTGCATTTTCCTCTCTTTCTTTCTTCCCCCTTTAAGGAGGAATATATTTTGTGGGCCCCACAGGAACACTTTCTTAGCCCGACAAGGCAAGTAATTCCTTCGATCTTTATTTCCTCTCCTTTTCACCCAATTCCCAAAGAAGGAAGAAATAGAGATGAGCTGTAAATGGTATGCAAAAAGACAAAAAGTGGATGAACGAGACGGCATCTTCATCCTTTGCAATGGTGCATGGAGATGTTTTATATAGGAGCGAAAGGTTGTTTTAATTTCTTTCGTCCATCAACATCTTGTAATTGTTTGCTTAATACTATCTGTTTTTCAATATATAAATTGAATATCATGACTACATACGGGATGTATACCTTTTCAACTAAATTTTTTTTATTAGGTCCGTGGTTGATATAAAAACAGCTTCTAATGCGGAACTACAACAATTATACATGTATGATGACTATTTGATTATGTACAGGTCATGTAAATTTTTGGATTATATGGGTAAGAATATCTTACCATCGATTAAAACTATTTTCCTTTTGAGTGATTAATTGAATTAAGGGAGTTCCTTTTTTTTTTTTTTTTTTTTTGGGATATTTGCTGCTGTTATATGTAAAACAATTTGTACAAATTTGGGGCAAAATACATAATTATATGTAGTTGTGCACTAAGTAGCACTGACACTGATACGTAACACATGATATGACACAACACCATGACACGTTGTTTCTTAAAAAATAGAGAATTCCGACACGTTAGGATATACTATTTATTATATGTATATTTTATATATAAATAATAAATTATTATTTTTATGATTATTTCAATCAAATTAATCTAATTCAAATTCTCAAATAAATAAAAATAAAATTCTATAATAAATTTACACTAAAAACATTAATACACCATTTATTAATATCCTTCATTATTTCAATTTGACAAATTCAACTTTATTTCAATAAATCCATAAAACTTGGAAAGAAAAAAAAAATAATTCACATCCTAGACTTGCATGTCAAATGTGTCAAAAGAAAAAAGAAAAAAACTTGAGGATAAATTGTGTATCACAAAAAGTGAGTCAAAAGAGGAGGAGAAAATATTAGGTTTTTCTTCTTTCATAATTTGTTATTTTTATTATTGACTTTTTTTCACATATATATTTTGATCATTCATTTATTGAATATTTTTAAAATTGACATTGCTTGTTGGAATCATGTGTCGGAAACTCGAATGTCAAAATTCCGACTTGAGTGTCGAAAAAATTGACTAGGTGTTGAATTTTCTGACATGTGAGTGTTCGAAAGTGTCAAAAAGTGTCAAACACGTGTCGCAATGTTCGACACAATAAGAAAGCTTCTGAAAAGTGTCAATACTTCCTAGATTGTGCACACATTAATGTAATATCTTCAGGCTTTTTCAATAAGTCCTTTTTGATTTCTATATTACTAGGTGTATAGGTAAATGCATTCCTTAATAAATGATATTCTTTACTCTTCTTGTCCGATTTTGAGATTTGTCTATATTCTGTACAATTGATGTAGGGGCTGAATACTTTCATATATGTTATTATTGTATAGAGAATCTAAGTAAAAGGAAGAACTATATTTACATATCATGTCAACAAACCAGTTGAACGAAGAAGAAGGATCCGAAGGACAAAGAGCTGAAGGCTCGTAGGGAAGAAAATATTTGAGAGAAGGAATGCCTTTTTTCATTGATTGTATCTTCTGTATACACCTTGTATATAATACAAAAGAAATAATAATAAAAGCAAGTCTATATTTCCTGAATATCCTATAATCTTTCTAATCCTAATATAGATACAAACATATCAATTTACAAATCATCCCGATCCTGCAGATCATATCTTCCAACACTCCCCTCAAGCTGGTGGCTTGTATATGTCCAATACGCCTAGCTTGCTTAGAAGATATGTGTGTTGTCTCTGACATAGAGGTTTAGTGAACATGTCCGCCGGTTGCTCCGTGGTTCTGATTCCTCTAGCCTGGATAACTCCTTCTTGAATCTTCTCTCTAGTGAAATGGCAATCCACCTCTATGTGTTTTGTCCTTTCATGAACTATGGGATTTGTTGCAAGCTTGAGTGCTGAATCATTGTCACAGAAGAGTGTAGTGGGTCCCTTAATTTGTGCCCCTAGATCCATAAGCAAACCTCTCAACCAAACTATTTCACAAACAATTTTGGCCATAGATCGATACTCGGCTTCAGTTGAAGATAAGGACATAGTTGATTGTTTCTTCGTCTTCCATGAAAGTAATGATTCCCCAAATTTGATACAGAAACCAGTAATGGATCTTCTACTCATAGGACATGTAGCATAATCCGCATCGCAATAAGCTGTCATTTCCATGTTGCATTTTCGAGAAAGAAGTATTCCCAATCCTGGGCATGTCTTCAAATATCTCACAATTTTTAAAGCTGCATTCATGTGAGATTGTTTTGGACTGTGCATGAATTGGCTGAGAGTCTGTACTGCATAGCAGATGTCCGGCCTTGTCATGGTAAGATAGATAAGTTTCCCTACAAGTCTCTGATATGCTGACGGATCTTTCAATAATGCATCATCAGAAGAAGATACTCCAGCATCATAGTCAACGGAAGTCAGCTTGACATTCTGTTCGATGGGAATAATGGCAGGTTTGCAACCTGACAATCCTGCTTCTGATATAATCTCCATTATGAATTTCCGTTGGCTGAGTGAAATTCCCTGATCTGAACGAGTTATCTCAATTCCGAGAAAATACTTAGGTGAGCCTAAATCTTTGATATGGAAAGTGGAATGCAGATATTCTTTCAGATTTTTGACAGCCGAGTCATCATTGCCCATAATGAGTATGTCATCAACATAAATCATCAAATAAATGGACGACATGCCCTTCTTCCAAGTGAACAATGCATAGTCATATTTAGATTGTTTGAATCCAGCAGCAACAAGGGCACTAGTAAATTTTGCATACCATTGACGGGAAGCTTGTTTCAATCCATACAGAGATTTGCGAAGACGACATACCTTAGACTCCCCCTGTCTCCGTAATCCTGGTGGAAGATCCATGTAGATTTCTTCATCCAAATCGCCATGTAAGAAGGCGTTATGTACATCCATTTGATGTAATGGCCAATCTCGAAAAGCAGCAACTGACAGGAAAGAACGAACAGTGACATCTTTGGCTACTGGGGAGAAGGTTTCGTGATAATCAAAACCTTCTCGTTGTGTGAACCCCTTGGCCACGAGTCGAGCCTTATATCTCTCTATGGAACCATCTGCTCGATATTTAGTTTTATATACCCACTTACACCCAATAGGTTTTCTATGAGTGGGTAATGGCACAATATCCCAAGTATGATTGTCCACTAAAGCCTGTAATTCTACCTCCATAGCCTTTTGCCAATGTGGATCATGCATTGCTTCATTATAACTAGATGGTTCTTGCCCCTCAGAAATATGGCTCATGCAACATAAATGTTCTGACGATAACCTATCAAATGAAATATAGGATGAAATAGGATATCGAGTACCTGGAGATCCTGATGAAGCACATACATAGTCCTTTTTCCAGATAGGTGGACGACTAACTTGACCAGATCGCCGAGGTTCTTCATGTTGGATAAAGGTCGAGTCTTCATTAGTACTTGATTCTGGAAGATCTGTGAGATGAGAATCTCCTTCTTGGGGTTCCTTGTCAATTGAATGATCCATATTGGCCTCAGTAGACATCGGGGATTGTGCAGCAGTGGATTCTGAATTTCTGGGAGGAGGAATAATAATGTAAGATTCTCCAGAAGATGGCTCCTCCTCTGATAAAGATCGATTAATGCCTGGCCCTTCTTTTTGAGGTACATGAAGAGCATCTTTGAAAGGAAAAATGTCTTCATAGAAAACCACATCTCTGCTCACAAAGAATTTCTCTGTGGATGGTTCATAAACCCGATATCCTTTCTTCAGATTTGAATATCCCATGAATATACACTGTCTTGCACGAGGTTCCATCTTATCCTTGTGCCCTACCGTGGTCACATAGCATAGGCACCCAAAGACTCTGAAATGGCTCAAATCCGGTTTCTTCCCATATAACATTTCGAAAGGAGTTTTTCCTTTAAGAATGCGTGATGGCATACGATTGATCAGGTATGCTGCTGTGACTACACAATCTCCCCAAAAAATTTCAGGAATAGAAGCCTGAAACTTAAGAGCCCGTGCCACTTCCAATAAATGGCGGTGCTTTCGTTCAACCACTCCATTTTGCTGTGGAGTGTATGTACAAGAGCTTTCATGCAAAATTCCATTTAAGGAAAGAAAAGAAGCACATTCCCCATTAAATAATTCTCTACCATTGTCAGTACGTATACGACGAATTGATTTCCCAAATTGATTTTTGGACAAAGCAAGGAAAGTTTTCAGGTGAGAAAGGACCTGACCCTTTGATTGCATGAGAAATATCCATGTCGCACATGAAAAATCATCTACGATTGTTAGAAAAAAACGTGACCCATCATGATTCAAAGTGTGATAGGGTCCCCAGACATCAGCATGAATTAATGAGAATATTTCATTGACTTGAGAGGTGCTACTTGGGAAAGAAGGACGTGTCTGTTTTGTTAATGGACAAACAGGGCACTGGGGACAAGGAAATAAAGCAGTATGACCCAATCTTTGATGATAAAGAAGATTCTTATCATTGATAGTAGTATTACACAATGATTTATTTGAAGGTAATTGAAAATTCATCCAGAAATATAGCCCTTGAAAGACTCTACCCAAGCCCATTAGTTTCCCAGTCGAAAGGGCCTGAAAGAAACATATATCAGATTTGAATAAGATACGACAGGAATTTTCTTCACAAGCTCGAGATACTGACATAAGATTGAACTGGAAATTGGGAATGTAGAGCACATTTCGAAGTGTAAAAAAGGAACTAAGATTCACAGTGCCAATCATTTCAACTTGGATCATGTTTCCATTTGGGAGCTGAACAGATTTGGGAAAGGACAATTTTCTAATATTTGAAAGCAAGCTCATATCACAGACAATATGGTCACTGGCACCTGAATCAATTATCCATGCATTCTTCGAAATTGTATTTACCAGGCAATAAGAAGTACCTATGAAACTTCCAGATTTATCAGAGGCGTCCAACTTCCTCAAAGCCTCCATAAGTCCTTGATAGTCATCATGACTAATTGTCTTCTCCGCTGGTTGTCCCGATACCTGAAAAATTTGGGAAAATTTTCCTTTTTCTTTTTCTCCAGGTTTCCCATGCAATTTCCAGCAATTTTCCACGGTGTGATGTGGACGTTTACAATAGTCACAGTATATCTTACCCTTGCCTTTGGAGGTAAAATTTCTTGGGCCTAAATAATTTATGTTCGTAGGCCGTGAGATTTGGGCCAAAGTCGGCCCATACGACCCCTTTTCTCCACCGGATAAGTCCCCATGCGTAATTTCTGGCCCATGAATGCCCCGCAGCCCATCTGGGCCGGTCCAACCGTAAACATTTCGCAGCCCATTTGGGCCAACCGTGCGGCTTCCTCCTGAACCGTCGGATCTACCCACTACCAAGGACAAACGAGGGCCGTCCGATTGCCCTAAATAATCGAGATGGCTAGGGTTCTCCTCCAGAAACCCTAATTCCGCCCCTTTCGGTAATCTCTCTCCTCCGATCCTCGACGAAGAACGAGTTAGGGTTTTCGCCGCTAACGCCATTCCATCTCCACCTCTGTTGTAATCTGTTGTTCTCTGTTGATTCTCTTCTTGCACGGCTAGTTGATAGATTCGGCCGATGCTCGGTAGAGGCTCCATAGTCAAGATCTGGGAACGAAACGGAAGGTAAGTTTCGTTGAGTATAAGGAGAAATCTTGTCGCCTTTTCCCTCTCGCGCATCCGTTTGTATTGTTGCAAAATCGGCTAGTCGAACCTTTCTTCGGCTGCCTCGAGTTCATTCCATAATGCCGAGAGTTTATTATATACGGCTGCGATGGACATGTTTCCCTGTTTAAGCTCCGAGATTTGTTGTGTTAACGAAAAAATCTTGACTTGATCAAGTTTTCCAAACATCTCTTTGATGTTCTCCCACATTTGTTTTGAATCCTCCGTCGGAGGGAGTGCGGCCGCGACTTCGGTTGTTATGCAATTTCCAATCCACGTTCTTACTAACTGGTTGCATTTTCTCCAAAAACGTGCCATCTTTTCGTCGGTTGGGATCGGTATTGTCCCGTCGAGAAATCCATCTTTATCTTTTGTTACCAGTGCCCTTCGAAATTCTCGCGACCAGCTCGAGTAATTGTCGGCACCGGTCAATTGCTGGCTGATAAGCTTCAATTCCGGTCCGTCGGCATTAGTCGTATACAGCGGATCGCCTGGTTCCGGTCGGGCACCGGCAGCAAAAAATTGGTAAGGAAAAATTCCGGGTCCGAGATTCGGCCCGGTTCCTTGACCCGCATAACCCGCGTGACCCGTATTGAGGAAAGTCGGGTATGGATTTCCTCCCATGCCCGATCCAAGTGTGCCGCCCGTCTGTTCTGTTCCGATGGTTGCGCTTGCCCCTTCGTCGGTTGGTAGGCCTCCATTGGGACCAACGTTGCTTTGGTAGCCTCTAGGCAGTGATGCATTTGGGTTTTGCCCGAGGAACCATGGATATGGTGCCCACTGGTATGGATGGCCCATAAACGGCTGCCCCAGATTGGACTGAGCCTGGAGCGGTTGCCATTGCACGTGTTGTGCTTGTTGATGCGCCTGACTGAGTTGTTCTGGTACTGAAGTCACGACAGAGGGGTCTTGGGTTTGTGAGATTTCTGGTGGTGTTGCATTTTTGTCGCTCGAAGGAGAGGTAAGGTCTTGTGTTTTAGGCATGATGAAAAAGTTTCTTCCCTAAAGAAAATAGTGATTCCTATGGCAACCCCTTTTGCAGATTGGAGTTCCGTGAGGCAATCGAGGCAGAAGCAATGAAAGGTTCAAGAACTTCAAGAAGGCTCTGATACCATGTCAACAAACCAGTTGAACGAAGAAGAAGGATCCGAAGGACAAAGAGCTGAAGCTCGTAGGGAAGAAAATATTTGAGAGAAGGAATGCCTTTTTCATTGATTGTATCTTCTGTATACACCTTGTATATAATACAAAAGAAATAATAATAAAAGCAAGTCTATATTTCCTGAATATCCTATAATCTTTCTAATCCTAATATAGATACAAACATATCAATTTACAAATCATCCCGATCCTGCGGATCATATCTTCCAACATATCAAATATTCAATTTAATGAAGAATAATGCTTATGTGATCGTCTGTTACTTTTTTTAAAGAATGACGGTCGCTTCTGCACCACTAAAAATTTCTGTTGAGGCAACTGGTTAACAAGTTTACTTGGTTCCCAAGCGTTTTGATTTTAGGAGTAAAAAAAGAAGGATTAGTTAGGAGAAAAAGAAATACATATCATCCGGCTTAAACACAATAAATTATTCTACAGTTCTTATCTCTCACTTTGACTGACTTCGTTTCACTAAATATTGGGCGTTGCTATAAAGTAATTTTTTAAAGAATTTATTTTTAAGAGGGATGATTTAAATTTTCTGGCATGCTCAACCTTCATCGACACCTCTAGATTTCAGACCTTCGGACCTTTGTGCCATGCTTGCAATCTAATGGGGGCCACGACGCCCTCACACAAGCTAGGTGAAGGTTGACCGGTAACCATAGTGCTAGGCTTGAAATCTCAATACTCGGAAGGGTCATTAACCCATTTATGGACCCATTTCTAGTTAAATGGGTCGTTAATGGGTCAAGTCTCATTTTCCAAAACACCCATAATGGGTTTTGAAAATAAAGAGGCTGAGATATATGGGTCTTAAATGAGTCGAGACCCATTTAAGACCCATTTATCAACCCATTAAAAATATTTTTTTTTTATAAAAACTGAAATTATAATTATTTTTTATTTTAATTTTCTTTACTTTTCACTTTTTTCTTTCTTCTTTTTTTTTTTTTTCCTTTTTCTTCCTCTAGTCGCCGGCATAGCAATGGCCGGTGGCGGCCAGGCGAGCCTCGAGCTTGCCGGCATCGGGTGAGCTTGAGCTCGCCCCTCGCCCGGCCCAGCAAGGGGGCGAGCTTGAGCTCACTTGACGCCGGCGAGGCCCCGCCGCGAATCGGCAAGGTGAAGGCCTCGCCGACGTCGAGCGAGGGCGAGCTCGAGGCTCGCTGTGGCCGGCTACAAGCCAAAGAAGAAAAAAATTAAAAATTATATTTAAAAAATTGAAAATTTTAATTTAAAAAATATAAAATAATTAAAATTCGATTTTTTAAAATAATTATTTTAAAAATTATAAAAATTGTCCATTAAATTTGTGTTGTATAAAACTATTTTAGTAATACCATTTTTTTAGACATATATAAGAAATAAGCTTTTTTTTAAGTTTAATTAAATAGGTCGGGTATGGGTTGAGTCGGGTATGAGTCGGAAAATTTACATTAAGTATAAATGGGTTATAAATGAGTTAATGGGTCAATTTGGATCGGATCATTAATAACCCAATCCAAACCCGACCCGACCCACTCATTTAACACCTCTAATGACCCATTTAACACCTCTACTCAGAAATTAGATGGTTGCTCGGTTTGCTTGGTTTCCTTAGAAAATTGAGAATCTCACTTAAAGCAATTTCTTGTTGGCAAATCCCTTTGAGTACATATATTATCCCAGGGTGGCCAGCCAAACACACCCCCACACACACACACGGGATCTCGCGCCAACCAAAGCGAGAGAAGCAAAACACCCAATGCGCATTGGGTGTCATTCAGTGCTGCGAGCATATCTGAGGCGAGTGTCGTTGCGGTACTCTTTACCGCGAGAAGGGAAAAGATCGATTGCAGATTCATTCATGGTGGTTGAGCTCCCTCAGGCTTGAACTTTAAACCAGGGAGCTCCTTCCGTGGCACGCTGGATCCACCCGCGGCCATGAACAACAGCGGGGAACAGTCTGATTCACGGAGCCACGTCCAGCCTCAGGCACCGACCCTCCGCACCATCTACTGCAACGATCGCAAGGCCAATCGGCCGATGAAATTCAAGGTCAATCGGCCGATGAAATTCAAGGTCAGTCGCGTTTGTTTCGTTTCGTTTGCCTCCATTCCAATCCGTCTATGTTAGGTCGCGAGATGTGCGAGGTGATTGCGGTGCAAGAGGAAATTCTTTTGGTCAAGAGGTCGCAGGAGAGGCTTGGAAATGGAGCTCGAGCGTACTGAGTTTGACACGTTTGATTTAATTTAAGCTTTATCTATTTCACGGGAAAATGAATGATTTAGTAAATATTTTTTAGAAGATGGTTATTTATATCATTTATAAAAATGAATAAATCAAAAATATTTTCATTGTTAATGGAAATATTCAAATATAAATTATTGTTGGTAATGAAAATATTTTTTATTAATTAATTATTTTCATTAAGACAAGCGTTTTTTTTTTTAAGAAAAAAATTTCAAATCATCTATTTTTTTGCGAAATAAACTACTCTTAGTTTCCTTTTTGTTTCCTTTTCTCTTTTCCAAATATCGCCGAGAGTGGATGAATTTGGTTTCTTCCAGTTCTGATGTGAAAATACGCTTTTTCTAAGTTTTTAGTGATTAGTAATTTGGTTTCTCTCAAAGTGGTGATGAGTCTTTGCTGCCCTTAATACCGTAGAGCATGATCTGCTATTGTATGGTGTACCGGTGAATAATGCAGATAAATCCATTGGTGGAGCTGTTGAACTGAAAACTGATATTGCTGGACTCACGTTAAGGAAATTATTGTGACTAATCTGTTGATATGCCTCCGCAATTGGAAATATTATCAAAAAATCCTACACACATTGTACTTGTTCCCTCTTAAACCTTTTAATTTAATAAATTTAGTTATAAACCTTTTGATAATTTATCAATTAAGTTATTGCAGTAAATTTTGGTTGAAAATTGGTAACTTGGATGCTGGTCGTTCTACAAGTATAGTTAGTGTTGACATGGACAAATTTTGCAATTTTGTAAAAGAACTTTTGAATTTTTTGAATTTTTTATTTTTCTCTTTGCTTTTTATTTTCATTGTGCTGCAAGCGTCTCTAGCGACCCTCGCCTAACCTGAGCGAGGGTCGCCTTGCCTGCAACCGACGAGGCCATGATGACCTACGTAGGTCCTTTGTAGCCACATCGATTGCGAGTGAGGGCGTGAAAGCCCTTGCCAGATGTGGGCAAGGCCTTCATGGTCAACAAGGGCTTTTGCGGCCTCATCGGCTACGGGCCAAGTGGTCGTCGCCTAGTCTAGGTGAGCCCTTCGCAGCGGGCAAGGGCCTCGCCAGCCACAAAGAAGAAAAGGCAAAGAAAAAAAAAGAATTTCAAGAGTTTTTAAAAAGTGACAACATATTATCCATGTTGTACCATATAAGAAGACCACTGTCCATGTCATCAATTTTTGACCCAAATTGGCTGTGAAAACTCAATTGGCAAATTTTCAAAAAGTTCATGACTAAATTGGCCAAATTGAAAGATTTATGATTGAATTGATATAAGTACAGTACATTTGAGACTTCTTTGATAATTTCCCTTCGCAATTTGAGCCATGTGAATTTTGATCTTTCTGCTGGGGAAAAATATTAAATCTTCAATATTTCGATTGTGATGAGTATCATCTAAGACAGTCATTTAACAAATATGAAGAGATGATCACTAGTTTGCTTTAATGTACTTGTCGTTCCTTGAACTTTGTTTCTGTTATCCATGATTGTTAGCGAGCCTTCTGTCGGTTTTAATATTTTATCTTTTTTTCGGTAGCTTTCTGTTGTTTGAGAAGATGGACAATCAGTCATTTAACAAATATGAAGAGATGATCACTAGTTTGCTTTAATGTACTTGTCGTTCCTTGAACTTTGTTTCTGTTATCCATGATTGTTAGCAAGCCTTCTGTCGGTTTTAATATTTTATCTTTTTTTCGGTAGCTTTCTGTTGTTTGAGAAGATGGACAATCAGTGATTTTTTATATTTTTTTTCAGAGTCGTGTAGACAAGTAATATGCATAATGTTTAATAGTTCATCCGCCTTGTTGCCTGACTACAAATTATGTGCATGTTTGGTCAGTTGGCAGCGTAAGGAACGCTCTATATTTCATGCCCGCCTGCAGAAACATGTAATGTTAGGAAATTATAAACTATTAAGATGGTCTTGATGGTTCCCATCCTTGTTGAAGCTATTGGAATTCTCATCACTATCCTAAACTGCATTGTTATTGGCTTTTTATACCCAAATGATTGCATCACCTTAACTGCATTTTTGTTGGCCTCTTATAAACTGAGAAACGCCGCGCAGTTTGGTGACCCCACTTCTAATTTATTGCTTTTAAATCCAATTCGTCTTCCTTCATTTTTTTTTTCCATCCTTTTTGATGTTGATGGGGCTTTTCGCCCAGATTCAAACAAAGGTTCAATAGCTTGCATTTACAGAGACAGCAAAGGTCTTTTGACGGATGTACTCACCAGATCTGTGTCTGTCCAGACGGCATTCCAAGCCGAGATCTATGCCCTTATCTCTGCTCTTCAACGGATAATCCAGAAGGGAATCCATCTTCAGAAATTTGAGATCGAATCTGATTGCTTGCAGCTGGTGGAGATCATCCGATCGAAACATCAGCCGCCGTGGAAGGAACAGCACTTATTCGCGATTCTTCGCGATCTTCTTCAGCAATGCCCTAACCTTTCGCTTCGGCACATCCGGCGAGAAGCTAACCTAGCAGCTGACTAGGCTGCTAAAGCCCATAGGGACCAAGGCCCACCCACAAACTGGCTCCTCTTCCCTCCCCCTATTTTCTTTACTATTATCTCTACGGACACTTTGGCGACAGCTTGTATGACTCTTTAATATAATATAAGTTATCTTTCGACCAAAAAATAAAATAAAATTGAAAGCTCCGAAATCTTACAAAATCATATGTACCAATAATTTCCTCTAGTTCCTTGAGTAAACTCTTATTTTGAATTTTTTTTTTTTTAACTGATAATGCCTCTTTTACATAGATTAGCTCAATCGTTTGTCTCCCCATGGAAGTTTAATTTTCTTGGTGATTTCACAGTGGACCAAAATATTCGACCCAAAAAAAAAAAAAAAAAAAAAAAAAAACAGTGGACCGAAATAACGAAGACTTAAAATATATATATATATATATGTTCACCGTATGGAAGAACTGACACCTGCTCTAGCTTTTTCGTTTTTTATGACTATCAAAGTTTCTGGACCTTTTTAAGTTTGAGATAGATAAGAGCCCTTTTCAAGATATTTGTTCTGCTAATCGATTCATTATAAGGGTTCTACGAGGAGAATTCATCAAGAGGCTATGGTCATATCTTTCTGTCTCGCTGCATTTATTATAATCTTAGATTTGACTGGCGACCCTAACATTTGAGCTTGGACTGTCCAACTTGACCAGAAGCTTTATGTTATATCCAATCTATGATAGATGGAATTTCAGTAAGTTTTGATACTTGAATGAGATTATTTGCCATTGTCATTTTATAATATTAATGGAGCTTCCAAGGTTTCTTGCTCTCTCATTTCGTCTTTAACCGCCATGTTTTTAATTGTCAAGGGAAACTCAATATCGACAACCAAGTACAAATTCTTCACATTTCTACCAAAAGGGTTGTTTGAACAGGTAAATCAGTGTGAAATCTTTCATGCCATAGAGTTTATGGTTTCTTATACCATGCACATTTTGTAAATGTTGTTTTGTGTTGGTGCATTACTGGTCATGGGGTATTCCAATTGACTAGATGCTTGACATCATATATGTCATCAAATTGACAGTTCAGGAGGATTGCTAACCTGTACTTTCTCATGATATCAATTTTGTCGGCGATACCTTTCAGGTATGTTAATATATTCGTGGACCGTACTAGCCAGGCTGTTTGTATGAGTGAGCGTTGAGACTAGCGCACTCTTGGGTAACATCATTTTAGAGCTTTTCATCTGATTTTCAATCATGCCTAAAGTTGTCATTTGGCATTTTCTTGGTCATAACTATGATGGTTCGCGGTGTTCATCTACTATCAATTGCTCTTATTTGCAATATATGTACTCCATATATTACACATTAATAGCCCGTTTCTAAGATTCTGTACATTGTGAAAGCCGGTAGTTATTTTCTTATGATACGATGGTCTATGCCAATTCATGCAAAAAGTGAATATTCAGGAGCAGAAAATAAAAGAACCTGGTTGGTGATGGATGGAATGTAGTGGATGTGCCTTCCCGCCTTCCGAGCAACCCATTTGAAATATTGAACTTCAATTTGGAATTCATATTATATCATTAAAAAAAAATCTGGGAAGTTCAATCTCTTTTGGATTCTCTTTCACTTCTGGTTTCATTCTTTTGTTAGAAACTCTCCGCTAGAATCGATGTTGTAACTTAAAATATCCCATCATGCTTTAGTATACAGGTTTCTAATTGCTCAGTATGTGATCCAAATGTTCCTGTATGTTTTCATGATTTTATGTACTTGTGAATTGCGGAAAGTTCTGGAAAGAGTGCCTGCTCTGTAATGATCACCTTATTACTTGTTTTCATGTCGGACCCTTCATAGACACGTGTAGTTCTGATTCTTGGGCTTTTCAATCGTGGCTTTACCATATATATAGATATATGAAGTACCTTTGCTTTATTATTGTGCCTCAAAGATGATATCATGCTGTAACGAACTGCTTTTGATGTGTCAGTCCTTTGAGCCTTGTAACAAGTATGGTCCCCCTCTGTTTGGTTCTTCTCGCATCTCTTTGTAAAGAGGCATATGAGGACTGGGTAAGTATAATATCTCATGCATAACTCGTCTTAATTTGCATGCTGTCGAGATTTCTTGTTCTTCCTCTCTTCTTTTTTATTCGGCAATTTTAGTTCTTGTGATGCTAGAGGGTTGGTTTTGTTTCCTATATACCAAGTCATTTAGTAGCATTGGAGGAGATACTAGAATATGCTTAGGGTCCATTTGTTTTGCGAAAAATAGGCTATTTCCGGAAAATATTTTCTCATAAGTCATTTTCCAGGAAAATGACAATATTTTTTGGTGTTCGGCTAAAACCTAAAAATGTTTCGGAAAATATTTTCCGATGTTCGGTAAGGAAAATATTTTTTCAGACTTCACCACTTAGGCATGCATCACTTACCGACTTATAAATCCATCAAATATGAACTTTCCTTTAAATTCAGGCAAACTTACGTCATATCTTTTTTTTTTTTTTTTTTGGTATTGGAGGAACCAGCTTGCAGCCGACAGCTGCGCCGTAAACCCCCAAGTGACACTTAAGCAGGAGGACCCACCACTCCTGAGTCATACTTAATACACCTAGCGCCTCCCCTGGGTTTTGAACTCTTCACCTCTTCGTTGAGGATCAGCAGAGTCTTATCCAGTGGAGCCACCGTGGCCGGTGGTACTTACGTCATATCTTTGTTCCCTCATTGTCGCCAAACGCTTATCTACTATAAAAAAAATGTTCGTATGGATTTTAAAAAGAAGTAAAAGAGAAAAGAAGCAAAGCATGTACAGCCCTCATGAGAATCTTCCAGTTGAGTGGCATGTTATCCCCCTGCGTCTTTTGTATTCTAATAAACTAAAGAAAAAGAAAGTAAAGCATGTAGAGCCTTTTACTTGAGCAATGTACAACTGTAGGTTAGAATAAATAAAGAAAATGATAAGCAAGAGTGCAGAGCGAGCTTGAGAGATCGAGGAGCTCGAGGTTTGCTTGGTAATGGCCGACGACTAGCCAAGAAAGAAGAAAATAGGAAACAAAGAAAAGAAAAAGAAAAAAAAAAAAAGAAAAGAAAAGAAAAAAGAAATTTAAAATAATTCGAATTAATAAAGAAAAATAAAATTAAAAATAATTCGAACAAAAAAAAGAAAAGTAGAAAAAAAAAAAAAGGGAGGAGGAAGTGAGAATTTGTAGATGTGAGAGGTAAGAGAGATCAAGTGAGGAAAATGTTTTCCACTTTTTAAAAGTGGAAAACATTTTCTCTTAATTTAGAAGACTTTTTTCCTTTCATGAAAAACATTTTCCCTAATTAATTCATTTTCCGTAAAATGAACGCCGGAAAATTCGGAAAATATTTTTCCGTAAATTATTTCCTGCGAAACGAATGGAGCCTTAATCTCCCTTTTTTTTTTCATTCTATTTATGCATAACAGAAACGTTTTCAAGCTGACAAGGCAATAAATAACACTCTTGTGGACGTGTTACGAGATCAACGGTGGGAGCCCCTCCCCTGGGGAAAGCTACAAGTTGGAGATATTGTGAAAGTGAGCAGTGTTTATGCTTTCGGACTGAATTTTTTTTTTTAGTGATTTGTCATGTGATTGTGTTTCTTCCAGTGAAAGACCTTGTTTTATTAAAGTAAATCATTTGTTTGTGGAAGGGTGTCATCTTCGGAGTGCTATCTTTATGTTGGAATTGGTAATATCATGCAACACAGTTTTTATCATTTTGCGTTAATTCTCTGATTTTATATGGGGTGATTATTGCTAATCGAGCTTCTATAACCATACCGCCTTCACTGTTTATTCCACAAATTCTAAATATATCTCTCTCCGACATCCAAGCTTGTCTTCTGCGTTTAAGACTTTACTATGCTTGTCTTCTACCTTTGAGAGATTTTGGTGCTTGGAAGAAGCCATTGGCTCTGCTAATTCCGGGGAACGGTGACCGAGCATCTTGGGGCTCCAATTATGGATAAGGCGAGAGAAGTTTGTCCGAGATGGTTTGGTCACTTTGAACAAAGGTTTTAAATGCTTCAATAAGGAGAGGCAATCTGGGCATGAAGACTCAGGTTAGAAGGGGGAAGGGAAGACCCAAAAGGCGTGGAAAGAGCTGACAAAGAAAGATGTGGACCACATAAAGGTTACATAAGAAAGAAGACATGGTGCAAGTAGCTGGCTTCACTTAGAGGGATAAGGCTTTTCTTATTGTCATTGTAGACATCCCTGTATTGTGGCAGTGTAGCTTTGAAACCGAGACGAACCTGCTATGAGAACCTCTATTGTAGGAGTGTATTTTCTCCCAGACGTGCAATAATGCTGCATTCTGTTGGCTGTACTCATTATAATGTTGCATTTGGATGTTTCCCCGTGTATCAATGAATGTCATTAAATTGGTAATGGCTGATTCATATTCTGATTTTCCTTTTACTGTGGTGAAATTGTTTCTTGCACCCGTTGCAGGTTAAACAGGATGACTCCTTTCCCGCAGATTTGCTTTTTCTTGCCAGCACAAATGCTGATGGTTTCTGCTACACTGAGGTTTTAGATCAATCATGCTGGTTGCGTTCCGTTGCTGTTATTTATCTTTGTCATGTTAGTCTTTTCTTTTTCAAATTTTCAGACTGCAAATTTGGATGGCGAAACAAATATAAAGATGAAGGCTCCAAAGAGGACATGGGATTATAATACCCCAGAGAAAGCGTCGGAATTCAAAGGTGAAGTTTTCTTTTGATTTCCTCTGTTGTCTTCTCTGTCTTTCTACGGATTCCATGCCCATTCTTTTTTCTTTACTATTAATTTTTCCGTATGATTTCATTAAATTTATTTGTGACAAAATGGACGTATTTGATTTATATGCACTAGGAGGGGAAGGGCTGAAAGATACTCATGATTATTAGTATAGGTTTATACTCGGTCTATGGTGTACCATGGGATATCTATAATTACTATATTGAATAATATGAATGGTTAGGGAGACCAACCCCAATCTTCAATAAGAAAATCCCTCTCTTGGATATCATTTTTACGGTCATTTATATGTTTCTGTGACTAACTTTCAAGCAAAACGTTTATTGTTTTGCTATTATTACGCTTGTAATCTTTCAAGGATAATAGCATGTTATTTTGTTAAAAATGGGAGTCTGAGATTACTAGACAAACATAAAACTTAAGTCAATTGTTCCCCGAACATTGCCCAGTGCGGACTGGTTGCAAATGTCATTTTGCCGTGTAACTCCTTGCATACCACACTCTAGGAGCTCTTATTAGCACAACTTCGGGTATTGAAAAAGGCTTTACTATATTCACGACAGTTGGCTCTGCTCTCCCTCTCTCTCACACATTGCAAATTTCACGTGCCTTCTCTCAAAGTTTTTCTATGCCTCCTTCTTTATTAGAATGGGGTGGGTATTATACTCTGTTTACCTTTTATTATGTTGGTAAAAGTTACTTTATCTCTTATCTGATGAATGCTAACATCACATGGGGAGAAGTGAGGACCTTAATACGCATGAAAGAAAGACCCTGGACGCAAATCAAGGCAACTAGTAGAGAATCTGAAAATAGAAAGGAACTTAGTCGCTGTTTTACAAGAGATTCACTGTTTAAATAACCAAGAGCCTAAAGGTTGAGCTCTTAAATAAGCCTGATACCCGCCAATTTGTTTCTTTTTGGAAAGATAAACCATGCCACTTGGTGTAGGTTCCATATATTCATCTGAATTGATAAGCTCATCCTTTTCCTGTGCAAGACCGTGTGCTCAAAGATTAAGTGGACATAGCTTGTTCATTGTCTTCAACATTGTAATATAGTAGTGGGAAGATGAGATTGCTTCATTCCTTTTGCTGGACAGTTTGGACATCTAGCCCTTGTCCTTGTTTTGGAAATTTGCAGCAAGAAGGATCTTAAATATTCCTTTCCTTTCCTTTGCTTGCTTTTTACAACTTCATGTTGTTCTGATTGATATCTCCATATGATGAGCTCTCGGATCACTGATGGCTGTTGAGGAACTTCATGATGGTGTTGTATTTTTTCTGAGTGAAACATGACGATGTGAATGACCTCTCTAACCCATCCTTTGATGTGCTGTACATGGACATGTCTCATTCATTGTTATTTGCACGATTGGTTGATTTTCTTATGCCAATAAATCTTACACGAAAAGCCATTTTATATGATCTTTATTCTTCCAAGAATCCCTTTTGAAGCCAACAAAACAGCATTGATACTGCTTCCAGTGACTTCTGCTTTTTAAAACCATGCAAGGAACCAAATATGTTGGTGCTCTAGTTGATGGGTTGACATACCTAGAATTTCCTTCCAAATAGTATATGTATTTTTGTTACTTATGAAGTATGAGATATGGAACTTTTAACTGCAGATGTGCTTGTATCCCAAATGCTGGAATGCTGATGGATCCAAATTATGGATTTTATGACTAGTTTTGGAATATTTGTCATAAAGAATTCTTTTGCTTGCTCCATAGTAGATTAAACCGCAAACATCTACCTTCCAGTTGGCTCTTTGCGAGGTCTAAGCAACTGTTGTCTTCTCTGCTTCTGTGAACTAAAAGTAACATGTGCTCTGTTTATGCATTTGTACCATGAACATAAACAATGGCTTCGAAGCACAGACTAAGCAATCATCTTGTTCTCCGTTTCTGCCTCACAAACCTCACAGATTTATCTTCCAACAGGAAAATGAAAATCATTAAACATTATGGCTAATTGCAGGCAAAGTGCAGTGTGAGCAACCAAATAATTCGTTGTACACGTTCGAAGGCAATCTTATTCTTATTCATCAAGATCAAGAGCAAACTTTAGCTCTCACCCCAAATCAAATTCTGTTGCGGGTATGGTTTCTTTCCTGCTTGTTTATTTCCTTTAGGGATAAGTGCTCCAGAAGTCCTAAAACTTGTCATGAAAATGCATTTCAGTCCTAAAACTTGCAAAAAGTGCATTTCAGTCCTACAACTTGTCAAAATGTTTCAAACGAGTCCTAAAATCGACGCCGTCTAATTTCTTAACGGAAAAAACTGACGTGGCCCCCGCGTGGCTTTTTTTAATCGTTTCTCTCTCCTCCGTTGCGAATAGTTTAAAAAAAAAAAGCCACGCATTCGCCACGACGCCGTCTCCTCCTTTCTCCTTCGCCACGACACCGTCTCCTCCTTTCTCCTTCCGTCTCCTCCTTCGCCACGACGCCGTCTCCTCCTTTCTCCTTCCGTCTCCCCCTTCGTCTGTACGTCTTCTTCACCGTCGTGTTCTCCCTTCCCTCTCCATGTCTACGTATTCTTTCGCTTTTGAAGTATCCCCTAAGCCCCAAATCGAACTCGTCCGAACCCTAAGCCCCAAATCAAACTAGTCCGAACCCTAAGCCCCAAATCGAACTCGTCCGTACCCTAAGTCCTAAATCGAATTCGTCCGAACCCTAAGCCCCAAATTTGATGATTTGCGGTTCTCTTGCGATTTGGGTCCTCATCGACCTCGAGTTCAACACTCATCGTGAGTTCGTGTTCTTTTCTTCCTTTGACGATTGCGAGTTCGTGTGAAGACCTCTTTGCGGGAGTCTGGAAATCTCAGCGGTGAAGCGATTGGTGTCGGGGACGACAACAGGTTCAACGAAGACGATGGCGACTCCTCCTCACGCAGGTATCGCTCTCTGCATTATAACATTTGGGTATCTCATGGTAATGCTACGAATTTTTTTTGTTTTGCAAAGGTGCTTTAATCTCTGCATTATGTAAAACGATGTCAGTTAGCATCCTCATTTCTTCATTATTTGGAGTTCAGAGAGCTCGAATTTGACACACATCAACTTTATGTTCTCTTCTTTGATGATTGCGAGTTCATGCAAAGATATGTCTTCGAGCATCTCGGCGTCTCAACGGCGGAGGGAGCGGCATCAAGGACGGCAATGGTGACTCCTCATGCGGTATCACTCTCTATATTAAAGCATTTGGGTATGTCATAGTAATATTACCATTTTTTTTTTGTTTTGTTTTGCAAAGGTGTTTTACTCTCTACATTATAGTGGCGTTTTACTCTCTGTGTTATAATTGTTTTGCATTTTCCAATTCTTGTGATATATTATAACATTGCAGCAAATTAGAACATTGCTCTCACTATTGATCATGTAGTTGTATTGTGGTTGTAAAACGGATTATGCTAATTTGCTGTTTCGTATTGATTGTTAGTCTTTTATAAAAATATCTTCAATTTAGAACTTGAACATTGCTTCGATAATTTGATGATTGAAAGTGCTCGCTTTTTGTTTCTGTTCCCTTGTAGGTCCAATGGCCGAGAACAAAGTTTATGTCACTTTGTTCGCTATGGAGGTAAATTTAAAGTTGACCCACCATTGGAATACATAGGTGGAAGGGCTGATGTTGCTGAAATAAGTTTAAGTAAGCCTTCACTTTCTAGTATAATTGAAGCTATTGAGGCTTTGGATGTATGTAGAGTAGAGAAACTCTTTTACAGAGTTCCTGGAAGTAAGACTCTTGTAGACGGAGTAACTCTTAGGTATTTATGGGATAATGCTGATGTGATGGATCTATTTTATCATCATCTGTGCTCTGAAAATATTACATTATATGTTGAGCATGCTGATAATGAAAAGGCGGAGCGAGATGGGGGTGTTGAGATGGAAACGGAGGTATGTCTAATGTGATTAGGAATACCGATGATGACGGGAATCGGGCTGAAGTTGCCAATAAGGATCTAGATGAGGAAGAGCATGATGATGCATATAATTTCGTGGATATGGAACAAATCGAGTGATGATGACGACTTTGAACTGGTTGAAGCAAGGAAAAAATTAATTGAATTATCAGCAAGACATAGGCTCCAAATTTTAAATTATAGTGAGGCAACTAGTACTTCCAAACCACCGATTGTGGATGAGGCTCAATCATTAGATGATTCTGGGAACGAAACAGAGTATGTTGATTCAGATGAGGAATGCAGTCTTCAATCAATTTTAAATGATGAGGGTGGTGAAGAGGTTGATGTTATTTCAAGGAGGAGAAGTAGGTTTCCATCATATGATCAAAGTGGTACAAATCCACAATTTATTGTTGGCATGACATTTGAGGATGCAACTGAGTTCAAGAATGCAATTTTGAAGTATTCTGTGGCTGAGCAAAGAGCAATCAAATACACTAAGAACACAAAAAGTGTTGTAAGAGCTAGGTGTGGCCAGAACAATTGTAACTGGATGATCTATGGTGCTCTTGATAGCAAAACTGGGTCATTTCATTTGAGAAAGTATGTAAATCAGCATATATGCAGTATCACTTTCGAGAATAAGAGGGTGTCTAGCAGATATTTGGCTAAGCACTTCATGATTCTCATTTCTGCAATGCCGAAAATCAAAGCACCCGAGTTAAAGAAATTAGTTAGAGAACAACTTGGACTAAATGTCACTTTCAGTCAGTGTAGGAGAACAAAGCTGAAAGTATTGAAGGAACTGCAAGGCAATTACAAGAAGGAATATGCACAGATGCACGACTACTTAGGAGAGCTTTACACTGCAAGCCCTTCAAGCACTTTTAAATTGAAAGTTGAAAGGCCATGGCCAAATGCTCTACCGATTTGATAGGGTTTACATTTGCTTTGACGCTTGCAAGAAAGGTTTTTTGGCTGGATGTAGGAAGATCATTGGATTAGATGGATGTTATTTGAGGGGTTCGATCAAAGGTGAGTTGTTATGTGCCGTCGGAAGGGATGGCAACAATCAAATGTATCCAGTGGAATGGGCAGTGGTAAGAATCGAGAATAAGGACACATGGACTTGGTTTATCGAATTGTTGAAGTCAAACCTTGATATGTGTAATGGTGACGGATGGGCGTTGATAAGTGATCAACAAAAGGTATGCTTTTTTTCTGTTTTCATTTGTAAATTGATTGTGACATAACAATGTTTTTCTTTCTGTTTTCATATATATTTTCTTTTTTTCAGTAATTGTCAGGGTCTCGTCCAATCTGTAGCTGAATTGTTGCCAAATGCAGAGCATAGGATGTGTGCAAGGCACATTTATTCCAACCGGGGGTCAAAAATACAAAGGAAAACAGTTACTGAGGCAATTTTGGAGATGTGTCAAAAGCAATAATATGTCAGATTTCGAGATGCATAGACAAAGGTTGAAGGAACTGACTCGGGAAGGTCATGATGACTTATTCCGTATTGAGCCAAAACATTGGTGCAAAGCCTTCTTTGACACTAACATTAAATGTGATGTCGTTGATAATAATCTGAGTGAAGCGTTTAATGGCAGGTGTGTGGAAGCTAGGTGCAAGGCCATTGTGAGTATGCTGGAGGATATTAGAATCATGGTTATGAATAGAATGCATACTCAGAGGGATGGATGTGCTAGGTGGACTAGAAATTACGGTCCAAGGATTATGCGTAAGTTACATGAGAATACATCTACTAGTAGGTATTGCCATTTGATATGGAATGGAAATGAAGGATATGAGATTACAGAAGGTGGTGACAAATATGTTGTTGATTTGAATTTAGAAACTTGTTCTTGTAGAGCTTGGGAACTTAGTGGAATTCCATGTTGCCATGCCATTTGTGCAATACACCATAAGAGAAATGATCCGACCGACCATCTAGCCGAGTGCTTCAACAAGGAAAAGTATCTAAGTGCTTATCAATTCATGATGCCTACAATGAGAGGACAAAAATTTTGGAATAAAACCAATGAAGAAGCTCCTCAACCCCCACCAATGAAGAACATGCCTGGTAGGCCAAAAAGGAGTAGAAGAAAGCAACCGATTGAGCTTGTAAGAGGTGATAGAATGACTAAAGAGGGTAAGCAAATGACTTGTTCTGCTTGCAAACAAATTGGACACAACTGCAAGGGATGTCCTTTAAGAAAGGTATTTTCTCAACTAACTGATCATCTTAATGCGTTTTTCTTACTTTAACATGTTAATCAATACTTAATATGTGCTTCTCAGGCCAATGTTGGGGCCAATGTACGTACATCCAATGCTCAGGTCAATGTATGTACATCCAATGCTCATGCTAGTGCAAGTACAGCTGAAGCTTATGCTCAATCTCAGGCTAATTCCACTGGTCCAAAGCTCGGAAAAAGACAAGTAAGTTGTCATCTAACCATTATTGTAAGTTGTGTATATCAAGATTCCAATTTAGTAATTTTGAATATATATTTAGGCTAAAGCTAAAGCTACGACAAGCATAGCTGAAGGAGGATCCGAAAGCCATGCCAATGCTTCTGCAAATGCCAATTCAATAGGAGGCAATAGTGGGCATGTTAATGCTTCTGCTCAGGCTAGTGCAGATGTAAGAGAATGTAGTGGTCATGCAAATGTAAGAAAATATAGTGCCACTGCTTCTGCTCATGCTAGTGCTGATGTTAGAGGATGTACGGTGAGGCCAATGCTTTTGGTGAAGTTCATTCAGATCAAGGGGAAGGCAGTGCACCGGCCAATATATTGGCTAAGCATAGACGTGAAAAAATTCCGGTGAGTAATACCTCAATCCCCAAGTATACATGTATTGTGATTATGTTCTCATGTTGAATGAATTTTCTATTATTTCAGTTTAAAAGACCTACCACTGAAAATTGCATGATACAAAGAGAATCACAAGCCAAGAGGATGAAAATGATAAGGTTAGGTGTTGACGCAAATCCTATGACAAACCTTCATATTAGCAAGGTGAGTAATATTTTTAAATTTTTATAATAGCAATTACTTATCTCCTTAAGCTAAAAAGATACTTGGGGATTATGTAGCCTAATACAATTGGTGCAAGAATCGTTAACCTACCGGAGAAAGGGGTAGTCACAAGAGCTACGTCAACAAAAAGGTGCATTCCCAGTCGATGCACAACCTCAGTCATATCATATATCAGCAGCTTCTCGAAAACAAATTGTAGAGACGCCGAAGCCACAATTACAACCCAAGACCACTTCACAGCGTCAGTCATATCATGCAACAGTAGCTCCTCCAAAGCACGTTGCAATGAAGCCAATGACACTATCACAACCTCAGGCCAATTCTCAAGCTTAGTCATCTCAAGCTACAATAGCTCAGAAGCATCTTGGTTTAAAGCGAAAGGCACCATCACAACCCCAGGTAAGTTCCCAACCTCAATCATCTCGTCTAACATTAGCTCCTCGAAAGCTGGTTGCGCTGAAGCCAAAGTCACTATCGCAACCTCGGGCCAATCCCGAAGCTCGGTCATCTAAGGCTACAATAGGTCAAGCATCTTGGTTTAAAGCGAAAGGCACCATCACAACCCAAGGCAAGTTCCCAATCTCAATCATCTCGCGCAACATTACCTCCTCGAAAGCATGTTGCGATGAAGCCAAAGCAACTATTACAACGTCAAGCTCGGTCATCTCAGCTACAACAACTCCTCCAAAGCCTATCGCTGCGAGACCATATATAAGGAAAAGCGCCAGAATTCAGAATCAAGTGAAGGCTCAACCTACTGGACCACCGGAGACCATCATATTGGATTGATATGTCTGCTGAAATTGGTGTTGTTAGCTGAATGTATATCAATTATTAGCTGGTTTTTTGGATGAGACGTGTAGCGTTTGTGCATAGAACCTTTTCTACATTAAAAGTGCATATTTTGTTGAACAGAACCTTTTGCGCACTGAAAATGTAAGCATGTTGCTTTGTCAATGAATCGTGTTTCAACAAGTTATGTGGCATGCTTGGTTTTGGTTTGGATAATGCGCGAAAGTGATTACTCTTCGGAATTGTTAATAGGTAATTATTGAAATTAGCCATGCAGAATTTTCATTTTATATGATGGGGTTTTGCTCTACGTGGTCTCATTGGGGGTTTGCTCTACCGCATTGGATGATTCATGGAAGATTTGATTAGGTAACTTAGGTATTGTAGCTGACTACTTTGATTTCACTTGATTTTTTACACATTCCATTTGAGGCAAGCTCGTTATTAAAATTATGAAAAAATCACCAATTAACAATCTCGATTGCATAATAAGGGAGTTGTCACTATTTTTTGAAGTTGCAAATTTATTCTGGTGGCAATAGCTCATGTAATGCTATTGACAAGCACACAAATCAAGCAACATTTTGTAATGCGATAGTAATTTCTCGCATGGCAAGCAACCGGTCTTTGCAAACTACAAACTCACATCAGATCTCATTCCCATCTCAATTATCCACAACTAGTGTTCAAATTTACAAACTCAGATAGAAAGTATTATGGAAGACTTAGAAATTTCCTACCAACTTTCACATTATATATAACCAATACAGCGATATAACATATGCATAGAATGAATGCTGATTGATATAGCATCTTCCCTTTCTTTACTTGTGCAAGCTCCTCCTTTAAACGTCTATTTTTCGCCTTTGACTCTTCATTTCAGCTAGCAATGAGCTCACCTCGACTCCGTCACCCCTCGATTGGCTTGATTCGGACAATGTTTGATTTCTTTCAAGGAGGTCAACTATCATGTCCCTCACATGATTTGGTATCTTTGGATCCACCCACATGAAAAAATTGCAGCAACTTGGACTATCAAACTTAGCACATCCATGGAACCTTCTTCCTGCGTTTTTCTTTGTCTTTGCCATAAGAATTGGCGATTGAAGGCCACAATAACATGTTGGCTCCGAGTTGACCTCATTAGGAGTTACGCTACTTGATGCAGATGTTGCTGCCCTCATTCTCCTGGGCTTCGCATTATAGGAACCTAATAGAAGTATATTAGCTATATTATGATTCCTTCATAACGTCTTCATATTAATAATTTCTGCATAATGCAATGTGTTTACTCGAGAGATTTAGGAGATGTTTTCAATCTCCAAAAACATCTTTTTCTCATATGCACTTGTATGAATAGACAACCATAACTTGCTTCTGCATTAATGTTCTAATTTGTCACTAGTATTGGAGAATGGAAAACAACAAAATGCTATAATGCATAGAGCGATACCTGCGTGAGGAGGAGTCGCCATCACCGTCGTTGACCCGTCGTCGTCGTCCCTGATGCCAATCGCTTCGCCGCTGAGATGTCGAGACTCCCGCAAGCGAGATCTTCGCACGAACGCACAATCGCCAAAGGAAGGAAAGAACACGAACTCACGACGAGCGTCGAACTCGAGGTCGATGAGGACCCAAATCGCAAGATAACTGCAGATTGTCAAATTTGATTTGGGGCTTAGGGTTCGAACGAAATCGATTTGGGGCTTAGGGTTCGAACGAAATCGATTTGGGGTTTAGGATTCGGATGAGATCGATTTGGGGTTTAGGATTCGGATGAGATCGATTTGAGGCTTAGGGTTCGAATGAATTCGATTTGGGGTTTAGGGTTCGGACGAAATCGATATGGGGCTTAGGGTTTCGGACGAATTCGATTTGGGGTTTAGGGTTTGGACGAGATCGATTTGGGGCTTAGGGGACACTCGGAATAGAGAAAGAAGAAGTAGAGACAGAGGTGGGAGGAGGAGACGGCGTCGTGGCGAAGGAGAAAGGAGGAGACGGCGTCGTTCTGCATGCGTGGCTTTTTTTTTTTAAACTATTCGCAACAGAGGAGAGAGAAACGATTAAAAAAAGCCACGCGGGGGCCACGTCAGTTTTTTCCGTTAAGAAATTAGACGGCGTCGATTTTAGGACTCGTTTGAAACATTTTGACAAGTTGTAGGACTGAAATGCACTTTTTGCAAGTTTTAGGACTGAAATGCATTTTCGTGACAAGTTTTAGGACTTCTGGAGCACTTATCCCTTTCCTTTATTCAGTTTGTAGGTCTTCATTTTTTCATTCATTGGGTTGTTTTAATATTTTTTGACGCGCGAACCTCTCACTCAGGTTCTCCGAATCTCTTGTAAATATATGCTTTAGAAATACATTAGATCATTCAAGTAATGTGGATTTAATCTACTCATCTGCTTCTGGATGTTATTTATGTTGATGTGGACTCTTCATTCACTGAACTGTGGCACCGTGGCATAACATGTTCTCAGGGATGCAGTCTTAGGAACACTGAATATATTGTCGGTGCTGTCATTTTTGCTGGTCATGAGACTAAGGTATGCTTCCAGAAATATATTCCGACCCGTGTTTTGGTCCTTTGTTACTTCCCTTAGTAGCGGAGATGTCTGATTTGATGGAACAGATTTAATTCTGCTGATGTGAAAATGGTATCTTTGTAATACAAACACGCTCTGAATTGTGGCATGCATTCTCCATCTATCTTGAGAACACTGATTTTATTAGGTCCATCTCTTGTTGGCGCTTGCAGGTTATGATGAATGCCATGAATATTCCTTCCAAGAGGAGTACGTTGGAGAGAAAACTGGACAAACTTATACTCACCCTTCTTGCTACGCTCTTTGTCATGTGTGCCATTGGAGCCATTGGCAGGTGCGGCAATTTCCTGCCGTGGATTTCTTGAATATGCTACCATTATGATATGAAATTACTTATTTAACAAAACAAGAAAGAATCCTTATCCCTGCTATTGCTATATTCTCTCGTCATTATCTTCACATAATCTCATGCATGGAGTTATGCAGTGCTACTTCTATAAATCGCAAGTATTATTACTTGGGTCTGGGGAAGGGAGTGGAAGCCCAGTTTAACCCTGACAACAAACCAATGGTACTTTATAATCGTGACTCTCTCTCCCTCTTGCGCGCGGGCACAAACACACGCACACAGAGGCACACGAGCACATCCGCGCACCTTAATATTTTTTTTGCACTAATTTGTTTTTTTTTTTCCAGGTATTTGCGTCGACAATGCTCACCCTTGTTACCCTTTTCTCAACTATTGTCCCAATATCTCTGTACGTAACCATTGAGGTTAGTCTTACAGGCTTGTGGCCTATACAGATGGACAAGTTGTCTTGCTCCACAACAGAATTTACTTATCTAAATATAATTTTTTTGCCTCCACATTCATTTTGTGTTTGTCCTTTTGTGCAAACTTCAGGTGATCAAATATATTCAGTCCACGCAATTCATCGACAAGGATTTGCACATGTACCATGCTGAGACCAATACCCCCGCACTTGCTAGAACTTCCAATTTAAACGAAGAACTCGGACAGGTAGATGTGTATTATGGTTTAGTTGTTGGCAGTGAGGTCATTCTCGTAACTATGCTGTACAACCGTAACTATAACAGCGTACGTAAATGACCTTGTTATACTTTATAGAAAAGATAAAGATAAAGCTGTCGGAGCAGGTCTTTGTCACTTCACTACTAACATGTCAAGAATTTACTTTTCCAACCGTTAGAATATTTAAATAATAAATAATATTTTTATCTAATAACTTAAACTTTTAAAATAGTTGACAATAATCTCATAAAATCTCACTAGGTATCGGAGTTAGGAGATTTTAAGTTCGAATCTTTCAAACCTATATTTACCTCCCAATTGCGTATTTTCAGACATGAGGCTAGAATCCACCTTACACGTGAGGGAGAGTGTTGGAATATTTAAATAATAAACCATGATTTCATTTAATAACTTAAGTTTTTAGAACATTAGTAGTGATCCCATCAAAATCTCGCATGATATCAACGTTAGAAGGTTTTGAGTTTGAATTTTCAAGGCCCCTATTTGCCTCTCCAATCGAATATTCCCACGCTTTATGCTGGACTTTCAAATTTTCTAGGCCCTTATTTGCCTTTAGCGGCTTAAGATTTTAAAACAGTTAGTAGTGGTTCTACTAAAATCTCACACCAATTATTGATTATGGAATTTGCTGCTTGGAACAGGTGGAATATATATTTTCGGATAAAACTGGAACTTTAACTAGGAATAAGATGGAGTTTTTCAAGTGTTCAATTGGTGGAGAGGTTTATGGGACAGGCATGACTGATATAGAGATGTGTAAGGCGGAACGGACACGCAAGAAAGTGGAGGTATAGCGGGACATTTCACGTGAAAATATGTGATGCAATTGTATCAATTGATAAATTTATGCGGCATCATCATGCAGATGCACAAGTCCGCCAATGCGGCCCGCGAGAAGGGTTTTAAATTTGATGATAAAAAGCTTATGGACGGAGCTTGGAGGAATGAGCCAAATCCTCATATGTGCAAGGTTGGTGTTACATTATAAGGCAACTTGCCCATAAACTTTTCTCATTTGGTGAAGGTTTAAGTATCAAAGTATGCTGACTCTTAGGATACACTTTGATTGATATTGTTGTTGACTTTCAGGAGCTAGTTTTTGCCCTCACATGCTATTGAAGGTACGGTTAGATACATGCTTATAGTTTAGCTCGCGCATATGTATGTTTGTGTGTGCACATAGGTGGATGGGTGGTTTGCAGGCCCACATAGGAATGCACACGCTTAGACATCTCCGTAAATGTTTGAGTCATCTCTAGTGTCTTCTTAGATGAGCCCTGTCCAAAGTTATGCTAAAAAAGGCTTGGATATCTTTTTTTTTTTTTTTTATCATTATGAGAAAGAGGTATGATGTGTGATCCTCCTAGATTGAAAGATCTTGATTGATATGTTAATGTTTGAAAGATCAATTGTACACTTTGTAAATAAGTCACAGTTAACCAATGGAAGACGGTAACAAGCAATATAGGCCAGGTAAGTTAATTTCTTGAAATGTTATGCGTTTAGGAATATGCTTTTAGATATAACCAACTACTCAAGAGATGCTCTCCTTGATCCAATTTTTGCTCGTCTCCTTTTATCGATCCACATTATATGTAACCACGATGCAAGTGTCTGAACTGCAGTAATTGCAACGCAAGCTTAAATCTTGAGAATTATTGCCAGTGATTTTGTTTTCTCCCATTAGAAGCTTCAAATTAGATGCTAAAATCTAAGATATTTATTATGATGAAGTTCTGGCAACCTTTTAGTATATGCTTTATATGGTTTTATTGATAAGTAAACAAAAATATTCATGATAGCTGACATGTGGCCCTCCTCTCTCTTAAAGAATGCTGATATGTCCTTAATCTGCAGGAGTTTTTCAGGTGCCTCGCTATATGTCATACTGTATTACCTGAAGGAGATGATTCTCCAGAAAAGATAATATATGAAGCTGCATCACCTGATGAAGCTGCACTGGTGATTGCTGCAAAGAACTTTGGCTTCTTCCTTTACAGGTTTGCCCTTACTAGATCTGCACGTGATGACTTTTTTCTTTAATTTTATAGCTTTCCTTAGCCACCGACGAGGAAGTTCATCTTCCAAATAACTGAAAATATGCAGTTGATCTAGCACAAATACGTCACTATCATGTTTGGTAATGTTCTTACCTATAAGTTGTTGTTTGACCAATAATATGTTTGTGATAACGATTCAAATCATAAAGGATGCCGGTAATGGTTCTCATGCTTGTCTTAGTCATTTGTTTCTCAGCCAAAAAATCGTTCTATTTGCAGGCGTACACCTACTATGATATATGTCCGAGAATCTCATGTGGAAAAGATGGGTAAAATTGACGACGTAGCCTATGAAATTCTCGATGTCCTTGAGTATAACAGGTGGTCAACTTTTCCTCTTATTCTTGATATAAATTTTTCCTTATCAGATGAAACTAACATCTTTGGTGTCTTTGTTCAATATCTAGTACAAGGAGGCGTCAGTCTATCGTGTGCCGTTATCCAAATGGCAGGCTCGTTTTGTACTGCAAAGTAATAAGATTTGACCTTTTTTTCCTCCCTTGTACGAATGAGATTGCCAAATGCTGCTCAGAATCAAATTTGACTTTCCGAGGAACATACTTTCTGCAGGGAGCTGATTCTGTGATCTATGAGAGGTTAGCTCAGGGCCAAGTTGACTTGAAAACAATAACCAGGGAAAACTTGGAAGAATTCGGATCTGCTGGATTACGTACCCTATGCTTGGCCTATAGAGATTTGAGTCCAGAGACATATGACGGGTGGAAAGAGAAGTTCAACCAGGCTGAAGAATTACTAGCACACCGTGAGAAGAAATTGGATGAGGTACATGACATTCTAACATGTCAATATTGCACTAATAGAATAAGCATAGACTAAATATGCTTTGTTCTTGCTTTCCCCTTCACACCCCTCCTGACCTATATCGAACGCAAAAGTTTTGTTCTTCTTAATCTTGATGCGCATCTATGGTTGATGTTACGACCTACCCCTCAGTAGGGAGGAGTGTAGGTTTAAGGATATTGCCTAAAGGACGAGTCTACAATCCATAATTTAGATGCAAGCTCTCCCAAACCCATACCTTGTGCGATAACAGTGTTCAAATTGATGATATGAAAATTTTGTAAAAAAGTAGTCGCCACTAACTTATTAGGGTCGGCTGCATACTTCACTTTCTACGCAACTAGAAAATCTCGGGTCTAGAACTTAATTACACTAATTAATTAATTAATTAATACCCTTTCGATACCTAATCTTGTTTATTAAAAAAAAAAGATTTTAAGTTAGGCAGTTTAGATCGATTTTATATCTATCTATTAACATGTGAGGTGATCATGTGGGTGCACAATCAACATAATAGTCAGCAACGAAGGAAAGCATTAAATAAATTGCATGAAATAGCAAAGACCTAATACTAAGAAAAAAGATAAATGTCAATCCTAACTAAACTAAAAGGAATCAAAAATTGGTATGGATATTGTGCAACTAAGGGCAATTGTCCTTAAGGACAATCGGAACCCTAAAGTAGAGCCTCAAGGGCTTGTTTAAATTTTTAGCACAATTTTAAAGTCTAGGGGCTTCCACTTAAAAAAAAAAAAAAACAGCCCAAAAAGTCTATTTATAATTTTTTTTAGGAATTATAATTTTTATTTTAAATTATTTTATTATATTTTTTAATTAATTTATTTTGACCTTACTCCCTTCCTCTGGCTTCCCTCTCCCTCTCTCAAACTCTCAGGTCTCTAAAGATGTATTTGGTAACACTTTTATTTGAGGGAACAATTTTTTTTCATAAATAGTATTTTCTATTCTATTCCTTGGAATAATTTCTAAGTAAAATAATGGATTTGATAACTACTCAAAATTTCAATTCTCAAAATAAAAAAAGAATAGGAATTTGTTTAGCATGACCCACAATTTTTTTGTGATGTAGAATTTTTTTAATTTTTTAAATAATTTTTCTAGATTTTTTATTTTTTTCTTATTCTCTTCTTCTTGTTCCTCCTCTAGCCAGCAGTAACGATGGCCTAAGGCACCAATGACGACGACTGGTTAGAAGAGGAAGAAGAAGAAAAAAGAATAAAGAAAAAAACAAATGACTTGTCCTAGAAATTGTTCATGAGAACAAGAAGATAATTTTTCTTTTTACTTCTTATTTGTGTTCCAAATATATTCCTTAACTACTAGTCCATTATGAGAAATAGAAAAATTAGTTGACGTTACCAAATTAATTATGTTCTTTTATTTTCGGGAAACAAAACAACAAAAGAACAGAAAAATTGGAACGTTGCCATGTAGACCCTCCTCACTCTCTTGGATATCTTTCTCTCGATCTCCCACCAACAGAAAACAGAGCTTTTTTTTCTCACGTTACCTTCTCCTTTTTTATCCCTCTCTCGGTCCTTTCTCTCTCCTCCAAGGTGATGCCGGCTAGCCCCATACCGCACGACATTCCCTTGGTCAGGCATCGGCGCATCGCACGCGGCCCTGCCTCCGCACTGCATTCCTCTGTCCTTCATCGCATACCTCGTCCTTTCCATCGTTAGCCAACATCCATAATAGACGAGGAGGAGGAGAAGAGAGGATGAGGGGGCTAGGCTTGGAGGAGAAAAAGAGATGGGCAGCCTGAGGGAAATAAGAAGGGGAGAGAAGAAGGGGAGAAAAAAAGAGAGGGTTGAGTAGACCCAACCCTGGCCTGACCCTATTTGATTTTCTCCTTTTTTAAAAAAATAATTATAATTATTTTTTTCTAAGATTTTTAATTATTAATACTAGTAAAGCAAGTGTTCCTAATATCCATATGCAATGCAATTTAATGGACATTATTTTTGCTAGGAATTAAAAATTAATTCATAATTTTCTAGACAATTAAGTTATAAGTAAAAAGGCAAAATTTAATTGTAGAATGATGGTCTCTGCATGAAAACCAACCTTAGCGGAGTCTTATGACTTATGTTCAAGACACTCGACATTTCTCTCTCCCCCTCTCGATATCCGTTTTTTTATGTAAAAAAATACAAGATAATCTAATATTTGTATTAGGATTCCTTTATTAACTAGGTTTCTTTGTTTGCCAATTTCAATTTGAATATGTAAGTATGAAACGAGGGTCTCTTTTGCATACTGCAAATTTAAAGGATTTAAAGAAAATTGCATCCTGATATTTTGGAGGGAAAATTGTTCAAAAAGTCTCAAACCTATTGTATTTTTGCCAATTCAGTTCTAAACCTTTTAATTTTGCCAATTGAATTCTAAACATTTTCACTTCTTGCTGATTCAGTCCATCTGGCCAATTTTGGTCGGAAAATGCTGACGTGGACGCTGACGGTGCCACGTAGGACTGCCGACATTGACGTTGATAATTTTTAATAATTTTTAATTTTTTTTTAATTTTTATTATTATTTTTTTTCTGTTTTTTCCCCTTTTTTTTTCTTTTTTTTTTGGCTGTTGTGCGATAGGAGAATGGAAACCATCGAAACTTTCACTTCCGATCGCCATTAACAGCCCACCTTCGTTCGCCTCCGCAGAACCCCCCCTCGCTACCTCACCTCCGCCATCATCCACCGCCGGCGTGCTCGCGTCACACCGTGCGATCGCATTGCGTGTCCAATCTCCCCCCCCCCCCCCCCACTCGCTTGCTTCAGATGACCTGATCGGGGGCCTCACTGCCGCTTCTCGCCGTAGCAGCATCGTCGAGCCTCCAGGTCGGAGGCTTCTTCTTCTTCGAGCTGAGCTGAGCCAAGCCGCGCCAAGGGGAGGGTGGGGGCGTTGTTCTTTGGTTGGCGGGGGGAGAAATGAGGTGCTGATTGAGCTCTGCGACCTCATCATGCAGAATCTGGCGCAATTTGCCGATAAGCTGGCGTGGATTTGTGGTAGATGCCCCCAATCCGAGTTCATCCTTGTCGGATCTTGTAGAGTGGTCTCGCGTTCGCACCTCAATGCAGTTCTCGCCATCGTCTTCTTCTTCTCCTCGTCGTTCGTGATCATCGTTGTCGCCCTCCTCGTCAATGCAAAATCGTCATCGTTGCCCGACCAAGGGCGAGGGCCGGCCTCGCCAGATCTGGCGAGGGGAGCCCTCGCCGGGGCTCCTCCTCGCTTGGTCGAGCCTCGCCTATGGTGGGCGAGGCCAGTCGGTTGGCTGTGGCTGGCGGCCGGCTGTCACCTGTGGCTGGCCACTGGAAAAGGCCAAGAAAGCCAAAAAAAAAGGGAAAAATAGAAAAAAATTAATAAAATAATAAAATTCAAACATATTCAAAAAAATATAAAAATATTATTAAAAATTGTCCATGTCGGCGCCAAGCCCCTACGTGGCACCGCCGGCTTCCACGTCAGCATTTTCTGGCCAAAATTGGCCGGATGGACTGAATTGGCAAAAAGTGAAAAGGTTTAGGATTCAATTGACAAAATTAAAATGTTTAGAACTAAATTAGCAAAAGTGCAATAGGTTTAGGACTTTTTGGACAATTTTCCCTATTTTGAAATATGAAAAGTCGTAGTTGTCTTTTTCAGTGAGAAGGTCCACGTAGCTGACTCCATGAAGTTGTCATCACTGCCGTTCTGTCGGGGAAGATGAATATCATTGATTATAGGAATCAATTATGTGGCTTGTCATGGTTCTTCTCGTATGCTTCAATCAGTAGTATTTAAATTGTGATTCTTGTGTAGGTTAAAGAACTAATAGAAAAGGATCTTATATTGATTGGATGCACTGGAATTGAAGACGGACTTCAAGAAGGAGTACCAAATTGTATAGAAACTCTTTCTAAAGCTGGGATTAAGATTTGGATGCTAACAGGGGACAAGATGGAAACGGCTATCAATGTAGCTTATGGTGTGTGATCCATTACAGAATTGCTGTTATATGTTATTACCCTTATGTGACTGAAATATAAAACCTTTTTTGCTGCAGCATGCAAGTTGATTGATAATGATATGAAGCAGTTTATCATTACTTCGGAGACAGACGCGATTAGAGAAGCTGAAGAAAGAGTGAGAGGAACTACTAGCTTCAGCCGTTTGTTCTGAAAAATTTACTGGATCTATTTATATAACTAAGTATTTGCTGGTCAGGTTGACCCAGCTGAGCTAGCTCGTGTAATGAAGGAAGAAGTCAGAAAAGAGCTGAGTAAAAGTCTTGAGGAAGCACAACCCCATCCTCGTACTGTATCTGGTCCAAAACTTGCTCTTGTAATTGATGGAAAGTGCTTAACGTATGCATTGGACCCAAATTTGCGTACAATGCTACTGAAATTAAGCTTGAACTGTACTTCAGTTGTTTGCTGCCGTGTCACTCCTTTACAGAAAGCGCAGGTAGCCTCTGATGACTGTTAACATTGCATGTTACAAGAGATCGAACTAGATTCATGCTAATTGATTATGTATCACATAATTACAGAAATATCACCTCCACTGTACTGAAAATTGGTGCTGGCTGACATTTTTAATTTTCTTGTCACTGGTTTCATTTCTTTTGAAGATAAGTGGTGCTTCTGATAACATTCACGCCATGACTCTTTGTGAAAGTGATCCTGCAACTGGGTCACAAAAACTATCATATGCTATACGCTCATATTTCATTTTTGAAACTTCAAATTGGTGCCATTTTTCATCAAACAAGTGTAGGCAGAACTTTCCCTCCATTATTTGATTTGCTGATCAAAGAGTGTAGGAAGAACATTTAAAATGGAACAACAAGCAAACTAAGCTTCATACCACTTAGTTTGAGTCAGCTATGCGAATCCTTTGGGACCATAGCATAGTAACTATATCAATGCTTCTGCAAGCTATGAACACTGAATACTGCATGTCCTCTTTATTTATCATCTCCTTCCACGTTTTTTAGGAAAGATATCAAGCACTTAGAGCTTACAGAAGATTTGATACAGAATAGAGCACAATAGCGTAATAAGATGTTATATATCTGACCTGACTTATGGCTATATGGCAAAGGTTTAATTTTTGTTCCGGTGTCATGAGTTTCCTTTCTTTATTTTAATGCCAACATATGTTTACTGGGATGTATGGAAAGGGGTTCATGAAGCATATACAATTTCAACTCTCAGTTATTATTTTGTGTGTGGGTAATTTCTTTGATTAAGTTGTGCATGGTTACTTCCCAGCTGGACATTTTCCGGAGCCTAGTCTACATCAAGTGTAAAGTATTGAACAATTACGTGGTTTTACTATTCAGTTCTAGGTAATATCTCGAGTTTATGTTACTCTTTATAGGTGACAAGTCTGCTGAAGAAAGGAGCTCGCAAAATAACGCTCGGCATTGGCGATGGTGTCAATGATGTTGGCATGATTCAAGCGGCTCATGTTGGTATTGGCATTAGTGGGTCGGAAGGATTACAAGCTGTGATGGCTAGTGATTTTGCAATTGCACAGTTCCGGTTTCTTTCAGATTTACTTCTTGTGCATGGAAGGTGGTCATATCTCAGATTATGCAAGGTCAAGCATATGTCGTGGGGACTTGATATTTATATTGTCACATAAGATAGATGGCCTAATAAACAGCATCTTTCTGTCTCGGCAGGTTGTTACTTACTTCTTCTACAAGAACCTTACGTTCACCTTGACTCAGTTTTGGTTCACCTTTCAAGCTGGATTTTCTGGTCAGACATTCTATCACGATTGGTTCGATTCATTGTATAACGCCGTGTTTACTTCTCTTCCGGTGATCATTTTTGGGCTTTTTGAGAGGGTAAGTTTCATTTATCAAATTACCGCACCTAGAATTCCTAGAAGGATTAATCGTTTTGACTGTTCTTTTTTTTTTCCTTGACTCAATGAGTTCATGAGATCTTGCGTTCCGGATGATAAAATCTGTTTAGTAGTTGCTTGCAAATTGTAAATCTTCTAAAATCTTCAAGAGAGGGGGAGAGAGAATCAATAAATATTACATCCTAACTAAATACCTATATAAAAGAGTACATAGATGGCTTTATATGGAGATTACAAGAGACCCTAATAAGATCCTAATTTACTTATCAGTAACTATTGACTAATATTCTTGAACATATTTCAACATTCTGTGCGTCTAGTTTGCATATGACTCTCAAAGTCTTTGAAAAAAGCGCTATATAAGTCTTTTTTCTTTTTCTTTTTTTTTGGTCGAATGCGCTATATAAGTCGAAGAATCATTTTTTGACTCATATATTTAGGGCTGGGTTATAAATGGGTTGTTAGACATTTAAAGGGCGAGTGAAAATGGGTTTAAAATATTAAAGTCCAATCAGAGTGGGTCAGGATCTCTATGACCCATTTAACATTGAAGATAGATAGAGAACCATGGAAAGGCTTCTCTATTCTTGTTCTTCCTCCCTTCCCCTATTCACCACCGCACCGCTTCGCCCTCGATAAGACTCAGTTTCTCTTTGTCGGTGCGGCCCAATTCGAGGCACATGGGTTCCATCTCGTGCAAGCATGGGAATTCACCTCCGTCTCCATCCCTTTCTTCGAAATCGAATTGATGCGGTCGCGGGTGGTGGTTGGGGCGGCTCTTGTCGAGTGCAGTAAAGCGGTGGTGGTGGTGGGGTTGGGGGTGTGATGAAGAGGGAGAAGGCAAAAAAGGTGTGGTGTGGGTGGCACATGAATTAGACCATAACCTGATCATGAGCTCCCTTATTACCTTCCCAAGTCGGTTCATGGGGCATTCATTTTTCAAAAGTAACAATACAAAGAGTAAAAACGCTAAAAGAAAAATCTCGAGACGAGTTTGTTATAAGTCAAGAAATTTACATTATAAATAAATGGATTAAAACGGGTTAAGTGGATCAATTCGGGTTAGATCATTTATAACCCCACCAAATTCGACTCAGTCCACTCATTTGCTGGGTTTATTGAATAAGGACGGCAGGGTTTTTCAACTGAAGGCAAAAGAAAAGATAAAAGTTGGGGCTTTGATTTGGGTCCCTCTCTTTTGGTGGGTCTCTAGGCAGTAGCTCCATTTATAAATCATGAGAGACTAACAAAGCTCCAATTTGTTTAATTGGGACCACTTGCTAACCGTCGACTAATATTCATAAACATACTCCAACGCAAATCACAAAAGGAGTAAATACTTGACAGCGTTATTGCACGTTTTTCCAGGATGTTAGTGCGTCACTTTCGAAGAAGTACCCACAACTGTATAAGGAGGGAATACGGAATTCATACTTCAGGTGGAGGTATGTGGCGGCCTGGGCTTTGTCTGCAGTCTACCAGTCTCTCGTCTTTTATCACTTTGCGACAGCTTCTAGTTCCGCCGGCCTAAATTCATCGGGAAAAATGCTCGGCCTCTGGGACGTCAGCACGATGGCATTTACCTTGGTTCTCATTACTGTCAACTTGCGCCTTCTTTTGATGTGTAATTCAATTACAAGATGGCATCATATCGCTATCGGTTTAAGCATCCTTGCTTGGTTTGTTTTTGTTTTCATATGGTCACTTATAGGGGTGAGCCTTTTCCCTCTCTCGGGCTTCTTTCCTTCCCTTCACCTCATCTAGTCCTTTATTTTTTATTTTTTGGGTCAAACAGCTAGTCCTTTATTGGATAGCAATTATTCTAATATTCGTCTTATTACATGTATGTGCAGGAAAATCTCTATCATGTCATCCATAAGATAATGAGTACAGTCTACTTCTACCTAGCGTTTCTTCTGGTTCCAATTGTCGCACTGCTTGGCGACTTCTTATGGCGAGGGTAAGATTTCAGACTTTTATCTGGCCAAAAAAATAAATAAATAAAGCTCAGGCTTTTTTATTCTTAGGCATGTTTCTTCCTCACAAACACGGAGAAACACTGTAACATAGTCCTTAAGTAAATTTGCTCGTGAATACTGACTGCAATTCCGTAATTTGGCTTTTCTAAAAATAACGGCATGGACAATATAATAGAGGGCCTCCTTTTTCTTTCAAATAGCCTTCCTCATCTTTATTGCCGATTTCGTGGCTCCTCTTTTCCCTATTTGCTCCAAGACAACATACATGGCATGTCATGTCCATACTTTTTTCCAGTTTTTCATAAATTTATTGGTGTTCCTCAGATGGTCCATCATTTACGAATTGCATCTGCTCTGCTTCTCTCTCTCTCTCTCTCTCTCTCTCTCTCTCTCTCTCTCTCTCTGGGCTGAACATTGCACGATTTCTCGATTGTGGTTACAGGATATAAGGATTTTCTCGATTGTGGTTACAGGATAAAAACTTATATCAACCTTAATTGGTATAAGTGTTTATTGGCTTGTGGGAACTTGACAGCTCGCTCGTCTCGAGTGATTGATTTCTGAATTCACGATATTCTATTTTGCGGATTATATTTATTAGCAATGCGTGTTTTCTTCAAGTAATTGCAGTTTATACTTCCTCTGATTAGTTTCTTTCTTTTTCCCCACTAATTTTTCGTGCACCGGTTTACAGGGTTCAAAGGTGGTTCTTCCCATATGATTACGAGATATTACAGGAACTTTACAGGCACCAGCCCGATGATTACACCGGGGCTATGGGCTTGGAAATCAGGAACCAGCTCACGACGGATCAAGAGAGGCAATTTGCTAATTCTTTACTTCCACGTGAGACATCCAAGTACACTGGGTTTGCTTTCGACTCACCTGGGTATTAGTCATTTTTCGCTTCACAACATGGTGTGTATGCCCCGCAAAAGGCTTGGGATGTAATAAGAAGAGCCAGCATGAGGACGAAGCCGAAGACATCGACCAGGAAATGAAATTTAAGTGCTACACTTCGATTTGGGCAGCGAGCCTTATAGATTCAAAGTTGTAAAGTTGGCTGTACCATAGTCGTTGCTTCTTTCTTATGAATTTTATGTACGGACTTTGTAGTTGCCCTCCATGCTTCAAACCCGAGACACTTTTAGAGGAGCCACAGTGGCTATTGCTTCCCTAGTTACTAGCTCGGATGTAAATGTATATGTTTCGACGGAAGGAAAGGGAGGGATGTGATGATTCCAGACTTCCAGACTACTTCCAGATGCCAAGAGTATCACTCGTTCCAGAGCGGTAGGAATGCTGCTTACATTCATCCTGTACGTGCATTTAAGGGCTAGTTCTAGGTAAACCGCAAAGTCTTGAGTGCTTTTCTGGAAACGTCTTGTTATGTCGTCCTGTTCATCGATTCTTGCCAAAGCTTTCTTCATAATGGTGGCTTACCTTTTATTCACCACCAGTTCGCTCTTCATTTCTTGCATTGCGGCTGCTTTGTCAGCAGCAATACAGAGCTCCTTTTGCCTGTTCTATTTCATTGATTCTCTGGTCGCTTGTTCTCTGGTTGAGTGGGAAATCTGTCAGGTTATTTTGGGTGCTACTGTGGGTGCCATCGCACCGACCGTGCCTCTGTCAAAAGAGTCGGGTGGTTATTAGGAGTTGCTAAAAGAAGGAACATTTTCTCAGATTTTGAGAACTGATTCAGACTGTGTCCTATGATCCTCTTCAAACACAAAAGTAATTATGGACTCGGTTCGGTCCTCGTGTAATTACTAGCGGCTTTGTGCTTGATCATTCCATTGTATGCAAGAGAAAGGCAGAGGATATCTGTTGGAGCAGTATCCTATTCTATTCTGTAAGCAAAAGCTGTTGCAAGAAATCACGTATAATCACCTTAACAATGGACCAAATATTGCCAAAAGAGGCGTGTTATGAGGTGGCAGAGGGACGAGAGAATTTCTGAAAATAGAAGTTTAGAGTAGCTTCTTGTCACTTCATTGTGAGGATAAAGAGAGAAGAATATCTCATGAGGAGCTGATGAACTTGGCCAAGTTTCTGAGACACTCGACTGCTGGGATTCGTCCAACCATTCTTCGTTACCATCACAATCATCATCATTCTCGAAAACCAGATATATCCCGTGCTTTTCCAGCGAGAGCCCAAGAAAGTATGGTGGGTCTCGCAGAACTATATCTATTCCTGTCTCCTTTGAACATCCCGAACCATTGGCTTGAATTCTGGAAATCTATTCTGGTAAAGCTGGTCTTCACTTGTGTTGGGGAACCCGATTTGGTTTAATGTCGTGGCATGTGTCGGATCTTCGAGCCTGAGTAGCCTTCCTCTAATGTCATGGATTGCTGGTAGCGGAACGTTTGCCCGGTTTGCACTGTCCACAGAGACGAGAACAGCGAAAATCATTCCCTCTAACCTCGCGGTGGTTCTTCGGAGCAGCAAAATGAGGAACTTCCTGACAAACCCATCCAGGAATCTCACTCCCAGGGACACTCAAGTTGTGCAGATGCCTTTAAGCAAACCTGCAATTTCACATGGGAAAAACACATTTTTAAGATCAAACTTTCAGCATTCATGATTGAAGATACTGAACAAAGGTGGAGAAACTGAACCGATCTTCATCTATCTTTTGGCTACAGTTTAAGTAGTTTTCCTCAAAATGAGAGCTATGAGTGTACCTTTTCACTTTTTCAGCTTTTAAATTCTTCTCTCCACTGCTGGGAAGCGTGACATGCAGCCACCCAAGAATGAACGCCTTAGAGATTTCGATGCCCGGAGACCGGTGATGCCAACTAGATTGCTGCAATCAGTTAAATGTAGCTCCTTCAAATCAGTAGAACTCTGATCAGAAGCAACCGGTCAAGAACCGATGATGAAAGTTGTAAGGACCTGGTCCGATTGATATAGCTAGTACAAGTACCTAGAGGGGGTGAATAGGTATATAAAAGATTTTTCTCGATAATTGCACAATACTAGACAGTTGATAGATTTGAAACAAACAATAATCAAAGTAAGACTAAGAGAAGGGAAGAGAAAATTGAACACACGGTTTATAGTGGTTCGGCTTATTTCAAGCTTACGTCCACTCTTCTGCACTGACAGCCTATTGGCTGGATTCCACTATGAACAAAGAGATGTTACAGCGTTGATCTTCCTTGATTTCTCGGTGTAGATGATCTACCACACTCGCTCAAGGTATCACTAAGTATAGACACTTTTTGTGTATACTATTTCGCTCAAAATGTATCGACTAATAATCAAGGTGCTTCAGACTCTGGAATTTCTCTATCGATCATGCATTAAAGCAACTAAAACGTCTTCATTTTATACTCCTTTATGCCATCATACCCGTTGGCACTTACCAAAGGAATTCCTCCAATCTACTCGTTGGACGGAATCAATTAAGAAGATCATTCGAGCTATTAAAGGAACATGACGATAGCCCATCAATCCTGTTCGCCCATACAATCAGGATCTTGGTTTCCAAGAATAGAACCTTCCAAGAATATTTCGTTGACCATCGGATCTTTAAAAGAATCCGTTATTTTTATCCAGCCAAGAGATCTTCTCCAGAGGATAGGACTAAATCCTCAACCAAATACTTCGGCTTTAGACTGCCTTTGACACTGGATTAGAAAAACTGTCAATGAGAATAGTCTTGGGTCTTGAGTCATGAGTGCTGAGTCTGGTGATCAGAAAGTCTTCAGACTCTAAACAGAAGGTCTGCAAATATCCAGACTAGACTGATAGAAACGTTTTGTCAACTTCAAAATATTCTGGAAAGATTTCTCCAACAATCTCCCCCTTTTTGATGGTGACAAAACTTTCCTATAGATTTGAACAACTTTGACCTGCAAAAACATTTCTCAAGCCATACTCAGAAACAAACATTCAAACACTCAAAAGAAATTTAAAGTCAAAGTCTAGAGAGATCAAATTTGCAATTCTCTCCCTTTTTGTCATCATTAAAAAAGGTGAGAAAAGAGTCAGGTTTGCTTGGGAATGCGCACGATCTGGAAATCTCCCATCGACTGGACGATGCCTTCCAGCCGCTTCAAGTCTTCCCTTAGATGAGCTACCTTTTCTCTTTTGGCATTGGCTTGAATTTGTAGAGCGAGGTCTTTCATTTGATCTGCCAGGATACCAAAAGATGCTTGTCTAGCATTCTTCATGACTTGAAGTTCACAATTCAGAGCATAGATTTGACCCTGCATTTCCAGAAGAACATCAAGGATACGACGAAAATCTGTTGTATTGTCCGTCCGTGTGCTCGCATTTGCTTTCTCGGATGGAGTGAATGCAGACGATGGAGCTTCTGTATAATATTGCAGATTTGGTGTTGACTTATCATGTCCTTCTTCAGGCATTTGAGAAGCCTGAAAATCTTTTGGATCTGCTGGTGAGCATCTTAGACCTTCACTGTTGGCAGCATGTGGTATAGACCTTCCTTGCTCGCCATCTCCCCCTATCTCTAGGACCTCAAATGGGGAAGAGTGATGGTCATGCCCTTCAGTATCTTGATTCCCCTTCTCTCCGGCTTCAGCTGCAAACTTTTCTTTCTCTTCTTCTCCTTCTTCTTCAGCTTCTTTCTCTTTCTCTCGCTGCTCTTCTTCTTCTCTGTTCTTGGCTTGCTCCTCTTCTTCTTTCTGTTCTTCTGCTTCTTTCCCTTTCTTCTGATGTTCCGTTGATTCAGATACAGAACGTCTGGTCCTTATCAATGCAGAGATAGTGAGATCTTCCTCTTCATCTTCATCCTCCAAGATGAGAGTTCTTTTCTTTTTGGATGGGGCACCGATGGGCTCCTTCCCTTTTCTCTTTGAAGCAGAAGGTACTGGAGTCTTCACTCTGAACTTCTCCATTGCCTTAGAAAGCTCTTTCAAATGCATTTTTGTCAGCATTTTAAAACCTACCACCATTTTTTCTCATGGTCGAACACAAAGAGTATGTGGAGGTTCAATATTCAAGTGTCTGAAGATCTTGGTCACCAGACCTAGGTAAGGCAATTGGCCCTTGTACTTCGCCATTGCTCTGTACATGTGAAAGAGAATTGGTGTGAGGGAGAGAGAACTTCTTCCCTGAGTTAATCGCGTACATCAATTTTGCCTCGAAATTAGACACGTCAGTCTTGGATGTAGACTTCGGCCTGATATAGTTGATCACAATTTTGTGAAGCAAGATATTGATGGCACGCATCCTTGAATAAGTAATTCTTCCCTCTATATCCCTATCTTTGACAAGCTCCAATGAGGCACGAGCAATTGAAACTTTGATCGGTTGATAGCGTCCTCGTTCAACTCCAATTATGTCAGCCAACATGTCCACATCTATCACATGGTCCTGGTCTCGAACACTGAATAATATTCTATTCGCATCTAAAAAGCTAAGATTCGAATATAAGTATGCTGTCAATTGCGCATAACCGTCTATGGTATCGGTGCAAAATTGCTCAAGTTGAAGCAGATTGAACTTCTCCCTTAAGTTCACATTAATGGCATCCAAGAAATCGAAATCAACACTCCTAGGGTTTATCACCCCTCGTTTCAACAGTCTGAAGAACAGATTCTCCTGTTCCTTCGATTTAAACAACTCCATTCTTTTTCCCTTCACTTCGCAACAACACCCATTCTAGGTTGAAATTCACTGAACATTTTATCATCATCGTTCCCGTCAGTCGGATTCGGTCCCAATACACGAGGGTCACTTGGAATATTCGCAAGTGCTTCCTCAGCCTTTCCTTTGGGAGCAATTCCCAAATCCTCCATTTGTCACAAAAAGATATACTCATTCCCATAATTCTTATCCTTAAGGAAATCATCTACGTAGTTCAGCGGAGTCCCAGTGCTCTTCAACGCATAATAGAGCTTGTAAATAAAAGAGGGTTTTTGGACTCTTACAGGGTCTGCGTCCTCGATTATTTCTTCCTCCGGTTGTTGACCCGCACCTTATGGGGTAGATGATGTTGAGTAACGTGGTGGAGAGTGAATCGGGCTCTGTTGCTGACTCGATAAATCTTCTTCTTCGGTGAGATCGAAATGGGTAGGCCCCTCCCTCATTCTCTGTGGTCCCCTGTTCGCGATTCTTGAAGACTTCCTCGAAGAAGACATCCTTCCTTGTCGTTGAAAGATTCATTTACTCGCTTTCCCAAGAAAAGATGACAACTTTCTCGAAGATGAACACGAAGTAGAGACAGGATTGGGAGGAGAATGCCTTTTAGGGTTTTGAAATTTAGGCGAAAAAGAAAACTGTATATATATAACTCAGTTTTAAAAGGAAAGATCAATCGGCACAAGGAAAGTGAACAGACACCTCTTTTTAAAATTATTAACTGCCAAATAGAAGTTAATCCTTTTGAAAAGACAAGATTCCATTTTTCACGGAAATTATAAATTAATTGAACTAAAGATCGTACCTTTTCGAGTTTGAATATAACAACTTACAGTATATAGCCATGAATGTCTGAGTCTGAGGGTTGGAGAGTCTCTAGACTTTAACTTCCTCAAGCTTCAAAATGTTGAGTCTGGAACGGATAAAATCGAATTGATTTTTCTCCAAAGGCTTTGTGAATATATCCGCTAGTTGATTTTTTGAATCAACAAATTGAATCGAGATTTCTCCATTTTGAACATGATCTCTAATGAAATGATGTCGAATCTCTATATACTTTGCTCTTGAGTGAAGGATTGGATTTTTAGTGAGATTGATTGCGCTGGTGTTGTCACATCTAATCTCTGTGCATGAGTCTTCAATTCCAAAGTCTTGTAGCTGTTGTTTTATCCATAGAATTTGCGAACAGCAACTTCCAAGAGCTACATACTCTGCTTCTGTTGTTGAGAGAGCCACAGTGCTTTGTTTCCTTGAAAACCAAGACATTGTCCTGCTTCCAAGCAATTGGCAAGTTCCTGAAGTACTCTTTCTATCGACTCTGCAACCGGCCAGATCTGCGTCTGAATATCCTAGAAGATTAAAGTCTCCCTTCTTAGGATACCAAAGACCGATGCTTGAAGATGAAGCAATGTATTTAATAATACGTTTCGCAGCACTGAGATGGGATTCTCTAGGATCTGATTGAAACCTAGCACAGATGCAAACACTCAACAAAATGTCAGATCTAGAAGCAGTAAGATAAAGAAGTGAACCAATGATGCTCCTGTACAGCTTTTGATCAACTTTCTTCCCTTCTTCATCTTTGTCTATTTTCAAAGAACTTGACATCGGTATGTCAGTCTTTTTGCAATTTTCCAATCCAAACTTTTTGACAAGATCATTAGCATATTTTTCTTGATAAATAAAAGTTCCTTCCTTCAATTGCTTTACTTGAAGACCAAGAAAGAATGTTAACTCTCCCATCATACTCATTTCAAACTTATCCTGCATAGACTTAGAAAATTTTTTGCATAGACTTTCATTAGAGGATCCAAAAATAATATCATCCACATATATTTGAACAAGTAAAAAGCTTTTGTTTTCCTTTTTGATAAATAAAGTAGTATCTACTTTACCTTTGACAAAACCATTATGTATTAAGAACTTACTTAGTCTGTCGTACCAAGCTCGAGGTGCTTGCTTTAAACCATACAAAGCCTTTTTCAGTCTGAAGACTGAGTCTGGCTTCTTTGGGTCTTCAAACCCAGGTGGTTGTTCCAAATAAACTTCCTCATGGATAAATCCGTTTAGGAATGAACTTTTGACGTCCATTTGGAATAACCTGAAATTTTTATAACAAGCAAACGCAAGTAATAGTCGAATAGCTTCTAACCTTGCTACTGGTGCGTAAGTCTCATCATAGTCTATTCATTCTTCTTGCGTATATCCTTTGGCCACGAGTCTTGCTTTGTTTCATACGACTTTTCCTTTTTCATTCATCTTGTTCCTGAACACCCATTTAGCTCCAATAACAGTTTTACCTTTTGGTTTATATGTCAATTCCCAGATATCATTAATGTTGAACTGTCTGAGCTCTTCTTGCATAGCTTCAATCCAGCTTTCATCAGATAAAGCTTCTTCTATGCTCTTTGGTTCAATTTCAGAAATGAGAGCCACAAAGACTAGACTCTTCACGTCTTTTGGATCTGGTGCGAATTCCTTCATTAATTTCGCCGATAATGAGATCTTTTGGATGACTGAACTTATGCTTCCAGTTACTCGTTGATTTGTCTGGTTGATGATCTCTTTTTTTATTTGAATCTTCATGAACAGCTTGATGCTGGTCTTCCAGAGTTTAAGATGCTTCTTGAGTTGTAAGCTTTGGAGGGTCTGGAGCAGGTTCAGACTCTTCATAATGAGTCTAACTGAATTCATCTTGCGTAGAGTCTTGAAATTTGACATTCATTGACTCCTCCACAGACTGGCTCTTCTTGTTATAGACTCTGTAGGCTTTGCTTGATATAGAATATCCAAGGAAGATGCCTTCATCTGATCTTTCTTCAAACTTACCAACTCGATCTTTTGCATTTTTCAATATAAAGCATTTGCAACCGAACACATGAAAGTATGAAACAATGGGCTTCTTACCTTTGAATAACTCATAAGGGGTTTTCTCTAGAATAGGTCTTAAGAAGACTCTATTGATGATATAACACGCTGTTGAAACAGCTTCAGCCCAAAATCGTGAAGAAATTTTACTTTCAATTAAAAGAGTTCTAGACATTTCTTGAAGAGATCTATTCTTTCTTTTCACAACCCCATTTTGCTGAGGAGTATATGGAGAGGAGAACACATGCTTAAAGCCAGATTCATCACAAAATTTTGTAAAATCTTGATTTTCAAATTCACCTCCATGATATATTCTTATACTTGGGATAACACATCATTTTTTCATTTTGAACATTTTTAGCAAATTTTTCAAAATACAAGAAGGTTTCGGACTTATTTGCAAGGAAATATACCCAAGTAAAGCGGGAGTAATCGTCCACAATTACTAGGCAATATTTCTTACCTCCAATGCTCTGGGTTCTGGTTGGTCCGAAGAGATCCATATGTAGCAACTGAAGTACATGATTAGTAGAGACATGATTTATTGGCTTAAATGAATTTCTTACATGCTTTCCCAGAATACATGGTGTGCATGGATCGGACTTTTGGTATGGTAATTTGGGTAGACCTCGAACAAGCTGTTTTGATGAGATTTTGGCTAATTGCTTCATGTTGACATGACCAAGCTTTCTGTGCCATAAGCTTGCTTCGTCTTGAATTGAGATTAGGCATTGCGATTCATTTGGTTTCACATCCGAAAGATAGATATTTTCATGTCTTCGACCCATGAAAGATCGAGTAGAGTCTCTACGGTTCCGAAACATGTTCCTTCTTGAAAGAAGATCTTAAAACCAGTGTCACATAATTGACTAATGCTGAGAAGATTGAAATTGAGTCCTTCCACTAGGTAAATATTACTTATTGTGAGATTTCCAATTTTCACAGTTCAAAATCCCACAATACTTCCTTTGCTGTTTCCTCCAAATGAAACTTTTCCACCATTTACTTGAACAAGATTTATGAAGCAATTTGAGTCTCCTGTCATGTGTCTTGAGCATCCGCTGTCAAGATACCACTTTACCTTTTTCTTGACGGAGACCTTAAATTCACTGTCTGAGTCTGATTCAGAATCTGAGTCTGAGTCTGAATGTCCCATCAGACATAAGTTGGCATATTCATTATCACTTTCTTCACACCATGTATCACTTCAGGTTTCGGCTTTGAGAGATTTTCGAAATTTTTCAGCTTTTCCTCTCTTCTTCTTCAAGAAAGTGATAGTTGGGTCTGATGTGTCCCTTTTTCTTACATTCGAAGCAAACTACATCTTTGTTTGGTTCCTCATCATCAACAGACTTGGTCTGCTGTCTTTGAAAACTTTGTTTCTTTGAGTTGAACTCCTTCCTTTTCTATTAAGTTTTCTGAATCTTCTTATCATGAGAGTAAGCTTCTCATCGTCCGATCATCTTCGGATCTGTATCATCAAAATCATCATTTGATTTTAATGCAATGGATTTCTTACCTTTTGGATCTTCGTCTTCATTAATTCGTTCCACTTCATAAGACCTCAAAGAGTTCCAATTAGCTCGTCGACGATAGTGGCATAATTCTTTGCGTCTCTCTTATTGAAGTCTTTATGTGATTCCAATCCTTGGAGAGTCCACGCAGTAGCTTGTTTACCTTCATGGGATCATAAATTTTTTGTCCTTGATTCTCAAGACCATTGACAATATCTGTAAAACGGCTAAACATGTCAGTTATAAATTCTCCTGATTTCATTTTGAAGGCTTCATATTGACCGAGGAGAATGTTAATTCTGGTTTCATTCACTCGATCTGTTCCTTCATAGGTGATATGTAATATGTCCCAAACTTCTTTTGCTGTAACACAAGAAGATATTACGTTATATTCAGTTGGTGACAAAGCACAATATAAAGAGTAAATTGCTTTTGCATCGAGTGCTTGTCTCTTGATTATCTCTTCCTGAGTCATTCCGCTGGTCTCAACAGTTTCTTTCCCTCTTTCAGAGACTGATGCAGCTGTAGGAGTAATTCCTTTTTTTACAACGTCCCATTCCAGATGATCCTTTGATCGTAGGAAAGCTTTCATCTTGTTCTTCCAGATGTTGTAATCCTTTTCATCAAAGTAGGGTGGTCTGGTATTGTTTTGCCCTTCCACCAGCCCTGGTGCTAGCATACTAGCCATGGATCTTTTACTCTGAAGTAAAACACTTAAAATAAAGTAAGTACACGAGCTCTGATACCAATTGATATAGCTAGTACAAGTACCTAGAGGGGGGTGAATAGGTATATAAAAGATTTTTCTCGATAATTGCACAATACTAGATAGTTGATAGATTTGAAACAAACAATAATCAAAGTAAGACTGAGAGAAGGGAAGAGAAAATTGAACACGCGGTTTATAGTGGTTCGGCTTATTTCAAGCCTATGTCCACTCTTCTGCACTGACAGCCTATTGGCTAGATTCCACTATGAACAAAGAGATGTTACAGCGTTGATCTTCCTTGATTTCTCGGTGTAGATGATCTGCCACACTCGCTCAAGGTATCACTAAGTATAGACACTCTTTGTGTATACAATTTCGCTTAAAATGTATCGACTAATAATCAAGGTACTTCAGACTCTGGAATTTATCTATCGATCATGCATTAAAGCAACTAAAACGTCTTCCTTTTATACTCCTTTATGCCATCATACCCGTTGGCACTTACCAAAGGAATTCCTCCAATCTACCCGTTGGACGGAATCAATTAAGAAGATCATTCGAGCTATTAAAGGAACCTGACGATAGTCCATCAATCCTGTTCGCCCATACAATCAGGATCTTGATTTCCAAGAATAGAGCCTTCCAAGAATATTTCGTCGACCATCGGATCTTTAAACGATCTAGATTACGAATAAAAGAATCCGTTATTTTTATCCAGCCAAGAGATCTTCTCCAGAGGATAGGACTAAATCCTCAACCAAATACTTCGGCTCTGGATTGCCATTGACACTGGATTAGAAAAACTGTCAATGAGAATAGTCTTGGGTCTTGAGTCATGAGTGCTGAGTCTGGTGATCAGAAAGTCTTCAGACTCTAAACAGAAGGTTTGCAAATATCCAGACTAGACTGATAGAAACGTTTTGTCAGCTTCAAAATATTCTGGAAAGATTTCTCCAACACCAATGAGCGCGGTAAGTGATCCTCGGGATCAAAGAGGCTCGGACAAAGTGCCGCTTTGACGCCATTGAGCATGAGCTCACGGTAGAGGCGATCCGCGATGTTGTGGCGGGGGGGTTTCGGCGCCACAAGAGATGAGGAAGACGTCGTAGCGGAAGCGAGAAGAGAACATAGGGTCGTCCGTCAGCGTCGTTGCTTTTCAGCTTCTTGATCGACCTTCCTTGAGAGTTGTCGATCTTTTGACAGAGGCTTTCGTTGCAGAAATTGAAGGCCACGTAATGATGACCAATGAGCAACGAGCACCTTGCTGACGGAGTATGATTCTTTTTTTACTTTTGCACTGCCTCCTTGCAGGGCGTGAGAATCGAAACCCACACTTAAAACTAATTCGTCCCCATCCCAAACCCTGAGAAGGTGGGGATTCGAGCCCCCCACCTCCCCCTTCTATGTTGGAAGGATGGTCACTGTTCCATTTGAAAAAAGCAATTTCTACAACATGGGAAATGATATGTCTTAATTTTTAATTGACAAATCATTGCATTCACATTAGTTAAGGGAAATTTGATGCGAAAAAAAAATATATTAAACCTATTGTACTGCGAAAAATTCAGTCATAAATCTATATATTTAGTTCTAAACATTCATAAATATTTTAATTATGCTAATTTAATCCTAAATCCTTTAATAATTACAAAAGTAGTCTTTTAGGCTAGTTTGGCCAAAAATCTCTAACTTGGCATTTTAGTTGGCGGTAGCCATCCTACGTGGAAGGTCACTACTAACGTGGAAAATTGTGTTTAATTTTTTTAAAAGACAATTTTCATTGATTTTTTATTTTCTTTTATTTTCTTTCTTTTTATTTTATTGTTTTCTTCACAAGGCTAGCAAGTCCACCAGTCACTAGCCGAGGGCTAGCAACCCCCCACCCCGTAAAGGAAAAAAAAAGGATAGTAAAGAAATTTAAAATTCTGAAGAAATCAAAAAAAATATATATATATATAGGATTCGTGGTGGATAGTTTATGCCATGACATAGCAACATGTGTCCTCGATACGTGACCAAAATTATCGCCACAAGGATGTTCATACCTACTCCGGTTAAATGTAGGATCGCAAGTTTGTCATTTTAGCCTGATTTGGTTTCAATTTCAATCCTTTAGACTAAAATTAATTAGACGATGAGGCCGCACGCCTTGCACGTGCTAGTGTCGGAGAACGTCAGCACCTCCCTGCATCGACAGTTACGGCACACCGACGTCTTCTTCTCCCTTGGGTCGCAGCCCCCGAACCTCTCTTGCCTCTGCAAGATGAAACCTCTGGTCTTGATCTGCACATGATTTGCTCGTTTGCATGTAAAAAATGTGTGATTCAGGATTGAAAAATTATTGAAGAAATCTTTCTTTCCGTATAAATTTATAATGGATTGGCCACCAAAATCGCAAACTCCATTGCTTCATACTCCGCGGAAGCAATCGAAGTGACGAATTACCTCACGACAACCGTCACGGGTGGAAGGAGATCGAGGAGATTGCAATTTGGGAAAGCCCATGTTCCTCCTCCTATCTCTCTCTCTCTCTCTCTCTCTCTCTCTCTCTTTGACAATTGATTGAGGCTGAAAACGTTTGAGTTTGAGGGATAGTATCATGATTTCGAGTTTGACGAAGGTTGAATGTGAGTTGGAATCGGACATAACGAGGATTTCTTAGACTGGGTTGAGTATTTGAATCATCATGATTCTTATCAAGGTAAACTTCTGTTGGAGAAATCTTTCCAGAATATTTTGAAGCTGACAAAACGTTTCTATCAGTCTAGTTTGGATATTTGCAGACCGTCTGTTTAAAGTCTGAAGACTTTTTGATCTCAAGACTCAAGACTATTCTCACTGACAGTCTTTCCAATCCAATGTCGAAGGAAATCCAGAGCTGAAGTATATGGTTGAGGATTCAATCCTATCCTTTGGAGAAGAACTCTTGGTTGGATAAATATAACGGATTCTTTTATTCGTACCTAGATCAATTGAAGATCCGGTGGTCGACGAAATATTCTTGGAATGTTCTATTCTTGGAAACCAAGATCCTGATTGTATGGGCGAAAATGATTGATGGGCTATCGTCAGGTTCCTTTAATAGCTCGAATGATCTTCTTGATTGATTCCTCCAACGGGTAGATTGGAGGAATTCCTTTGGTAAGTGCCAACGGATATGATGGCATAAAGGAGTATAAAAGGAAGACATTCCAGTTGTTTTAGTGCATGATCGATAGAGAAATTCTAGAGTCTGAAGCACCTTGATTATTAGTCGATACATTTTGAGCGAAATTGTATACACATAGAGTGTCTATACTTGGTGATACCTTGAGCGAGTGTGGTAGATCATCTACACCTAGAAATCAAGGAAGATCAACGCTGTAACATCTCTTTGTTCATAGTGGAATCCAGCCAATAGGCTGTCAGTGCAGAAGAGTGGACGTAGGCTTGAATCAAGCCGAACCACTATAAACCGCGTGTTCAATTCTCTCTTTCCTTTACTCAGTCTTACGATTGATTATTAATTGTTGCAAATCCTTCAACTGTCTAAGTATTGTGCAATCATCAAGAAAAATCTTTTATATACCTATTCACCCCCCTCTAGGTACTCGTACTAGCTATATCAATTGGTATCAGAGCTTGTGTTCTCACTTTATTTGAAGTGTTTTACTTTAGAGTAAAAGATCCATGGCTAGTATGCTGGCACCATGGCTGGTTGAAGGGCAAAGCAATACTAGACCACCCTACTTTGATGGAAAGGATTACAACATCTGGAAGAACAAGATGAAGGCTTTCCTACAATCGAAGGATCCTTTGGAATGGGACGTTGTAGAAAGAGGAATTACTCCTACAGCTGCATCAGCCTCTAAGAGAGGAAAAGAAACTGTTGAGACAAGCGGAATGACTCAGGAAGAGATATCCAAGAGACAAGCACTCGATGCAAAAGCAATTTACTCTCTATATTATGCTTTGTCACCAACTGAATATAACAGAATATCTTCTTGTGTTACAGCAAAAGAAGTCTAGGACAGATTACACATTACCTATGAAGGAACAGATCGAGTGAAGGAGACCAGAATTAACATTCTCCTCGGTCAATATGAAGCTTTCAAAATGAAACCAGGAGAATCTATAACTGACATGTTTAGCCGTTTTACAGATATCATCAATGGCCTTGAAAATCAAGGACAAAAAATTTCTGATCCCATGAAGGTAAACAAGCTACTGCGTGGACTCTCCAAGGATTGGAATCACATAAAGACTTCAATAAGAGAGACGCAAAGAATTATGCCACTATCTGTCGACGAGCTGATTAGAACTCTTCAGTCTTATGAAGTGGAACAAGTTAATGAAGACGGAGATACAAAATGTAAGAAATCCATTGCATTAAAATCAAATGATGATTCTGATGATACAGATTTTGAATATGATCTGGACGATGATGAGCTTGTTCTTATGATAAGAAGATTCAGAAAGCTGAATAGAAAAGGAAGAAGGTTCAACTCAAAGAAACAAAGTTTTCAGAAACAGCAAACAAGTTTGTTGATGATGAGGAACCAAACAAAGATGTAGTCTGCTTCGAATGTAAGAAAAATGGACACATCAGACCTAACTGTCCTCTTCTGAAGAAGAAGAGAGGAAAAGCTGAAAAGTCTCGAAAAGCTCTCAAAGCCGAAACCCGGAGCGATACATAGTGTGAAGAAAGTGATGAGGAATATGCTAACCTGTGTCTGATGGCATAATCAGACTCAGATTCAGACTTTGGATCAGACTCAGACAGTGAATTCGAGGTAAGTAATTTTAAAATTCCTGTCAAAGTCTCTAAATACATTGATGAACTGTGTTTTAGTCTTAAGACTTCTCTCAAAAGAATTTCTGAACTTAAAAAGGAAAACTCAGTTCTAACACAAAAGGAAAACATTTTAGAAGAAAGAGTAAAAAGTTTAGACTTAAATGATTTTACTCTTAAAGAAAATGAAGATAATCTTTTGAAAGAAAATGCTCTCTTAAAAACTGACTTATCAAATATTTCAAAGAAATTTTCAATAGGGTCTGAAAAACTTGAAAAAATACTTTCAGCTCAAAGACCTTACTTCAATAAGTCTGGTCTAGGTATGACAGCAGAAACAATTCCTTTGATTGATTTTCCTAAAGTAAAAGAAAGAATTAAGAAAAGACCGTCGAGAGAGGCTTACAGAAATCATTTCAAGAAAGTTTTTGTAAAATATGTAGGTCGAAATGCTCTAAGGTGTTCAAAGTGTAACAATCATCACTTTTAAAAGAGTGTCCTATGGTTTGGAAGCTTGTTAAGAAAGTATGGCCTAATAATGTTTATCCTACTAACACCAAAGGACCCAAGAAAATTTGGGTACCAAAGAAAGCTTGAGACTCTCTTTTGAATGCAAGTCTCTGTCAAGAAAAAGGTAAAATGGTATCTTGACAGCGGATGCTCAAGACACATGACAAGAGACTCAAATTGCTTCATAAAGCTTGTTCAAGTAAATGGTGGAAAAGTTTCATTTGGAGGAAACAACAAAGGAAGCATTGTGGGATTTGGAACTATGAAAATTGGAAATCTCACAATAAGCAATGTTTCTCTAGTGGAAGGACTCAACTACAATCTTCTCAGCATTAGTCAATTGTGTGATACTGGTTTCAAGATCTCCTTTCAAGAAGGAATATGTTCTAGAATTAGTAAAGACTCTACTCAATCTTTCATGGGTCGAAGACATGGAAATATCTACCTCCTTGACGTAAAACCAAATGAATCACAATGCCTAATCTCAATTCAAGATGAAGCAGTCTTATGGCACAGAAAGCTTGGCCATGTCAACATGAAGCAATTAGCCAAAATCTCATCAAAGCAACTTGTTCGAGGTCTACCTAAATTGCCATACCAAAAGTCCGATTCATGCACTCCATGTATTCTGGGTAAGCAGGTAAGAAATTCATTTAAGCCAACAAATCATGTTTCTACTAATCATGTACTACAGTTGCTGCACATGGATCTCTTCGGACCAACCAAAACCCAAAGCATTGGAGGTAAGAAATATTGTTTAGTAATTGTGGACGATTACTCCTGTTTTACTTGGGTATATTTCCTTGCAAGTAAGTCCGAAACTTTCTCATATATTTGAAAAATTTGCCAAAAAGGTTCAAAATGAAAAAGGGTGTGCTATCTCAAGTATAAGAACAGATCATGGAAGTGAATTTGAAAATCAAGATTTTACAAGATTTTGTGATAAATCTGGTTTTAATCATGTGTTTTCCTCTCCATATACTCCAGAGCAAAATGGAGTTGTGGAAAGAAAGAATAGATCTCTTCAAGAAATGGCTAGAACTCTTTTAATTGAAAGTAAAATTTCTTCACGATTTTGGGCTGAAGCTGTGTCAACAGCATGCTATATCATTAATAGAGTCTTCTTAAGACCTATTCTAGAAAAAAAAACCCCTATGAGTTGTTCAAAGGTAAGAAGCCTATTGTTTCATACTTTCATGTGTTCGGTTGCAAATGCTTTATTTTGAAAAATGCAAATGATCGAGTTGGTAAGTTTGAAGAAAGATCAGATGAAGGCATCTTCCTTGGATACTCTACCTCAAGCAAGGCCTACAGAGTCTATAACAAGAAAAGCCAGTCGGTGGAGGAGTCAATGAATGTCAAATTTCAAGACTCTACGCAAGATGAATACAATCTGACTCATCATGAAGAGTCTGAAGCTGTTCCAACCCTCCAAGGCTTACAACTCAAGAAGCATCTCAGACTCTAGATGACCAGCATCAAGCTATTCGTGAAGATTCAAATAAAGAAAAAGATCATCAAATAGACAAATCAACTAGTAACTGGAAGCATAAGTCCAGTCATCCCAAAGATCTCATTATAGGCGAAATCAATGAAGGAATTCGCACCAGATCTAAAAGGCGTGAAGAGTCTAGTGCTGTGGCTCTCATTTCTGAAATTGAACCAAAGAGCATAGAAGAAGCTTTATCTGATGAAAGTTGGATCGAAGCTATGCAAGAAGAGCTCAGACAGTTTAACATCAATGATGTCTGGGAATTGACATCTAAATCGAAAGGCAAAACTGTTATTGGAGCCAAATGGGTATTTAGGAACAAGATGAATGAGGAAGGAAAAGTCGTACGAAACAAAGCAAGACTCGTGGCCAAGGGATATACGCAAGAAGAAGGAATAGACTATGACGAGACTTACGCACCAGTAGCAAGGTTAGAAGCTATTCGTCTATTACTTGCGTTTGCTTGTTATAAAAATTTCAGGTTATTCCAAATGGACGTCAAAAGTGCCTTCCTAAATGGATTTATCCATGAGGAAGTTTACGTGGAACAACCTCCAGGGTTTGAAGACCCAAAGAAGCCAGACTTAGTCTTCAGACTGAAAAAGGCCTTGTATGGTTTAAAACAAGCACCTCGAGCTTGGTACGACAGACTAAGTAAGTTCTAATACAGAATGGTTTTGTCAAAGGTAAAGTAGATACTACCTTATTTATCAAAAAGGAAAACAAAAGCTTTTTACTTGTTCAAACATATGTGGATGATATTATTTTTGGATCCCCTAATGAAAGTCTATGCAAGAAATTTTCAAAGTCTATGCAGGAAGAGTTTGAAATGAGTATGATGGGAGATTTAACATTCTTTCTTAGACTCCAAGTGAAACAAATGGAGGAAGGAACTTTTATTCATCAAGAAAAGTATTCAAATAATCTTGTCAAAAGGTTTGGACTGGAAAAGTGCAAAAAGACCGACATACCAATGTCATGTTCTCTGAAGATAGACAAAGATGAAGAAGGGAAGAAAGTAGATCAAAAGTCAGTATAGAGCATGATCGGTTCACTTCTTTATCTTACCGCTTCTAGACCTGATATTTTGTTGAGTGTTTGCATCTATGCTAGGTTTCAATCAGATCCTAGAGAATCACATCTCAGTGCTGCGAAACGTATTATCAAATACGTTGCCTCATCTTCAAGCATCGGTCTTTGGTATCCTAAGAAGGGAGACTTTAATCTTCTAGGATACTTAGACGCAGATCTGGCCGGTTGCAGAGTCGATAGAAAGAGCACTTCGGGAACTTGTCAACTGCTTGGAAATAGGATAGTGTCTTGGTTTTCAAGGAAGCAAAGCACTGTGGCTCTCTCAACGACAGAAGCTGAGTATGTAGCTCTTGGAAGCTGCTGTTCGCAAATTCTATGGATAAAACAACAGCTACAAGACTTTGGAATTGAAGACTCATGCACAAAGATCAGATGTGACAACACCAGCGCAATCAATCTTACTAAAAATCCAATCCTTCATTCAAGAGCGAAGCATATAGAGATTCGACATCACTTCATCCAGAGATCATGTTCAAAATGGAGAAATCTCGATTCAATTTGTTGATTCAAAAAGTCAACTAGCGGATATATTCACAAAGCCTTTGGAGAGAAATCAATTCGATTTTATCCGCTCCAGACTCAACATTTTGAAGCTTGAAGAAGTTAAAGTCTAGAGACTCACCAACCCTCAGACTCTAATCTCTCAGACTCTAAATCCTCAGACTCAGACATTCATGGATATAGACTGTAAGTTGCTATTTTATTCGAACCCGAAAATGTACGATCCTTCGTTCAGTTATTTTATAGTCTCCGTGAAAAACGAAATCTTGTCTTTTCAAAAGGTTTAATTTTGGCAGTTAATGATTTTAAAAAGGAGGAATTCATACACTTTCCTTGTGCCGATTGAACTTCCTTTTTCAAAACAGAGTTATATATATACAGTTTTCTCTTTCACCCAATCTTCAAAACCCTAAATAGCATTCTACTCCCAATCCGATTTCTACTTCGTGTTCATCTTCGAGAAAGTTGTCATCTTTTCTTGGGAAAGCAAGTAAAGGAATCTTTCAGCGACAAAAAAGGATGTCTTCTTCGAGGAAGTCTTCAAGAATCGCGAACAGGGGACCACAGAGAATGAGGGAGGGACCTACCCACTTTGATCTCACCGAGGAAGAAGATTTATCGAGTCAGCATCAAAACCCGACTCACTCTCCACCACGTCACTCAACGCCATCTACCCCACAAGGTGCAAGTCAACATCCGGAGGAAGACATAATCGAGGAGGCAAACCCTGTAAGAGTCCAAAAACCCTCTTATATCTATAAGCTCTATCGTGCGTTGAAAAGCACTAGTACTCCGTTGAACTATATAGATGAATTCCTTAAAGATAAGAATTATGGGAATGAGTATATCTTTCTACGAAAAATGGAGGATTTGGGAATTGCTCCCAAAGGAAGGGTTGAGGAAGCACTTGCGAACATTCCGAGTGACCCTCGTGTAGGAGGATTGAATCCCACTGATGGGAATGATGACGATAAACTGTTCAATGAATTTCAACCTAGGATGGGTGTCGCTGCAAAGGTGAAGGGAAAGAGAATGGAGTTGTTTAAATCAAAGGAACAGGAGAATCTGTTCTTCAGACTGCTGAAACGAGGGGTGATAAACCCTAGAAGTGTTGATTTCGATTTCTTAGATGCCATCAATTTGAACTTAAGGGAGAAGTTCAACTTGCTTCAACTTGAGCAATTTTGCACCGATACCACAGACGGTTATGCGCAATTAACAGCATATTTCTATTCAAATCTCAGTTTTCTAGATGCGAATAGAATATCATTTAGTGTTCGAGACCAGGATTATGTGGTAGATGTGAACATGTTGGCGGACATAATTGGAGTTGAACGAGGACGTTATCAACCAATCAAAGTCTCAGTTGCTCGTGCCTCATTGGAACTTGTCAAAGATAGAGATGCAGAGGGAAGAATCATCTATTCAAGGATGCGTGCCATCAATATCGTGCTGCACAAAATTGTGATAAATTGCATTAGGCCCAAGTCTACATCAAAGACTGATGTGTCTAATTCCGAGGCAAAATTGATGTACGCAATCAACTCAGGGAAGAAGTTCTCTCTCCCTCACATTATTCTCTTTCACATGTACAGAGCAATGTCGAAGGACAAGGGACAATTGCCTTACCCAGGTCTGGTGACCAAGATCTTCAGACACATGAATATTGAACCGCCACATACACTTTGTGTTTGACCGTGCGATAAGATGGTGGTAGGTTTGAAGATGTTGACGAAGATGCGTCTGAAAGAACTTTCCAAGGCAATGGAGAAATTCAGAGTGAAGACTCCAGTACCATCTGCTTCAAAGAGAAAAGGGAAAGGAGCTCATTGGTGTTCCACCCAAGAAGAAAAGAACTCTCATCTTGGAGGATGAAGATGAGGATGAAGATCCCACTATCTGTGCATTGATAAGAACTAGACGTTCTGTTCCTCAATCGACAGAACATCAGAAGAAACAGAGAGAAGAAGAGGAGCAAGCCAAGAATAGAGAAGAAGAAGAGCAGCGAGAGAAGGAGAAAGAAGCTGAAGAAGAAGGAGAAGAAGAGAAAGAAAAGTCTGCAGCTGAATCTAGAGAGAAGGGAAATCAAGATATAGAAGAGCATGATCATCACTCTTCCCCTTTCGATGTCCTAGAGACAGGGGAGTTGGCGAGCAAGAAAGATCCACACCTCATGCTGCCAATAGTGAAGGTCTAAGACAATCTCCAGCAGACCCAGAAGAGTTTCAGGTTTCTCAATTGCCTGAAGAAGGACACGATACGTCGACACCAAATCTGCAAGATTATACAGAAGCTCCATCGTCTGCATTCACTCCATCCGAGAAAGCAAATGCAAGTACTCAGACGGACAATCCAGCAGATTTTCGTCGTATTCTTGATATTCTTTTGGAAATGCGGGGCCAAATCTATGCTCTGGACTGTGAAATTCAAACCATAAAGAATGCTGGACAAGCATCTTCGGTTACCCTGGAGGACAAAATGAAAGACCTCGCTCTACAACTTCAAGCCAATGCCAAAGGAGAGGAGGTAGCTCAACTAAGGGAAGACTTGAAGAGGCTAGAAGGCATAGTCCAGTCCATGGGAGATTTCCATATCGTACGCATTCCCAAGCAGACCTGACTCCTTTCTCACCTTTTTAATGATGACAAAAAGGGGGAGAAGCAATTTGAATCAACCAACTTTAAACTTTGACTTTAAATTTGTTTTTGTGGTTATGTTTGTTTTTTAGTATGATTTGAGTGAACTTGAGTGTTGGGTGTGAATTTGAATTTGACTGAATTAGCTGTGGATTTTGATGCTTGAATGTTTGCAAGTTATATGGTATTAATCATGAAAGACTAACCAATTTTCTGTGGATGCAGAGTCTGGTTGTTTTATTAATCTTTATGAGATAGCCATATTGCTTGAGAAATGTTTTTGCAGGTCAAAGTTGTTCAAATCTACAAGAAAGTTTTGTCACCATCAAAAAGGGGGAGATTGTTGGAGAAATCTTTCCATAATATTTTGAAGCTGACAAAACGTTTCTATCAGTCTAGTCTGGATATTTGCAAACCATCTGTTTAAAGTCTGAAGACTTTCTGATCTCCAAACTCAAGACTCCAGACTCAAGACTCAAGACTCAAGACTCAAGACTCAAGACTATTCTCACTGATAGTCTTTCTAATCCAGTGTCGAAGGAAATCCAGAGCCGAAGTATATGGTTGAGGATTCAATCCTATCCTCTGGAGAAGATCTCTTGGTTGGATAAATATAACGGATTCTTTTATTCGTACCTAGATCGATTGAAGATCCGGTGGTCGACGAAATATTCTTGGAAGGTTCTATTCTTGGAAACCAAGATCCTGATTGTATGGACGAAAATGATTGATGGGCTATCGTCAGGTTCCTTTAATAACTCGAATGATCTTCTTGATTGATTCCGTCCAACGGGTAGATTGGAGGAATTCTTTTGGTAAGTGCCAAAGGGTATGATGGCATAAAAGAGTATAAAAGGAAGACATTCCAGTTGTTTTAGTGCATGATCGATAGAGAAATTCTAGAGTCTGAAGCACCTTGATTATTAGTCGATACATTTTGAGCGAAATTGTATACACAGAGATTGTCTATACTTGGTGATACCTTGAGCAAGTGTGGTAGATCATCTACACCTAGAAATCAAGGAAGATCAAATCCTTCAACTGCTAAGTAACATCTCTTTGTTCATAGTGGAATCCAGCCAATAGGAGTCCGAGATCGATGAACTCATACACGCGATTCAAGAGTGGACGTAGGCTTGAATCTAAATGCCGAACCACTATAAACCGATGTTGTTTGAACGTGTTCAATTCTCTCTTCCTTTACTTAGTCTTTCTACGTTTGATTATTAATTGTTGCAAATCCTTCAACTTTGTCTAAGTATTGTGCAATCATCAAGAAAAATCTTTTATATACCTATTCACCCCCTCTAGGTACTTGTACTAGCTATATCACAATGCAACAAGCTATGGAACAATCAAATTCCCGGCCATTCCTTTTGGAAATTAAAATCTCTTGAATGAAAAACTATGACAACCTCCAACGTCTTGCCAAGTCCTATATGTGGAAGACGTTGCACTACTCTCTCCAAATCCTAGAAGTGATTCCATGCCGTTCGATCAAGATCATATACAAAGGTGATGGGAAAGATACTGAGTGTGGTGAATTGAGGAGGCTGGTTTTGCGTGATCTCAGAAATTTGAGGCGCATTTGGTAGTTCGTTGGTGTCCCAAATGTCCCATTCCCAAACTTGAGAGAAGTAGAGGCTATGAGGTGCTCCCATTTGGAAATGCATTTTTCCTACCTTCACGGTGAAATTTCTTGAGCAAATTGAAGAGCCAGTGATGGAGTCGTGTGAAAATATGGAACTAATTGCTGGCGATGAGAAAGGGGAAGAAAAAATCAGCACGACAGTCACCTTCTCCAAGTTAAATATTCTTGGACTTTTCCAGTTGCCAAAATTCAATAGGTTGTTCTTTGAGAAATACTCTCTGAAATTCACATACTCTTGAGGACTTCCCATCCTTGCGAGTCTTGAGTATAATCAGCTGTGGAGCAGAGCCGGACCGAGGCATTGGTGACTAGGAAAGACACCAAAGACACTAGGCTCGAGCCTTTCTCGTGGGCATTGTGTATAAGTTAATGCACCATTCTCAGTGGGACCCACACGCACTCTGCATCACTCGGCTCTCAACAGACTTCTCGGGCTCTCTTCCTTTCTCTATCTGCATCTAACAATCCGTCGGTTCCATCTTAAGCTCAAGCTCGGTGCGCTCTGTAGAAACATCACACCAACATCCACTATCGTTGGTGGTTCCTTTGATCTTCATTGTCCTCTCCATCGCCCACAATCCATCGCTGGCCACCACACGACATGCACACTGAGAAGCGTTGGTCGTAGGAACTCGGGTGATTTCTGAGCATCCATAAGCCACTCTCTCGGTGACTTCAATCGAATCCTTTCCACTCGCTTTGTTGCTGGTCGTCACCGCTTCCCGATCGCCAATAGTTCCGCCAAGCCGCGAAGAAGACTCGTTAACATTGCTTCTGTTTATGTCCTTACTCATTCCCCATGTCAATCGCTCTATAGCTAATCGCTCTTCATTCAACTAAACCACATTTTCTCTGTTTTCCATTGTTATTGCTATCCTCTATGTGCAAATCGACTGTGAATGAGGCTGTATTAATGATTTGAACCAGTGTTCCTTGGCTGAAATGTATATACCACTTGTTTGATGAAATTCCTGAACTTAGTTGGTGTGCATTTTCCTTCAGTTCTTGATCGAGAATTCCCTTCATTACTTGATTGTTGATCTATTTTGGTCATATAAGGGTATTTGGGCTATGTTTCTTCATTAAAAAAAAAAAAAAAACGTAGGTATTCAATTTCAAACTTGTTTTGAATCTGTTGGAACATTGTCGATACATGCTGATTTGCGATTGTTGCAGCCCTGAGCTGATGTCGATTGCTACTTGATTTTATGCTATTCCATTCAATTAAGCATGTGCTGTGACATAAGATTGTATCGTGGTGATTTTCATGTTCGCTCGGGAAAGAAATTATGGCATGAATGAATGAAATTCTACTGGAAATCGATCTGTGGATGCTGACTCTATCTTGATATCCCTGCTTTGGTGTGCTTTTGATTCCAACTTGAGGCTAGTTCAATTATGGATCATATATGTTCATGCTAGGAGAAAGTATTATGGTGAATCTCATGCCAATTTTGCAAGAATTGTAGTCATATGGCTTGTAGGAAGTTATGGCTTCAATTTCATGTCTATTAGTCATCAAAATGATCACGATTTGCGGTCTTGTATGCTTTATTACAATTCTGCATGTGTGCTGGAAGTTGTGGAATAAGAATGAATTAGATGGATTATGTCTTAGTTTGGTTGCCTTTTTAATATTATGTGTTCCAGTTCCTTGTCGATTTCACTTGTTCAGATGGTAATTGCATGATTAAATTGATGAGATGGATGCTTAATATTGCCATGAGAGATTTGGCCACTGCTGTTCAAAATGATGTTTCAAAGATACGATTTTTGTTTTCCTCCCTCCCTCGTAGAATTCACTTGAGGGCTGCTTCTGCGAAATCTAGGGGGAAGGGAAGATTAGTCACCTGTAGTACCAGTACCCTGCCCTTGAAATCCATCAGGACCCTACCCATATGTTTTACCGGGAGTAGGTGCATGGTTCTGATTGTCTCTCCTATAAACCATTATGCACTTAGAGGTGCAGAGCTCCATCTATCTCCTTGCGCCAGGTCTCTCTGTTGCCAATAGCAATTGTTGTTATAACCTTGTTGACTGTAGTTTCCCTGGTATGAATGCACCAGATCTCTCCTCTGTCCTTGATATGGATCCCTTCCACCGGGGGCACAATCCATATTGCCCATTGGCATGGGATTTCTTCTTTCACCTTGTCCCTTGTCTATTTGCCACTCAACTTCCTTGCCCATCATCGTTTCTATTGCGACCACGCATTCTACCCACCCAGCCTCCCATATTGAACTGGAGGTGGTCTAACTAATTGCTCCATTTTCATACTTGTGACCTAATGACTTAGTAAGCTCAACAAAACAACAAGCGTTGCGAGGTCACGAATCATAGATGCATTGGAAAGTTGAGGTTATGGAATTAGAGGATGAATGGATTAAAGGACTGAGAAAATGTGGCCGAGATGTATAGTGGGTGAAATTCCCAGTGGAGTCGAGTCATACATCCGTACTTCTTGATTTGGGGATCAATGAAGGAATTTGGTAATACAAAAACAACTCCTGATAGATAGGAAACTCATCAAAGACGCTTTTGAATTGCTCCGACTCTGTTTCAGTCCATCACAGCCTGATAAGTGGTTGTGCTACATGCACAAATTCTCTTTTTTGCTTCCTCCAAATTTAAACACGAGTATTAAATGTCATCTCAACTTTGCAATGTAGATCATGCCACGGTTGCCTTGGGACATCGACAGTGGACTACACTCATCACAAAAATCACTTAATTATCATGATCAGGAAATAACATATCCATGATGTTATGGTGCTAAATGTAAACATCAGATTAACTACTGTGAATGTGGGGTTGTGAATGTCGATTTTTAAAGAAGGTGTCAAGAGCCTATGCTCAGGAGAGTCGTCTCGAGAAAAAGTACACAATAGGAAGCCCCTACTTCATTGAATGATTTTTTGAGGTTACATTATGCTTTTGAGTTATTTTTCAATAGAGATAAATTTTAATATGATTAGTCAATGAAAATTAGTTATACACGTTGACCGACTACACTTGTTAGTGAGGATAATTTGCTTTTAGAAATATGGATGCCCATGTTGATTCATTTTGGCATACTTGTGCCCAATTGATTTATTCTTATTTATCATTACAAATCCTTGTTTGACCAAAGATCTCCATCCGTACTACCTTAACATCTTGTTTTATGTCTCTTAAATATTTTCAACCTTTCCTCTCTTTTTCCGACGTGGATAACTTCTTAAAAACAGAACATAACTTCATTTAGTATTAAGCAGATATTGATATTTTCAAACTTTCCTAGCAGGAAGGAGGGAGGGAGAAATAATTTATGAAATTAAATGAAGGTGTATAAATGAGGAATTAGTGGAAGGAAGTAGATAGAGCTGATATAAAAAGGGTGCAAAATCCTTTGATTAGAGTGATACTTCACCATTATGATAATATTATAGTAAGAGAACTTGTGAAATTGATCTGAATAAATTTTCTATTGTAAAAATCAATATGATGATCCATGAAGTTTCATCAAAAAAATTAAATTGATTATTGAAATCTGACAATCAAAAAAATAAATTAGTAATGAGAGAGATTATTATTTGCATTGACTTTAGGGGAGGATTTTGTTGGCTACAAAAGACTCTCGAGTATTATTATTTTTCTAATTTAAACAAAGAAGGGCGATAATTCATCCAAATTAGAAAGTTCTAGTCAAAATCAATACCATGAAATGGAAAAGAATGTTATGAGATATTAAATGAAAATCAAAACTCTAAACTGAAATTGAACGTGGCTTGAAATAAAAGGTACATTTGACTGCAATCTAATAGGGAGGAACTCATTTTGCATTTCCTTATGTTTTCTCCCACTTTTAAGAGGAAATATTTTTGTGAGCCCACAAGAAAATTTTTCTCTGCCATTCTCTTCTTCACTTCCCTCCCACTCATTTTAGCCCAACAAGGAAAGAAAATTTCTAATTCTGTACCGTAACACGGTAGGTTATATCTTTGAAAATCAAAATGGGTCAACAAATGTCCTAACATAGCTTGTATTTCCAAGCATGCTTACTAAATACTAGTTTCACATACTAAGGTAGCTTATTAGCATTGGCATATTGTCCTCGAACATAATGGTAAGTTCTCCCATGTTGAATGTAGATTATGACTTTTTGAAATTACAAAATTTGGCCAATTTTCCATTGCCTTTCTAATCGCATTTATGCATTAGCAAATATGGATTAATGATCCCGCTAACATACATATAGAATCATATTAATGCAATTTATATTCACTCGTTCCATTAATGAGAAGTACATCATTGCATAATGGAAGAATGCTTGGCAAGCTCAAGGCAAGGCCCACTTCTTTATTTGACTACTTACAATTCGAGAACTCTCTCTCTCTCTCCCCCTCCCTCCTGTGCTTGGTCCTCCGTCCAAACCAAACCAAACACAACCTTGATTTTCGTACTCCCATAGGGAAAAGTCCTTCCCTTTTGGGCTGATTGTGGGTAAGGAGGGATCCGAAGTTTCCCCAAAATTAGCAAACAAAGAAACCCGAGCAACATTTTCTTTTCTTTCTACTATAAATTCCAAGAATCTCTATTTTTTACTAAGACACCTGTTGTTAGATTGAATTCTAATGAATCCTTTGTGAATTTGTAAGAAAATCTTTATTTATTAAATAAAATAAAAATGATAACTCAATTCTAATTTAAAGAATAATATAATAGATTATCATATGTATATTTCTATATTTCACGTAGAAAGATAAAGAAGAATAGGTCTCATTTATTTAATTATCCATTCCTTGCACTTATTATTTAACATATATATATGCACTTAGATATACAAATTATAATTATTCTAAGATATCTTTCTACCAATAACAGGTACGAGGTACCCATTCTATGATAATTTTTAACGACTTACCATCTTTTCTTGTGCCTTTAGTGGGCCTCAGACTCACCGGCTTCCGCTTCGATGGTGGCGAATGACTTCACCACTTCTTCGCCTGCCCAGATATCGACCGCCGGGGCCTTCTACCTGTGGAAGACCACTCAGGCAACCAACTCCACCTCTCCTTTGAAAAAGGGATTGCCGCGGGGGACGTTGGCGGCAATGATAATGGGGATTAGGATTGGGGACTGATTCTGCTGGTTAGAACAGCACCACAGACACTGCAAAGTAGATACACCGCGAATGTGGATAGGGCACGGTGCGCGTCGTGGCGAAGCAAGGCGGCGCGGCCGTGGCCTGTTAGTGTTGCGACTGCAAAGATGCCTCTCTATTGTTACGAACCACACCGCCGTCTCCGCCGTTGCTCCCTCGAGCCCCACCGTCGCCTGTCAAAGCCCCGTTGACAGCTTCAATTCGTCCCCTACCACTCTCTCTCTCTCTCCCGGAAAACGATTCCGCTCTACTCTCTCTTGTCCAGCAAACCACGCTTAGGTTGTTGCCTCCCAAATAATAATCTGTTTCTTTTAAAGATAGTTTCCTAGTTCACCTCATGCAAGACGACACTTTAAAGCTTTGACTTTCAAGGGCATCCGATTTGTCAAACATCACTAATTTTCTCTGGCAAATCTATTGCTGTTAGTAATTTTTTTTTCACACGGTTAGTAAAATCTTAAATAGAATGGTATCTTGTGATAAATGAAGTAAGTAATTTGTACTCGGCATCCATAAATTTTATTGGTCGCCTTTAGTTTTCTCTAAATATGTTTGTTGATTTCAGTACAAGTCTAGATTTCCTATTCCAATTTTCACCTATACTTTTAATTTGCTTGTGATTTCAGTTTCCTGCATTTCGACTCGAGTTGTTTATTGTTTCAAAAAAAAAAAATCATGTAATTTTACCGAAAAGAGAAACCGATTGTAGAAAATAGAGGTAAGAGATACAAAGGAAATCTCAATAATCAAGCCTATCTTTCTCTCGGTAACGAATGAAACTCAAACTGCCGACTTCAAAATTTTCAAGTCCGAATCCAAGGAAAGAATGGAACTAGAGTCAATTTCGTTTGCTTTGCATCAAAGGGATCAAGTCAACTAAAACCTTCTGTTGACACTCGAATTTTTATCGATGCTCTAAATATCCATTTTTTCGCCAAAAAAGAAAGAAGATAAAAAGGAAAAAAAAGGAAAAAAAAACGAAGAATGAATAAAAATGGATCAAATAAAATGAATGAATGATGAAAATGAAGTCGCGTGGGCCGGCGTGTCTAGCCCACTTGGTTTTTCCGGCTCACCCCTTAACCGGGCTTCCAGTTTACTTTATTCTCTTTGGCCCATTTTCCTTCTTTTTCTTCAGCCTACCAGAGCCTAAAAAAGAAGCCCAGCCCATCACTCATTCTTGCGCGCGCGCGCGCGCTCGTGTGAAGAGCGTCTGTAACGCAAGGAGGAGAGAAGGTACAGTGACGGTCACCGAACAAATGCCCGTGAGCGAGGGATGAGAAAGGAAGCTGTGACGGAAGCAGATCCGAGAGCGTGAATCTTAATCGATATACTCGCGGCTCAACCCTACAAAAACGAGATATACTCGTGCGAGATAATGATGTCTAGAACCTGTCGCGTCGTGTTTTGGTTGGAAAATAGCGTCAATGCTGAATCAAAAACCTGCTCTAGTAGCTGCACAACATGTGTTCGACAAAATGCTCGAATGGTGCACCCAAATCCATGTTATCCGATCGACGTTAAAAATTTAGTTCGACGCTTGATTGCGCATATGTTGTTGACGCACGTCTGCTTTCTTCGTGATTTGCTATGTTTTTTGTTTGATTTCACGGCCCACCTTTTGATGTTCGTTGACGGCCATGCAAAACCGAACGTGGTTCGGCCGTCGCCGGCGATAGGCCGACGACGGCCGGAGATGTAATCTGGTGATGGTATGTAGTGGTGTGAGCGCCGGTGTCCGTAGATGGCCTCTAGTTGTATGGGTTCAAAAAATGGAGAAGAAGATGAACGTTCGGAGTGAAAAAAATGGCTTCATGGCTTCGGGGAAGAAAAGGGGAAGAAGAAGAAGTGCAGTAGAAAAGGACTTAATAAGGCAAAAGACAAAAGAGGAAAAAAAAATTTAAAAATAATAAAAAAAATTCAAAATATATTTTTTGTAAATCCTACCGGGTCGGATCCAGGTAGACGGGTTGGATCGGGTTAATTCATTACCCAAATATAATAATAATAATAATAATAATAATAATAATAATAATCAGAAAAATCATAAAAATTCAGAAAATCCTAGAAAATCCAAAATATTCAAAAATTGGAAAATTTCTAAAAAAGGTGAAACAAAAAATAGGATTCTTTGTTTTGCATTGTCTTTTTTTTTTTTTTTTAAAGATAATATTAGGATGCTTATATAGTGTCCTTTATAATTATAATTGATTACGCATTTCAATATTTTGAGTGTTACTTCCTTATTCTAGAATGGTTAGGACGAATCTTAAATTTCATTTGGATAAGTTGTTATGGCGTTCGTTAGCACATAATCGAGTAGGTACTAAAAGGGAGTTAGTCTTACTCAAGTCTAGAATATTTGGTTATAAAAAATAAAATATCCTCCCATATTTTACTTGGGTTCTAGTCAATCGAAAAAGGCTAATGATGACTCTTTGTCAAATTTTGCATAATATTAATCGATTTAAAATTTAAATGTCCGATGTCGTGCGAAGCATGAGCTTGGTAAAATCCAAGTCAATAGAAAGTATGACAATACCCCCAAAACATAACTCTCTTTCCCCCAAGGGGTTAGGTCACAACACCTTCTATTAAGAACAGAATAACACAATCCAGAACGATAATCATTGACACATTGCACATAACAATAATCATCGATGCGTCATTTTGATACTAGCAAGATCATCTAAAAGTAATTTCGCCTAGATATTAAAATGGCCAAATAAGAAGGAAGCAATTGGAATGAAATCAGCTAGAGCTTGAATTCTGGAAACGAGCAGCGATGGCAATGATCTGCATCTGGTGTGCCTGAAGGTCTTTCTGGCAGAGACATTGCTAGCTGGAGACAACGAACGTGACTAGGAATCTCTTTCTACTCCAAGCTCAGCATCAAGGCAGAGCAAGCACTCCTTTCTTTGGTCAAATCAACCGCGATGTCCTCATAGGGCGGAGGAGGAAGGGAAAAGAGAAGGCCAGGCCAGGGGAAAAAGCTGAAATGTTGCGGTGATGGGGCTGATGGGTTTGGGCCGTGGATCAAATCAATGGGTTTGCTCTTGTGGGCCGCGCCAATTGGCTTTTTTTATTTGTTATTTATTTTTATCTTTTTATTATTCTCTTTTTTTGTTCTTTCTACTACCATTCATTGTTTTTATGCTCTTTTTTTACAAAAATGCATTCTTAATTTGTCTACTGAAAATTAGGTATCGACTATTTCAAAAATATTTACCTAATATTCAAAGAAAAATATCATGCCATCACGAACAAACTATAAGACATTGTATGTGCCGTTGCATCATATCTTAACTTACTAAAGGTTATCGTAATTTCTTGATCAATGGAAGAAACGAGCCAAAAATATATGACAATCCCATCGAGTAGAATCAGGTATGTGTTGATGAAATATTGACTCATCTCCAATGACTTCATTTATGACTTGGATTAATATGGACCCTAATTCCAATCTCACCCATTTGGTGAGTCGAAGTCCTACAAATTAGAATGGAAGATTAAACAAAGATTGGTATGAGGGAAGAGAAAGAGATGGCTTTTTACAGTGGAAGATGATTCTTTCGCGTTTTGGTTTTCCTGCTCTAGGATTCTTTTTCAATTTATCTGAAGTTTTCAAAGTGAGAAATGATTAAATATGGCAAAGAGTCAAGGAAAAAGCAAAAGAAATGAATACATATATTGAGAATAACATAGATTTTAATAAAACTAATGTTTATAAAGTTTTAGTTGAAAAACCGATCGATGACTAGTCAAGTGGCCCAAGACTTGATTTGCAAGTCAAAAGTCGCAAGTTTAATTTCCCAATCTATTATCCATTTTGGGATGATTATGCGAATAAGTTGGCAGAATTAATTTGAACAATATCTTGTGGCAAACACATTCACCCGTTTGGGACCAAAGATTATTGTGGGTTGGAGAAAATCCAAAAAGAATGTCCAGCAAAAACATTTGAGTCGCCATTGATGCCCCTCGATGAAGGGCTGTGACTCCACTTCAACAAATTTCCACTTCCACCATGATGTCGAGACAATTTCCTTCACGCGCAATAGCATAATTAACAATAACCTTTTTCAACAATAACAATAATAATAGACAATTTTGTCTCCATACTAGAAAAGAGGCGAATATATGGTGGAATAGTTGGCACTGAGCATTCGCCCCTTGAAATTTCATTTGCTTCCAATTATATTTTTCTTGTCTTGAATAAGTGTAAGCTTTATTTGGTATTTCAGCACATGAAGTTACAATTGATGTGAAATTGCAACAATCAAGTCATAACGATGAATTAAATGTTGATAATTAGCTTATGTAGAGGATGATGGTGTGAAATAACTAAATAAAACGTGTGTTTTGTAGGTAGTGTGGCTCGAAGGTAATTTTAGTACAAAGAAATGGTGGAGTGCCTCACTTGTTTTTAATTAGTGGAGCATAGGATTCAGGAGAATTTTTTTTTAAAAAATAATTTTGGATTCTTTGAGGTCAAGCATAATCAAAGCAAGCATTTATTTTTTTTAGTGATTATTTGGATGTTGTAGATGATTAAATAATGCACTATACAACCTGTGTGCATTGAGGACGGGCCAAGAGATGCAAACAATCCACAATCTAGTAACTCAACCTTTTGTCTACTATCTCTAATAATCCATCCGTTGGTAGTGAAGGTGGATTTTGATGATACAGTTCACGCCGATGGAGTGAGCATGTCATGTTCCACCATGGAAAGAATAGGAAAGCACAATACTCTGGCCTTCCATCATCATAGAAGATTGACATTGTCTTCCTCGAATTTTTCAAATGTAGGTCCCATCATCCTTGTAGAGATATTCATTCACCTCACCAGCAATTGGCCCTGGAGTGCTTGAGGCCCGCCGTTCTTTTTTGGGGCACATGTGGCCCAAGAGCACGGGTCCGAAGTGGCACGGCCCATTGGCCATCCTAACTAAAATTTATCTGGGCTCATATACAGATATTTGAACATTTTCTGATAGTCGAGGACCCTTCCCTGAAAATAAGTGTTGCTGACACCTTCTTAGATATTTTTGGCGCTCCAATCCATCTCATTCGAACATCAAATCACATTTCCCATCTTGCATTCACTTTATCCCTCCTTCACTGTCTCCTGTCTTTCACAGAAAGTGTCACCGACAGCCTCGCAGATAATTTCGGAACCTCAACCCATCGGACATCTGTAAAATTTCTCATCTCGCAATCACTCTCTGTCCTTTCTAATCCTTCACCGAAAATTGATGGTGACAGCTTCGTTGAGGTTTTAGCAAGCCTCTGCCAATCTTATTTAAGACATCTATCCACAATTCGCATCTGCCCATTCAATCCGTGTCCTCCCTGTTTTCTATCCTTTACGGCAATTCAGATATCAGTCACTTGTCCCATCTCAAAACGAACAAGAGTCTGGAAAATGCAATATGTTATGGGCCCACTGAACTTGTCTTTTAAGGAAAGAACTCATTTTGCATTTCCCCTCTCTTTCTCCCGACTTTCCGGAGGAAAATTTCTTGTGGGCCCCCACAGGAAAATCTTTCTCAACGGTTCTCTTCGTATTCCTTGAATCTTTATTTTCCTCGCTTCTTTTCCCCCAATTCCTGAAGCCCGCTTCATTCTACGGAATGGCTCCATTCGGATTTATATATACAGGTCTTGCTCTCAAAAGAAAAATCATGGTAGCAAACATTTGGAGTGGCTCCTCATCCGTAAACAACATCTTTCGTTTGATAAGAAACTCGAAATGTAAGAATTCTCCCACATATATTGATGTCCTTGTTAATAATAATATGTAGCAACTTGACTACTATAGTTGCATGAATAGACGTTCCTCAAAGAAACGTCAATAACATTGGTAAGCTTCTAAATTCAAATTATGTTTTGCACTTGCCATTAGAGCCTGTCGTTTTTTTCTGGCCCATCAAGCTATACTAAAAATCTAATAAAGATGAGATGTGGATGGTTTGCACAAAGAAAAAAAATGGATGAACAAGACGACGTCTGCGTCCTCAGCAATGGTGCATGGAGATATTGTGCAGAGGAGGGAGAGGTTCTTTTAAGTTCTTTCGTTGATCGATATGTTGCAATTATTTATCTTATATCATCTCTTTTTTTTTTTTTAAATATTGAAATTGAATATCATGGCTACATACGGAATATGTACCCTTTTAACTAGAGATTCTTTTTAGGTCCATAGTTGATAGAATAACAACTCCAATTGTGACACTAAAACAATTATATGTGCATCATGATTATTTGATTATGTTGGGTTATTTAAATTTTTTGGTCATATTTTTAAGTATGTTTTCCCATCATTTAAAGCAGTTTTTATTTTGGGTGATCAACTGAATATGTTTTTTTTTTGGTAGGATAATCGATCGAATTAAGAAGTTGCTTTTTTCAGAATATTTATTGTTGTCATTCATAAAACAATTTATACAAAGTTGGGACCAAATATGTAATCATATATGGCTATGCATATATTAAGTCGAAGCTAGACGGGACAACGTTGAGAGAGAGAGAGAGAGAGAGAGTGAGAGAGGATAGTACAGTGGAGTCGGGTCCCCTGGCACAAGGTTGAAAAAGCAAGAAGCTTTAATAATTGTAACACGATCCACACTATATAAAGTCATACTGTCTATATGCATCACGAGGTTGACATAACACTAACCTTCAATAATTGCAACGTGATCCATGATGCCGAAAAAGCAACTTAACTCCATGCCGGTTAAACTCCTAACCTCGCTTTGCTATGTCTTTCTCCCTCCTCCTCTGCATTTGAGAGAGAGAGAGAGAGAGAGAGAGAGAGAGAGTAGCAGCAGTAGCATCAGAGAAACGATTGTGGACGTGCGTGGTCGGTACTTGTTAGGGAAGGAGAGAGACACGAAAGGATTTGAAGTTTGTAGAGAATCGGAAAGAGGGTCATTGAATTGTTAAAAACAAAATGTTCATTTGAGTGGCTTAACTTTTATAAAATTTTCACTTAAGTGTCATGACTTTCAATTAATTATTTAAATACTACAACTCCCACCACAAGTGTCATGATGCGTAGTACTTTGGGGGACCTCTTCGAGAAGGTTATAGTGCTCAAATGAATATTTTTTAAAAATTTTATAGTAAAGTGATCAGAATAAAAAAAGTTGTGATATCCTTGCCGTGACATTTTGTCAAAGTTAGCCTTATGCAACTAGGGCATTACAGACTTTTACATGCCATGACAATACAATCACGTAAGCACTTCAATGTGCGTTTGCATAAAAATGATACAAACTTTTACGGAAGAAGAGGGGACAAGGAAAACATTTTGGTCAAAACTGGTGGTCTTCACATAGAACAACAGTAGAAAGCATTATTACACTTAGCGGACTCTGTCATTGTCCGACTTTATTAAAGCCGATACTTTTTTTTTTTTTTTGGTCGGTTAAAGCCGATACTTAAAAGAGCTCGTGAAGTGACTGGAATTGGAGTGCATCATCTGAATTGAATTGTGGACTTAGAGAGATTGGGGCCTTGCCGCTGCTGATAGCTAGAGGTGAGCACGTATGAAATGATTAATAGACGGCGATGGTGGTAGACAGCCGGTAATTCTCACATTCCACAAGCGGCGGGGTCCAAAGCCAACTTTAGTTCAAAAAGAAATGGCGGAGTGGGTTTTTTTAGAACCGTCAAATTGAGGTTCTCAAAAATAAATGATAATTATGCTTATTAATTTTTATAAATTAAATGAAAAGGCATCTTCCATGATCCTTCAGTATTCCAATGGAGTTGTGTGCATAGCTTAATGCATATTCACAAGATTAATAGATAGGTGTCTCTTCGATATCAATCGAGTGTCTAAAATTCTTTGAATACTCGAGTAATCCTTGTCAAGTACAGCGGTATTTTTTATCCCACACACATCAATAATCACCAGTGACATATGCCTATGCTCCCAAAGGTGGCCCTAAGTAAATGCACAAATATGGTGATTCAGTCACAATTGCCATTTGAACAACCTCTTGGATTTAAAAGATACGCGCTGCTTAGTTTTCTTGGAAGAAAGCCAAACTAATGTAAAGTGAAAACTCTTAATTTTTCCTTATAAAAAATTCTTGATTTTGTAAATGATATCGATCATTGTGATCACGGTTTTATATCATATTCTTTTGAAAATTTTTACTTGCTGTCCTTGATCTTTTAATCTCAATTTTATATTCGAAGTTGATTTTGGCTGCTTAATGTTTTAAACTTGGGAGCTGAGCCCCACTTCTTTTCTTTTGTTTTAACTCATGGGAAGGTTTGGAGGATATTTCGTCTACACTAGAAATATTTTTAAAATTTAGATTCAAATGATGATGCATGACCAATTAAAATCTAATTGCAAAAGTCATGGGTCACAAGCTTTGAAAAATTTGGAGTTGATGGTCACGGCATAATTAGCTTAAATATTAAGAGTTATACGGAAATTGAGTGCAACCATCGTGGATCTTATCTTTCCCAAAGAGGTGCAAGTTGCAGGAACATTTCTCACCCTGGCAGCACCATTCTAGTTTGTTGACATCGAAATTTCATGTTGTCGCAATAGTGCAACATATCTCAAACAAACTTGAAAACTTGTCACTCTTACTATCGATAAATGCTTGGCACTTTCCTGTTTTGAAAGGCTTGGTGAAGTTGAGGACACTGTGAATTACTAGGTGCAAATGCCTCATAAGGACACTTGATCTGTCATGCTACAATCCTTGGAGCCCTCTCAATTATAAAGACTTGTTGGGATTTGAGATTTGCGAGCATTGAGATCTTTGTTGCACCTAATAGGTTTCTATTGCGATTCAATCGAAACATTACCTAAGCTATGCAAGCTGAAGAAGCTTAGGTGTGTTGAACTGAGGGGTTGTGCTAAGCTAAGAGCCATGGAAAGCCGCAATAGCCTAGAGTCTTTATGGTACTTGCAGACCAAAGGTTGTAGATCTCTCGAAATGTGCCACCCAAGGTGTCGAGATTGACCAAAAAAGAGACGGATTAGATGTCTCTTTATGAAAATTGATTCTTGATGAGGTACCTCATCATAATTTGGACATTTCTAGTCACTTTGATGGTTGATCTTAATTTGTACATTTCTAATCAAGCAAGTTTGAATTGTATTCGTGGTATGAACAGAAAGTATCAAAAGCACAAGTACAATACGGTTAATGTGTATGCAACTTAGTGGTAGAGATTCATCTATGGATTGATATTTGACAACATGCTTGTCCTCAAATTTAAATTAGGGATTGATGGTAAGAAAGTTAGGTAATGTTTCTTTGGTGGTGGTTGTTGTTGTTGCCGTTGTTATCATCATTGTTAATAATGGGGATAATTATTCAAAAAGTCCTAAATTTATTGTACAATGATCACTTCAGTCATAAACCTTTCATTTATGTCGGTTTAGTCTAAAATCTTTTAACAATTTCTTAATGTAGTCACTTCAATCAATTTTGATAGGAAATCGATGACATGAATATCAGCCATCCAATGTGATTAATTTTCTAATGAACCGATGTCAAAATTATGTGGGAAGAAAGATATTCTGTTATGATCTAGGACATTGAGCCTAATGATTTTAAGCTTCAAATCGAACTATATAGAAATGACAATGAGGTTGAGATACAATTTGGTTATGATGAACTGAAGTAGTGGAAAGTGGTCCCAACCAAGGTGGCACGTATAGTGTTAACTACTATTGATTAGTGAGCCACAAGGTTTAAGCTTACTGCAATATGGCATCTTAGTTACAATATGTCGTTACTTGAGTTCCCTAGTTTCTAGAATTTTATGAATATTTAGTTGAATGGAGTCACCCAATTTTGCAAAACGACAATCATATATTATAGAGCACTCTAGTTATGATAATAAGTCAATAGCCGAAACTTATTGCATGTTTTATCTAGCCTTCTAAGGTCACCTGACGAGTCGATCCCCCACTGTATCTTATCAAGCCCAAATTCAGTGTCATAATTTCTGCACAATCATCATACCACACAAACAATTACAAATTTTCAATAATGGTTGTCCATATGATATGACAATTTATGTAGGAGTTATGAGAAATATGTGTTCAGTTATGGAGAAAGCTTATAAAACAAAATAATCAGATTGTCTTCAGGACAGGTAGAGCTTAATATACCCTACCACAATACTTAGAGCATTGTGCAGAATTGCATTGCATTGCGTGTATAGGAGATATTATTGCACATTGACTTTGCACAACTTAAGTTCAAGTACTATATTTACTTGGAAGTTGTATTAGAATGTTATTTTTTAGTTCTTCATTTGACTTGTTTTGGCAATTCTTCTTGACTGATAGAGACAGATCAAATTGATCGTCCGTGAGCTTTGGATTAAGCTGAAGGTCCAACATAAGTTCATTATTGATCATCTGATCGTATTGAATGATCAAGAGAAGGGATAATGAAAACTATTAGACGCCGAAGCTGCAAGGGTATGGGGTATGCTTTGTTGTAATATACAGCATGGATGGCAATGGCAAGATGATTTTAATGGTGCTGTTTTTAGCCAATTATCTGCTAGCTTCAACTCTTATGCCATTGAATAGAGCATATCTTGATTCAAACACTTTTCAATTCTTATGTAACTTCTAGTAGAAGTTAGTTGAGATGAGAATATGACAAATGATGTAATTTTTATATAGCAATTATTTGAGTATCGTGGCTTTAAAAGAAAATGTTTACTTGACCGACTTAATCTTTAAAATTTTTACTTAGATATCATAACTTTTAATTGATTATTTAAATTCTACGACTCTCACACCACGAGTGGCACTTGTGGGCAATAGTTGGACAGAACTCGAATTTTGCATTTCCCTCCATTCCTCCCACTTTTTGGAGGAAAATATCTTTTGCAACGTGACCCACGATGCACAGAAGTCGTTCTGCCCATCTGCAGCATGAATGATATTGACATAACATGAAGCTATAATAATTGTCAAGTGACCGACGATGGCCAAAACGCAAACTTAATTCTACCCTAGTTAACTCTTATTCTCGCTTTGTTCTATCTTCATCCTCCTCCCTCCGCGCTTTAGTGAGAGAGAGAGAGAGAGAGGGCAGCATCAGAGCAACGATGATAGACATGTTAGGGTGGGGAAGACACGTAAGGGCCTCGAGTTTGGCAATAAGAAGCCTCGGCTTTGTGAATTGTTACGTCACTTATTTTTTTGCAGAGAATTTGAAAGTGTCGTCACGTGCCAGGGTATTAGCAAAGAGAGATCAGATAGAGAGAGATCCCTCAGATAGAGAGAGATCCATATAATCCATGAAATTGGCTGATCTTATTGAGTGCATGCAACACTGATATGTAGTTAATGAGCCCTTAACATAAACACATAATTTCTTACTAATACAGTTAATATACACTGGATCCATTGATGAGGTGTAATCAATCAAATAAAATCGGGTTTTTTTAGAACTATTGAAGTGTGGTTTTGAGAAATAACTAATGATTATAATTTGTAACTTCTACACAAAAAATTAAAAAGTCATCTTCCATGAACCTTCAATTTCTCTCGATGGAGTGATGGAGTTGTGCATGTAGGTCAGAACTTAGGCATATTCCATTAATTAAATTAGATTAAGAAATAAAAAAAGGAACTTGTGATGACATTTTTCCGAAGTTAGCCTTAGGCCATTGCAGACTTATTGCATGCAAGATCCTTTTTACTATTTCTTGATAAGAAAAACATCTTGGCCAACGCTGGTGGTGACCATATAGTACAACGGCAGAAAGCATTATTGGACTGAGTGGACTCTATTATTGTCCAACTTTATTAAAGCTGATGCTTAAAGGGCTCGTGAAGTGATTGGGATTGGAGTGCATTTTTCTGAATCGAAATTTGGACTTTAGCTGCTGCTGATTTGCCAGAGCCCAGCATTGCTCTCACAATTTTTAGCAAGCAGGCCTGAAGTCAATTTCAGTACAAAAGAAATGGCGGAATGGGCCCTCTTGTTTTCAATCAGGCGTGATCACGTGGCGGCATTTGTTCTTTGGGAAATTCTGTAGCTGTTGCGTAAAGATGATTGGACGATACGCTGAAATACGAATAGAGAAATACAACTTAAAAAGTACAAACACACATATATATATTATCCTTCACAGTTGTATTAATAATTAACGATCATGTGTCTAGATATGGTCGGATTTTGCACTCCAATCTCAGCTTCTTCTGCTTTGAATAACTCTAGAGGCGACGCCTGTCTTCTAGTAGATGAAGCCTTACGTGACACGTGTAAGCGCAGGCAGCTTGCGTGCATCAGCAAAAGTACGAAATGAAGCCAAGGTTCGTAGAGTCCATGCAAAAAAATATCGGTAAGGTAAGAGTTGGTAAGCTTATGATGAAAGATAACATCACATTGACCCAATATCACGGGATCCTCAATAACAAGTACTGGGATTTTCACAAACGCGAGGGGGAAGTTGGGACCAAATATATAATCGTATATGGCTATGCACATATTAAATCGAAGCTAGACCGGACAACGATTAGAGAGAGAGAGAGGATAATACAGTGGAGTTGGGCCTCTCGGCGTGAGGTTAAAAGAGCAAGAAGCTTTAATAATTGCAACATGATCCACAATACATAAAGTCATACTTGACCATATGCAACAGGAGGTTGGCATAACACGAACCTTCAATAATTGCAACGTGATCCATGATGGCCTAAAAGCAACTTAACTCCACCCCGGTTAAACTCTTAACCTCACTTTGTTTTCTCCTCCTCCTCTACACTTTAGAGAGAGAGAGAGAGAGAGAGAGAGCACACTAACAGCATTGGACATGTACGGTCGGTACTTGTTAGGGAAGGAGAGAGACGCAAGGATTTGGAATATGCAAGGAATCGGAAAGAGCGTCATTAAATTGTTAACGAGATGTAGTCAATCAATTCAATTGGGCTGTTAAAGTGAGGTTTTGAAAAATAAATGATGAGTATAATTAGTAATTTCTATACAAAAAAAAAAAATGAAAAGCATCTTCCAGGGACCTCCAATTTCTCTTAATAGTGTTGCTTATGTAGCTCAAAGCCCATGCTTGTTCACAAGATTGACAGATTGGTGTCTCTTAAATATCAATGGAGTGCCTAGGTCTCCTCGAGCATCCAATGAACCTCTATCAAATGGGCGGTCCCTCTATTTCACACACATCGGATAATTATCGAAGATTATTTAGGGTTAATACCCTAAAAAATCTCAAATCGGTACACTTGTGACAAATTTATCAAAAATTATTTTTTTGCTCACCAAAAACCCCAAACTGGTATACCTTTAACAAATTTACCCAAAACTGGTACATTTGTGACAAATTTACCCTCTGTTAGTTTTCGTTAAATTTTACTATCAAATTATTAAGTTAAATGACACGAGACAGTTGACCGGTATACCAATTTAGGATTTTACGTTCCATTTGTCACAGTTTACAATTTTTGTGATTTTTTTGTGATATTAATCAAATTTAACGGAGGGTATATTTGTCACAAATTTACAAGTTTGGGGTTTTTTGTGTTCGAATAAATTAGTTTAGGATAAATTTTTCATAAATGTATCAATTTAGGGTTTTTTACGGTTAGTCGAGGTAAATTTGTCACAAATGTGCCAATTTGGCGTTTTTCTTGATTAAAAAAATAGTTTATGGTAAATTTGTTACATGTGAACCAGCTTTTGGGTTTTTCGGATATCAACCATTTTTATTAGTACATCCGTGATAAATTTTCATTATATATTACATGCTTTGGAAAATGGTCAAGTTGCCACACTTGATTTTTTTCATCTTAGTTTTTATTCGAAGTTGATTTTGGCAACTTAATAATCTAAACTTGGTAGTTGAGCCCCTCGTCCTGTTTTTTTTTTTGCCCGTTAATCCCTAGGAAGGTTTGGTGACTATTTCTTTTGTATTAGAAACTATCGCTTATTTAAATTCTAACCTTAATCTCACATTATTTATGTTTATTCATTTGAAAAGAAAAGAATTAAGATGCTAGGAATGAGAAACTAGTTCTATTAAAATTTACATTCAAATAATGGGGCATGATCATTAAAATCTAATGGTCGTAGCATAGTTAGCTTAAAATTGACAGGGAAACAGAGGATGAGTCTGATGGATCTTCTCTTTATTACATTTCATCAAATAAATTGAGCATTATCAGAGACGCAACACCTATCTTCTGCACGATTAATGTAGGGGGCTGAACATTTCCATATACTTTTCACATGTCAATTATTGTACAGAGCATCTAAGTTAAAGCAAAGACAGATGGGATGGGTTGGTGGAGTTGGGCAGTAGCTTCCGAGTGCGTTTGGTAACGATTTTGTTCCCGGGAGCAGATTCTGATTAGAAATGATTCCTTTTTATTATGTTCCCGAGAACAATTTCTAAGCATTTTAAGCTGTTTGGTAACTGTCTAAAATTTCTAATCCTGGAATAGAATTGCGCTTGGTACCGTGCTCATTAATTATGTTCCAAATCAATTTCTTTTAATTTTTAAATAATTTTTATATTCTTTTTTCCTTTTTCTCCTATTTTTCTTCTCTTTCAACAAGTGGCTGGTCGCCGATTCGGCGATCAGCTAGACAAGGGCCAACAACCTCACCGACCGAGCCTCACCGGCAGCTGGGTGAGGCTCACCCAGTCCTTGCCAAGCCTCACTAGTGGCCAAGCCGGTCTCACCGGGGCTAGGTGAGGCCTGCCTGGCCACTAGCGAGGCTCGCCCAGCCCGACGAGGCCGAGCCTCGCCGTTTGCCAGGCGAGCCTCGCCGGGGCTGGGTGAGGCCCGCCTAGCCATCGGCGGGGCTAGGCGAGCCTCGCCTAGCCTTGGTGAGGTTGGCCTGGCCATTAGTGAGCTCGCGGTGGCTGAGCTTGCCTCCGACGAGCTTCCTCCGACGAGCTTGCCGGTGTGGTTGCCAGCAACTGGCAGCGGACGATGGCGGACGGCAATCGCGGGATGGCAATCAATGAAGAAAATAAAAGAGAAGAAGAAGAAGAGAAAATGGAAGAAGAAGAGTTGGTTTTGATTCTTAAATTTGTTTCTGGAACAAGAATCGGTTTTTTTTTTTTTTTTATTCTTGATTCTGTTCCAAATTTACTTCCGGAAACAAAAAAATAGAAATTTATTTCTTGTAACAAAAATTTTACTAAACATGATTCTATTCCCAAATTGATCTCGGAACAAAAAATTAGAATCAGACACTGTTTGGATGGTTACCAAACAGTGCCTTCATGTGCATAAAGTCATACCACCGATGCGCACCACCAGGTTGAATAGCACAAGCTTTAACAATTGCCAAGCGACCGATGATGGCCGAACAGCAAACTTTAACTCCACCCTGGTTAACTCTTAACATCACTTTGTTCTATCTTCCTCCTTTGCGTTTTAGAGAGAGAGAGAGAGAGAGAGAGAGAGAGAGAGAGAGAGAGGAGCATTAGAGCAACGATGGTTGACGTTCTGTTGGCACTTGTTAGGGAGGGAGATGCACGTACGGATTTGGAGTTTGCGATGAGAAGTGTGAATTATTTCATTATTGTTGCAAAGAATTGAAAATATGGTCAGTACGAGGAGGTGTAATTAATCAATGAAATTGAGGTTTTTTAGAATTGTCAAAGTGAGGTTCTCAGCAATAATTGATGATTGTGCTTATTAATATTTATAAAATTAAGACTTCGTTCATTTTTCAAAAAATAAATTGATTGAGGAAAAAATTCTCCTAAAATAAAGTAGGAAAAATATTTCCCTCATTCACTCTTTTTTATTTTATCTCATACTCTTATTAGCCCCACTTCTTTCTTTCCTTCTTTCTTTTTTTTTAAAAAATTCGAAATTGTTTTTTATTTTTTTATTATTATTTTTGTTTGCTTTACCTCCTTCTCGACTGGTGCTGGCTACAGTGGCGACCGACGACCGACCGAGGGCTAGCCTCTAGCCATGGGTCCTCGGAGCTGCTGATGATTGATGGACGGCGATAACCGTAGATAGCTTGGACAATTCTCGCATTCCGCAAGATGTGGGGTCTGAAGGTAATTTTTTAGTCCAAATAGAAATGGTGGAGTGGGGCCCACTTGATTTAACTCAGCATCCTTAAGGTCAAGCAATGGAGGACGCGAGGGGCATCTTAGGGAACATCAATCTAGTAACGCCACATGCCACATGTATAAATTAACGCTTCGTGCCACTTTCTCTTACCACCATTGCATCGTCTAAATGATTTCTTCCTCGCTCTAGAAACCCTCTCTTTCACCTGATCTTCTGCGGCTGTTCTTTTTGTTGGAACCGCCGCGTGTGCATCGTGCTGAATCCTTCCCCTTCTTCAGTCATTGTCGTTTCCGGGTTCCCTCAGTTTCGCCTTCCTCGGAATATATAAATTCTTAACTCTCGTTTCTCCGCAAAGAACAAAAGAAAGCCAGAAAGGTAGAAGAAGTCGAAACGGGGGGAAATGGAGGATAGTGCTCTGTGTAGAGCCTCCAAAGCGGTAAAGTGCGTGGTGGCTCCGGCGGTAAAGTGCCTGGTGGCTCGGGTCCGTCGGCACTGCGGCTACGTAATATTCTCCGACCGCTACGTTCGCCAACTTTATGAAAAATCTAAGAAGCTGGATGACACGAGGAATGACGTGCAGCACTCCATTGGTGTACCTCCAAACAACATGAAGCCGATCAAACCCATGGTCGAGAGATGGGTGAACCACGTGGAGACCGTCGCTAATGAGTCGCGTGACGTGCTGGATTACGACGGAAGAGCTAAGAAAACTTGCTTCTATGGGTGGCTTCCCAACCCAAAGGCGCGATATCATCTCGGCAAAAAGGCGAGCAGGACGGTCAAGGACATCCAGGAGCTCATGGTCCAGAACATCCAGGAGCTCATTGCGCAGGGTCAAGTCGAGGAGGTTGACTCCGAGAATCCTCCGCCAGGGCTTGTTGGCGGTGCTCTCTACGTGAATTCGTTGGCCGGTGATGAGAGCGACTTTATCACCGATTCGCGAGCTTCCGTCTTTCAGGGCATAATGAAAGCTCTGAATGATGAGAAGGTGAAAGTGGTTGGGGTCTACGGGCCTGGCGGCGTGGGGAAGAGTACGCTGTTGGAGATAGTCGAGAATAAACTTAGGCAAGAGAGGGGACCGTTCCGCATGATCGTTAAAGCGGAAGTCTCGCGGACTCCGGATTTAAATAATATCCAAGGCCAGATTGCTGACGCCTTGAGTCTGAATCTGAAGGACAAGGAAAGCCAACAGGGAAGAAGAGATCTTCTGTTTCAGAGATTGCAGAGGGATCCAAATGAGAAGGTTCTCATAATATTGGACGATCTGTGGGGAGCACTTGATTTGAAGGCAGTTGGAATTCCTCTGGGAGATGAGATCAGGAACTGCAAATTGTTGCTCACTTCGAGAGATAAAAGTGTGCTGGAGCAAAAGCTGCATGCCGAACAAACATTTCATCTGACAAGTTTAGAGGAAGACGAAGCTTTCAAGCTATTTGAAAAGATAGTCGGCGACAAGCTCAGAGAGGATGAGGAATTGAAAGTAAAGGCGGCTCAAGTGGTAACCAAGCTTGCAGGTTTGCCTCTTTTGATTAACTCCGTTGCAAGCACCTTAAAATGTAGTGATGTGTCCACGTGGGAAGACATGTTAATAAAAATAGAAGACCCACATAATGAGAGAATAGTGAAGTGGAGTTACGATCATTTGGAGAGTGAGGAAGCCAAGTGCTTATTCTTGCTTTGTGGTCTTATTGGTGGGACTATTGAAGTCGAACTTTTGCTGGGACTAGGCATGGGTTTGGGCTTGTTTGAGGGATTCGATAACAAGATGCAAAGTTCAAGGAATAGATTGAATACGATGCTCAATAGCCTCCATTCCTTTTGTTTGTTACAGGATGGTGGTGATGGTAAGGAAAATGTGACCATACATGATCTTTATAGCGAGGTGGTTGTCTCGAATGTATTTAGTCAGAATTCCTTAATGATTAATAACAATTATGGCTCATGGCCAAAGGAAAAGCTTCAGAAATGCTGGGCATGCTTAGTTAATGTTGGCAGTGGTAGGCTTGCTGAACTAATGCTGCATCCGTTTCCCCATGTGAAGATACTTATGTTGTCGGAACAATACGATAGGGGAGATTGCAGTAAAATGGATTTCACATACATGGAGGAGCTCCGAGCCCTCTATCTTTGCTCCATGCGTATCACCAGTTTACCTTTCTCGATGGAAATCCTTGGTAATCTCCAGTCATTAAGCATAAATTGCTATGTGGGGGATGTGGCAAATCTTGGCAAGCTCAAAGCATTGCAGATTCTCAACTTTGCAAAGTCTCAAATTTCTAGGTTGCCTAAAGAAATTGGGGAACTAACGAATTTGAGATCGTTGAATCTAAACCATTGCTACTCGCTCAAGATAATTGAGCCTGGATCCCTAAAAGGCTTAATAAACTTGGAAGAGTTACATATGAGGGCAAGCTTTGATGGATGGATGGGCAAGCATGAAATGACGTCAAAATCGTGTGGTGTTGGGCTTGCCGAGTTGAAGAGCTTGACAAAGCTAGCATCTCTAGAAATATCAATTCGTCAACCCATCATACTCTTGGAGGATGATGACCTGCCATTTGGGAACCTGGTCAGATTTTGGATCAACATAGGAAATCTTGAGGGGTGGGGATATGAATGTTTGGCAGTCATGAAGCTCAATTTGGAAGGGTGCAATAGTATTCTTTCGAGAAAGTGGGTTCAAGAATCTCTGCAAAAGACTCAATACTTATATTTATGTGAGTTGAGTGAGTCCAAAGAGAGCGCTCACAAGTTGTGCATCGAAGGATTTCGAGATCTGAAGGCTCTCAACATCAAAGACAGCTACTCAATCAAGTACATTGCCAATTCATCCTATGGCCTCCCTCCTTTTTTGAAGTTAGAGTCTTTGTTCCTTGAAAATCTTATTAATTTGGAGAAGATATGCCATGGCCCTATCGTACCAGGGTGCTTTAGCAATTTGAAAATTGTGAGTGTCGGACAGTGCCACCAATTGAAATACTTGTGGTGTATTTCAGAGATGCAAAGGCTTGTGTAGTTGGAAGAGATTAAAGTGTGGGAATGTTACTCAATGCAATCCATTGTCACACATGATGCCGGAGAAGATATAGTTTCTGCTAATAATAGAGTTGAGTTGCCTAATGTATGCCTGTCGCGACCTCTTTTTTTTCGGTGCCCGCAGTCGGGTACGGGCGCCTAAGGAGGCTAATGGCTCGGCTGAATTGATAAAAGCCCGGACTCTCCCAAGTCCACCAATTCACGACTTTAATAGTCTAAATTTTTAACCTGTAAATCAATTTTCAAAATGGAGTCGCCACTAATCGATTTAGGGTGAGTTGATTAGAAACCCAAGTGAAGTATCGGGAGAAATACTCACTCCTGCGCAACCAGAGAAATTAGGATTGGGGACTTGATTACACTAGTTAATCACTAATGCCCTTTCGGTACCTAATCTTGTTTAAACCCCGAGGTTTTTGGATGCTCGACGGATTTTCCATGCATTTTTGGGAGGAAAAACATTTTTTGAGTCATTTTCTAATTTTTGGACACAAAAGGGATTTTTGGGTATTTTTTTTGGAAAAAAAAAAACAAGCCTTTTTGGCTTTTTCTGATTTTTTTTTGGCTTTTTCATGAATTTTGGCCTTTTTTTTTTTTGGATTTTTGGCATTTTTTGGAAAATATGAAATATTTTTTATTTTTGATTTTTCGGAAAATAAAATATTTTAAAATATTTTTGGAAAATAAATTATTTTTTGATTTTTCTTGATTTTTTGGAAAATAAAACATTTTTTAACATTTTTTGGACAATAAAAATTTTTTTAACATTTTTTTAAATAAAACATTTTTGATTTATTTTTTATTTTTTTCGGAAAATATAATATTTATTATTTATTTATTTATTTAAAATACTAATTTATATTAAAATAATATAAAAACGACCCGGTCGGATCCGCGGATTGGGTTCGACCCGGGCTAGTGATCCGAATGAGGACGCGGGCCCGACTTAGATTTTTTTTCCCTTTTTTTTTTTTTAATTTACTGAAAACGATGCCGTGGCCGGGCGTTTGGGGGCGCCTAGCTCGGCCCGACGACCCGGATCCACCACTCGCTCCACTTCCCGGTTCGCTGACCCGCTCCCCCAGCGAAACCCTACCCGGATCCAACTCGGCTTTCGACCCGACTCGCAGCCGCCCCCTTGAAACCCTACCCGGCTCGCAGCCCGGGTCCGATCCGACGACCCGAGGCCGCGACCCGAAAAATCTAGAACCCTAGGGTTCTTGATTCGCGGCGCCGGAGAGGGGAAGGTTGAGGTGCTGCGGCGGTGGCGGCGTCGACGACAATGGCAGCGACGGCGCTTGGACTACGGGAAGAGGCGATGGTGACGGCGATGGCGACAGAGGCAGCGGTGACGACGATGACCCCTTTTTACCTGCGGTGGCCTATGGCGGTAATGACAGGACAGCGACGGCAATGATGCTGGATCGGTTGAAGGCAGCAACGGCGAAGACAAGCAACGGCAACAAAGGCGGGGACGGTCTAAGGCGACAACCACGGCAAACGACGACGGCAACGTTGGCTCCTGGACGGTCAGATCTGGCCGGACCCGCGTCGGATTATCCTCCCTCTCCCTCGGGCTCGCCCGGCGAACTCCCCAAAGTCTCTCGCGGACCCCTCCGAGCTCACCACGCCACGGTCGACCCTACACTCGAACTCCCCGAAGTCTCTCAGGGGACCTCGAGCTTCGGCCGACCTCTCTCCCTCCTCTCTCTTCTCCCCTCTCGTTGACGATGGCCCCCCTTTATTTATAGGCGCGGGGGCGGCCGGTCGGCGAGGCTTCGACCCGCCGGTTGGACCACCATCCTATCCGCCATCATCTCCTCCTCCGGTCACGTTCCGTCGATGCCAACTGCTCCCCTGCTCCACGTGCGACCACCGTCCGTCCACCCCCTTCCCCTCTGTCGCGCCCTCTGCGCGTGCGCTACAGAGGCATGAGGAAGAAGAAGACGCGGAGGGGCCGGGCTGGGCGGAAAATGGGCCGAGGGCCCATGGAGGGGCTGCTTCTCTTTCTTTTTGTTTTTCTTTTGCTTTGTTTTGCTATTTTTTATTACTTAATTTTTTTTATTTCTATATTATTTACCGGAAAAGACAAAAACTTAATTAATTAATACAATAAACCTAAATAAAATTAAGGTGTCAACAGCTGCCCCTCTTTGAAGGTGAGCTCGTAGAAGTTGCATTCAAAGACGAACTGATGCCTAAATTTTATCCATGCATGCGTAGCAGGTTATATTCTATTTGGGACCTATTATCCTATGCAAAAAGAGCAATATAACTTTACATATATTTAAGACAGATAAGAAGATACCTGATGTTACTTACCGAGAGTGAGTGAGATAGGGTGTGAACCCCGAGTTTGGCAAGTATCAAGGCATCATCTTACCTGGTGATATGAAGAGGTTGCTTTTCCAGGGCTTGAACCATTCTTCGGTCACCTGTTAAAATAGTCAATGATTTGTCTAGGATCCGAACCTTTCTTCGATCGCCTTGACGGGAAATTGCTCCTCCAAGACCCGAACCATTCTTCGGTCCCCTATTGGAGCAATCAGCGGTTTGTCTTGGACCCGAACTATTCTTCGGTCGCCGTGACGGGAAATTGCTTCTCCAGGACCCGAACCATTCTTTGGTTGCCTGTTAAAACAATCAAAGATTTGTCTAGGACCCGAACCATTCTTCGGTCGCTTGTTAGAGTAATCAGCGGTTTGTCTCGGACCCGAACCATTCTTCGGTCGCCTGTTAAAACAATCGGTGGCTTGTCTAGGACCCGAACCTTTCTTCGGTCGCCTTGACGGGGGATTGCTCCTACAGGACCCGAACCATTCTTCGGTTGCCTATTGGAGTAATCAGTGGTTTGTCTCGGACCCGAACCATTCTTCGGTCGCCTTGACGGAAGATGCACCGACCTTTCTTAGGGCATCTCATTTGTGGGTGTCTGATTTGTATCGAGGACACCAGTTGGTACCCAACCTTTCTCGGGAGATACGCCGACCTTTCTCAGGGCATCTGTTTTGTGGGGGGTGTCTGACCTCTGTCAAAGACAACAGCTGGTACCCGACTTTCCTCGAGAGAATGCGCCGACCTTTTTCAGGGTACCAATTCTGGAAGATACCTGAACATTCACAAGCATATCAAAGAGTACCTGGATATTCACAAGTACTAACCTGAAGGATATTTGGGCCTTTGCAGGCGTCAAAATGGGTATTTGGCTGATCATAGGTATTGAAGGGGTACTTGGATGATCACAAGTATGAATTCTTGGGGAATACTTGGACATTCACAAGCATCGAAGGGGTACTTGATAATTGGAAATATCAAGGACATACCTTGGATATTTGTGAAAGTGTCCCACCTCTTGGCAATTGGGAAATATCGATGGTGTACCTGAGATATTCGTGAAGGTCTCTCACCTCCTGGTAATGGGAATATCGATGGCGTGCCCTGTATATTCGTGAAGGTCTCTCACCTCTTGGTAAATGGGAATATCGAGGACGTACCTCCTGGTAATGGGAATATCGAGGGCGTGCCCCGCATATTCGTGAAGGTCTCTCACCTCCTGATATTATAAACTTGAATGTGGCACGAGGTTTACCTGGATGGCTGCAGGCACTCAAAAGGGCTAGAGCATCGGGGTAGCTGGACAACGGTGGGTGCTCGACGATATGGGGATACCTAGACAGCAGCAGGTATTCAACGATAAACGGATACTTGGTCAGTCACAAGTATCAATACTCTAGGGACAACTCGAACAAATCGAGTGTCAGGAAAAGGGAGTATCCGAACAGTAGCTGGGACTCAAAGACAATAGGGATACCTGGACAGCAGTAGGTATTCAACAATAAATGGATACTTAGTCAGTCACAAGTATCAATACTCTGGGGACAACTCGAATAGGTCGAGTGTCAAGAAAAGGGAGTATTCGAACAGTGGCCGGTACTCAAAGACAAGAGGAATACCTAGACAGCAGCAGGTACTCAACAATAAACGGATACTTGGTCAGTCACAAGTATCAATACTCTGGGGACAAATCGAACCGGGCGAGTGTCGATAAGAGGGAGCACTCGGCAAGTGGTGGGTACTTAAAGACAAGGGGATACTTAGACAGTTGCAAGCACCCAAACTCAAGGGACAACTTGAATAGGTCGAGTGTCAAGAAGAGAGTACCTGGACAGTGGTAGGTACTTTAAGACAAATGGGGATTAGGATGTGCTTACTTGGCAATATCTTTGATCTCTGAGAGTATGTCTGCTATTTGCACAATATGTGCACATGATTGTGATTTTGAAAGACAACCTTCATTTAGAATGTAGATGTTTTGAGCATGCCAGATGAGAGACTTTCAGTCTGAAAGGACTTTTCGCTCACTCTCATGGAAAAGGCTATCCTGACCATTGATGTAGGATTTATAAGGATCACACTATCTCATTGTCATCATGTCAACAGGGGTCCGAATATTCTCGCAAGTGGTACAACTTTACCAATGTAAGAGGTCTTTGTTGAAATTGTGATGAAGACTTGGTCAACGGCTCATCAAATGGGACCGTCGAGGTCAAGGCTCCTGAACGAAGTGCCGCACGATCATCTCCGGGTTTGCAAGTCAAGAACACTGCGAAAAGAGATAGAGTAATCTTACTCGTACTTCTTCGAGTGATGCTTATGCACATATGAAATCCTACGTTAATTGAAGTGCCCTTAGTCTGAAAAGACTTTTACAATGGGAATGTAACGTAGACTTGGCTCACATGTAAGAGAGTGAGAGTTGATGACTGTATTGGCATTTGTCACTAGTCTTTCTTCTCATAGTTCGATGAAGGTTCCATTAATCAAACCACAACAGCAACTTCTCTCGGGAATACAAACAGCTGTATTTTTTGTCTGGAGACATTGGCCTTGCTTTTACTAGGCACACTACTTTTTTACGTCCATAGTTTTTGCTTTTGTTTTTTCATCTACAAGCATTGACCTTGCTTTTACTAGGTACACTACTTTTTATGCCCCTATTTTTGTTCTTATTGCTTGAGGAACTGATCTTGACAAGTTCAAGCAAACGCCTTTGTTAGACTATTGAGTCTTCATCTTTTGCTGGCGCTTCTGATTATACTGTTCGAGTGGCAGCAACTTCTACTTTGCCTCCATGTGAGGGTGAATTTACAGACTCAATTGGGTCATACAATAGATACAAGTGCGTAAAGAAAGAATTGCTCTTCACGACTCTAGGGCACTTAAATTAACGCAAGTGTTCATATGCAATAAAGACACTCGAAGATTGATGCAAGTGCAAGCAAGAAAATTTCTATCCCCTTTCTCACGTTGTGATGCTGTCTTGCTTTCGACTTGCCCCAGTGTGGGGTGGTTCTTTGACGGGGGTAGGACAAAAACTTTACTAGTGTAAGGAGCTCAAAGGGGTGAGCAATGGAATGCCTCTCACTATTTTGGTTATCGTACCATACAAGAGAACTCTTTACCCTGCAGTCATGGAATCTTCTGCACTCATCTCACAAGTGTATAGATGGGGGACTGTGTTTAGGATATAGCTTGCCTTTCATCATTCTAACGCGCCTCATCCAGCATGCTCGATTAATTTTGTATTCTTCACTTAGCTGTCTATTCTAATAATTCTCAATGGAATCAATGATTTAGACAGACAAGATCATCATGCAAAATCCATTTGGAAAAGGCATGTATCATTTCAAATATGACGGGGTTTGTATTCTCAAAACGAATGAATGATTTTTACTCAAAAAAGACCTTATTGACAGCTTTAGGGGTTAACAAAATGGTGTTTCCAAATATGTTAAATTTTGAACATCAAAAGGGTTATTCACAAATGGGTGTCGATAGTTATCCCTATTGATTAGGGATATGACACATGAAAGATCAGCCGGGGTTGGGGATCTGATCGGGCATCTCTATTTTTGCCCCTGCAGAAGAGAAGATAAAAATGGATCAATCAACAGGGCCAAAATTAAAGGTGAATTGAGGCCCGAAGGATCTATGTCATTTGCTTTGGCAATACTTGAGACGCCATTTTGCTTGGGAGAGTTTGTCATGCCTCTCATTGATTTGTTATCTTTGTTTTTGACAGTCAGGTGATCCTGGAGTACAAAGAGGACATGAAGTCTCGTGTCTGCCACTTCATCAGGTCAATTATTTTCCTTAATTGGCTTATGGATTGCGTGTCCCTTTACACGAAGTCAAGTGAATTCGATGTAGGTCATTTCTGTATACCGGCTTGGCTAGTATTTGATTTGTCAAATCTAACCGTTGAGTTTGGTTCTTGAGTTGTGATGCTCCCTGTCAAATAGGGAAAATATGTCAAAAATGGGTTCAGATAGCGGGAGTATTGGAAACAATACCAAATTACCCTTCTCCAGAGTTTGTATGTACTAGCTCCTAAAGATATTTGAATGTCAATGATAGCCCTTTCATCTTGGCATAGTTCAATGTTTCCTTCAGTTGGCCTTCCTCATTTATGACCATGTATGCATGATTGTTGGTCGTTGATTCATCTTCAACGCCTTCCTTTTATGGAATTTCTTCTTCTGTCTTTAGCTATAGCATCATTAGCAGCATTGAGCAAAGTCATGTACCTCAAGCTTCTATGGAATCTGAGATCAAAATCTCAAGCTTTGTGATGGCAACTACTCCTTGGAAGAACATGTGTCTGAAGTGAGATTTCTAGGCCCTAAGTCACAATTTGAGATAAGGGGTTAGTGACTGCCTCAACTGACTAGATTTTCTCCCTGTTGACAGTAGCCAATTCGAGAGGAGAATCATTTTCTGTGCTTCTTGGCTTGTCAAAGCTGGAACTGTAACATCTAGCTGTTTTGGCGGGTCGCGATAAGATAGTCATTTGGCTCAGGATGGAGCTGGGCAAGAGTGAGGCATGTCATGGATGCTTCGATCTCAACTCTATGCCTATACCTATTACGTTTCATCTTTTGTATCCTGTAAATAGAATAGAGAGGACATCATTTCCAAATTATATTCAGAGAATAAGACTTACCCACTTTTGGTGTAGGACGATTCTTTCTATTTGCCCCTACTTTCTTGGCAGGGTGTCTTTGAATTTGGCGAGTTCACCTGATGCGCTTGCTTCAAATGCCCCCTATCACACTAAGTCAAAGGGGACGGGAATGATCTTCTGAGACATGAAGTAAATGGGTCAGAAAGACAAACATGATTAAATTTATCATCTTGTTTTAACAAAAGCTTTTGGGTGATGAAATATTTTTTTTTTAATTTTCAAAATACGTCTTTGGGGGAGAAAAAGGCATGAGGAAGCCTAGCCCTCAGTATTCTCCTTGGATGATATTTTTTATGGTTGGATAACATCACTGGGCTAGTTTGGAGTACCGCCTCATGCTCTTAAAACAAAATAGAGTACTTGGAATGGAAAATACAACAGTAGCACACTAGACAAAATATGAAAACCCCTGTGTAAATGAGTGCTTTGATAGTGCTGGTCTTGAAGCGAAGCGTGTTTGAATCCTCGTCTTCAGTAGACTCAAAGTATTCGCATGCGATGACTACCTCGTTGAAGCTATGGAAGTGTAACCCATGCAGCCAATAGCGATGCTTACAGGACAAAGCTTCTATGAACTGCTTCATTAACTCCTCTTCAGCCAGTTGAGGGTGGGTTTGCATCATGAAAGCTCTCCACCTCCCTGCATATGCTTAGAAATCCTCCATTGGTCTTCTTGTGAAGTGAGCCAAACTCTCACAAGGCAATTCAGTTCCAATCTGGTTTTGGTACTGATGCAAGAATGTGGAAGTCAGCTCATTCCAATCCTTTAGGAGATAAATATCTGCTGTGATGAACCATTGCAATGCAGGCCCTGTAAGAGTTTCTTGGAATGCTTGAGTTGTGAATGACATCGGGCCATAGTACCGACTCATTTCCGCATGGAGATATTGCAAATGAGCCACGGGACAAGTTATGCCATTATACTTACGGAAATAAGGTATCCACATCTCTCCAGGGGTCGTGATCCTATGAGCGCAAGACGGGCTTGATGTATCTTGGTTAGGCCACTAGTTTTCCCACTGCATATCTATTGTAGTGGTGAATTTTTCTGTTTTAGGGAAGTTGGATTCTACCGAGATTACCCCATTACTTTCTTCTTGGTCAAAATTTCCGAATGAGGATAAAGTATTGAAGCTATCCTCATGGTCAGAGGACAAGCTTAGTACTTCGTTAGGATCGTAGCGGATAAAGACGCATGCTTCTTCTTCTGACGGGCCTTCATCTCCGAATGAGAGTAGGAAACAGTTATACGATGAATCGTCAGTTTCATTGTCGAAATAACGCTGGAAGTCCTTAGGATTGTATTCTAGGGCTGGGAGGTCTTCAGGATTGTACTCTAGAGGATGGTAGCCTTCAAAGCTGTATTCTTGGGAATGCTCGAAGCTTTGGTGCGGTGGCTCGTTGGCAGATGCTGCATTGATCTGCTTAGGCTTTCTTTTCTTATCTCCCGGTCTAGACCTTTTGAGTAAGGCCCTTCGTTTTGCCAGCTCGATCCTGTCCAGGGAAGTGAGAGATATTAGAGTGTCGCTCTCTGATTCACTTTCTAGGTTGATAGGGGTTGGTATTCTTTGGACCCTAGCTCTTGGAGTAAGCTTGGGGAGTCGTCCAGTCGTGCCCCAGTCTTGAACAGGATCTGTGTCTTTGATCTCATACAAAGGCTCCTTGCCTTTCCTAGTGGGAAATTTTCCAGTAACAAGATGTTGCTCAACTGCCCATTTATCATGCAAGGTTTCATTGACATGCTCTTCTCCTATCTCAGCGATTAATAACTTCTCGTGCTCCGTGATCATCGACTCTTCGTAGGGCAAGGTGATGTCAGGGATGATATCAATATTATACTCTTGGTGAAAAACATGAATTAGCTCCTTCCAGGTTTTAAGGGGACTAATTTTCCTGACAATATTCCATCGCAAGGCAGGGCCAGTCAAGCTCGATTGGTACGATTGAATCATCCTTCGGACCAAGTAGGCCTGCAAGTAGGTCTCCGGGCGAGAGGTATTAGCATACCTTTCGCATTCAGGTGTTTTGAGTTTTTCAGGGATCTTAATGCCTGCGTAATTGGACAAGTCCAGGGGATTCTGTTCCTGTAGCTGGTTTAACTTTTTCATGATCCTTTCAAACTGTCCATGGTGCTGGCTATTTTCTGGCAAATCTGCGGGTGTCATGACAGTGTTTGAGGCAACTATAGAGTTGGGCTCAGCTTGAGTGGATTTCATTTGTCTTGAGAGTTGTTGAAGGACAATGGACATCTGTCCTACGCCGTCTTCAATGTTAATGAGGCGATTCTGTACATCATTCTGATCGACCCCCATTGGATGAGGCCATTCACGGACGAGTGGTGGCCGACGATTCATAATTACCTGTCGTTGCGAAAATAATGAATGAGCACGAAAGTAAACAAAAATTAACCCATGGCAATGGTCTAATTGCTTTTTTATTCATCAAAAGAGGATTTTATAGACCGCAGACTTCTGATATTTAAAACTCGAAATTGAAATGATAGAATAAAATACTAAATATTAAACAAAAGTCCCTAAACAATGGGACAAAACTTTCACACTATTAACACTAAGGGGCACATGATTGCCAATATATATGCGACGAGGAGTCTTGCGCTTGCGCAAAGGCTTGCTTTCTTGGACCGACTCTGAGGTGTGCATCCAGTCCATTCCCAAATCGCTCTCCATGAGCTCTGCTTGCTCGTGCTGGCCGCTCTTGTTGATTGAGTGAGGGACTGATGGCTTCCATTTTGTCGAGATACGATGGTTGTGGATGTAGGACATGGAGGCGTGGTGGGCTTTTTCTTCCCCCTCAAGCCCTTTAGGTACCACGATCCTTTTGCGATGGCACTTGTCCCAGGTTTCCTCAGCGGTAGAAATTTTGAATGCGTAGTCACGACTTGTGTTGAAAAGAACTGGAGGGATCATCCTCTTGAAAGGCGGTGGGATCTCCTGAAGGGCTCCATATTGTCGTGCCACCCGAAATGGGTAATAGGGAATGGTGCCGGTGAGGCCGAGCAACGGAATTGGGCGGCAACGTTTGTAAGCGAAGCGAGCTCTCTTTTCATGGAACCAACAAGCACACCATTGGAATGCCTCAGGAGCTGGGTCTCTTAGGAAGTTTACCCAATTTAAACAGCTTTGGTTGGGAATGTATGGTCCTAAAACCATAAATTTTGTAATGGGTTTTCGAAATCATTCGTTTCAGACGATCACATGAAGTCTCGGAATTCGCTTAGGTGAGAAAAGAACCAGACTTGTAAAATTTCCGGAGAGGCCTGCATGATTTTTTCCGTGTTTTCTTTAAAACGATTAAAGGACAAGAATGTTTCAGTTAAAATCATGTTAACATAATTTCCCGCCCTCAAGATCTGATCAACAATCCATACCATCTTAGGACTTATGACATTTCTTTGGTGGGGGAAAACGATGAGCCCAAAAAAGGCCAGGAGGAAAATCTCACTTTTTTGGGTCATAGGCTGATTTTGAAAACATGCATTCACGAATTCTAGTGGGCAGATATTATAATTATCTTCAAGAATTTGTCTCATGACATGGATTTCAGTTCCTAAAAGCCGTGCTAACCCGCGCCACGGGAGAGCGCCTGCTGATGGCCTGACAAGCTTTTTCTCAAGAGGCATTCTAGTGATGATGCTGTATTCTTCCAGGGTTGGAGTTAGCTCAAACCTACCAAACATGAAAGTAAGTGTCTTCGGGCACCAGAAATGTGCCATGGCTTGTATGACTTCAGGGCGAACAGTGATTTGGATTAACGATAGGAGATGACCGACTTTGACCTTCACACGCTCTTGGGCAAACTGATCTAATTGACCCCACCATCTAAAGAGCTCCGCCTTGGGAGTAGGAATGAACTTGATATCGTCTTTCCCTATCGCATATAAACTAGAGCTTGAAAAGCCTATCCTAAATTGCCATGGGCCAAATAAAAAGACTGAGTAAAAGTAAAAAAATCACTTTGCTTCTAAGTAAAATGGCAAACATAAAGACATACAGATGGGACGTGCGGCTTGATTTCTAACTCAGAAGGCTTGATGAAATTAAAAGGGTATCCGCCTGTCGTAGTCTCGCGTTAGCAGCATACCCTCTTAACCTCGGCTAAGAAATTCGGGGAAAAGAAAGGCAACCTCTACATCGCAGTCTCGCGTTCGAGGTCGTATCTTTCTTAACACCATCCTATAAATCCTATGGCGGCCCAGGTCCGGCGGCCGGGTTGTATGTGCCATGTGTAGTGTTTAAAATAGTAAAACATGCACAACAGTTTATAATCACAAGATAATCTATTTAAAGCCAAAATTAAAATAAATTTCTAAGCTTTTGACCTGCATAAAGAAAAAACAAAAACAAGTCAGTAAAGAATTTAAATAAGACAAAAATGGCCTAAGTCCTCAAAATCCCCAGTGGAGTCGCCAAGCTGTCGCGACCTCTTTTTTCTCGGCACCCGTCGTTGGGTACGGGCGCCTAAGGAGGCTAATGGCTCGGCTGAATTGATGAAAGCCCGGACTCTCCCAAGTCCACCAATTCACGACTTTAATAGTCTAAATTTTCAACCTGTAAATCAATTTTCAAAATGGAGTCGCCACTAATCGATTTAGGGTGGGTTGATTAGAAACCCAAGTGAAGTATCGGGAGAAATACTCACTCTGCGCAACTGAGAAATTAGGATCGGGGACTTGATTACACTAGTTAATCACTAATGCCCTTTCGGTACCTAATCTTGTTTAAACCTTGAGGTTTTTGGATGCTCGAGGATTTTCCATGCATTTTTGGGAGGAAAAACATTTTTTGTGTCATTTTCTAATTTTTGGACACAAAAGGGATTTTTTGGTATTTTTTTGGAAAAAAAAAACAAGCCTTTTTGGCTTTTTCTGATTTTTTTTTTTGGCTTTTTCATGAATTTTGGCTTCTTTTTTTTTTTTTTTGCATTTTTTGGAAAATATGAAATATTTTTGATTTTTTGATTTTTCGGAAAATAAATTATTTTTGGAAAATAAATTATTTTTTTATTTTTCTCGATTTTTTGGAAAATAAAACATTTTTTAACATTTTTTTAAATAAAAATTTTTTGATTCTTTTTATTTTTCGGAAAATATAGTATTTATTATTTATCTATTTATTAAAAATATTATTTTATATTAAAATAATATAAAAACCGACTTGGTCGGAGCCGCGGATTAGGTCCGACCTGGGCTAGCGATCCGAATGAGGACGGGCCCGCAATGCGGGCCCGACTCAGTTTTTTTTCCCTTTTTTTTTTTAATTTACTGAAAACGGCGCCGTGGCCGAGCGTTTGGGGGCGCCCGGCCCGGCCCGACGACCCGGATCCACCACTCGCTCCATGACCCGGTTCGCTGACCCGCTCCCCCGGTGAAACCCTACCCGGATCCGACCCGACTTTCGACCCGATTCGCAGCCGCCCCCTTGAAACCCTACCCGGCTCACAGCCCGGGTCCGATTCGACAACCCGAGGCCGCGACCTGAAAAATCTAGAACCCTAGGGTTCTCGATTCGCGGCGCTGGAGAGGGGAGGTTGAGGTGCTGCGGCGGCGGCGGCGTCGGCAACGATGGCAGCGACAAAGGCGGCGACAACGCTTGGACTACGAGAAGAGGCGATGGTGACGGCGACGGCGACAGAGGTAGCGGTGATGACGACGACCCCTTTTTACCTGCGGTGGCCTATGGCGGTAATGACAGGACAGCGACGGCAATGATGCTGGATTGGTTGAAGGCGGCAACGGCGAAGACGAGCAACGGCAACAAAGGCGGGGACGGACTGACGGCGACAACCACGGCGAACAACGACGGCAACGTTGGCTCCTGGACGGTCAGATCTGGCTGGACTCGCGCCGAATTATCCTCCCTCTCCCTCGGGCTCGCTCGGCGAACTCCCCAAAGTCTCTCGGGGACCCCTCCGAGCTCACCACGCCACGGCCGACCCTACGCTCGAACTCCCCGAAGTCTCTCAGGGGACCTCAAGCTTCGGCCGACCTCTCTCCCTCCTCTCTCTTCTTCGGGATAAGTACACTAATTGTGCCATAAGTTGTGTACGGCGGTCACTTTGGTGTCAAAAGTTTCCGTCGGATAATTTAAGTACCAAAAAATTTGAAAAACGCTCACTTTGGTACCAACGCCGATCGGATCGGCCGGAAATCTGACGTGGCCTTTTTTTATTAATTTCTTATGCTGATGTGGCTCACCGGAGTTTCCATTAGATCACTTAGGCCTTCAAACGACGTCATTTTAGCATCCTAACACCAAAACGACGCCGTTTTGTGTCTTTCCCCCAAATTCAAAACCCTAAATCCCCAAACGACGCTGTTTTGTGTCGTCTTCTTCCCCGAACGGATTCGTCTTTTTCCTCGAACAGATCTAGCAACACCAACAGCACCAAACCAACAACACCAGCAGTGAAGAACCAGCAACAGCAGTAATTTTCCAGAAAAGAAACCACACATTCGCCTCCGCCCTCCTCTGGTAGTTTTCCCCCATTTTTAATCACCTTATCAACCTTTCAAATCCCCAAATCTCAGCCTCATCACCACCTTTTCCCAAGAAATATCGTCAGGTGTAGAGGAAATGCGGGCTCGAAGAATCCCCAGAAGCACGAGCGATCCGACCAATGGTAGTCGCGAAGATCTGGAACGCCACGGAGGTTGTCGGCGAAGCCAGCTGCTACAAAGGCGGTGGCCGTGGCCTCGCCATCCCCTCCTTCGCCCTCATCGTCGACACCTCCCTCTTTCTCGAGTTTTCTGTTCATTTTTTTCTCTTTCTTTCTTTTGTCTTGCTGTGGCAAGCAACTACAATGGAGGTTGAGGGATGACGGCTGAGCGACGGTGGTCGAGGGACGGCGGCCAAGTGACGGTGGTTGAGGGACGGCGGCTGAGCGATGATGGACGAGCAATGGTGGACAAAAAAACCCTAATTTCAATCTCCAAATAAAATTAACAAAACGGCGTCGTTTTTGTGAGGGTATCCACGTAGGACGGCAAAACGACGTCGTTTTCTTAAGGAAGACGGAAAACGACGTCGTTTAAAAGGCTTCTCAATTTTTTTTTTAAATATAAAAGCCACGTAATCATTTTGGCCGGAATCTGTCGTTGGTGGCACCAAAGTGATCGTTTTTCCTCCGATTTGGCACTTAAGTGATCCGGCGGAAACTTTTGGCACCAAAGTGAGCGCCGTACACAACTTATGGCACCATTAGTGTACTTATCCCCTCTTCTCCCCTCTCATCGATGATGGCCCCCCTCTATTTATAGGCGCGGGGGCGGCCGGTCGGCGAGGCTTCGACCCACCGATTGGACCGCCGTCCCATCCGCCATCATCTCCTCCTCCGGTCACGTCCCGTCGACGCCAACTGCTCCCCTGCTCCACGTGCGACCACCGTCCGTCCACCCCCTTCCCCTCTGTCGCGCCCTCTGCGCGTGCGCTACAGAGGCACGATGAAGAAGAAGACGCGGAGGGGCCGGGCTGGGCGGAAAATGGGCCGAGGGCCCATGGAGGGGCTGCTCCTCTTTCTTTTTGTTTTTCTTTTGCTTTGTTTTGCTATTTTTTATTACTTATTTATTTATTTCTATATTATTTACCGGAAAAGACAAAAACTTAATTAATTAATACAATAAACCTAAATAAAATTAAGGCGTCAACAATGCCATTTGGCATTGTGTGAGTCACCAAATATGACGAGCTTTTGCATTAGAGCAGAAATCACATCAGAGGATACTCCTTCTCCCATCCAGGTAATTTTTTTTTTTCAATTTTTCCCTCGGTCAATTTGTCCTATTAGGTTGAGATGATATTGGTTTTCACTCAACGTTAGTACATATTGCATTTTTTGATTATTTGTACAATTTTATTCGCCTTTTGATTTACAAATAAAAAAATCCTCTCAAATAGAACACATACCATATTATAGTTAGAGGAAAGCCTCTTTCCATGAATTTTTTTTTTTAATAAATTTTCAACGTTAGATAATTGCATTGATAACTTGGGTTTCTACCGTGACTAATCTATTACTTGTATAACATTCTTAATGAGATGAAAAAATAATGTGCTGAATGAAAGAAAGCGAGAATGGATCTCGAATGATTAAAGAAAATTCAATAATTTCAAAATGGAGAAAGTGACATTCAGAGATTCAATAAATGGATGGCAAACAAGGAGCCACGTAACAAAGATAGTCCCCATAATTCATGTCTTGTCAAACATGCAATTTGCAACTGATTCCAACATGTCATGCCAAGTTGCCAACGTCAATGTCAACATCACTATGCAATTGAGCTGCATTGACAGCATGATAGTGGTGAGGATATCCTCACGAAAATGATTTCGCTTTTCATGGAAGAGAAATTCATTCTTTTTTGCTCTTTAGCCTGAGAGTTTCACTTATTTTCTCATGAAAATAGCTTTACTTGTAACATAACTCACCTTTGATGAGTTTCATTGTGGCGCTTGGTCAGGTTCTATTGCCTCGCTTGAAATCCCTAGTAATGGATGGGCTCCTTGGTCTAGAAAAGATACTCTACAGTGAACCTTCATTAAAATATAGCGATTTGACATCGTTAAAGATCAAACAATCTAAATCCATGTTGAAGAGTATTATGAAATCAAATTGGATACTAAAGCTACCGAATTTGGAGTCAATGGAAATTGAGAGCTCTCCAACAGAAGTAGTTTTGGACTTGGAGGAGCTAGAAGTCACCAGTGATGTCGAGATTCTCTCTCAGCTAATAGAATTGAGTTTATCTTGGTTGCTGAACCTGCGGTGCATGTGGAAACAAGATGTACAATTACAAGGAATATCAATAGTTCGGAACTTGAAGAAGCTCTCTATCAACAGTACGGGGCTGTCATTTCTCTTTCCGGTGTCTGTGGCTAAATGTCTTAGAGAAATTAGAGCCATTACAGTGAGGGATTGTCCAAATATGAAGGCGTTGATTGTGGATGAAGATGGAAGAGATGAAGAGATAGATGATATTATAGAGTTCCCATTATTGGAGCAACTATCTATAAGTCGGTGTTCCATGGAGAAATTCTTCTCATATCCTTATGGAAAAAAAGAGCTAATGACCACTACTTCAGATTCACAAGATGCTTACTCCGATTCTTTCTTTGATCAAAAGGTACAAATCCCTTCTCTTGAGATTGTACCCATACTAGCCATAGGCACACGATTTGTGGGGCAAGTAATAAAATCTCTCTAAAGAATTTTATTTGGTTTATTAGTTAAAGCATGTTCATAATTTATAAATACACTAGTAAAAATTCATTCTTCCATTTCATCAAATAGATTGGTTAGGATTAGGCCAAATTGTCAATTTTTTCATAATTGCGATCTGACACATAAATCTTATGAGCGGGTGAGTTTACCAAGCTTGAAGGCGTTATACTTTCACGAAGTAGGATCCTTGAAAAGGATATGGCATTGTGAACTTCCGAGAAGTTCCTTATGCAAATTAGTCACTCTGTCCCTAGGTTATTGCTCCAACCTAATCAATATCTTCCCCTCCACAATCATAGAGAGATTGCTCAACTTAAAAAGTATCAATGTTGAAAATTGTCCCTCCCTCGAATCATTATTTGATTGTGGGTCCTTTGATGCAAATACTAAGCACACAACAATTTTGCTCCCTGAATTGGAACTTTTGACGGTGATGGAAGTAGGAAAGCTAAGATGCATGGTGAAAGGCAACTCCCAAATGATTTTGGGTTTTCTTAGTCTTAAAGTTGTCAATGTTGAAAATTGCTCCAACATGAGATATCTCTTCCCCAATTTCACAGCCACAACGCTAGGGAAACTCGAGAAAATAGACATTCGGCAATGCGAACAGATGAAGGAAGTGGTTCTTGAGGAAGAAGATTGTCCTGTGACAAGTTTCCCTTCCTTAACACAACTAAGGATTTTGCGGTGCCCTAACTTTGGAACGTTCATCCAGAGTCCTAGAAGTGTCAAGAGGCTACCTGTGATGAGTTTCCCTTCCTTAACACAACTAAGTATTTTGCAGTGCCCTAATTTTGGAGCGTTCATCCAAAGTCCTATAAGCGTTAAGAGGCAGTTAGGCCAGAGGGTTGAAGAAAATGATGAATCACCGCAACTGTTCAATGAGATGGTCTGCTCTATCCCTTACTATGATCATTTTTATTCTTGTGTTATCATGTTTTAGAACGAACAATGTAATAAATTTGTCCTACTTATCCTCCTTTCTCACATCATCCTCATGTAGGTCGCATTTCCCAATATAACGAGTCTAAAAATTGAAGGTCTTCAGTGCAAAGAGCTATGGAACAATAAAATTCCCACCGATTCCTTTCAAAAATTGGAATATCTTAGATTGAAGGATTGTGACGACCTCCAACATGTTGCCCCATGTTATATGTGGAAGAGGCTGCAACAATGTCTTATAAACCTAGAAGTGATTTCATGTTGTTCAATCGAGATCATATATGAAAGTGATGAGACAGATACAGAGGGTATTAAATTGAGGTCGCTGGTTTTGCATGATCTAGAAAACTTGGGGTGCATTTGGCAATCTAATGATCTCCTAAATGTCATGCTCCCAAACTTGAGATATGTAGAGGCGTTGAGGTGCTCCCGTTTGAAAATGCTTTTCTCTACCTTTACAGCGAAATTTCTTGGGCAAATCGAAGAGCTGGTGGTGGAGTCATGTGAATATATGGAGCTAATTGCTGGTAATGAACAAATGGAAGAAGTAACCGGCACGATAATCACCTTCTCCAAGTTAACTACTCTTAGACTTTTCAAGTTACCGAAATTCAGGAGCTTCTTACCTGAGGAATACTCTCTGAAATTCCCGTGGTAAGAGGACTTCCATCCTTGCAATTCTTGAGTATAGTAAGCTGTGGAACAATGGGGGACCGAGGCACTTTTGACTAGTTAGATCGTGAGGACCGAGTAATCATGGATGCCATCCTAATCAATTGTCGCAGCTAATGCACAATTCTTAGAGGGACCCACATGAACGCTACATCACGTGGCCCTCAACAAACTGCTCTCTTCCATACTCTCCACATCTGACGATTCCTTTGATCTTCATTGTCCTCTCCGTCGCCCTCCATCCACCAACAGCCGTCACGAAACCCTGACCACTTCCCGACCACCAACATTTCCGCCAAGCTGCAAAGAGGTCTGTAATGCCGAAGTGCTCGAACTTCGGTCATGACTGTCTGCTTCAACAATTTCATTCCTCGACGTTGCTTTTGTTATCTCCTTACTCATGTGCGATGTCAATCGCTGTAGCTAATCATTCTCCATTCTAGTAAACCACATATGCTATATTTTTCATTTCTATTGCTACTGTTTGTGGGCAAATCGATTGTGATTGAGGCTGTATTTATGATTTAAACTGGTGCTTCTTGGCCAAGATGTATACCACCTATTTGATGAAATTCCTGAACTAAGTCGGTGTGTATTTTTTGTTCAGTTCTTGACCTAGAATTCCCTTCATTACTAGATTGTTGATTTATTCTGGTCATATAAGCATGTTTGAGTTTCATTTCTTCATAAATAAATAAAAAAATCGTAGGTATTCAATTCGAACTTGTTTTGAATCTGCTGGAACCTTGTCAATGTATGCCGAGTCGCCACTGTTGTTGCGGCCTTGAGCTAATGTTGATTGGTCCTTGATTTTATGCTATCCCACTCAAGTAAGCATGTGTAGTGATATACGATTGTGTTGTGGTGAATTTCATGTTTGCTTGGGAAAGAAATTATGTCATGGATGAATGAAATTCTACTAGAAATTGATCTGTGATGCTGACCCTGTCTTGATATGTCTGATTTGGTGTGCTTTTGATTCCAACCTGAGGCTAGTTTAGTTATGGGGATCATATATGTACATGCAAGGAAAGTAATATGGAGAATCTCATAGCATTTAGCATAAATTGGGGTCATCATCTCTGAACTTGAATATGCTAGAATGACGTACTGCATGCTGACCATGATTGTTTTGTTTAAATTTGGCACTAGTTTGGTCTTGAATTTATGCCATATTGATCAAGTAAGATATGGCTTCAATTCATGTCAATTGGCCATCAAAGGATCATGATTTCTCTTGTATGCTCTGTTACAATTTTGAACATGCACTGGAATTTATGGAATACGCATGAATTAGATCGATTTTGACTTAGTTTGGTTGCATTTTTTATTGCCTGTGGATAAGTGATATGTGTGTGCATGATTAAATTGATGAGATGTGTGCTTGATATTGCCATCAAGAGTCTTGGCTTGATAAATAATTTAGAGGACTGATGTTAATTGAAGCTTAATTCCTTAATTCTTGCGATTCCAAAGCAAACCTTCTACTATTACACATATTTTGAAGGTGATATGGTAGACTATCCATATACGAGGAAATCTCTCAACAAAGCTGGTTAATGAGGCCCTTGAAATATCGCATGTACAACACTTGCCAACAAAGTACATGTATTCTCTTCCTTTCCTCCGACGCTCACCATTCAAGGCTTATTTACGAGAGCTATTGCTTAAATCTAATTGATCCTTCAAGTGTGCGTTTGTGCCAACATACCGTCCACAACACCAATTGCAACCTACTCATTCATGATGTCATCTCCTTCCTTGGAGTGTTCACCTACCACTACTATTCAAAATGATATTTCAAAGATACGACTTTTGTTTTCCTCCCCTCCCCCATGGAATTCGCAAAAGCATGGCAAAGATTAGTCACCAGCACTACCAGTAACCTGCCATTGAAATCCATTAGTACCCTGTCCATATGTTCCACTAGGACTGGGTGCATAGTTCCGATTGTCTCTTCTATAAACCATTCTGCAATGGAGGTGCAAAGCTCCATCTATCTCCTTGCAGCAGGTCTCTCTGTTGCTAATAGTAATTGTTTTTATGACACTGCTACTTGTAGTAGGTCTCCTGATTTGAAAAAGTTAGAATATTTTCCCTCTAAGAAGTTTATGCTATAAATCTCAATATGGAAAACACTTAGCCAAGAAGAACTTGATGAACCATATGAATTTATCTTAATATCCACACGATAACATCAACTCATCTGAAGCATTTTACACAACAATAGCATTGCGTGCCCTTTCCACAACTTGCTTTAACTTACTTTGTCCTGCTTATGAATGCTCATTCTACTCATTATTTTCAATTTCAGCTGCTCAAAACATTGCAATATAACCCAAAATCACTTGAAAATTTTGTTATATATCATTGCATTTGCACACTCTCATAATCGATTGCTACTAATTTTACTTAGTTTATCATGTCGTGAGAGCATCGTGAAGAGTGGTGGGTGATCTGAGGATTTTGCTGCCCACATCGGGAAACATTTCAGAGCCAGCCAAAAAACCGACTTTACAGTCTCTGCTCACATGGATGGGATACACCACATCAGGTGCCCTCTCATTTCCTTGGGATCATGTTGGTCCTCATCCACATAAGCTTTCCAATTCTGTTTGGCTATTTTGTTCACCCTCTTTACACATTAAGTGCTTTGAGGTTCCCTGAAGCTGTCCTCTAAATCTCCTTAGTGCTCTGCCCAAAGCGACATCCTATAACCGTAAACCTGCATAGCATAAGTTAACATAATTATACACAAGCTTAAGTTTGTGAATGAATGTTGCTGCACTCGCTCGAGCGTACGCTTTGTATATGCTATTCAGAAGAGCCTAACCCGATGTAACTAACCTGGCCACGTGGATGCCTCTTTTTCCTGGCCCAAGTGTGATGCGGCTGATAAGCCCCCATTGCGATTTCGGTGTCTCTTGAGCCATCCAGAGATCTTTGGTTGATATTTGCTGATCCCAAGATCACATACTCATCATCTACCATCATCCCCTTGGCACGCACATATATAATGAATCTGCGATACTTCTGAGCCTGCATAAATAGAAACGGCAGCATGTTTCAAACCAAAGTCTTTTTACCACTCATGAAGCCATAGTTCTTAATGACTTCATTTGTTTTTCTTTTTTAACAGGTTTTCAAAGGAAGAATCCATGAGAAGAGTATAGACATATAGCATGGCATTATTTTAGGATTGTTGATTCATTGCTTGGGATGAAGGTTGCGAAGAGGATAAGGGCTTCCGCTTGCCAAGGCAATAGAAGTTCAAGTAATCCAGTGGATGGTACTTGCGTGACAACCCGGCTTTTTCGAGAGCCTGTGCGATGATTTTGTACATCATCGTCATGGTTTGTCCCTGTCCACATTATCAATACATGGATATGAGGATAGTGATTGTTAATCTTTTTATATCATCATATCTCTTGGAGAAAAATACTAAAATGACTGAAACAAGGTCAGATCACAAATTTTCCCCCTCAAGTAGTTAGGCTTGGTCTGCTTGGATCACTTCGTTTTCTGCTTAACTCTGTTCATCTGTTATTTAGTTTCAATTTGATAGGACGTTATATTTATTGATATACTGTTATCGATATGCATGTGTCATTGCTATTTCTTTGCAAGATGAAAGAGTTTATCCTTGATCTGACTTGCTAAAAGAGAATTTCTTGCACTACAGCACTAGTAGGGACACCCTTCGCCCACATCAGTATCACTCTACCGACACTGAACCGCTCGTTTGCACTGATCTTGCTTGCGATCTTCAATGGCAGCTCCATCAGCACTAAATTGTTTGCCCCTGCTTGTCAAAACCATATGAAGCATTGGTTGCCATCAAAACTCTAACTCAAGATATTAGATGAGCTGAAACAAAACTAGAAAATGGAGGAAAATACCTAAATTTAAAAAGTTCAGAGAGTCGGTCTTGGAAATATTACATATTAAATCAGAATTCAGTTTCAATGTCTTATACCGTGAGTTTTAGCTATTATTAGCTAATACACAAACCCAGAGGGAGCAAAGTTTGTATACTCTTTACTAGAGGTATTGTTGCTCGCTCGACTCATTCAGTCAAAATGAATAGAAATGTGCATCTTATACCTGCATTTTAGTATGATGGCCAATGATAGGAAGAGCAAAGAAAATATTGGTTTTCAATGTACATGAAGTGTTGTGCCGATCTAATCGCTTTCCCGTATGCCGTGTGAATGCTCGTCTACTTTCAAGTTCTTTCCATAGATAAAATTCCACAACCACAAAAAGATTGAAAGAAGCAACATTATCAATGTGGACTTCAATCTCTATTCAAAAACACTAAAGATTGTGCAAGAAAAAAGGAGAGTGACTTTCTAACATAAGGAAAACTTTCCGAGTCATACATATATAACGGCCACTTGCAAATCTACAGGCATGATGTTAGCAGCTAAAACCTACTTGCTTTGTGGTTTCTTTGACACTCTACAGAAATCCCTTTATAGATCCTGAATCAATTGATCTAAAGACCTATGCCAACATAAAATAGAAGTGAAAGACAATCGTTACACTTCATTTTTCTCACGATTGAAGTCTCTTGAAAATGCCAATAAATTTTATGTAAATTTTCCCGACCTGCACATGCTAGTTTTCTAGGTCATGTTCGTCCGTGACTTGTACTTTTTTGTCACCATTTGTTGGATTATAATGTCTCAATGCTGCTGGTTTTTCGACTGATGTTCCTCTGTTTTGTTTTCTTCTTATGGTTTATATTTCTTGCTAAGTTGGTTATATTATGCAGCTGGTATTTTTATTATTTAGGAAGTGAATTAGCACGTTTAGGTGCAGTTATATGCTACACGTGTGTGTGTGGTTTGTAAGCAATTATTGTTCTTGTTTAAGTTGTCCTGTACTTGACAGTTTCCATATAGAACTGATGTATGCAAGTTCGTGTTCTGTTTCTCTGTGCTTCTCTTCCTTATTCGAAATCTATAGCTTCTGGTTTTCTGTTTCTTGTTTACTGTTTGATCAGTAACAACAGTGGTATCAGAGCATGAATGATCTTGAGGGACTGTGAAGTGAAGCAAGCATTGAAGTGTAAAGAAGTTAAAGGGTGATAGAGACAGGGTCGAGTGGTTTCTCTACAATGGCTTCTCCAGTATTTACGGGAGAGAATTATCAAGCATGGGCTATTAAGATGACAACATTTTCGGAGGGTCATGATCTGTGGGAAGCTGTGGAGGATGATTATGAAGTTGCTCCACTTCCAAATAATCCGACCATGAATCAAATCAAACTTCATAAAGAGAGAACCACAAGAAAAGCCAAGGCAAAATCTTGCCTGTATGCTGCTGTCTCGCATACCATCTTTACCAGAATTATGAAGTGTGACTCTGCAAAGGCCATATGGGACTTCTTGAAGGAAGAATATGAAGGAGATAAGAAGATAAGAGGTATGAAGGTGCTGAATCTCTTGAGAGAATTTGAGAGACAGCATATGAAAGAGTCTGAGTCAGTGAAGGAATACTCTGATAAGCTAGCGGGGATAGCTGATAAAATCAGAGTTTTGGGGACTGACTTGAAGGATGATATGCTTGTTCAGAAGATCCTAGTGTCTCTTCTAGAGAAATTCGAAGCTACTATAGCTTCTCTGGAAAACACAAGGGACTTGGCTGATATAAAACTTTTAGAGTTGTTGAATGCTTTGCAAGCACAGGAACACAGAAGACTAATGAGGAGAGAAGAACATGTAGAGGGGGCATTGCAAGCCAAAGTAAAGCAAAATGATTGAGGCAAAGGGAAGAAATGGATTCAGTTTAGAGGAAATGTTGCTGATTCGAGGTTTTTACCAAAAGAAGGGAACACTGGTGAATCTAGCAAATGGAAAAATAATAAAAAGCCATGTTAGTACTGTGGTGGAACCAATCATCAGTCTTTTAGATGATGGAGAAAGCCAGATACTAGGTGCAGAAGATGCCACAAGTTGGGTTACATGGAAGCTATTTGCAAAGGGAAAACTTATCAACAAGTAGGAGAAGCACAAGTGGCAGTAAATGAAGTTGATGAAGAGCACCTGTTTGTAGCTTCAGCTGGTGAATCTTCAGTCGAAAATAATACATGGCTGGTAGATAGTGGCTGTACCAATTACATAACTGGTAACTTAAAGCTATTCAAGAACATAAACAAGACAGTAAGGTCCAGAGTCAGAATTGGCAATGGACAGCATATTGAAGTGCAAGGTAAAGGTGTAGTTGCTATTGAAGGAAACCAGGAGGTAAAGCTAATTAGGGATGTTCTCTTTGTGCCAAATATTGACCAAAATCTATTAAGTGTTGGTCAGTTAGTGGAGAAGGGCTATAAAGTGAAGTTCGAAGGAAGGGAATGTCTCATTAAAAATGCTGACAGCAAAGAAGTCTTGAGAATTCCAATGAGGGATAAAAGTTTTATGTTCAAGCCACATGAGATGCAACAGATGGCTTTGAAATGCAAAGAAGAAAATACAGAGCTATCGCATAAAAGACTTGGGCATGTTCACAGGAGGAGTATGTTGTTTATGCAGAAAAATGGCTTGGTAGATGACTTGCCAAGCTTGGAGGAAGAACTTCCACAATGCAGACCCTGTCTTCTTGGCAAACAAGCTAGATTTCCCTTCAAAGGAGGAGTCTCGAGGATATGTCAAAAGCTGGAACTAGTTCACACTGATGTATGTGGACCTATGTCTGAACCCTCTCTCAATGGAAGCAGGTATTTTATTACCTTTACTGATGATTTGACTAGGATGAGCTGGATCTATTTTTTGCGAGCTAAGACTGAAGTAGCTGATGTATTTATGAAGTTTAAAGCTTTAGTTGAGAATCAAAGTGGGAAGAAAAGTAAAGCTCTCAGGTCCGACAATGGATCTGAGTATATAGCTAACAAATTTATGATTTGTGAGCAAGCAAGAATTGTGCAGCAATTTACAGCTCCTTACTCACCTCAACAGAATGGGATTAGTGAGAGAAAGAACAGACGTATTATGGAGATGACCAGATGTATGATGCAAGATAAGAATTTGCCTAAGAGGTTCTGGGCTGAGGCAGCTAATACTGCTGTATTTCTATTAACTAGATTGCCTACAAAAGCCTTAGAGAAATTAACACCTCTCGAAAGCTGGCAAGATATTAAACCTTCTGTGAAAAACTTGAAGGTTTTTGGATGTTTGTGTTACACTCATGTTCCTGATGTTAAGAGGGACAAACTTGATAAAAAGGCAGAGATTGGGATCTTTGTCGGATATAGTCTTCAATCAAGAGCTTACAAAATTTTCTATCCCATGACAGGGAAAATAACTGTGAGCAGAGATGTCACGTTTTTAGACGAAGATGAATGGAATTGGATAGATGGAAGGATCACCGAATTGAAGCACTTCGAAAGACAGCTTGAAACAGATGTGGAGACTAATGGAATTATAGAGGAAATGGAAGAGAGTATAGATGATCAACCTGTGAGAGGCACAAGGTCACTTGCTGAGATCTATGAAAGAAGTAATGTGGCAGTGCTCGAACCATCCAACTTTGCAGAAGCCAAGGAAGATCAGAAGTGGATTGCAGCAATGCAGGAGGAGATAACAATGATTCAGAAAAATCAAACTTGGGAATTAGTAGACAAGCCACTAGACAAGAATGTGATTGGAGTTAAGTGGATGTTTAGGACAAAGCTCAATCCTGATGGTTCTGTCAATAAGTATAAAGCAAGACTGGTTGTGAAAGGCTATGCTCAAATATGGGGAGTAGACTATTCTGAAACTTTTGCTCTAGTTGCAAGGCTGGACACAATAAAGCTTCTGTTAGCTGTTGCAGCAGAGAAGGGATGGACTATCTTTCAGTTAGATGTTAAGTCTGCATTCTTAAATGGAGAGCTTGAAGAGGAAATTTTTGTTGAACAACTTGAAGGTTTCAGTATTAAAAGGCAAGAGGAAAGTGTATACAAATTGCGCAAAGCTCTATATGGACTGAAACAAGCTCCAAGAGCCTGGTATGGAAAGATAAATCGATATTTACAGGATTTTGGTTTTGCAAAAAGATTAAGTGAGTTCACTCTTTATATCAAGAAAGTAAATCAAAGTGTGGTAGTTCTGTCACTCTATGTGGATGATTTATTGGTGATGGGAAATGATGTAGAACTGATAGAAAATGTTAAGCAAGGTTTGTTTGCAGGTTTTGAGATGACAGACTTAGGAAAAATGGCTTATTTCTTAGGTCTGGAAGTTAAGAAAAGTCCATATGAAATCTTCATTTGCCAGAGGAAATATTTGAAGGAAATTCTAAAGAAGTTTCAGATGGAAGACTGTCGAAGTGTCAGTACACCAATGGCAGCTAAAGAAAAGTTGCAGAAGGTTGATGGAACAGATGCTGTGGATGCCTCGATGTATAGAAGTCTAATAGGGTGTCTCATGTACCTTACAGCAACCAGACCAGACATTCTATTTGCTGTAAGTGTTCTATCCAGATTTATGAGTGATCCAAGTAAGCTTCATTTGATTGCAACAAAGAGGATCTTGAGGTATCTAAAAGGAACCTTGTTCTTTGGTGTGAAGTTTCAGAGGGGTCAAAAATTCAATTTACAAGGTTTTTCTGATAGTGATTGGGCTGGCTCAATGGATGATATGAAGAGTACATCTGGATATTGTTTCAGTTTTGGATCAGCTTGTTTCTCTTGGTGTTCTAGTAATATCTCAGAATCCAGTTTTTCACAACCCCATTTAAAGGTTAAGTTCTTCTTTCTACGTGAGGTGCAACAAAATGGTGAAGTTAAGCTGGTTTATTGTAGATCTGAAGATCAACTTGCAGACATGTTCACAAAATCACTTCAAGCTGGAAGATTTGAAGTATTAAGAAAGAAAATTGGAGTATGCAGCAGCAACTGATCCAAGGAGGAGTTTGTTGGATTATAATGTCTCAATGCTATTGGTTTTTCGACTGATGTTCCTCTATTCTGTTTTCTTCTTATAATTTATTTTTCTTGCTAAGTTGGTTATATTATGCAGCTGGTATTTTTGTTATTTAGGAAGTGAATTAGCACGTTTAGGTGTAGTTATATGCTGCACGTGTGTGTGGTTTGTAAGCAGTTATTGTTCTTGTTTAAGTTGTCCTGTACTTGACAGTTTCCATATAGAACTGATGTATGCAAGTTTGTGTTCTGTTTCTCTGTGCTTCTCTTCCTTATTCGAAATCTATAGCTTCTGGTTTTCTGTTTCTTGTTTACTGTTTGATCAGTAACAACACCATCAAGGCTTGTCGAGGGACAAAGTATCCATGAAATCCTATTGAGCCTTAAGAGAGCATTCTCATGCCACGCCTGACGTTTTTCAACTTAAACTTGCGCCACTTCGCCGCTTTTCTCCATCTCTATTTGAAATTCTTCCATATGTCATATGCAGCTTGTCCCCCAACTTTGCAGTGTAGATCATGCCACAGTCACCTTGGGACATTGACAGTGGACTACAGTCATCACAGAAAAAAACGATGATCACATGATCAAAAAATAACATGTAGATGTAATTACAATGCTAAAGCAACATTAATTTAATTATTGTGAATGTGGGGTTGTGAATGTCATTCTTAAAGACAGCGTCAAGATCACTATATAGTCTATGCTTAAGAGTGTCGTATCAGCCATCACATGGATTCGGCCCACCAATGAAAGCTGTTATTTTACGGTTGTTTCCTAAGGCTTGAGTGTTGAGAACCACATACTTTCGGTGATGCAAGCATGGGGTCCCCACCACCTAGACTACAAAAGATCCATACACCAACAAATTAAACCAAACATTTTCGTACGTTTATGCCAAATTTCAATCAAATGGACAGCTGTTGCAATACTTTAAAATTCCCTATTAGTATTGTTCTAATTGCATGTCACTAGGTTAGAAAACACATGATATGATCTAGGACAGCATGAGACAGGTCAATAAAGGCGCGTTTGGTAACGTTTCTGTTCAAAAATTGTTTTAGGGAACAGAAATAAAAAAAAGTGTTTCTGTTCAGGGAACAGTTTTTGAACAAAAGAATGCGTTTGGTAAGTGTAAAAAAAAATTGTTCTTGAAATAAAAAAAGAACAGAAACACATTTGGTGACTGCAATCAATTTCTGTTCCTAGAATAGAAAAAGAACAGAAACACGTTTGGTAAACTGTACAAAATTTCTGTTTTTAAATTTAAAAAAAAATGCTTTTTTTAAAATAAAGTTTAAACTTGATATTCAATTGTCATTCTCATGAAATGCTCATTAATTTTATTTTGTCCATGGTGAGTGAAGACAAACATTTTGAACATGATCATATGGCATACTTGGTAGAACATGATTGGCCTCATAAAAGTTCTTCTATACAAAAATTATATGCGAGGAATAGATACTATTGACTTTTAGATAAGACTTCTAGCCAAAAGGGGGGGAAAAGAAGAATTTTGCACATGATTCGGACATTGATGATGATCCAAGTGAAAAATAGGATTTAAGATTACCGTCGTTTTGAAAAGAAAGATCCAGATGATTGTCTAGATTACTGAATGAGTTCGATCTAACTTTAAAGTAATTATTGATATCTACTTCATTAGATTTGTATGAGTCATAATTCAACTTTAGATGTGTTGCGTAACAAAGAAATTGTGCAAGTTTCTCTAGATTTTGAGAGGTGTCACGAATTGTCGTTAATCTTGATTCGATAACACACAACATAAGATGAGTCAATAACACACAACAGAAGATGAGTCGATAACACACAACATAAGATGAGTGTATAGCCCTTTAATCAATAAAGTGTGAGGTTAAGCATTTATGAGGATAATGGGTAAACGTTGGAAAGATACACCCAAGTGGATTTCGTTTTGGTAATTGACTGGGCATTCCTGCATTGGAAACCGATCGATATTGCTGAGCTAATGATGGAGCTTTACCACTTTTGCCAATCATAAATATTAATTGAATACACAAGACCATCATTCTTGAGCCGAAGAAAACAGAAGACACATGATGATCGAACGCAAAGTCCAATTTGATATAAAAACATGAATGAAGTAACGGTGGATAAGAAGACAGTCAAAGTTCTTCCAGGACTCATTGGTGTTTCTTCCATTCCATTACACTGCCAACTATAAACTGTCCTTGCTAAATTCCCATCCACGGAAGGAGGAGGAGTAGAACAAGCATTTTACAAAATTCGACTGTTCTTCTCTCAAGGGTTCTTTCTTCTTTTATTTTGGGAAGAAAGAGACGGATGCATAATCTTAAACTCTAGAATGACCTAATCAAGGCAAAACAAACGATCATCCCTCCATGCCTCCACCATCACATGTACTGTAAGTGTATGCATGCCATTTTTGTCACTGTGGAAGTTGCCTGGGTTGGACAATACCACTCCCCCTTGAATCTTGTCTCTGGTGTCAGCCCAACGCACGAGTAATGGAACCATTCACCTCCTTGGCACCGTCAATCACGGTTGGGACATTAGAGAAGAGTGTCCACCAATCAAAAAGAATAGTTGAAAAGGGGAACATTGACAATGCTATAACTCCACCGCTGAGAAACTACTAAGGAAACACCCAAAGGTAGGGCAGCTACTCATTCTCGCAACAGATAAAATATTTACACAAGACATAAATGTTTTATTGCGTGGTATGCAATAGAGCTACTTTTCCTTTCATGGCAATTTTTGCCACTTCACCTTTTTTATTCACTTGCTAACCAAAAACCGTTTTGAAGAGTGACATTTTTATTGGCTGAATGTTTTGACAAATGACATTGAATGCGTCATAAGGTGTACATGCATGTTTTCGGAGAAACATATACATGCTGCTGCACCACTTCAGGTTTCAACACCACAAGACTTGCCAAGTACAGTAACTCACATTCTATAAATTGTATCTACCACAATAATACTTCCCAAATGCACTACGTAAAAAATATCTGGAAAGGAAAGTAAAACTTCAAGGAAAAAGAACTGTCTTATAAAGAAGGTCTCACATTTTCGTTGTCACAGCAATCATGTCTCCAAATGACACCTAGCAATCCACAACGATTCAATTGGTTAAATACCAAAGCTATAAAAGCCATCACGACATAGCGCAAAGAGCACTTCAAATTAAAAGTAACTTCAAATTTTTACGGAAGGGTGAAAAACCGAGGACCCGATAACGGACACAATAGGTGGGTTCATCTCGGATCAATGGGTTGATCAACATCTCGGGGCAGCAAAGTCCCTTCTATGACTTCCCGGAGGAGGCATGAGTTCAAAATCTCTATCCCGCTCGCGGTCCCAGTCCCCCGTAATCGGGCCTCTTGAATGATTGAGATTGAGGTGTTCCATATAGGGACCTGCGCCTTCCACTTTTAGGAATTAAAGGCAATGGAGGAAGAACTGCTGGCTCATCTGGAGGTATTTTTCCTTCTGTTTGTGTCATAAAGGGGAAAAAACAGAAGAAACAAACAAGCATAAGCAAATTAGCTATGAGGAGATGAAAACAACATGACACGAAATTTCAGGCACACACTTATCAGCCAAATCAAGCGAGACCTGCGGTACCATTGCCTAAGATCTCTCGGAAGAGTAAGTTATACTCATCGAGCATATATTCATTGCTTCTTTTCTTCTTCTTGATGCTATAGCACACAATGGCCCCAAGTGCAAGCACATACTTACACATGCATATCCTTCAAAATCCATGCCCCTCATCAAAATGGACTTTGTTTATATAATTATGGACCACGAGTCTCCCTCCCTCTCTCTCCTTACACATGCATATCCTTCAAAATCCATGCCTCTCATCAAAATGGACTTTGTTTATATAATTATGGACCATGAGTCTCCCTCCCCCCCCCAAAAAAAAAAAAATCCATGCCCCGCATCAAAATGGACTTCGTTTATATAATTATGGACCACGAGTCTCCCTCCATGCCCCTCTCTCTCTCTCTCTCTCTCTCTCTCTCTCTCTCTCTCTCTCTCTCTCTATGGACCACGAGTCTCCCTCCATCCCTCTCCCTCCATCTCTCTCTCGTGATAGACATCATAAGCTGGAATTACTAATTCCAAATGCTTTTCACCAATTTAAGCCGAAGCAAAGATTTTTTTGCCTGCTTTTTACAATCCTCTGCACAAGCAATTTTAAGGATTAGTCTGGTCTCATAGTTGAGCTCCGTTTGACAGGGTATATGAAAGTGTATATCAGTCCGTAATCAAATTGCTCACAAATAAGTTGAACAAATCGACCAAATAAATCCACAGACAATAACAAATCAGGAACTCACAAATAAGTTGAACAAATCGAGCTACTCTATCGCTCGAGCGACCCGAGCAGCTCTGCCGAGCGACCACAGCAGCTCGAGCTCGGCAGAGCAGCTCCAGCGAGTAGCCGTCGCCCAGATTTGCCGCAGATCTAGGTGAGTGATGCTCGCTTGAGGCTCGAGCGAGCTGTCGCTGGAGCGACCGTCCCGGCTGTCAGCGATGGTGGCTCTCGCCGAAGCCCTCTTCAAACGGAGATGGAGGAGCAGTAGAAACTTACCTGGATTCGGAAGCTTCAGCCGGTGAAGGAGCACCACCAGTCGGCGCCGGAGAGTCAGCCGAGTGGGGAGGCACCGGAGAGTCGCCGAAGAGTCAGCCGGAGTGGGAGGCGCCGGAGAGAAGGGTGAGACACCGAGAGCACGAACGAAAGCTTCGGGCACGAACGAACGCTCCTCCAGAAGTGTTCCGATTTTGTTCTTTTATTTTTGTTCTTTTTAACAATCCGAGAAGTGTTTCTGGAGAACAGAAACAAGTTTTTTTTGTTTCTATTTTTTGTTTCAATTTTGTTCCAGGAACGAAAAAACAAAAAAAGAATAGAAACGCAAAACACGTTTCTGTTCTTTTTTTTTGTTCTCCGGAACAAAAAAACACTAATTCTGTTTATAAACAGTTTTCAAGTGAAAACATACAGGGCCTAAACTTCCGTAGATTGTCTAATGAAAGGAAAATCTTTCCTATGAAATTAAACCCCGATTGGAATAATCAGGTAATATACAGCAAAAGCAATCTGCAATCCGATGATGAGATTTTGATTAAGAATTGACCTGAACATCTAAGGATAGATACATATTGCTTGAAGATGCTAAGTTTGGTTCTTGCATAACGAGAAGCAAGCACATAGCGAACACCAGAATGTCGGAAAAACTTCTTTGTCTCTTTGTTGTGAGTTTGCATCATGCCATCTTGTGCACCAACATGTGCCAAATCTCAATTATGAGAGATCTCAATAAAGAACTATCTTTTCCTAAATCAATTATCCTATAGAAAAAATCTATCACAAAGGGCATGGATTTGAAGTTTGGCCAAATGGTGGGTTGCACCATAAATGAGGATACTTATTCAAGAAAGAGCCATTATGTAACATATTCTCCGATTGCATTTTGTAAAGGCAAGTTGAGAGAAAGAACCATTAGAGGTCAAGCTTTTGTGTCGAAAAACAAAAAACTTCTTATTTTGTAAACATTCATTAAGCCGACAGTAAAAGTGAGAAAATCCTTCACTAACTGTGCACCATTGATTAAAGGGTGCTCCTTAGATGCAATGCCGGTAGAATAAAAAATGTGTTCGCATGCGACTCTCATCACCATTGATGCAGTGGTTGTAACTTCGAACTCCTCTACTGCATTGGCCCAACAAATCAATAGTGATGGAAGCTGCAAGCGGACAAATTTTTCTCAACCCGGCAGTATTCCAATCATCCCGAAAACCATAAAGACATTTCCATGTTTCAGCAATGCTTAAATACATGTAACCATGGTTTAGTATTACCATCTTCAAGAGGAACTTGTGTGAAGTCTTGTCGTCCCAAATAAGCACGACCACTCGGACACCTTCATCGGACTTGTACTTCAAGAGCTCCCCTAAAGAGAGCTCTCCTTGATTTGACAATTCCCCTGTGGGCTCTCTCACAAGCCTCACAGGATGATAAGTGGACCAACCAATGATGTAGATCAAGTGGCGGGCCTCCAAAATGGCTTGGCATATGTCCTCCCAGCACCTGCCTTGCTAATAAATCTTCCCATCATCAAGCAAAATCTGAGGCAGCCTGCACTCTAGGACATGAGCATCTTGCTAAAATGTCACATCCCCACCTTTCCTTAAGTGGAAAATATGTGTTCGATATACCCACATAGTTTGGCCCAACCCCAAACCATTCTTGCATAACAAATTGTCACTGATCGGCCTGAATTAGATTGAGATGTGAAGTTTTGGATAAGGCTTGAGGGGGCTTCCGAAGTTGCCAATTATTGGGAACTAGTCATTGATTGTGTTGCCAGACATAATCTTGGCCATTAGTATATCCACGACCCTAATGAGCTCAGCCCCTATTGCATCTTTGTTCTTCACATAAGACTCCACCTTCATTATTGGCTGCACTAAGGAGGTATAGAATTGCTTGTCCCACAGGTTCTCGCAATTCAGAATTATTAACACCTAAATTTCGCCGACAATGCACGAACAAGACTACCAACAACAATAATAGTAAAAAATTGTCACACGCCATTGCTGGAACGAGAGAATTTTTTATTCCGTGGGGCCCACCACCGATTTTCCCTTCTCTCTTGAATTGGGTTAGGATAGCAATAACCAGAAGGACGTTTTCGTCATTTTGAAGCAGGGCACTTTCGTCATTTGCCCAGAGAAGTATATAAAGGAATTTTTGGCCTTCGTCATTTGACGAGGAAGTTCTCGAAACTGCTTCGCGTCCGTAGCCTATCCCATCCTCTCTAGCTTCACCGCCGGCCGCCAGCTCCATTGGAAGCCGCCGCCTGTCTTGCATCTCCGACCACGGCAGACGCACGAAGGAAGGCACGCAACACAATCGCAGAAGAAACGAAGCTCGATCCCGGAATCCGAACTTCATTGTGGTTGATTCGAGGTTCGCCGGAGGTGAATCAACGTCGATTCACTTCGATTGCGGGTTCCAGTGTCGTCTGGTTGCAGCTCCGATCGCGTGCTGTTCTGACCACGAGGCGCTCCTTCGGTTCGTTCTTTCACTTCAGTGATCGGCGGAAGGTTACCGTAAGTTCGAACCGCGTGGAAAAGGACGCCCCGGCTCAGTTGACTCCCAACCATCACTTTCGAATCTTCTCTTCCACCGATTGAACTCTTCCACTTCTTACTCTAAATCAAGCCCGAGCGTCGTCCGAGCGTCAAGCTCTGGGAATCAGAATCAAAGTTGCTCTCGCGTCAACTGAACGTTTGATACTGCTCAGTGATATAACTAGTATGAACAAAATAAAGGAGATAGGGAAGAGAATAAGAACACAAGATTTATAGTGGTTCGGCTTAATCCAAGCCTACGTCCACTCTCCCACGCTAACAGCCTTCTTGGCTGGATTCCACTATGCAATCAACAAGAGATTACAACTTCGAGTGCAAACACTTAGTAGTAGATCACACTATCTCACTAAGACACTCTTTTGGTATTTCTCTCACGATTACAAACGTTTAAGCTCTCCAAAGACAAGTATATAATCGAAGGTCGCTCAGACTTTGGAATTATAAATTCTACGCTCCGTCTCTTACTTGCTCATCGGTCCTTCACCTCCTTAAATACTTCTCCACTTCCAAACTACCCGTTGGACAGTATCCCGGAGAATCGTCTTCCAATATACCCATTGGACAGCTCGTATCTAGAAGATTTGGTAGCCGTTGAGTGACAAAGGTAAAATCCCAAATTGATTCCGATCGCCCATACAAACGAAATCTTGGTTTCCATAAGTAAAGCTTCTTCGTATAGAAAATTCTTGTCTTCAATCAAATCAATCTTGATGTGGAATCCAAACCAGATCACTAGCCGTTGTATGATTGGGCTTGAGTTACGATTCATCGTAATCTGGATGTAAAGTCTGAGTCTTTAGACTTTACGATATGAGTCTTGAGACTTTACAATCTGGGTCTGTAGTCTTTACAATATGAGTCTTGAGTCTGACAGTCTTCAGACTTTGAGTCTTGAGTCTTGAGTCTTGAGACTTTGACACAGAAGTCTGGAAATCTTCAGAATATACTCTGGACATATGTTATGTTCAGTCTTCTGGTCATCTTCTGACTTTGATAAAATCCTTTAGATGTTTTATCATCTGCATGGTCTATTACTCAACCATCAAACATGTTAGTAGCCTTTGATTTATTTTGTCATCTTCAAAACATCATAAGGGATTTCCCTAACAATCTCCCCTTTTTTGATGATGACAAAACAATCTCTGAATATGCAGATTTGTAAACATACTTTTAAATCAAAGGATATCAGAAGATAACAAATAGATTGAGCATAATAATATATAGAAAAATAATCGCAGCTCAATATTATGCAATAAATAATATCAACCAATCAGCACATATGCATATTCATATCTTCTCCCCCTTTTTGTCATAGTCAAAAAGCGATAATAATAGATTCACGTAGAGAATGATAATCAATATCTTGCATGAATCACAATTTCCAAAAATCAGCTTTTTTTTTTTTTTATCGACTATTAAAGATATGCAATATAGCTCACTTCGATTATATCAGCAAATATCCAATAAAAATCACAGATGCATCATGAAATTCACGTACACTTTTTGTCATAATAAATGATAATATCAATATGAGATTTGTTAATGACAAAAGGTAATAAAAGATGCACTAACCGGATTTTTTTGAACAAATTCTGACACATTTACCTTTCATTTCATCCATAATAAGATCACGATCAATCAAAAAAGATTTTTCCATAAATGATCAAAGCTCCCCCTCAATTTGTTGCCTTTTTGAGATGATCACGATTCTTTTCCTTTTCTTTTGGATTTGCTTTCTCCCCCTGTGATCATGACAATATTTGCGAATAGAAACAATTGTTGCAATTGTCGCAGGAGATATTTTCTGATTGCATCAAAATCTGCGTAGATTTGTAATCATCCTTGCCTTATTGAATTTCCTGCAATCAACTCATTTCCCTTTTTGGTATCCATCAATTTGGATCCTTCCTTGACGTTAGAGTAAAATAGAAAATCTCCATAATCAAATATTGTTTCTTAATTCATCATAACAGAGTATTCAAAGAAAGAATATTATGCACAATGATATTTTGAAAAATAAAGTCCCACTTAGTCATAGTACAATAAAATCAGAGAGAATAAAATCCTTGAATATCTTAGAAAAAAATATCTTGCAAAATTAGTATAACGTAGAATCGGATTTTTACTTTGCAAAATATGACAATTTGAGAGCATAAAATTAAACCAAATAAATTCATTTGTCTAAAAAAAATAATCACACGTATTATATCAAATCTCATTTCACGAATAATAAATCACACGTTTCTTTCTTCAATAAAACAAAATATGATCATTATAAAATCTCAATCAACCAAGGATATTTCGAATCTCAAGCATAATGAGAATTATTGCCCAAATCAAATTGAGAATAAAAAATTTCTTACCAAATCCTCTTTCTTCTTTCTTCTTTATATCCTGCAAAAATAACTTATCTTTTCTTTGGTACCCATTTTTTCTTGGGTCCATGAGAGTTAGCAGAATATGTTGCTTTTATCCAATTTTTCTTAATAGGTCTCCAGACTTGAGAAAGATCTTGTTGCCTAAGTCGAGAATTCTCCTTTTTAAGTTCGAAAATCCTTTTAAGAGAAGATTTAAGATTTGAACAAAGCTCATTTATATATTTTGAAACTTTGAAAGGAATTGCTGAATGACTTACCTTGATTTCCTCATCGTATTCTGAGTCTGGTTCTGAATCAGACTCTGATTCTGAGTCTATGTCTGAGTTAGACTTTGATTCTGAGTCTGTGTCTGAATCAGACTTTGATTCTGAGTCTATGACTGAATCAGACTCAGATTTTGAATGTGCCATCAAGCATATATTTTCTTGATCATCATCTTCTTTCATAATTCTTTTATGGCCATTATGCTTGTATTGAATTCTTCCATCGAAGTTCCTTCCTTTTCTACTCAGCTTTTTGAATTTCTTGACCATAAAGGCAAGTTCTTCGTCGTCCATATCATTTTCTGAATCTGTTTCATCAAAAACAGCATTAGATATTAAAGCGATGGACTTCTTACCTTCGGGATCTTCGTCATTAAGTTGTTCAACTTCATAGGATTGAAGAGTGCCAATCAATTCATCAACGGAGAAAGGCATAATCCTCTGAGTCTCCCGGATTGAGGTCTTGACATGATTCCAATCTTTTGAGAGACCTCGCAAGAGTTTGTTGACCTTCATCGGGGCAGAAATTTGCTGACCTTGATATGCTAAACCATTTACAATTTCTGTAAAACGGCTAAACATATTTCCAATTGACTCTCCTTGCTTCATCTTGAAGGATTCATATTGGCCAAGCAAGAAGTTTACTTTTGTCTCTTTTACACGATCGGTCCCTTCATATGTAACATGAAGTTTATCCCAAACTTCTTTTGCTGTTTCACATGAAGAAATTCTGTTATATTCAGCAAGAGATAAAGCACAATATAAAGAATAAATTGCTTTCGCATCAAGCGCTTCTCTTTTGGACATCTCCATCCGAGACATAGGAGCGGGGGGTTTGCTTTCTTTGTCTTTGCCATTTCTTTTTGATGTGGACGCAGCAATGGGATTGATTCCTCTTTCCACAACATCCCATTGTAAGAGATCTCTAGATCTTAGGAATGCTTTCATTTTGTTCTTCCATACGTCGTATTCCTTTCCATCAAAATATGGTGGCCTTGTGTTGCTTTGCCCTTCCATAAGTCCTGGTGCTAACATACTAGCCATGGATCTTTTACTCTGAAGTAAAACACTTCAAATAAAGTAAGAACACGAGCTCTGATACCAATTGATATAACTAGTATGAACAAAATAAAGGAGATAGGGAAGAGAATAAGAACACAAGATTTATAGTGGTTCGGCTTAATCCAAGCCTACGTCCACTCTCCCACGCTAACAGCCTTCTTGGCTGGATTCCACTATGCAATCAACAAGAGATTACAACTTCGAGTGCAAACACTTAGTAGTAGATCACACTATCTCACTAAGACACTCTTTTGGTATTTCTCTCACGATTACAAACGTTTAAGCTCTCCAAAGACAAGTATATAATCGAAGGTCGCTCAGACTTTGGAATTATAAATTCTACGCTCCGTCTCTTACTTGCTCATCGGTCCTTCACCTCCTTAAATACTTCTCCACTTCCAAACTACCCGTTGGATAGTATCCCGGAGAATCGTCTTCCAATATACCCATTGGACAGCTCTGTATCTAGAAGATTTGGTAGCCGTTGAGTGACAAAGGTAAAATCCCAAATTGATTCCGATCGCCCATACAAACGAAATCTTGGTTTCCATAAGTAAAGCTTCTTCGTATAGAAAATTCTTGTCTTCAATCAAATCAATCTTGATGTGGAATCCAAACCAGATCACTAGCCGTTGTATGATTGGGCTTGAGTTACGATTCATCGTAATCTGGATGTAAAGTCTGAGTCTTTAGACTTTACGATATGAGTCTTGAGACTTTACAATCTGGTCTCGTAGTCTTTACAATATGAGTCTTGAGTCCGATCCGGTCTTGACTTTGAGTCTTGAGTCTTGAGTCTTGAGACTTTGACACGAAGTCTGGAAATCTTCAAAATATACTGGACATATGTTATGTTCAGTCTTACCGTCATCTTCTCGACTTTGATAAAATCCTTTAGATGTTTTATCATCTGCATGGTCTATTACTCAACCATCAAACATGTTAGTAGCCTTTGATTTATTTTGTCATCTTCAAAACATCATAAGGGATTTCCCTAACACTCAGGAGGTGTTCGATGAAATGATATTTGGTCCTAAAGTGGTGGTGTGATTAATTGTCTTCACATTGCAAGTGGGATCATAAAATTCCATGAATTGGACCTTTGATTGTATGCGACGACACGATATTCTCCCGCAGCTATGTTCGAGAAAGCTGCGAATTTAATTAATGCGAGACAAAGGGCGTAGCGTTCCGTCGATGGAGCTCAAAACAACACGAAGCCGATCAAAGCAGGCGTCCAGAAATGGGTAGACAGGCACGGAGATCCTTGCCGATGAGGCGCGCGGCGTGCTGGAAAACGACAGAAGAGCCAAGAAAACTTGCTTCCGCAGGTAGATTCCCAACCTGAAGAGGCACTATCGTCTTGGCAGGGTGGCGAGGGGGACAGCCGAGGCCATCCGGGCACTTGAATCGCAGAGTGAATTCCGAAAGGTCTACTACGAGAATCCTCAGATATATATCAATATATAAGGACTTAAAAGATAGTTTTGATCTTTATAATGTAATTAGGAATTTTTAATTGACCATATTAAAATAATAATCTGTTTCTTTTAAAGATAGTCTTCTAGTTCACCACCACCACCTAGGAGTTGATATTTTTAAGCTTTGACTATCAAGCGTGTTTGATTTGTTAGACCTCAATGATTTTCTTGGGCAAATATGTTGCTATTGGTAATTTTTTTTTTCGTGTACTTAGTAAAAACTTAAATAGAACGGTAACTTCAAATAAATGAACCAAGTAATTTCTACTCGGCATTCATAAATTTCATTGTTCGCTTTTAGTTTTCTCTAAGTACGTTGTTGATTTCAATACAAGTCTAGATTCCTCATTCAATTTTTCACTAGTATTTTCAATTTGCTTGTGATTTCAGTTTCCCGCATTTCGATTTAAACCGTTAATTGTTTTGGAAAAGATTTTATGTATATTTAACAAAAAAGAGAAATCGAGTGTAGAAAATCTCAATGATGGAACCTAACTTTCTCTCAATAAAGATCAAACTCAAACTGCTGACTTCAAATTTTCAAGTCTGAATCCAAGGGAAGAAGGAACTTTGGAGCCAATTCCGCTTGCATAGTTCACCGCCTCAGAGGGATCGAGTGGAATAAAACCTTCCACTAAGAACGAGAAGACACAATCAGGATGATAATCATCAATGTACTGCAGGTAACGATAATCATCGACGAGTCATTTTGATATTTGCAAGATCATCTAGAAGCGGTTTTGCCTGGATGGCAAAACGACCCAACAAGAAGGAAGCAACGGTAGGACATCATCACTGGGAGCTTGAATTCAAGGAAACGGCCGACGATGGCAATGATCTGCATCTGGCGTGCCTAAAAGTCTTTCTGGTGGGGACATCGCTAGCCGGAGACAACGAACGTGAATTTGGAATCTCTATCTACTCTGAGCTCAGCGTCGAGGCAGAGCGAGCGTTCCTTTCTTCGGTCGGATCAACAGCAACATCCTCGCATGGCGGAGGAAGAGGGGAGAGAAAAGGCCAGGCTAGGGGAAAAAGCTGAAATGCTGTGGTGATGGGCTGATGGGCTGATGGGTCTGGGCCGGGGAAAAAAGCCAATGGATTGCTCTTGTGGGCCGCGCCAGTTGGACCAAATTGTCCTTTTCTATTTGTTATTTATTTATATTTTTATTATTCTTTTTCTTTTGTTCTTTTTACTACCCTTCATCGTTTTGATGTTCTTTTTTTTTTTTTTACAATGATGCATGCTTAATTTGTCGACTAAATTTCAGGTGTCGACAATTACTAATATATTTACTTTAATATATAAAAAAAAATATCACGCTATCCAAACAAACTACAAGACATTGTATTTACTGTTGCGTCAAATCTTTGATTACGAAAGGCCATATTTGTTTCCTGATCGATGGGAGAAGTGGGCTAAAAAATATGGCACAATCCAGTTGAGTAGAACATGCATGCGTTGATGAAATATCAACCCATATAAAATAACTTGATTTATGACTCATATTCATATTAAGCCCAGATCCTATCTCGCCCATTTGTTTGGTCAAAGTCCAAAAAATCGCTGTGAAGGATTAAACAAAAGCAATACAAGTGAAGAGAGAGATTGAGAGAAAAAGAGAGATGGCAAAGATACTTTAGCGAAAGATGATTCCTTCATATTTTTGCTTTCCCTCTTTAGAGGATTCTTTTTTACTTTACTTAAAAGGTTCCAAATTAAAGAAATGATGAAAAGGTTGAGAATTCAAATATTGTTTAAAAATATATGACCGCTAGCTTACTTATGAGGTTACCCTTAAGTAAATTGTCATAATTATTAGGATTTTTTCAATGTCTAAACAAATTAGTAAATTATCACACCTTCTGAAATTTCACAAGCATCTTTTTTATATATCAATATAATAAATTTATATATATTTCACTAATACAGTGATTGACCAATTTCTTTGAAATTTTACAACTTTTTTTGGTAAAATACCAACTCAATAAGGAATTACCAACCTCTCAATAAATCAGTGAATTATCAAGTTTTTTCAAGTTGCTAATTATTAAACTCTAACAAGACGAGATAAAACAAAAAAAAAAAAAGGAACAAATAAAGATGAGATAACATAGGATAAAGACACGAAAAAGAGTCCAGGAAAAAGCAAATATGGGGTGGGCCCACACAGTGGTGTAAGGGAAGAAGGAACAGTTTTACGAGGAATTTTTGTTCTGGGCCCACAGGAACAGTTTTCTCTACCACTCTTTCCACTTCCCTCGCACTTCTTGTATCTGGGGGTGTGTATAATCCGGTGAATCAATTCCGAAAAATTAAAATTGGAAATCACACGTTAGTTTCATGGATCCATCCAAGAATTGGATCGTAGGTCCGATCTAGTTTTCAAGTGGATCCATAAAACCAGTCTTACTAAAAGCTATTTAATAGTTATATAAAGTGTTTGCTAGAAACATGAATTTGTTTTATATAATAACCAACTAATAGCCTAAAAACAATCACTCGACCTCCACAAAATTCTCTCAATCTTTGAATATTGATTATTTTGCCAATAATTGCTACATGCCATTACCTGTTCATGTTTTCGTTTCCTCCTTTTTTTTTCTTTGAATCTGCTTATGTCGATCGACATCAGCACATTTCGCATTTGCTAATTTGTCTCAGTCCTCTCTCTTAAGCAAGGCTTGTCTCTGCATGGTTTTTACTATCTCCTTCATTGTCCTCTCCTCACCCTCAAGCTGCATTTTCATGATTGCCTCAGCTTGCTTGTCAATTGGCTTGAAGTACTCTTCAGTGGCAGACTCCTGCATAGGTCAAGGGAGAGTTCAAACTAAGAGAGACGAGATGGAGATTGGAGCCATGAATTTTAGATTTGCTAATTTCAAAATTTTTTAATATTAAATATTAATATATTTTATTATAATATAACTCATCGAAACCGGGTGGATGGGTGGGCAGATCTGCCCATGGAACTGGAAAACTGGACCAGTACCCACTGGTTACCATAAATTAGAATTAGGAACCGGACCGGTTCCCTTAAGAGCCACTGGTTCCAGGCGGTTCCGTTTCGGTTCCAGGTGGTCTAGGCGGGTTCCGATTCCTTTACACACTCCTAATTCTAGCCCTACAAGGCAAGCATTGTTTCCTTGTTTCTTTATATCCTCTCCTTTTAACTCGAGTCCTAAGACCCTCTTTACTCTATGAAATGACTCGATTCGATTCCATGGGTCATGCAATTAGAAAGAGGGGGACAATCACCTCTTGAATAGAACCGGATATGTGTCGATACAATATCGGCCCTTTAAAAAAGATTTGATTTATGACCTGGATTCATATTAAAGCCAGATTTAATCTTACCCATTTGGTGAGTCGAAGTTCCAAATATCACAATGGAAGATTAGACATAGAGCAGTACAAGGAGGGGGAGAGAGAGATGGAAGGTGAAGGATGATTCTTTAGTATTTTTCTTTTCTAATTTGTGGATTCTTTTTCACTTTTTCAAAGTTTCCAAAGTGAAGAAATGATGAGATGCTTGAGGATTACAATCTGAAAAATTGTCCAAAAAGTCTTGAACTTATTGTACTTTTGCGAAGTTGATTCTAAGACTTTTTAATTTTACCAATAAAGTCCTAAACTTTTGACAATTTGCCAATTGAGTCTATTCAGGCGGTTGGAAATTGCTAACGTAAACATCAGGCATTCTACTTGGCAAGCTGTCATTGAAGTGGACATTTTTAGTGACATTTTTTAACTTTGCTGGTTTTCTTCTTCTTCTTCTTTTCCATTTCTTTACTTTCTTTTAGCCTATCCAAGATCTAACAAGGGTGTCACGATCCTCACTAGATCTAGGCGAGGGCTCATGCACTCTCACTTAACGTTGCGGCCCTAGCCCAAGCCCTCAACAGCCACGACAAGGGCCACTATGGCCATTGAGGATTGCAATGCCCTCACCCAAAAATAGCAAGGATCGCCGTTCGTCACTCTAAAGACAAAAAAAAAAAAGAGTAAAAGAAAAAAAGTATAAAAAAATTTAGAAAAAAAAAATTATTTGTCATCGTCAACATCAATGTGCATCGACTTGACTATAGATGCTATGCTAAAGGACGAAGAAATAGAGATGAGCTGTAGATGATATGCGTAAAGAAACAAGGTGGATGCACGCAGTGACGTCTTCATCCTCTGCAGTGGTGCTGGAGCAAGAGGTTCTTTTGATTTCTTTCGTTGATCAATATCTTATAATTTTCTATATTACCTCCTTTTCGGTATAGAACTTGAATATCACAGCTACATATGGAACATAAACCTTTTAAACTAGAATTTTTTTATTAGGTTCACGGTCAGTAGAAAAACATCTTCTAATGCAGCAATATAATAATTATATGTGCATGATGACTATTTGATTATATTGGGTGATGTAAATGTATGGATTATATGTTAGTATGTTTTCCCATCGATTAAAACTGTTTTTGTTTGGGCAATTGACCGAATAAGTGGTTGCATTTTTTTTAAAATTTGCTGCTGGTATTCGTAAAACAATATGTACAAATTTGGGACTAATATGTCATTAGATATGATTGTGCACACATTAATGTGATGCTTTCAAGCTTTTTTCAGCAATTCCTTTTGAATTTCTATTTTACTAGGTGTACAGGTAGATACATGTACTCTTTTTTTTCTTATAAATGTACTAGGATGAAAGATAATCTTTACTCTTATTTTCCGATGACTGAGTTTTGACTTCTTCCGGTGCAATTGATTATACATTTCGAGATGTAGGGGCTAAATAATTTCATATACTTTTCATATGTCATTATCATAAATTTGCATCTAAGTAAAAGAAAGAATGATATTCACATATCAACCATTCAATTTAATTGAAGAAAATGCACAAATTATACAAAGTCCTTAGTAATTGCCATCTACAGCGTGAGGTTTACATAAGACCAAGCTCCACCATGTGCGACCATTAACATCACTCCGTTCTTTTCTTCTGTTTGGTCTAGCGCCGCGTTTGTCTCCCTCCTCCTCCTCTGCGTTTGAGAGAGAGAGAGAGAGAGAGAGAGAGAGCAGCAGCAGCAGCAGCAACAGAACAACGATGGTGAACCATATAATTAAATTGGGTTCTTTTTTGGAAGACGGGTGGTCCGGCTCAACCATTGAATAACGTGACATCCATAAATTCCATGGAGTTAATGAACCTGTTAACATACATATAATTCCATACAGATACACTTTATTTTCACTGATCCCGTTAATGAAATGTAGTTAATCAATTAGATTGGCTTCTTTTTGGAAAAGTGATGTTCTCAGAAATAATATATGATTTTGCTTAGTACTTAAGAACAAAAACAAAAAAAAAATGTAAAAGCATCTCCCATGAACCTTCAATTTCTTCCAATGGAATTACTTACGTTGTTCAAAACGCATACACTATCACAAGATTAATAAACATAGGCATCTCGTAGATCTCATTGCGGAGTACCTCGGGCTTTTTGAACATCCAACTAATGTCCATCAAGTGCGGCTGTCCCTCTGTCTCACACACATTGGGTAATTCTCGGAAACACATAAGTCCCTGCTCGTGTGGGCGACTCCAAGAGACTACACAAATACAGTGATTTAGTCATGTGCCTTGAGCGAGGAGGATAGACACACTCATTACTTGAGCAATTACTTGGGATTAAAAGATAGGTGTCGATAAGTTTTCTTAGAAGATAACCCATCTAATTTAAAATGAAAGCTCTTAATTTTTCCTTAGAGAACAATCCTTAATTTCCCAAATGAATTGTCTCCTTGTGATCATGGTTTTATATCACGTTTTTTAGAAAATCCTATAGTTGCCACAATTGATTTTTTCATCTCAATAATATTCGAAGTTGATTTTGGCAACTTAGTGTTTTAAACTTGGGAGCTAAGCCCCCTTTCCTTTTCTTTTAACTCCCAGGAAGGGTTGGAGAATATTTCTTCCATACAAGAAATTATTACTTATTTAAATTCTAACCTTAATCTCACAATACCTATGTTTTTCCACGCTATAAAAGAATTGAGATGCAAATTGCGCATAGTTACAGACTGAAAAACTACTTTTGGTTGATGGTCATGGCATATTTGGCATGAATTTTTAGATAAATAGGGAAATTGAGCGCAACTCTCATGGATATATTCTTTATTACATTTTGTCATTGCTTCCGTGCTCGTGACTCGCGAGTACTCAACCTACCTATTCAATCGAAAATGTGAGGAAATTTAGAGTAATTAAGACGGAATATACTATGATAAAAATGTTGCTTGAGCCGATGCAGCACTGGCACATTTTTCAAACTTGAAAAACTAGTGGACTCTCATTATTGATGAATACTAGGCGGCACACTTTCTTGTCTTGAAAGGCTTGGTGAAGTTGAGGAAAGCAGGAATTATTTAGTGCGAATGCCTCACGAGGATGTTGAGGAAATTTTCCTAAATGATTTTGAAGATCGACAAAACATTTCCATAAGTGTTTAATGATTATGATAGTAAGTTTTTTCAAGCGAAAACTCTGATATGCATCATTAGATGTTATTCATCAGACTCAGATAATCAGACTTAGGGACTTATCAACACATTTTGGTTGTCTATGATGAAGATTGTGTTATGTTATGATAATCAAGGACAATGGTATAATTTGTATGAGGATTATCAAGACAATACACATCATCAAACATTACGAGAAGATCTCATATCTTCGCACTCAGATTATATGGAGCCCAATGGCTAGGAATTTGGCTTGGATTTCTAGCTAAAAGTATTGATTGTCTAGGAGGGATGGACATTCACATAATCTTTCCTTGATTGGATATTTGATATCCATGCGACAATCATTTGGAAACGAGACGCACTTTCCAAATAGAGTAATCAACTTATGGAAACCTTATCTATGTTGTATGAGCAACACAATCAAGGGAGACTCTTATCCTAGCAATCCAAAAGGAATCAAATTTTCCTATCCAACAGGTGGATTGGATGATTGATCCTAAAGGTTTTGTCCAACAGTCGTTTTGGACAATAAGGAATATAAAAGGAGATCATGATGTTGAATGAATTAGGTATGTGTTAATGAAATATCCACCCATTTAAAATAACTTGATTTATGACCCAAATTCATATTAAGCCCATATCCTATCTCGCTCATTTGGCGAGTCAAAGTCCCAGAAATCGTTGTGAAAGGTTAAACAAAGCGCATTATAAGTGAAGAGAGAGATTGAAAGAAAAAGAGGGATGTTAGAGATTCTTTAGTGAAAGATGATTCTTTCATCTTTTTTCTTTCCTTCTTTTGACGATTCTTTTTCACTTTATTTAAAAGGTTCCAAATTGAAAAAATAATGAAAAGGTTGAGAACTCGAATCTTGTTTGGAAAAATATATGACCACTAACTTACTTATCAGATCACCCTTTAGTAAGTTGTCGATATTATCAGGATTTTGTCAAGTCTAAACAATTAGTAAATTATCATCTCTTCTAAAGTTTCACAAGCTTATATATATAAAATATAATATAATATAATATAATATAATATAATATAATATGCTAAAGTAACCTATATTTCACTAATACGGTGATTGATCAATTTCTTTGAAATCTCACAACTTTTTTCTGTAAAATACCAACTCAATAAGGAACCTACCAACCTCTCAATAAATCAGGTTTTTTCAAGTTATTAATTATTGAACTAAAAAGATGAGAGAAAGGGGAAAAAAAGGAACAAAAAAAGATGAGATAACATAGGATAAAGACATGAAAAAGAGTCCAGGGAAAAGCAAATATGTGGTGGGCCCACAGAGTCGTGTAAGGGAAGAAGGAACTCATTTTTTTACATTTCCCGCTCTTTCTTCCCACTTTTACGAGGAATATATTTCGTGGGCCTCACAGGAACATTTTTGTCTTCCACTCCTTCCACTTTCTTCGCACTTACTCTAGCCCTACAAGGCAAGCACTATTTTCTTGTTTCTTTACTTCGTCTCCTTTTAACCCAGGTCCTAGAACCCGCTTTACTCTATAAAATGACCAGATTCAATTCTATATGGGTCATGCCATCAAAAAAAGGGGACAATCACCTGTCGAATAGAATCGAATATGTGTCGACAATATATTGATCCTTTTAAAATGATTTGATTTATAACCTGAATTTATATTGAACTCCGATTTGATCTTATCTATTTGGTAGGTCGAAGTCCTAGATATCACAATAAAAGATTACACATAGAGCTGTACAAGGAAGAGGAGGGGGGGGATGGCAAGTGAAAGAAGATTCTTTCGTATATTTCTTTTCCAATTTGAGGATTCTTTTTCACTTTTTCAAAGTTTTCCAAAGTGAAAGAAATGATGAGATGCTTGAGGATTACAATCTTGTTTGTAACAAGATCAGGAAAACTATCCAAAAAATTCTAAACTTATTGTATTTTTGCCAATTCGGTTCTAAGCCTTTTTAATTTTGCTAATAAAGTCTTAAACCTTTTGATATTTTGCAAATTGAGTCTATTGGACGGCCGGAAATTACTAACATGAACACTAGGCATCCTACTTGGCACGATGCCATTGGAGTGGACATTTTTAATAACATTTTTGAACATTTTTGGTTTTTTTTTTTCCATTTCTTAACTTTCTTTTTGGTTTTTGGAGTGATGGCTGGCCAAAGCAAGGGTGTGCAAGCCATTGCCTATGCAAGGGCTGACAAATTCTCGCCTAGCCTAGATCTAACGAGGGTGTCACGGTCTTCACTAGATGTAGGTGAGGACCTGTGCGCTCTCGCTTGGTGTTGAGGCCCTGCCTTAGGCCCTCAACAGCCACAACGAGGGCTGCTATGGCCGTTAAGGATTGCAATGCCCTCACCCAAAACTAGCAAAGATCGCTGGCCATCACTCCAAAAAAAAAAAAAAAAAAAAAACGAGAGAGGAAAGAAAAGGAAAAAAGAATGAAAAAGTTAATAAATACAAATATATAATTTTTAGATTGAATTTTTATTATAAGATAGAATTAAAGTTGAATATATAAATTAAAATAAGATTAAATTTAAAAAATAAATTTTTTTGGTAATTTGTAATTTTTTAAATTAGAATTTAAGTATTATTTATATTGAAATATAATTTTATTTTTGTTAATTTAAGAAATTTGTTATTTGAGAAAAATAACTTTACCTTTATCCCACCTCCCCATGGGAAAATTTTATTCGGCATATATCCCTCTTATATCCTACTTTATCCTATCCTAAGCAAGCACCAAACATAGGATAGGATAAATCATATCCTATCCCGAATTTTATCTTGACTGTCAAACACAGCATAGAGAATATCTTGACCTCAGCAAATCCCACTATCTCCTCCCAAAATGGCCGAGAATCATGTGCCAAATATGTGGTCAAATATGATTCCCTTTTGTGATGATTCCTCTTGTTGGCCGGATGAATCAATCGCCTACCATGATGGGCAATAGCTTAAGAATTATTCACATTCTTTCCTTGTCGATCTTATTCTCTAATTGGAAGCATCACTCGACATGCATGTGAAAACTTCGGCTAAGCCAAATGGGGTTTGGCTGAGTTCATTCGTAGGGGTCCATGCTCATGTGAGCTTAGTCTTGAAAATTCAAATGAGTCCAAAGTCAAGCTTATTTTGCATGTCAGGTTAATTCGAATGCAATTCATGACCGGACCAACTTAGAAGAAATTTATTCGATGTGGACATGTTATTAGTAAACAAAAGATGTAGGGGTGAGCTTGATCCCTAATTTTCTAATGAGTGAATGATGAATCTATGAGTCAAAAATTAGGTGTTAGTAGAGATCAACCAAGATAGGGACGTATTGGATGTCTCCTGGAGCTACCAACCAAAAGAAGCAACTTATGGAAATTGATTCCTCATATGTTATCTCATCGATTTGATGGTTAATCGTAATTTGGACATTTTATAACCAAGGAAGTCCAAATTATATTCATGGTATGAACAAAAGGCATCAAATGCAAAAGTATCATATCGTTAATGTGTATGCAACTCAGTGGAAGAGATTCATTTATTGACATATCTACGTGTTCTTGAGATTAATATTTCGTAACATGATTGTCCTTGAATCAAAATTAGTGATTGATGACACGTAAAATTAGGTAGTGGTTTTTCTTTTTCGTTGTTAGTGCCAAATGTGATGTCCGATGCATATATTCAATTGAAAAAATTAAAAAAGATGTGAACACCTTAGAAATCAATGTCTTCTCCAGATTTGACAGAGATAGCATAATTTTGCTGTAGTGATCACGAATAGATCCTATGGGATGTCAAGGGCCAAACAATAGTAAAGCCTTTTCCTAAATTCCAAGAGAAATCTCATCCAAAAAGCTTCATTTCATCCCTCAACTGAAGTACTTTCTTCCAAAAGTTTTTTGGATCTTGTAATATTTATTACGGCTTTGTAACAACCGTAGTAGCTATCGCAGCAAGAAAACACAGTAATATGTGGTACACTTGTGGTAGACTTGCGATGTACTAATTATATTGCTTTGAACAGACCATATAATTAACAACTAATTCTTCGATTCAGTAAATATGTTTTGTCAAGGAACGTAAATTTCAACCTATGGGATATTAGCAACTCTTAAGGCGGTTAGTGAATTTGATATGAAAAATTAAGTATCAATATATCATGTTTTTATACTAAGTAATTGTTTTTTAGGGAAAAAGCCACCAAAAACTCCAAACTTTGCCCAAAGTAACAAATTTACCGCAAACTTTTTTTTGCGACATAAAAAACCCCAAACTTTGCTAATCGTGACACATTTACCCCAAACTTTTTTTCGTGACACAAAAAACCCTAAACTTGTATTCGTGTGACACATTTATCCTAAATTAGGGTATTTTCATCTTTTACTTTTTAAAATTTCTTTTTTTTTTCTTTTTTTCTTCTCTCTTCCCTCCGCCGGCCATGACAGAGGGAAGTCGGACTCAAGCGAGGGCTACCCTCGCCTGGGCTAGCTAGGGCCACCCTCGCCCGATGCCAGTGAGGGCTCAACGTAGGTGAGGGCGGTCCTCACCAGCATCAAGCGAGGGGTGCCAATCTTGTGAGGGCAACCCTCACCCGACGTAGGCAAGGGCTGCCCTAATCAGCTTTGAGCGAGGACGGCCCTCGTCAGCATTAGGCGAGAGGTGCCAGATTTGGAGGGCAACCCTTGCCCAACATAGGCGAGGGTGGCCCTTGTCGGTGTCAAGGAAGGACGGCCCTCACCAGATCTAGCGAGGGTGGCCCTCGCTTGTGTTGGGTGAGGGCATTCCTCACCTGATCCGGCCCAAGCGAGGGTCGCCCTTGCCTGAGTATGGCTTCCCTCCGCCATGGCCAGCGAAGGGAAGAGAGAAGAAAAAAAATAGAAAAAAAATAGAAAAAAAGAAAGACAAAAATGCCATTTGCCATAGAGTTTGGGGTAAATGTGTTACGGTTATCAAAGTTTAGGATTTTTCATGTAACAAAAAAAAAATTGAGATAAATTTGTCACTTTGGGTAAAATTTGAGATTTTTAGTGGCTTTTTCCTTTTTTTAAAAAAATGATATTCAAGTTTACACATTGAAAAAAGCGGATACGTATCCATTTGCAACTTGTACTATTCCAAAGCAATTGAAGAGTTTCTTAGATCATAAGTAACATTCAACTTACATGTGGTAAGTAACTTTTCAACTACAAAAGTAGTATCAATAAATGCAAGGTTTGTAATTATTGAACATCAATTAGTAACTTTTCTTATTTATAAGGTGAGTTTGTACCCTTTTTCTATGTCCAAGAAGCCCATCCTGCCTAGTAAAACATGAACCCATAAAAATACGCTACTAATATCCTAAATCATGTAAAATGTGAGTTAAGATCCACATAGATGGTCCATATATAATATTATTTGTATTTGGTAGTGTGGGAAGATGGATATTTGTACCCATTTGTAAACTATACCATTGATGATGGTTAGTATGTTTAAATGAGGAAAAGAAACTTCTCCAAGTGATTAGTAATTTTCCCATAGAAAAGTAAGTTTTAAATTACCAAGTAATTATGATAGATTATTGTTTTATTTGAAAAGTAAGTTTATACCCCTTTTTCTATGACAAGGAAGCCTACCCTGACTAGTAATACATGAACCCATATAAATACCCTACTGATATCCTAAATCATGTAAAGTGTGAGTTATGATCTAGGATGGAAGTCCAAACATGATATTATTAGTATTTGGTAGCGTAGGTAGATGGATATTTGTACCCATTTATACACTACTATTTCATTATGGCTAGTACGTTTATACGAGAAAAAGAAACTTCTGGAAGAGATGAATAATTTTTCTTATTGAAAAGTAAGTTTCAACTTACCAAGTAAGGACAAATTTCTTTTTCCACAACGGTGAGTAGCTTTAAATATTGACAAAAGTAATGCATGATTGTAGTTTACCAGTGTTTTGTGAATTGATTAGTAAATTTTGTTAATCAAAAGTAACTTTCAATCTATTGGGAATCAGATACTGAATAGAAAGATGAACCCGGAGGCTATTGTCGGTTAAAGAGCTGTCCTTTTTAGATTCCTCTGGGAGAGCTGGAGGGTTGGCGTCAACCTGCCACGTGTTACCGGCTATTCGCTGTTGCTCCTTTTCTTATGCTTCACGCATCAGCTTCACCTCGTCCCCCAGCCCTGTTCTCTTTGTTAGCGTCTGATTTCCGAAAGATGATATTCTCTGCTTGATTCTCTGTTCCCAATACGATTTTTCCCCCCACCAAGCTGTCGCCTCCCAACTCCATTTCTTGAAGGTAATTCAATATTCTTCTTCTCTTTCTGTTCTCTTTCCTCTTCCTAAATCATTTCCTTTGTGGGTTCCTGCAGTCCCGCCTTCCTCAGCATATTACAATTTTTTAACTTTCTTCCTCCACAGAGAAAGGAAAGAAAACCAGAAAAGTAGAAGTCGAAAAGGGGGGAAAATGGCGGATATTATTATATCTGTAGCTTCCAAGGTGGCGGAGTACCTGGTGGCTCCAGTCGGTCGTCACTGCGGCTACGTGATATACTCTAACAGCTATGTTCGCCAACTTAACGATGAAGTTGAGAAGCTGAATGATGCCAGGGTCGGGATCCAGCGTTCCATCGATGATGCTCAAAACAACATGAAGGAGATAAAACCCGAAGTTGACAGATGGAAGTATAAGGCAGAGACTGTCGCCAACAAGGCGCGTCGCGTGCTGGATGATGATAGAAGAGCCAACAGAACTCGCTCCTGCGGGTGGCTTCCCAACCCAAAGGAGCGTTATTGTCTCGGCAGGGACGCAAGGAAGACAGTCCAGGCCATCCAAGCACTCATTCCTCAGGGTAAATTCGAGAGGGTCTACTACGAAAGTGCTCCGCCAGGGCATGTCGCTAGCCCTCCCGAGGTGAATTCCTCTACCAGTGATCGGGGTGACACTATCACCGATTCACGAGATTCCTTCTTTGAGGGCATAATGAATGCTATGGATGATGAGAAGCTCAAAGTGATTGGGATCTACGGGCCTGGCGGCGTGGGGAAGACTACGCTCTTGGAGGAAGTCCAGAAGAAACTCAGGAACGAGAAGAGACTGTTCCACCTGATTGCCACAACGACCGTATCGCAGACTCAAGACTTGAAGAAAATCCAAGATGACATTGCTTACGCCTTGAGTCTGGATCTGAAGAACGAGCCAAGCGAAGTCGGAAGAAGAGATCTTCTGTCTCGGAAATTACAGAGCGATCCGACAAAGAAGGTTCTCATAATATTGGACGATCTGTGGGGCCCACTTGATTTGAAGGCGGTTGGAATTCCTGCGGGAGACGAGAGCAGGGGATGCAAGTTGCTGCTAGCATCAAGATTTAAATATGTGTTGGAGCAAAAGATGCATGCGGATAAAACATTTCGTCTTGAAGGTTTAAACAACGACGAAGCTTTCAGGCTATTTGAAAAGATAGTCGGCGACAAGCTCAAAGACGAGGAATTGAAACCAATAGCAGCTCAAGTGGTCGAGAAGCTCGCAGGTTTGCCTCTTTTGATTATCTCCATTGCAAGAACTTTGAAATATAGCCGTGTGTCTGCATGGAAAGACGCATTGATAAAAATAGAGGACTCAAATATAGAAACCATAGTAAAGCTGAGTTATGACCATCTGAAGAGTGAGGACGCCAAGTCCTTATTCTTGCTCTGTGGTCTTCTTGGTGGGACCATTCAAGTCGAACTTCTGCTGGGACTAGGCATGGGGTTGGGCTTGTTTGAGGGATTCAATAACACGGTAGAAGATTCAAGAAATAGATTGAATACTATGCTCGATAGCCTCCGTTCTGTTTGTTCGTTGCAAGATGATGGTGATGACATGGAAACTGTGACCATACATGATCTTTACAGTGAGGTGGTCGTCTCAACTCCATTTAGAATTCAGAATTCCTTAATGATGAACAACAATTATGTTTAGTGGCCAAAAGAAAAGCTTGAGAAATGTTGGACAATATGCCTTGTTAATGATTACGGTGATAGCCTTGCTGAAAAAATGCGGTGTGTTTCCCGACTTGAAGATATTCATGTTGTCTCAACTAGGGTGGCTCGAGGAGCCTATACACCGACATGATGTGAGAGATTGTTGTGGACTAGATTTCACAAGCATGGAGCAACTCCAAGTCTTATATCTTCACTTTATACATATCACCAATTTACGTTCCTCGATTGGCACCCTCAGGAACCTCCACTCATTATACTTAGACTATTGCATTGTGGACGATGTGGCAATTCTTGGCAAGCTCAAAACATTGCAGATTCTCAACTTGGCAGGATCTCAAATTTTTAAGCTGCCTAAAGAAATCGGGGAACTTAGGAATATGAGATCGTTGAATCTAGATGATTGTGACTCACTTAAGATAATCGAGCCTGGTGCCCTAAAAGGCTTAGTCAACTTGGAAGAGTTATATATGATGGGAAGCTTTAGTCGATGGATAGTCGATGATGAAATACCAGCAAAATTGTATAATGGTAGGCTTGATGAGTTGAAGAGCTTGAGAAAGCTAGCCTCTTTAGAAATATCAATTCATGATCCCATTGTACTCTTAAAGGATGATGACCTGCCATTTGGAACCTAATTAGACTTTGGATCAACATAGGAAATGCTTACGAAAGGGGATTTCATGGTTTGAGAACCATGCAACTCCAATTGGCGAATGCGATGGTATTCTCTCAAAAGAATGGGTTTAGAAAACTTTGCAAAAAACTCAATACTTATATTTTGATGGATTGGGAGAGTTCAAGGAGAATGCTCACGAGTTGTGCATTCAAGGATTTACGCAACTGAGGCATCTCGACATTCAGAACAACCTCTCAATCAAGTACATCATTAGTTCATTAAATGACCTTCTCACTGCATTTATGGATTTAGAGTCTTTGTTCCTCGAAAATCTTATTAATTTGGAGAAGATATGCAATGGCCCTATCAGACCAAATTGCTTCAACAAATTGAAAGTTGTGCATATCAAAAAGTGTCACCAATTGAAAAATCAATGGTTCTTGTCAGAGATGCAAAGACGTGTACATTTGAAAGAGATTGAAATATGTGAATGTGACTCATTACAAGCCATTATCACAAATGATGTAGGAAAAGTAGAAGTCGATGTTGATGACATGGTTGAGTTGCCTAATATACGTCGTCTAGATTTGTGTAAGTTACCAAATATGACGAGCTTTTGCAATAGAGCTGAGGGTGCTCCAATTTAGGTAACTTTTTTTCATTTTCTAGGTATAAGTTTCCTTAATTCTTAATCTTGCAAACGATACCTAAATTATACTATTACGGGGGGATTTAGGATAAGATGATATTGGTGTTCACTGAGCCTCAGTGCATATTGCATTAAGTTTGATTATTTGTACATCTTGAAACACAAATAAAACATAGACCATACATTTTTATTCACATTCAACTATAGCGAGGGGAAGCCTTTTTCTACGATTTTTTTTTTCAATTTATTTCAATGTTAGATAATTGCACTAATTACTCGGGCTTTAACATGGGTTTGTACTACGACAAATTTATTACTCATTTAACATCTTTAATGAGAAGAAAAAACATTGTACAGCACAAGAATGAATCTTAAATGAATGCACGAAATTCAACAATTTCAAAATGAAGAAAGTGAGAGAATAAATAAATAGAAGGCGAACTAGTAGCCACGTAACAAAGAAAGTCCATATAATTCATGTTTCACTGACATGCAAGTTAGCAATTGATTCTAACACCTCATGCCAACCTCACCATGTCAACATTGTTCTTCTTCTATCATCCCTTCGTCTCAATTAAGTTTTTGACATTCTTGAGAGGCATCAAACTCATTCATATATTTAAGTTTCTTTTGTTATGCTGAAAATTCATTGTTGAAAAACGTTTTCCTGGCAATTCATTTTTCTTATTTTCTTGTATTTGGTTCTGTTGAAAACACAATTTGAGAGAAACTAACCCAAATAAATCATATTTACCTGTTCATAATAAAAGCAATAAGTAAACAAATAATTTATTAAAAATGTAACTCCGACATGAATTTGTCTTTAATTTTGAAGGTCAAAATAGAAAAAAGAAAGAAAAGATAACAATTATGATGACAGTTGTTTTGAAGATTAGTAGATGATCTCAAAAGAAAAGAGAAAAAATTATGGCCATAGCTTTGAAGATCAGCCAAATCAAAGATAACAACCATGATGACATGCGGGAGCAGCATGATAGTGGTGAGTATGTGACGGCCCAAGCACGGGGGTGCGTCTCCTTGTTCCACATCACTTAGGAGGAGTCCTGGAGCTAGTTTATAAGGTTTGGGATCCATTTCATCTGTGTGACGCGTTTTAAAGCACTGAAGACTCAGTGTCCAAAGCGAACAATATTACACAGTGGAGCCCGGGTCATTACAAATGATATTAGAGCCGACTCCCGACCGCGTGTGGGGCCACAGCGAGACACTGTGCTCCCAAGGGGGGAAGAATGTGACGGCCCAAGCACAGGGGTGTGTCTCATTGTCCCACATCGCTTAGGGGGGAGTCCTGAGGCTAGTTTATAAGGCTTAGGGTCCCTTTAATCTGTGTGACGCGTTTTAAAGCCATGAGGACTCAGTGTCCAAAGCGGACAAATATTACACAGTGGGGCCCTGGTCGTTATAGAGGATATCCTCCTGAAAATGATTTTGCTTTTTACAGAAGAGGAATTCATTTTCTTGGATTTTAGCTTGAGAGTTTCAGTCATTTTCTTGTATCCAAATACAAGAAATTCTAAAAGCATTTTTCTAAAAATAGATTTACTCGCAACTTACCTTTAATGAGTTTGATTGTGGCACTTTGTTAGGTTTCATTGCCTCGCTTGGAATCCCTAGTAATGGTTGGACTCCTTGGCCTAGAAAAGATACTCTACAGTGAACCCTCAATAAAATTCAATGGTTTGAAATCACTAAAGATGGAAGAATCTAAATCCACATTGAGTATTCCGAAAGATTGGATACTGAAGGTGCCAAATTTGGAGTCAATGGAAATTGCGGGCTCTCCATTAGCAGAAGTAGTTTTAGACCTGGAGGAGCTGAAAGTTGCTAGAGAAGTTGAGATTCTCTCTCAGCTAAGTACATTGGCGTTATCTAAGTTGCCAAACTTGCGGCGCATGTCGAAACAAGGTGTACAAATAAAGGAATATTGATATTTCAAAACTTGAAAGAGCTCTCTATCTGTAAAACGGGACTGTCATTTCTCTTTTCAGTGTCTGTGGCTAAATGTCTTAGAGAAATTAGAGATATTAAAGTGGAGGACTGTCCAAATATGAAGACGGTGATTGTGGATGAAGAAGGAGCATATGATATTATAGAGTTACCACTACTGAAGCGACTATCTATAACATGCTGTCCCACAGAGAAATTCTTCTCATACCCTCATGAAAAGAAAGAGTCAGTAACCACTATTTCAAATTCACGAGATGCTTATTTTGACTCCTTTGATAAAAAGGTACAAATCCCTTCTCTTAAGATTATACCCACAATAGCCATAGGCTCATGCTTTGCAAGGCAAGTAATCAAATCTCTTTGAAGATCTTTATTTGGTTTTATTAATTAAAATGTGTCCATAATTTATTACTATATTTGTCAGATAGAAGCCATTAATGGAAAATTCATTCTTCCACCGCATCAGATAGATTGTTGGGATTAAGCCAATTTCACAAATTTTTCATAGCTACAATCTAACGCATAGCTCTTATGAGCATGTTAGTTTGCCGAGCTTGGAGGAGTTAAAGCTTAAGTCAGAAGGATCCTTCAAAGGAATATGGCATAGTGAACTTATGGAAAATTCCTTCGCAAATTAGCCACCCTCTCCATTGGATATTGCTTTAAGCTACACAATGTCTTCCCTTCCACAATCATAGGAAGATTGCTCAACCTAACAATTGTGGAGATTGAAAATTGTCCCTCTCTGGAATCATTGTTTGATTGTGGGTCCATTGATGCAAATACTGCGCAAACAACTATATTGCTTCCCAAATCAAAAGTAAAGACCGTGAGGGACACTGGAAAGTTGAAATGTACGGTGAAGAGTGACTCCCAAATGGTTTTAGGTTTTCCTAGTCTAAAAAAAGTCCCGTGTTTGCAGTTGCTCCAACCTAAGATATCTCTTCCCTAGTTGTATGGCCACAACTCTAGAGAAACTCGAGAGCCTATGGATTAGCAATTGCAAACATATGAAGGAAGTGGTCCCTAAGGAGATAGGCAAAGGGGATGATGAATCATTACAACCATTGTTCAATGAGATGGTTTTCTCTATCCTCTACTATGATCATCCATATTCTTGCATTTCATATTTTAGAATGAACAATCTAATAATTTGTCCTATTTATTCTCCTATCTCACATTAAACTCGTGCAAGCTAGATTCCCCAATATAAGAAAACTAAAAATTGAAGGTGCTCAGTGCAAAGAGCTATGGAACAATCAAATTCTTTATGATTCCTTTTGCAAACTAGAATTTCTTCGATTGGAGCACTGAAACAATCTCCTATGCGTTGCCCCATCCCACATGTGGAAGAGACCGCAACTTTGTCTTGACTTCCTAGAAGTGAGATCATGCCGTTTGATCAAGATCATATATGAAAGTGATGGGACAGATACAAAGAGTGGTAAAATGACGAGGCTGGTTGTACAAGATCTAGAAAACTTGAGGCACATTCGGCAGTCCGATGGTTTCCGAAACGTCCGTTCCCAAACTTGAGATATGTAGAGGTTGTGAGGTGCTCCCGTATGAAAATGCTTTTCACAACCATCACAGTGAAATTTCTCAAGCAAATCAAAGAGTTGGTAGTAGAGTCATGTGAAGATTTAGAACTAATTGCTGGCCATGAAGAATGTGAAGAAGTGGCCGGTACAACAACCACCTTCTCCGAGTTAACTGCTCTTAGACTTTTCGAGTTGCCAAAAATCAGGGGAATCCAAGCTGAGAAAGACCGTGGAATTCCTATCCTTGCAAGTCATGTGTATAGTAAGCTGTGGAACGGCGTCGGACCGAGGCCTTGATGACTGGGAAAGGTACCAAGCCCGCAAGAGGTTTGACATCGAAGAAATGTTGTTTAGACGTGAGCTTTATTACTAACGCTTTCGGACTTCTGCAACGGAAAATGGTGTTTGGCGATATAGAATAATGCGCCCGGTAATATGATATTCTGTTTCTGCATTCTCTTGTGCACTCCCCACAAAATTTGTGAGTAGTTCCTTCAATGTTCATCGCTTTGGTTTGTCTCCTGTCCCTTGGATCTAGGGCCGTGCTAAGCAAGGTCACTTGTTCATTCTGTTTGAGAATGTAGAGTTGCTATTGATGCGCAATTCTAATAAATGACAGTCCATCGAGACAATGTCTGTCAACTGACAAGCATGGAAGAGTTGCTAGTGAGTCCCAGTCACTACCTCTAAATTTCGAAAGAATTTTTCATTAATAGGCAAAAATATAATGAGTGCATTGCATCCAATTTGTCTCGAGAAATTATATTGGTTTTGCATTAACAGGCAAATATATGGGATAAATGCTTCATGGTTGACGAATATCAATGTTAATAAAATTTAAAAATTGCTAGTAATTTTTCAGTCTTGTTTGTAAAAAGATATGACCGATAACTTGCTTGTTAGGTCACCCGATAGTAAATTTCCATCATCATCAGGATTTCACGAACGCCCGAAACCAATTAATGAATTATCAACATTTCTAAAATTTTACAAATGTGTTTATTTGCATCGTGTATCAAATCACCAGATACTAAACAAACATCTTCTAGGTTTTAAGGTACAAAAGATGAAGTTTTTGTGGACTGCTTCAACTCAATAATTCATTTCTTTTAAGAAATCATTATTCTTTAAGCGGCGTCAACTCTAATTTTGTGTCTTACTACGAGTTTTATTTGATGGAAACAAAATAACTTTGCTAATCAGTGAAATCATTTTTATCTCTAAACAGTATATGTGCATCTAAATGATGTCACATGTTGTGCATAGAGATTCTCGAATAGAATATGAAATATTTTAAACGTGATGTTCATGATTAGTAACTTAGAAAGTTACTCTTGGTATTTTCTCTTTCATAGAGTCAATTTTACTTGTTATTAACAAGAAATTTTGCCCTAAACTCATTAATAGTGAAGGCATTTAGTAAACAAAAGGCACTTCTAATATAATATATTACCAAGAGATTCTCTGCCTATACTTTTACTCTTCTCTTGATAAAGCTCTTCAAATTTTATTTGGAAAAGAAAAAAGCCGTTTTATTAAATATGAACGCATTTAATGTGCAAAAGTCAATTTTACAGTTTTATGTATACCAAATTTCAGTCTCTTTCAAGAATTTCACAAAATAGATGAACTCCATACACACGAGTTTACTAATTTAAGTACACTTTTAATAATTTTGTCTCATGAGAAACCTTCTTCTCTCTCGATCGAATTCACTGGCTAACAGGGCCTCATTACGTGGCCCTCAACAGAATTCACTGGCTCTCTTCCTTTCTCTCTCTACATCTAACGATCTGAGTCAATTCCCTTTCGAGATAAGGCTCGGCGCGCTCTGCAGAGCGGGGCCAGAGCATAAATAGAGCCACCTTCACACACGCAAAAGGAGCTCCACAAATTCTCTCTAGCCTTGGTTGAAGGGACTCGCGTGATTTTTGAGCATTCATAAGTCACTCTCTCTCGGAGATTTCTTTCGAATCCTTGCCTCTCGCTTCGTTACTGATCGTCACCGCTTCCCGATCGCCATCAGCTCGGTCTGTAATGCCGAAGCTCTCAAACTTTGGTCACCACTGCCTGCTTCGACGATTCCAATCCTGGATGTTGCTTCTGTTATCTCCTTACTCGTATCCAATGTCGATCACTATAGCTAATCATTCTTCATTCAACTAAACCACATTTGCTCTGTTTTCCGTTGCTTCTTATACGAAGCAGAGGCTGAGTGCTATTGTCACCGTCTGTGCGAAAACAGCTTCGATTGAGGCTGTATTGATGATTGAACTTGCCGACCACCTTTGTGTTGATTTGGATGCGAATCACTTGTTTGATGGAATTCCTTGGCCGAAATGCATACCACCTGTTTGATGAAATTCCTGAACTTAGTCAGTTTGTATTTTGATTCAAGTCTTGACCGAGAATTTCCTTCATCGCTAGATTATTGATCGATTTCAGTCATAAGTGCATATGAGGTATGTTTCTTCATTGAAAATCATAGGTATTCAATTTTAAAGTTGCTTTGGATCTGCTACAACCTGTCAATACATGCTGATTCGTAACTATTGCAGCCTTGAGCTGATGTCATTTGGTCCTTGATATTGATGTCATTCCGCTAAAGTAAGCATGTGTAGTGAATTTCATGTTCCCTTGAAAGAAATTTATGTCATGAATGAATTAAATTCTACTGGAAATCAATCCTTCTGTGCTGACTGTGTCTTGATATCCCTGATTTAGTGTGCATTTGATTCCAATTTGAGGCTAGTTTGGTTATGGGATCGTATATGCTCATGCTAGGAAAGCATTGTAGTGCATCTCATGCCGATTTTCGAGAATTGGGGTCATCACCAAACTTGAATATGTTAGAATCGAAGTATTGCATGCTGACCATGATTGCTTTGTGTAAATTTGGTATTAATTTGCCCCTAGATTGATGCCATTTTGATCAAATAGACTTATATGTGCTTGTAGGAAGATATGGCTTCATTTTCACGTCGATTAATCATCAAAGGATCACAATTTGCTGTCTTTTATGCTCTGTTACAATTCTGAATGTCTGCTGGAAGTTGTGGAATAAGCATGAATTAGATGGATAAGAGATATGGTGTGCGCAAGTTCCTTGTCAATTTCACATGTTCGGATGGCAATTGCGTGATTAAATTGATGTCTGTATGCTTGATATTGCCATGAGAGTCTTGGCCTGATTATTGAATTAGAGAACTCCGATGTTAGCTGAACTTTAATTCCATGATTCTTGCGATTTTGAAGCCCTAGGCATCTATTTTTTGTAATATTAAATAATTTGAAGAATACCAACTTTGTTTAAAGGTGAAATGGTAGACTAGCCAGATTTGAGGAAATCTCTCAACAAGACTGGTCATCAAGGCCCCATCAAAATATTGCGTGGATGACACTTGCTAGCAGAATACTAATATTCTCTCCCTCTCCTTCGACACTTACCATTTAATGCTTATTTATAAGAGCTATTGCTTGATCCTGATTGATCCTTCAAGTGCGTGCGCTTGTGCCAATATACTGTGCACAACACCAATTGCGACCTATTGATGCTACTGGAAATATCTTTGGGGAAGCTAGAACTCACATTTGGTTGTGAATTCCAATGTGGCAGATGAAGGCATATATCTCTCTGTCCTTTCCTTCCTTGAAGTTCGCTGGCCACTACTGTTCAGAATGATGTTTCAAAGATATGTTTCTCATTTCGTTGGAATGCTCATGATAGACTGATAGTCATCTGCGTCAACAGCACTAAAGGAGCACAACAGAAGATTATTGGACAGAAGATTATCGCCGATAGGGGGAGAGAAGCTTGGTCACCAGCAATAACTTAGTCACCTATCCAATTCCGAGCACTGAAATGCCACAGTACTCAAACTTTGGTCATAATTGCTTGCTTCGACGATTCCATTCCTTGACGTTGCTTTTGTTATCTCCTTACTCATATCCAAGGTCAATCGCTATAGCTAATCATTCTTCATTCGACCAAACTGCATATGCTCTATTCTCCATTGCTTTATGTAGGAAGCAGAGGCTGGGAGCTGTTCCTACCGTCTATGTGAAAATGGACTGTGATTGAGTCTGCATTAATGATTTGAATGTGCTGCATTTCCTTTGCAATGATTTGGATGTGAATCATTGCTTTACTTTTGCATCTAACCTCCCTAGCCGAAATGTATACCACCCGTTTGATGAAATTCCTGAACTAAATAAGTGTGTATTTGATTCAGGTCTTGAGCAAGAATTTCGTTCATTACTAGGTTTTTGATCGATTTTGGTCATATCAGCCTAGTTGTGTTCTGTTTGTTCATCGAAAATCATAGGCATTCCATTTTGAATTTGCTTTGGATTAGCTGGACCCTTGTCAATACATGCTGATTTGCAACTGTTGCGCCCTAAGCTAATGTTCGTTGATCCTTCAATTGATGCTATTCCACTCAAGTAAGCATGTGCAGTGACATAAGATTGTGTTTTGGTGAATTTAATGTTCGCTTGGAATATATTATGTCATGGATGAATTAAATTCTACTGGAAGTCGATCCTTGGATGTTGACCATGTCTTGATATCCTATGATTTGGTGTGCATTTGATTCCAACTTGAGGCTAGTTTGGATATGGGATCATATATGTTCATGCTAGGAAAAAAATATGGTGAATCTCATGCCAATTTTGCGAGAATTATAGTGTTCGTAAAATTCTAAACGCAAGTGCACGTATCAAACAAGTAATATAATGATGAGATAAAGTATCGTCCCACGGAGATCGATGATTAATAAACCAATTAAATACTAAAATAGACTAATTCTAAAATTTATCTAACAAATCAAAATATAATTAAGAATGAATTAAAAACGAAATTTGTAGACTAAATGTAGTAAAATCAATCAGATAAATATGTTAGAGCATCCGATTTCACCATAACCACTAGATATGAATTTCATATTGTTATGAATACAAGAACGATATCAAACATGTGATAGCGGAATTTCCTAATCTATTTACTATCCTATCTCTAGGTATAGCAAACCTACTCAGCTTATTAATCCACTATATCTCTATGTGAATTAAAATAAACATGAGTGCATTAAAAACTATGAATATTCCCGGTTTACAATGAGTCTTTTGGATCACCTTATCACCGAAAGCTACACAAATAACGCGGTATATTTCTATCCACGTTTAATTCATGGTTATATATTATAATGAGCAATTGCATATTATCACCTCTCGCCTCAAACATGCACATCGATCATTCAAGTGGTGGCCGTCACTCAAAAGCATTAAACGCAATAATAAATAACTCACATGAATGAAATCAATTGTAGAACATAAAAATCATGAAATTCACATCATCATGGTTAGGCTACATCGTAGCTCTAACAAAAGAAAATTAGAACATAGTAGAATAAGAAATAAAAATATAAATATAAATCAAACCCAGCATCTTGAATCAAAGAACAAGAATTCTGTCACCACTTTTGTCTTCTCTTCAAAATACTTGAAAAACTCTTAGAACAATGGAAAAACGATCTAGCTAAAAAAACCCTAGCTGCTCTCTCTTCCTATTTATAGGAAATCTAAAATATCTACTTGTAGATAACATTAGGGAACAAAATCAAGAATTTCCTGATTTGATATCCATCTTCCATCGCTGCTTTTATTTGAATTCCTAATAATTGCCCTTCTTTTCCTTATCTTCTCCATATTTCATTATTCTGCATAAACAAGGAAAATTCAAATAATCAGAAGGAAATTCAAATATTTTCTCACAGATAATGCATTAATTACTGCCTAAAATAGGTAAAATAACTCTATTTTTTATAGAGTTATCAAACCCCAAACTTAACATTTTGCTAGTCCTCGAGCAAAAGTAAGACATAACACATACTCAACCTAACAACCTTCTCCATGACATCTTTCCATAATTGCTCAAATTCACAATTCAAAGAAAAACATAAATTCCATCCAAACATTGAAATCAATTTATAAGTTAAGACCAATTCTAACTATATGATCCAAGTGTGTGTGTGAGAGTCCTCATCTTTTTCAAATTATATGCAATCCAAATAAATTCACATTAACATGCAACCTCTAAAAAATTCTCAATAATTATGACCAAATCTCATAGGTTTGCTTTTCATTCCTCTCTCCACTAATGTAAGCTAATTATCCAACCAAAAATCAATAGGACTTTTCTCGGGTTGTAATGTAAGGCTGGGCTAAAGGTGAGATAAAGGGAATTTTTAAGCTCAAATAACCCATCAACACGTTGATTTCGAGGATCTAATTAGAGCCAATGTCACTGTCCAATTTCACTCCTTCAAGATAATTTTTCTGCCGCTATATATCATCATTCTTTTTTTTTTTTCCTTTTCTTTTCTCTTTTCTTTTTTTTTTTTTTTTTTTGAATTGCTTTATGGTGGAGTTTCTCCCAAAGTCCCTCCAAATATAACATAAAAATTTCCAACCCATTGAGTATCCAAAAGGCTCACTCAATTGAAAGTTGGATAGGGAACCATAAGAGCAATTTTTTTTTTTTGACAATACACCCCAAACAACCACTGCAATCACTTTTTTTTTCTTCTTTTTACTCCATCATTCCTCCCAAATTTCTATCAAGCTCAAATAATTTTTTTTTTTATCCCAAAAGAAAATCAACGTGTTCATAGGGCATGGGATAAGGATATAATTTGATCACGGCTAGGCTAAACATATATGGGTGCCAATGAAAGATTGGGTAATAATTAAGGCTCAACGGGGTGACTAGGGATAAATAAATAGGGTTGGCTTGAAAGGCTCAATCGATCCAAAAACTGCCTATATCATTTTCTCAATTAGATTTAGCTTAGGATTTCGCCTCAAGAGAAAATCAAACAAATTCTAAGATTTGGGTGAAATCTAAGAAAATCACATATTTCACATGAATGTTCTCTAGATTTACACATAATTCAAAAAGTAAGGACTTTTAGTGCTCAATAAGTGGATCAACATAATTAGAATTAAGATTAACTCACACCTCAACTGCAAGTTTAAATAAAATTTAAATTTTCCTAAGAATCGCAAAAATTCACAACCAGGAAAGCAATAATGATAAAAAAAAATTATCTAAAAATTTGTCTTCCCCCCAAACTTGAATGAAGCAAGTGTCCTCAATGCGAAAAATAGAATAGGAAGAAGAAAACTTCCCTGGTTGTAGGATAAGTCCATAGATGATCTTGATGATTAAACTCTTGAAAGGTGCTCCCTAAAAATTAACCTGAATAAAATAGAGAAAAGTTAATCTTTTTTTTTTTTTTTTGCAAAACATAAACTTAAAAATAAATAAAAACATAATTAAAATGCTTGGGTTGCCTCCCAAGAAGCGCTTGTTTAATAGTTTTTAGCCAAACTATCTCAGATGTCACTATTCTGAAGGATGAAGTTCAATGGTAGTCTTCTGCTTATTGTAACCACCTTCAAAGTAGAGCTTCAAACATTGATCGTTTACCTTGAATGTGTCCTCAGTGTCATGCGCAACTTCAATTGTTCCATATGAGAATACCCGTGTAACTGTAAAAGGACCAAACCATCGAGACTGCAACTTTCTTGGAAAAAGTTTAAGACGAGAGTTATAGAGTAAGACTTTTTGACCAATTTTAAACTCTCTTCTAAATATGTGCTTGTCATGCCATCTTTTTGTACGCTCCTTGTACAACTTAGAATTTTCATAGGCCTCATTGCGAAATTCCTCCAGTTCATTCAGTTGCAATAATCTTTCTTCACCTGTGACGCATATCAAAATTCAGAAATTTCAATGCCCAATATGCTTTATGCTCTAATTCCACTGGTAAGTGACAAGCTTTTCCAAACACTAGCCTAAAAGGAGACATCCCAATTGGAGTTTTGAACGCTGTCCTATAGGCCCAAAGTGCATCATCAAGTTTTATTGACCAATCTTTCCTAGAGGCATTCACTGTTTTTTCTAAAATTCTCTTGATTTCCCTATTTGAAATCTCTACTTGACCACTAGTCTAAGGATGATAAGGGGTTGCAACCTTATGTGTGACTCCATACTTAGTCAAAAGTGCTGCAAATTGCTTGTTGTAAAAATGTGTCCCCCTATCACTTATGATTGCCTTAGGAGTGCCAAATCGGGTAAAAATATTTTTCTTCAAAAATTTCACCACAACTTTAGCATTATTTGTTGATAATGCTACAGCTTCTACCCACTTAGACACATACTCCACAGCCACTAAAATGTATAAATTTCCATATGAAGGTGTAAAGGGTCCCATGAAATCAATACCCCAAACATCAAATAATTCACACACAATAATGTTGTTTAAAGGCATCTCATTTTTTCTTGAAATATTTCCAGTTCTTTGACACCTATCACATGAAGCTACATAGGAGTATGCATCTTTAAAAAGTGTAGGCCAATAAAATCCAGATTGTAAAATCTTAGCTGCAGTTTTTGTGGCACCAAAATGGCCACCTGTCTCTCCATCATGACAATGATGTAGAATGTTTGCCTTCTCTTCATCTGGAACACATCTCCTTATGATCTGATCTGCACATACTTTAAACAAGAAAGGTTCTTCCCAAAAATAATTTTTAACATCAGAAAAGAATTTTTTCTTCTGTTGATATGATAATTCAGGAGGAAGAACATTACTAACCAAATAATTTACAAAGTCGGCGTACCAGGGAATTTTTGTGGACATGATGGAAAAAATTTTCTCATCAGGGAATTCTTCCAAAATTGGTCTTACCTCTTCCTTTGAATTTGGAATTCTTGATAAATGGTCTGCAATAAGATTTTCAGTCCCCTTCTTATCTTTGATTTCCAAATCAAATTCTTGCAGCAATAGAATCCACCTGATCAACCTGGGTTTTGATTCTTTCTTTTCAAGCAGATACTTAAGAGCAGAGTGGTCAGAATAAACTATAACTTTTGAGCCAATTAAATAAGAACGAAATTTATCAAAAGCAAATACTACCGCCAAAAGTTCCTTTTCTGTTGTTGAATAATTCAATTGTGCACCTGACAAGGTTCGACTGGCATAATATATGGTTCGAAAAATTTTATTCTTCTTTTGTCCCAAAATAGCTCCTACTGCATAATTGCTAGCATCACACATCAGCTCAAAAGGTAAATCCCAATTTGGTGCTGCCATGATTGGTGCTGATATTAACTTCTCCTTTAAAGTGTTAAAAGCCTGCATGCATTCAACAGAAAAAAATTAAAAGGAGCATCTTTTTCCAAAAGATTAGAAAGAGGTTTAGCAATTTTTGAAAAATCTTTTATAAATCGCCTGTAAAATCCTGCATGCCCCAAAAATCCTCTGACAAGTTTCACAGATGTTGGCGGAGGTAATTTTGCAATGACTTCCACTTTGGCTCGATCGACTTCTATTCCGTTTTGAGAAATTTTATGCCCGAGCACTATTCCTTCTTGCACCATAAAGTGACACTTCTCCCAATTCAAAACAAGGTTAGTCTCCTCACATCTTTGTAAGACCAAAGCCAAATTATTTAAACAAGAATCAAATGATAAGCCAAAAACGGATCATCCATGAAAATCTGAATATATTTTTCAACCATAGTAGAAAAAATAGCCATCATGCATCTTTGAAAAGTAGCTGGTGCATTACAAATATCAAAGCGCATTCTTCTAAAAGTAAAAGTACCGTAGGGACAAGTGAAAGTAGTTTTCTCTTGATCTTCTAGTGCAATAGGAATCTGATTATACCCCGAATATCCATCCAAAAAGCAATAAAATTCATGCCCTGCAAGTCTTTCTAACATCTTATCAATAAATGGTAAAGGAAAGTGATCTTTTCTAGTGGCGTCATTCAATTTTCTGTAATCCATACACACACGCCACCCAGTAACTGTTCTAGTTGGAATCAATTCATTGTTGTCGTTTTTCTGAACAGTCATACCACCTTTCTTTGGCACAACTTGTACAGGACTTACCCAAGAACTATCAGAGATAGGATAGATGATACCTGCATCAAGTAGCTTAATTACCTCAGCTTTCACTACTTCTTGCATCTTCGGGTTCAAACGCCTCTGAGGTTGGATAGTGGGTTTATATTGCTCCTCCATCAAAATTTTGTGCATGCAAATTGAAGGACTAATTCCCTTGATATCAGCTATTTTCCATCCAATTGCACATTTATGCTCTCTTAATACTCTGAGCAATTTCTCCTCCATCAAATCTGTCAATGAAGAAGATATAATTACCGGTAAAGAAGAAACTCCATCTAAATAAGCATATTTCAAATGAGAAGGTAAGGGTTTGAGTTCAAGAATTGGAGGCTCTTCAATTGATGGTTTAGGCTTTGTAATGTGTTGTCCCAACTCTTCAAATTTAATTGCCTTTTGCCTTGAATATGGTGGAATTGCCTCCATGAAATTTGCGTACTCCTTTATCTCCTCATTATGAATATCTTTGTCCATTGGTTGAATCGACATGCTTCAAGTGGATCTTCAAAAATATTTTCCTGAAAAACCTTATTCACCAACTTGTCAACTGTCTCAACTCTAAAACAAGAATTATCATCGAGATGGATATTTCATTGCTTTAAAAACATTAAATGAAACAAGATCATCTTGAACTCTAAGGATCAACTTCCCCGTTGTACATCAATAAGAGCTCTTCCTGTTGCTAGAAAAGGTCGACCTAAGATAAGTGGTACCTCAAAATCTTCCTCCATGTCAAGAACTATGAAATCTGCAGGAAAGATAAATTTGTCAACTTTTACCAAAACATCTTCCACAATACCTCTCGGATATTTAATTGATCGATCAGCCAGTTGAAGTGACACTGTGGTTGTTTTTACCTCGCCCAATCCTAATTTCTTGAAAATAGAATAAGGCATCAGATTAATACTTGCACCTAAATCACATAATGCTTTTTCAAAGTAAGAATCCCCAATAGTGCAAGGAATAGTAAAACTCCCTGGATCTTTTAATTTTGGAGGCAATTTGTTTTGTAGGATGGCTGAACACTCCTCGTTTAACTTCACGTTTCATAATCCTCCAGTTTCCTTTTGTTTGCCAAAATCTCCTTCAAAAATTTTGCATAACTAGGCATTTGTGCTAAAGCATCTGCAAAAGGAATGTTAATGTGCAATTTTTTAAATACATCAAGAAATTTAGAAAATTGCTTATCCATTTTGTGCTGCTGGAGTCGCTGAGGGAATGGAATTGGCGGCACATATGGCTTTGGATTATCTGGAAAAAGTTTACTCTTACTTGTCTCCTTCGATTGTTTATTGATCACCTCTTCTTTGTCTCTGATAATCTCTTCTTCTCCCACTTGTTTACCACTTCTCAGGGTAATAGCCTTTATGTTTTCAATTGGATTTTTCTCTGTGTTGCTTGGCAAAGAACCCTGTTGCCTTCCTGACATCATGCTTGCTAACTGACCCACTTGCATCTCCAGATTTCTGATTGAAGCCTCTTGGTTTTGAAATCTCACATCCGTGCTTTTGATGAAGTTATGAGTTGTGTTAGCAAGTTTGGTGACTATGTCTTCCAAATTTGACTTTGTTTCTTCTGATTGTTTGAATCCTTGTGGTCTCGTCACATTCTGATTGTTCCATGAAAAATTTGGATGATTGCGCCATCCCGGATTGTATGTGTTGGAGTAGGGATTATTCTGCGACCTGTTAAAATTCCCAACAAAGTTAGAATTTTCACTAGGTTGTTTGAAAGTATTACCTACCTGACACTCTGTGCTAACATGTCCTCCACCACAAAAATCACATGTCAAATTGTGAATTTTCATGGCTGAAACACTCATATTATCAAGCTTTTTGTTGATTGTTTCAAATTGTGCAGCAATTGCAGCAAAAGCATCCACTTCATGAACTCCGCTAACTTTTCGCATTGGTAATCTCTCGTAGGCCACTTGATAACTATTGGACGCCATCTCTTCTAATAAATTGTAGGCTTCTTCTGGTGTTTTATTATTTAAAGTCCCCCCTGCAGCTGCATCAATCATAGAACGAAGATTTGCACTAGAGCCATTATAAAAAGTTTGTACCTGCATCCATACGGGTAGTCCGTGATGTGGGCATCTCCTAAGAAATTCTTTGAATCTTTCCCATGCTTCATATAATGATTCATTATCCATCTGCATAAAATTAGTAATATCGTTACGCATCTTTGCAGACTTTGCAGGTGGAAAGAACTTACCAAGAAATTTCTGAGCCATATCATTCCATGTAGTAATTGATCCTGCAGGAAGAGAAGAAAGCCAACTCTTAGCTTTATCTCTAAGAGAGAATGGAAATAATCTTAATTTAATAGCATCATCTGTAACTCCATTATATTTAATGGTGTCACAGATTTCAAGAAAAGCATCGATATGAGCGTTTGGATCATCGCTTGGTAGCCCACTGAATTGCACTGATTGTTGAAGCATCTGAATAAGTGACGGCTTAATCTCAAAGTTGTTTGCTTGAATTGCAGGTCTTCTGATACTTGATGTGGTGCCTTGAACTGTTGGCGCAGCATAATCTCTTAAAAGTCTACGTGGATTTTCATTATCACCGTCTGCCATCTTAGCGTGATTCTTCTGTTCTCTTAGTCGCCTTTTGAATGTACGCTCGATTTCTGGATCAAGCTCAACAAGTTCCCCTTGTTGGCTACGTGTCATAAACCGATGTACACCCTGAAAAATAAAACAAAACGAAAGCTAGATTAAACTTAGAATTATCTGGTATCAATATTAATTAGTATTAAACAAACGATCCCCGGCAACGGCGCCAAAAACTTGTTCGTAAAATTCTAAACGCAAGTGCACGTATCAAACAAGTAATATAATGATGAGATAAAGTATCGTCCCACGGAGATCGATGATTAATAAACCAATTAAATACTAAAATAGACTAATTCTAAAATTTATCTAACAAATCAAAATATAATTAAGAATGAATTAAAAACGAAATTTGTAGACTAAATGTAGTAAAATCAATCAGATAAATATGTTAGAGCATCCGATTTCACCATAACCACTAGATATGAATTTCATATTGTTATGAATACAAGAACGATATCAAACATGTGATAGCGGAATTTCCTAATCTATTTACTATCCTATCTCTAGGTATAGCAAACCTACTCAGCTTATTAATCCACTATATCTCTATGTGAATTAAAATAAACATGAGTGCATTAAAAACTATGAATATTCCCGGTTTACAATGAGTCTTTTGGATCACCTTATCACCGAAAGCTACACAAATAACGCGGTATATTTCTATCCACGTTTAATTCATGGTTATATATTATAATGAGCAATTGCATATTATCACCTCTCAGTCTCAAACATGCACATCAGATCATTCAAGTGGTGGCCAGTCACTCAAAAGCATTAAACGCAATAATAAATAACTCACATGAATGAAATCAATTGTAGAACATAAAAATCATGAAATTCACATCATCATGGTTAGGCTACATCGTAGCTCTAACAAAAGAAAATTAGAACATAGTAGAATAAGAAATAAAAATATAAATATAAATCAAACCCAGCATCTTGAATCAAAGAACAAGAATTCTGTCACCACTTTTGTCTTCTCTCCAAAATACTTGAAAAACTCTCAGAACAATGGAAAACGATCTAGCTAAAAAAAAAACCCTAGCTGCTCTCTCTTCCTATTTATAGGAAATCTAAAATATCTACTTGTAGATAACATTAGGGAACAAAATCAAGAATTTCCTGATTTGATATCCATCTTCCATCGCTGCTTTTATTTGAATTCCTAATAATTGCCCTTCTTTTCCTTATCTTCTCCATATTTCATTATTCTGCATAAACAAGGAAAATTCAAATAATCAGAAGGAAATTCAAATATTTTCTCACAGATAATGCATTAATTACTGCCTAAAATAGGTAAAATAACTCTATTTTTTATAGAGTTATCAGTTGAGCTTCTAGTAAACCAATTCTGAACACTGCTGGTCGCATGATCCCAAGGACTGGTGCTTGACCAAAGACAGCATCTTCTGCAGGATCATTCTCAGTGAATCACCCGCATTCAAGGTATTTGATTGATTTTGATTCTGGTTCGTCTGAATCGTGGATGGATAGCTATCTTCTTCAATGTCAAAGCTCATTTCAATTCATGGTTTTGCATCTCATGCGTTATTCTTGCTGAAAGATGCAAGCTTGATGCCCTGTTGCGGTGGGCGATCGTGTGCGGAAGAATTACATCCACATACTGTTCTCATATTTTGCCTATCAGAAAACTTAATGGAATCTTGATTCTTCCGCATTGCATTGTTCGTTGTGCATAATTAAGCATTGCTGATGCAGCTATGTGTTCAACAAACATTTTCGGAATGTATGACAGATAACAGGTAGAATGATCAGATCCTTCTTCATTCATTTGATCTATTCATTTTGTACTTTCAGCTGCGTGAAGATGAAAAGTGCCTATGAATATTGATTCTAGTCTTCTGAGCCATGGGTAAGGTGTTACTCATCTATCATTCTGCAGTAGATGACCCCTTGAAATGATTGTTCTTAAACAAGGATAAACTAATGGGGCAAAGATGTCTTTTTTGCTTTCGTGATTGACTTCTCCGTTGTTCAGCCAGGACTTCTTAGTCTCATCTATTGTGTAACCTTGCTTCATAAACAATCAATTGAGATGAATTAATGTGTCTATACATGAAGTTAAGATTTGCACATGAAACTATGTTGCAGTTAGAAGCAGATGCTGCCATCTGGTTCTAACTTTAACGAACTACAAGCTTAATTATAGCATCCAAGATGATTGAGTCTTGTTTTGTAACTCAACACCAATCTTCCTTACTGTCAGTTTGGATCCTAGCAGTTGTTCTCATGGCCTAAAGAACCCACATCTTAGTTAAAAAAATTCTATTTGCGGATCAGCATTGATCCTGGCAGTTGAATGTAGAGACTAAAAGGGAGCATTGAAGAGAAAGAGAGCTTTTGACTGTTATTAATGGAGAATGTCAACTCCAGAAATTTTGCACTATTGTTTTTTCACAAACCAACTTTTATTCTTTGAAAAATCTTTTTGCAATGTAAGACTATGTATGAACTCACTCACCTCAATTGTACTTGGGACGCAGTGCTTTGTCCACGATCTCCTGCAAATCTGTGGTTTTCATATCCGGCGGGCCTTACTGTTCAACAACCAAGTCGAGTACATTAATGCCACACGGGACATGCTGCGGTCCCTCGCCCAGAAGCTGGATCGTTGGCATAGGAGGAGCGGGGTTTATAGCCGATGGCAAGCTAAGTAGCAGGGGACAATCGGTGGTTCCTCGGTGCCAGATAGGCAGTTACTTTTTCTCCAGCATGGATGCGCTTTCATGGAGAAAACGATTACGAGATAGCTGAATAGTTCTAGCATTTTGGAGGCGGTAGAGCTCAAAAGGCAATGTCAGTATAAAGAAATGGTGGAGGCAGTCCACTTATTTTCAATCGAAAATTGTATGGCCAGTTGCGGGCCGGGGATTTTGCTCTTCCGTCCAACAGCACCTTGACCATCTCTTCAACGGCTACTTTGAAAATTGCAATTCTATAAAAAGATTCAAAGCTTGCTGAAGGATTCGGCTTCTGACTTCTTGATATTTTACAAGCGTGGTCATAAACTACCAATACTCTGCAGAATTTTGCCAACATACGAATGGATTAATAAATTACCAACTTCTTATCAACATTGTAAGGGATTTAGTAATATTGAAATAAATTAGATTTACCAATGTCAAAATAAAAAATTAGCAAATTATGTATTAAAAAAAAAATTAGATGTGTGGTTCATCAGTTTTTAACGATGTAATTAATATACTTATGTCATATTAATTTGTAAGTAACCTCTTAGCCTAGTTGGTTAGGATCTCACCCTAAGATCCAGGAGGTAAGGAGCTCAAAGCCCCTAATATTTTTCTTGTCTCTCGATTTGAGGCTTGTGTTCAGTACTGCTTTGATTCCACCTTCAAATGCACGTACTCAATTCAAGCTTACTCGATGTCAAGGGTGGCTTTACTCCTGGCACCCCATGAGGATCTTTTAATTTCTTTCATTGATCAATGTGTTTCAATTTTTTATCCTAAATTATCTATTTTTCAGTATAGAATTTGCATATCATGGATATACATGTAATATATACCTTTTTTAACTATAATTTTTATTATACTCCACAATCAATACAAAACAGCCTCTATTGTAACCCTACAATATTTATATGTGTATGCTTACTGTCCGCTTACATCAAGTTATTTAAATCTTAGAGTTCATGTGTAAGTATATTTTACCATCAAGTAAAATTATTTTTGTTTTGGGTGACTGACTAGATTAGGAGGGTTGCCTTTTTAAGAATATTTTTTGTTGTTAGTCGTAAAACAATTTGTACAAATTTGGGACTAAATATGTAATTGTGTATGGTTATGCACACATTAACGCGATGCTTTCAACCTTTGTCAGTACTTCCTTTTTAATTTCTGTTTTACTAGGTATCGTATACTTGAATAAAAAGATTTTCTTTATTTGAATAATATTAGCATTCACATATATGAAGTCGTCCTGCCAATTCAATTATATATGTAATTCAAAACCTATGGACTGTCACAAGATTAATAGATAATTTTTTTTTTAATATCAATAGTGTCTAAAACTCTTTGAGTATCCAACTAATCTCCATACGGTGTGATGGTCCCTCCATCTCACACACATCAATAATCACCAAAGACTCACAAATGTGTGCTCGTGGGAGTGGCCACAAGAGAATGTACAAGTGTAGTGATCGATCACAAGGTTTGACGAGAAAGATAAACACACTTACCACTTGAATAATCTCTTGGGTTTGAAAAGATAAGTATCACTTAGTTGTCTCGGAATAAAGCTAAACTGATCTAATATAAAGCGAATCTCTTCACCCTTTCCTTATAAAAGAATTCTTCATTTCCCAAATGATAACTGCCATTGTGATCATGGTTTTATACTATCTACTTTTGAAATTTTTTAAGTTGCCACACTTGACTTACGTGTGGGCCAAGCCCTTCTTCTTATTCTATATAACTCCGGGAAGGGTTGGAGAATATTTCTTCTACACTAGAAATTATTACTTATATAAATTCTAAACAATAGTCTCACATTATATATAGGTTTTACCATGTGAAAGAAAGAATTAAGATGTAATACGCGTGTCATTACGAGACCCGAAAAACTAGTTTCATTTGAAGTTTAGATTCAAATGATAAGGCATTATTACTTAGAATCTTATTTGTGTTGTTGTTCCATCCTCCAGATTGACTTACACACTAGTTTATGTTCAGCAATCACCGCAGTTTGATCCATCTTTCTATTAAAGCTGGTCTGGTCGAGCTTTGGTTCTCTTCTTAAGTAACCGATGAACTTGTCATCTAGGAATCTCAAAAAAGTCCTCTAGTACATTAAAAGAAGACGCATTGATGTTCTCTTTATATCATGATGCTCATTGAGGAGAAGATGAAACTTCCTAGAGTTAATTGGTTAAATGGCGATCGTGTGGCAATTTTCAATAGAAAGTCCTGTAAAAATTTACAATTCTAGAAAATGCATGTGCACTAATCTTTTTTCTATAGGATTTCTATGTTAAAAAATTCCAATTAAATTCCTTAATTGTGTAAAACAAAGTGAGTCGAGTTGGGAAAAATCAGGAAAATACTGCACTTCGGCCTTCCACCATTGCAAAAGGTCAACATTGTCTTCCTCGAATTTTTCAAACATAGTTCCTTGTTGAGATATCCATTCATCTCACTAGCAATCGACACCGAAAAGCTCAAGGCCTGCCCGTTTTTTTGGCGGGCTGCTTGTGGCACGAGAGCACAAGTCCGAACCGGCACGGCCCATTAGCCATCCTAACTAAAACTATCTATTTGGGCTCATGTACACTAAGAAGAATCTCATAATATTTTCATGTAGCTGAGGATCCTTCGCTCAAATTGCTACCGACACCTTCATAGATATTTTTAGAGCTTTACTTAAGATTACTAGAAACAGGTATGTAAGGTTGAAAAGAATCAGACGAGCACATGCACTAGCCAAAGTTTGTCCCCTTTCTTGAGACAGGATTTCATGTCACTGACTGCTTCGCTGTGCCCTTCCAACTCTTTCTTGGTTTTTTCTGGACTGGGACAACGTGTGAAACGAGAGATAGGACAGTACGATGGAGGTCCCTGCTGGACGTGAGGTTTGACATAATAACAAGCTTTAAATTGTCATATGATATCGTACTCTCATCTGCAGAAGAGGTCCAAGCTTTAATAATTGCGAAATTGCGAAATTGCGAAGTGACCGACAATGGGCAAAGAGTAATTTAACTCTACCCCGGTTAAACTCTTAACCTTACTTTGTCCTGTCTTCCTCCTCCTCGTCTGCGTTTTAGAATGAGGGAGAGAGAGTAGCACAATAGCAACAGCATCAGAGCGTATAATCAAATCGTGGCATTTTTTTTTTTTTTTGGGCGATTCCATAGATGTTTTAGATAATTAGATGACATGCTGTACAACCTGCGCACATCGACGATGGGCCAAGAGATGCAGGCGATGGTCATTCCCATATTCTTGTAACTCAACATTTGCTTATAGTCTATAATAACCCGTTTGCTAGTACTAAAAATGGACTCTAACGGTATAATTGAAGCCAATGGAGTGAGCACGTCACCATCTGCCATGGAAAGAATAGGAAAAACACGACAATTTGGCCTTCCACCATAGTAAAAGGTCGACATTGTCTTCCTCAATTTTTCAATGTAGTTGCTATCATCTTCACCTCACTAGCAACCGACACCAAAGTGCCCAAGGCTTGCCCCCTTTCAGCCTAGGAGCATGGGTCCAGACTAGCTCAACCCGCTGGCCAACCTAATTGAGATCCGATTAGGGTTCATGTACATTCGGAGGAACCTTACAATTCTTTTCAAAGGCCGAGGATCCTTCACTGAAGGGGTTGACGACACTTTCGTAGACATTTTTGAAGCTTCAGCTCGTCACATTCAAACATCTGTCACATGTCTCACCTCGTAGTGATAGAGAGTCAAGAAAAATGCCATAAATATTATGGGCCCCCGCTAAACTCGCCATTCAAGGAAGAAGGCACTCATTTTTGCCTTTTCCTCTATCTCCTCCCACATTTTGGAGGAAAATATCTAGTAGATTCACAAGAAAATCTTGCTTCACCGTTCCCTTCGGATTCCTTGAATCTTTATGTCCTCCCCTCCTTTCGCCCCATTGCTAAAACCCACTTCATTCTATGGGATGGCCCGATTCGATTTCATGTGGATCGTGCTCTCAAAAGAGAAATTGAATGTCATGGCTAATATTCTAAAATTGTTTATAAGGTCCACAATTTGGTAGAATTATACATGCAAGATTCCTATTTGATTATATTGGATTTTTTTAAAAAAAAATTCTCATCGATTAAAACTGTTTTAGATATGGGTGATCGACCAAATTAACAAGTTGCTTTTTTAAGAACATCTATTGTTGTTTTTCATAGAGCAATTTATACGAAATTGCAATTGGATATTTAATTATATGGTGGTTGTGGACACCTTAACTTGAAGCTGAAAAGCACGATGTGCAGAAAGAAAGGACAGTATGGTAGACTGGGTCCTCGGGTATGAGGTTGACATAACAGGAAACTTTAATAATTGCAACCTGACCCACGATGTACTAGGCCATACTCCTCACTCGCAGCATGCGGTCGACATCAACACGAAGCTCTTAACAATTGCCAAGTGACCATAGATTGCCAAAAAGCAACTTTAACTCCACCCTAGTTAACCCTTCACTTTGTTCTGCCTTCCTCCTCATCTGTGTTTTATAAAGAGAGAGATATAGAGAGCAACATCAGAGCAAGGATCGTAGACATGTTAGGGAGGGGGAGACCCGCAAGGATTTGGGAGTTTGCAATTAGAAGCGTCGGCCTTGTGATGAATTGTTCACGTCACTTATTTTCGCAAAGAATTAATAGGAAAGAGGGTCATTACGTGGAGGTTATTAGCAAAGAGAAGTCAGTGACAGAGGGGGAGAGAGAGAGGGACGTGGTCAGGGTCAACCATTGAATAACGTGATACACTTAACCTATTTATAATTATACACGAACACACTTCATATTCCCTAGATCCGTTAACGAGGTGCAACCAATCAAGGAAATTTTCGAACTATTGATGTGAGGTTTTGAAAGATAAATGATGAAACCATGAAACCTTCATTTTATTCCAATGGAGTTATGTATGTAACTCAAACTCTTTGCATATTCACAAGATTAATAGATAGGCGCTTATGATCCTTTAAGCATTCGATGAATCTCCATTAGGTGTGGTAGTCCCTCCAATTCATACACACCAGATAATTACTGGAGCCATATAATTTTACATTACATTCTTTTTAAAATCTGTTATTTTCCTTCATCTTTTTTTTTTATCTCAATTTTTATTCAAAGTCAACTATAGCAGCTTAACGTTCTAAATTTGGGAGCTGAGCTCCCCATCCTTTTTTCTTTTTCTTTTTTTAACTCCTGGAAAGGTTTGGTGGATATTTTTTCTATATTAGAAACTATTACTTATCTAAATTCTAACCTTAATCTCACATTATATATATATATAAATATATAAACTATATATATTATTTTAAACTCTAGACTAAAATTAAATGGTGCTTGAAATGAGAGGTACAATTGGCAGCAATCTCGTAGAGAGGTTAAAAATACCTAAGAAGTTGAATCAAAGAAATAGATGAAACAACAATTGAAAACATTGAAGAAACTTAATTATATTATACATTATAGATGAAGCGATTATCAAAACAACAATTTAAAGTGGAAGAACACAAATATTTGATTATGAAGTAGAATAATAATGATAGTATTTGAACTTGACAATATAATAGTAGGAAGAAAATATTTTTTTCAAATCATGTCCTAGAAAGAATATAAGTCTCATTAATATTTTGTGGGCCCAGAAAAAAAGATTTCTTCTGTTCTCTCCACTAGATCAATAAACATGGACATTTCAATCATTGTGTGGTTTTCTCTAATACCGTACTTCTAAAAAAAGAAATAAATAAATAATTTCTTCTAAGAGAGAGATGAAACGAGGTGACAATTGCTAGAATGATTTCCATATATTTCAATCTAGAACCAAAGAGATTCAGTGATTATGTTAAGCCTTAGGTTTGGGGGGACACCAAATTTGAGCTACAAAAGGACAATGATTATCTAAATCTTTGTGCTTGGAGGATACGAGAGCCTATGCGGAGTCACCCACCTTAGGAGGGTTGTCTCTTCATTTTCTCTCTTGAATCATTTAAAAACCAGATCAAGTCCAATGTTAAGTCCTAGATTTGGGGGAACCAAATTTGAGCCAGAAAAGGACAATGATTATCCAAATCGCATATGCTTGGAGTATTTATATTACATAAATAAGTAAACTAAGATTACTAGGAAGAGGTATGTAAAGTTGAAAAGGATAAGACGAGCACATGCAATAGACAAGAACAAGCCAGAGAGATTGTTCCCTTTCTAGAGACGGGCTCACATGTCACTTTTGTCGATCGGTGCAACTTTGGCTGTGCCCTTCCAACTCTTACTTGGATTTTTTTGGACTGGGACAACGTGTGAAAAGGCAGAAAGGACGATACGGGGAGCTGGGTCCCTAGACATGAGGTTTGACATGATAACAAGCTTTAAATTATTATATGACCCGGGATGATGTATCGAGCCTACTCCCCATCTACAGACGAGGTCAACTGAACCCGAAGCCTTAATAATTGCAAAGCGACCGACGATGGCCAAAGAGGAACTTAACTCTACCTTGGTTAAAATCTTAACCTCCCTTTGTCCTGTCTTACTCCTCCTTGTTTGCGTTTTAGAGAGAGAGAGAGAGAGAGAGAGAGAGAGAGAGCAACGATGGTGGAAGTGTGGCTGGTACTTGTCAGGGAAGGAGAGACACGTGAGGTTTTGGGATTTGCAGAGAATTGTTACGTTACTCTGCAGAGAATCGGAAAGAGGGTCATTACGTGGAAATTATTTGCAGAGAGAGGTCAGAGAGAGAGAGAGACATACAAATTAATTCATAAAAATACACTTCATATTCACTGGATCAATGAAATTGGGTTGTTTTAGAACTTTTAAAAATGAGGTTTCGAGAAATAAATGATTAATATAATTAGTAACTTCTATACAAAAAAAATGAAAATGTACCTTCCATGAATTTTCAATTTCTCACAATGGAGTACTTATGCACATGCCCAAAATTAATAGATAAGAATTTCTTAGATATCAATGGAGTTTTTTTTTTACTCTTTGAGCATCTTACTATTCTCCATAGGTGGGTAGTCCCTTCATTTCACACATATTTGATAATTTTTTTTCATTACATTTTTTTAATCTTTTAGTTGCCACATTTGATTGGTATTTTTATCTGAGATTATAATTGAAGTTGATTTTGGTAGCTCAATGTTCTAAGTTTAAGAACTGAGTTCTCATTCGTTTTTTTTTAACCCCCAGGAAGGTTTTGTGAATATATTTTTTTTATACTAGAAACTTTTACTTATCTAAATTCTAAACTTAATCTCACATTATATACGTTTCTTTCATATGAAAAAAAGAACTAAGATATAAATCTTGCATAGTTATGAGGCTGAAAATAGTTTCATTAAAGATTAGATTTAAATGATGAGGTATGATTACTTAAAATCTAACAGTAGAAGTTTTGGGGCATGGGCTTGAAAGAACTTTTGTTTGGTGGTCGCATCATAATTAGCTTAAATAACAATAGGAAATTGAGCGCAACTCTCATTGATCTTATCTTTATTACACTTTTTCAGGCATTATAGGAGACGCGATACCTATTGACTCTCATCATTCATGAATCAATCCTCGGTAACACTCCTTACTGTCTCAGAGGGCTTGTTGAAGTTAAGGAAATTACAAACTATTCAGTGCAAATGCCTCACAAGGATACTTGATCTATTTGTGCTTGAGGAATGTACAATCATTGGAACTATCTTATCTAGAAAGAGCTGTTGAGATTCAAGGTTTGGGGGAATTGGGATCTTTGTTGCACGTGATTCGATTGAAAGATTACCTAACCTATGCAAGTTGAAGAAGCTAAGGCCTGTTGAGCTGAAAGGTTGTATCTAAGGCCCGTGGAAGGCCGCAATAGCTAAGAGTCTATAAAGTAGTAGGAGACTAAAGGTAGTGGATCTCTTGAAATGCATTGCCCAATGTAACAACTGTAGTGGCTATTATGGTAAGAGAATACCGTGATATGAGGTGGTTGTGGTAGACTTGCCATATTTTAACTAATCTTTAGGTGTCATGGACTCTAATTCTTCATCTTAGGTATCATCTTGTACGACATAGGTATGCATTAAAAACTCGAGTTATCAATTACTCAACCTAGTTAGATTTGTGAGTAATACCAGTTAAATATTAAATGATGAATTGGGATTTTGGTCTTGTTTCATCAAAGTTCAAATATTAAAAATTGAATTATACCATAGACTGTCGACATTAAAATAGATACATATAAATAGGATCTCGACTATTAGAGGTCAACGTCCACTTGTGTATTGTCGGAAGCATGAATTAAGTATCTCAACTCAAATTATGTTTTGCACTAACATTATAGCTTGTCATTTGCTCAGGCCCATCAATCCATAATGAGAAAGAAGTAGAAATGAGCTGTAGATGGTTTGCATAGAGAAAAAAGGTGGACGAACAATACAACGTGTTCATTCTCTGCAATGGTGCATGGAGATGTATTATACATGGGTGAGAGGTTTTTTTTTTTTTTTTAGCTGGTTAATATGTTACTAATTTAATCCCACGCCACCTGTTTTTGGTATAATTATTGAATATCACAGCTACACATTGAATATGTGATCTTTTTGTAATCAGAACTTTTATTATGTCTGTGGTCAATAGAAGAACAACTTCTATTGCCGCACTACACTATTTATACATGCATGTTGACTATTTGATTATATCAATATATATATATATAGAATTGTATGGGTAAGTATATTTTACCATAATTAAAATCATTTTTTTAATATTTTACCATCGGTTAAAATCATTTTTTTTATATTTTACCATCGGTTAAAATCTTTTTTTTTTTTTTGGGTGATCAACCAAATGAAGAGGCAGCTTTTTTTTTTTTTTCAGAATATTTGTTGTTGTTATTCATAAAATAATTGGTATGAATTTGGGACTAGATATGTAATCATTATATGGTTGTGGCCACATTAACATGATAAAGTTAATATTAGTGTTCATATGTTTGAAGTTTGAATGACATATAGGATAGTACGTGTATGATGTTGTATTGACATCTAGCGTGTGAGGTTGATATAACACGAAACTTAACAATTGCCACATGAACAATGAAGACAAAAAAAACAACTTTAAATTTACCATGATTAGCTATTGACATCACTTTCCTTTTGTCTTCATTTGGTAAAGCACTATGCCTATCTTTCCCTCTATTAAATTGAAATCATGATCAAAACTCTAGACTGCAATTGAACGTAGCTTCAAATGAGAGGTGCAATTGGCGGCAATATTGTAGGGAAGTTAAAAATAATGAAGAAGTTGAATAGAAGGAATAGAAAAATAATAATTAAGAATATTGAAGAGACTTTATTACATTATACATGAGGGATGAAGCAATGATCAAAATAATAAAATATTTGTTTAGAAAGTAAAGTAATAATGATAGAATATGAACCTCACAAGACGATATTAGGAATAAAATAAAATTTTCCAATCATGACCTGGAAAGGATATAAGTCTCATTAATGTAAAGCTGCTACGATCACTTTGAATTCTCTTATTTTCCTTTGTTTTCCCTCACAAGTAAGAGGAAATATTTTGTGGACCCATAGGAAATTTTTTCTCTTCAGTTCTCTTCTCTATATCAATCGACATGGGCAATGTAATTAATGCATGGTTTTCTCTGATATCATACTTAAAAAAAAGGAAAGAAATGAATAGTTTCTTCTAAGGGAGAGATGAAATGTGGTGAAAATTGCCAGAATAATTTCCATACATTCCAATCCCGAGCCGAAGAGATTTATTGATTATGCTAAGCCCCAGGTTTAAGGTTTAGGGTGCACCAAATTGGATCCAGAAAAGGACAATGATTATAAATATTCTATAATGCTCATAGAGGATGTTTATTATTTAGATAAGCAAATCTAGATTACTAGAACAGGTATGTAAAGGTTGAAAAGTACAAGACGAGCGCATGCATGCATTGGACAAGGACAGGCCAGAGAGCTTCTCTCCTTTCTTGAGACGGGCTCACATGTCTCTTTTGTCGGTTAGTGCAGTTTGGTTGTGCCCTTCCTTGGGATCAGAAAATCCAACTTGGATTTTGCTGGACTGGACGACGTGCAGAAAGAGAGAGTAGGGCGGAGTGGGGTCCCTGACCGTGAGGTTGACATGACAAGGAGCTTTAATAATTTCCACGTGACCCACACGATGTATCAGGTCGTCCCATCTGCAGCACGTGGTTGACGTAACACGATGCTCTAATAATTCCCAAGGGACCGACGACGGACAAAAATCAACTTAACTCCACCCTAGTTAACTCTTATCCTCCTTTTGCGCTGTCTTTTTCCTCCTCCTCCTCCTCCTCCTCATCTGCATTTTAGAGAGAGAGAGAGAGAAGGTGTGGTTGATACGTGTTATGGAGGGAAAGACGCGGTAAGGATTGGGAGTCTACAGTGAGAAGTGTCGGCTTTGTGAATTGTTACTTTGTTTTTGCATAGAATGAATCAGAGAGAGAAAGAGGATCATTTCGTGGAGGTTTATAGCAAAGAGAGGTCAGCGAGAGAGAGAGAGAGAGAGAGAGAGAGAGAGGTGGTCCCATATAGTCCATCAAAGAGGCTGACATTATCAAATGCAAGCGACACCGCCATGGAGTTCATGATCCCGTTAAACATACATATAATTATATACAAATACACTTCATGCTCACTCAATCCATTAATCAAGTGTAATCGATCAATGAATTTCGATTTTCTTAGAACTATTGAAGTGAGATTTTTGGGAAATAAATGATGATAAGAAAAGAAAATGACGAAGCATTTTTCATGAACCTTCATTTTCTTCTCAATGAAGCATTTAGCACTCTTTAAATATTTGACTAATCTTCGTTATATGCAGTGGTCTCTCCATTTCACACAAACCGAATAATAACCGTTGACACACTATTGTCACATTACAATCTTTTGCAAATTTGTTAGTTGCCGCACTTGAAACTTTTTTTTTATCTCAATTTCTATCGGAAGTTGATTTTGGCAGCTTTACCATTTTAGACTTGGGAGCTATCCTAGCGGGAAAAATCCCCCAATCCCTTTTTTAACTGCTAGCAAGGTTTGGTAATTATTTTTTTGGGTAAAAAATCGTAAATTATGCTTGTTGTGACATATTTATCTTTAAAAAATTGTGGCATAAAAAAATCTCAAAGTTATATCTATGCGACACATTTAGTGTAACACATTTATGTCAAGCTTCTTTTCGCAACACCAAAAATCCCAAATTTGTATCTGCGTGATACATTTATCCCAAAAAAAAATTAAAGTAAATGTGTCATATAAGTATAACTTCAAGGATTTCGTTGTCAATTTTTGAGTTTTTTGAATCACAAAAAAAAAAATCTAGATAAATGTATTACAGTTGACAAAGTTTTGAATTTTTATGATTTTTGTTTTCCATTTTTTTCTATACTAGAAACTATTGCTCATCTAAATTCGAACCTTGATCTCACATTATATATGTTTTTTTTTTTTTTTCATGTGGCTAAAAAACTAGTTTCATCAAAGTCTACAATCAAATGATGAGGCATGATCAATTAAAATCCAGAACAAGTTTTCTTGGAAGAACATGTGGTTGATGGCCGCAGCATAATCTGTTTTACATCTTAGGAGCAATAGGGAAATTGAGTGTGACTCTTGTGAATCTTATCTTCATTACATTATCGAAGAAATTGGGCATTACCGTAGACGCAATACGTATCGACTCTTGTTATTGATGAATCCTTGGCGGTACACTTTCCTGTCTTGGAAAGCTAGGTGAAATCAAGGGAATTGCAAATTATTATTAGGTGCGAATGCCTCACAAGAAAACCCAATCTGTCGTGCTTGAGGAATGTACAATCTTTGGAGCTGGCTCAATTAAAAAGAGTTATTGAGGCGAAGGAGCTAATCATGATATGGTTTATCCCACATTAATGCGATGAAAGTTAATATTAGTGTTTATATGTACACACTTATTACTTGAGCAACTTCTTGGGATTAAAAGATAGGTGCGCACTTAGCTTTCTCGCAAGAAAACTGACCTAATTTAAAGCAAAAGCTCTTAATTATTTTTTCTTACAAAATGACTCTTAGTTTCCTAAATGATAACCTGTCGTAGCGTTCATGGTTTCGTATAGCGTTCTTTTGAAAACCTTTCGTTGCTGCACTTGCTATTTTTTTTTTTTTTATCTCAATTTCTATTCGAATTTAATTTTGCAGCTTAAAGTTTTAAACTTGGGAGCCGAGGCCCCCTCCTTATTTATCTTTTAACCCGTAAGTAGGGTTGGAGCATATTCTTTTACATCAGAAATTATGACTTATTTAAATTCTAACCTTAATATGTTGATGACAGCTTCGCTATATTTTAGGAGCTTCAACCAAACTTGTTCAGACATCTGTCACATTTCCCATGGTGCTCTGAGGCTTTTTCAGCAAATCCTTTTTAATTTCTATTTTTCTATGTATATAGATAAATACATGTTCTTAAATAAAAGATATTCTTTTCTCTCCTCTTCTGATTTTTAGATTTGGCTACCTTCACAATTGACGAACAGAGCATCTAAGTAAAAAGAAATACAGATGGGACAATTCGGTGGAGTTGGGTCTCTCGGTGATCGACTGAGTAGCCTCACGTGCATAAAGTTGTACCGCCCATCTGCAGCGCTAGTTTGACCCTGGTAAACTCATAACATGAAGCTTTAATAATTGACAAGCGACCGACGAAGGCGAAGCAGCAATTTTAACTCCACCTCGGTTAACTCTTAACATCACTTCGTTCTATCTTCATTCTCCTTCGCTTTTTAGAGAGAGAGAAGCATCAGAGCAACGATGGAGAGCCATGCAGGGATTTGGAGTTTGCAATGAGAAGGGTGAATTGTTAAGTTATATTATACAGAGGGTTGGAAAGAGGGTCATTACGTGTAGGTTAGTAGCAAAGAGAGGTCACAAAGAGAGAGAGAGGTGTGGTCAGGCTCGACCATGGAATAGCGTTAGATCCATATAATCCCTAATATAAGCTCACATTATCAAGTCCATTCTAAGCTAACATGGAGTCAATGATCCCCTTAACATGCATATTCACGTACCAATACACTTTAAATTCACTGGTTAAGTTAATGAGGCATAATTAATCAATGAAGTTGGGTTTTTTAGAACCGTTAATGTGAGATTCTCATAAATAAATGACAATTATGCTTATTAATCTTTATAAAATTAAATTAAAGGGCATCTTCCATGATCCTTTGGTATTCCAATGAGGTTATATGGATAGCTCAAAACATACACATATTCTTGAGATTAATAGATGTGTATTTCTTAGAAATCAATGGAGTGTCTAAAATTCTTTGAACACTCAAATAATCTCCATCAGGTACGGTTATCCTTTTGTCCAACACACATCAGTAATTACTGAAGACATGGGCCTATTCTCCCAGAGGTGGCCCTAAGAAAATGCACAAATATTGAGATTCAATCACATGCCTTGAGTGAGGAGGATTGACACAATTACCATTTGAGCAACCTCTTAGATTTAAAAAAAAAATAGGTGCCACTTAGCTTTATTTGAAGAAAGCTTAATTTTTCCTTATAAAAAATTCTTGATTTTGTAAATGATACCTGTCATTTTGATCATGGTTTTACATTACATTCTTTTGAAAGTATTTTAGTTGCCACCCTTGATTTTTTATTCTCAATTTCAATTGGAAGTTGAATTTGGCAGCTTAATTTTTTAAGGAGTAAATGTAATGGAAGTCCTAAAATTTGTTCTTTACCAAAAAAAAAAAAAAAAAAAGTCCTAAAATTTGTTATGAAAGTGCAATTGAGTCATAAAACTTTCAAAAAGTTATAATCAAGTCTTAAAACTTATCACTAAAGTGCAATCGAGTCCTAAAACCTTCAAAAAGTGCAATCAATTCTTAAAACTTGTCACAAAAGTGCATTCAAGTCCTAAAATTTATTATAAAAGTGTAATCAAGTCCTAAAAATTTCAAAATATGCAATCAATGGAAGGACTTGATTGGACCAATTTGATAAATTTTAGGATTCAATTGTATTTTTAAAAGTTTTATGAATCAATTGCACTTTTGTGACAAGTTTCGGAACTTAATTGCATTTCTTGAAAGTTTTATGACTTAATTGCACTTTCATGATAAGTTTTAAGATTTTTAATACACATATCCCAAGTTTTAAACTTGAGAGCTAAGCCCCACTTTTTCTTTTTCTTTTTTTCTTTTAACTCATGGGAAGGTTTGGAGAATATTTCTTCTATATTCAAAATATTTCATTAAAGTTTATATTCAAATGATGAGGCATGATCAATTAAAATCTAATGGTAAAAGTTATGGGTCACGAGCTTGGTAGAATTTGAAGTTGATGGTCACGCCATAATTAGCTTAAATATTAAGATTTATATGAAATTGAGTACAACTCTCATGGATCTTATCTTTTTAGGAAAGATGCAAGTTGGAGGAACATTTCTCCCCATGGCAGCACCATTCTAGTTTGTCTACATCGAAACTTCATGTTGTTACAACACTACCACATATTTCAAACAAACTTGAAAACTTGTCAACTCTCATTATCGATGGATGCTCGCCACTTTCCTGTTTTGAAAGGCTTGATGAAGTTGAGGGAACTGTGAATTACTTGGTGCAAATGCCTCATATGGACACCTCATATGTCACGCTACAATCCTTTGAGCCCTCTCAATTAGAAAGACTTGTTGAGATCAAGTTTTGCGAGCATTGGGATCTTTGTTGCACCTAATAGTTTCCTATTGCGATTCAATTGAGAGATTACCTAATCTACGGAAGTTGAAGAAGCTTAGGTGTTTTGAACTGAAGGGTTGTCCTAAGCTAAGAAGCATGGAAAGCCGCATAAGCTAAGAAGCATGGAAAGTCCCAATAGCCTAGAGTCTTTCAAATACCTGGAGACTAGATCTCTCGAAATGCGCTGCCTAAGGTTTCGAGATCGACCAAAAATGAGACGGATTAGATGTCTCTTGGAGCTACCACCTAGAAGGAGCAACTTATGAAAATTGATTCCTCATGAGGTATCTATCAGTTTGATGGTTGATCTTAATTTGGATATTTTCTAATCAAGCAAGTCTAAATTGTACTCATGGTATGAACATAAAGTATCAAGAGCACAAATACAATATGGTTAATGTGTATGCAACTCGATGGAAGAGACTCGTCTATAGATGTATCTATCTATTCTTGGGATTAATATTTGACAAAATGCTTGTCCTTGAATTTAATTAGTGACTAATGGTAAGAAAATTAGGTAATGATTTCTTTGGTGGTGGTTGTTGTTGTTGTCATTATTAATGATCGAGATAATCGCTCAAAAAGTCATAACCTATTATACGATGGTCAATTCAGTCTTAAATTTTTCATTTATATTGATTTAGTCTAAAATCTTTTAATGATTTCTCAATGTAGTCATCTTAGTCAATTTTAATTGGAAATCGATGGCGTGGATGTCTACTGTCTAACATGGTTAATTTTCTAATTTTTTATTAATCTTTTAATTTGTCTGTGTGGAACGCATGTCAAATTTAGGTGGGAAGAAAGATATTCTCCCATAATCTACAACATTGAGCCTAATGATTTTAAGCTTCAAACCAAACTCTATAGAGAAATGACCTGACTAAGAATGAGATATAATTTGGTTCTGATGAACCAAAGCAGTGGGAAGTAGCCCCAATCGAGGTGGCGCGTATAGTGCACAACTTGTTGCACGTTTTATCTAGCCTTCGAAGGTCACACAAGAAGTCAATCTCCTGTTGTATCTTATCGAGCCCAAATTAAGTGTCATAATTTCTACACAATTGCCATACCACACAAACAATTACAAATTTTCAATAATGGTTGTTTGTATGACAATTTATGTAGGAGTTACGAGAAATTTGGGTTCAATAATGGAAAAAGCTTATAGACAAAATAATTAGAATCTCCTAAAGACGGGTAGAGCTTAATAATTAATATACCTGACCACAATACTCGAAGCAGTGTGCAAAATTGCACTGCACTGCGTGTACAGGAGATATTATTGCACATTGACTTTTCATGTTTTAAGTTCAAATACCATATTTTCTTGGAAGTTGCATTAAAATGTTATTTTATAGTTCTTCATTTGACTTGTTTTGGCAATTCTTCTCTACAAACTGACGCGGGAAACTCATCAAATTGATCGTCGGTGAGCTTCGGGTTAAGCTGAAGGTCAAACATAAGTTCACTGATCATCTGGTCGTATTGAAGATCAAGAAAAAGACATAGTGAAGACTACTAGATGTCGAATCTGAAAGGGTACCCTTTGTTGTAATATAAAGCATTGGTGGCAATGGCAAGATGATTTTGATGTTGCTATCTTTAGCCAATTATCTGCTAGTTTCAACTCTTGTGCAACTTGAAGACTGTAGTTGGTCATTAATAGTGCATATCTTGATTCAAACACTCTCCAATTCTTATGCAACTTCTAATAGAAGTTAGCCGAGATGAGAATACAACTAGCGATGTAACTTTTGTACGGCAATTATTTGAGTATCATGTTTTTTTTATTTATTAATAAGTATTATGACTTTTAAAAAAAATTCACTTGAGTAACTTAATTTTTAAAATTTTTTTTACCTAAATATCATAACTTTTAATTGATTATTTAAATTCTATAACTCCCACACCACAAGTGCCATGATAGGCAGCACTTGTAGGGAATAGTTGGACAGAACTCGAATTTTGCATTTCAATTGAAAACAAGGAACTCATTTTGCATTTCCCTCCATTTCCTCCCACTTTTTGGAGGAAAATATCTTTGCAACGTGACTCACCATGCATCGAAGTCATACTGCCCATCCGCAGCATGAATGAGACTGATATAACATGAAGCTATAATAATTGTCAAGTGACCGACGATGGCCAAAAAGCAAACTTAACTACACCCCGGTTAACTCTTATCCTCATTTTGTTCTGTCTTCATCCTCCTCCTCCGCGTTTTAGGGATAGAGAGAGAGAGAGAGAGGGCAGCATCGAAGCAACGATGATGGACGTGTCAGGGAAGGGGAGACACGTAAGGACTTGGAGTTCGGCAATGAGTAGCGTCGGCTTTGTGAATTGTTACGTTACTTAGGAGGCGTTTAGTAACTAATCTCTTCCGAAAAATAATTTTTAATGAGAAATGATTTTTTTTATTTTCGAGAATAATTTCTAAGTAAAAAAATGCGTTTGGTAATTCCCTAAAATTTTTATTTCCGATATAGAAACACATTTGGTAAAATTTTTAGATTTTTTTATTTCTTTTAATTTTTTAACTTTTTTTTATTTATATTTATATTTATATTTAATTTTCTCTTTGGCCGGTTGCCAGCCACTGCCGTGACCAACGACTGGTTGGGCGACATCCGGCGAGCTCGTCGAAGGCGAACCTGGCCACTGGTGAGCCTCAGCCTCGCCTTGGCCTAGCGAGGCTCGACCACGCGCCGGCTAGGGAGGCCGAGCCTCGTGCGGCCATGGCAAGGCTTTGGCCAACGAGTCTTGTTGTGGCTCGGCATCTTCGGGGACCGGCGACGCTCCAACAAGGTCGTTGGCCCTCGTCTGATCAGTTGTCGGCACCGGCCATGGCCAAGGCTGGCGACAGGCCAAAAGAAAGAAGAAGAAGAAAAGAAAGAGAAGAAAAAAGAAAATAGAGAAAATTTGATTATAGAAATTGTTTCCGGAATAACAAAATAGATTTTTTGTTCCCGAGAACAAAAATTTTACCAAACACATTTCTATTCTTTTTCGTTCCCGTAATAAAAGAATAGAAATTTTTGTTCTGGGAAACAGAAATCGTTTTTAATAAACAGGCCCTTAAGGGTCTAAATTTGGGAGCTGAGCCCCTCTTCCCTTTTTCCCCTTTAATTATGGGGAAGGTTTGGTGAGCATTTCTTCTATACTAGAAACTATTAATTACTTAAATTCTAACCTTAATCTCACATTATACATGCTTTTTCATGTGAAAATAGAATTAAGAAGTTGGGAATGAGAAACTACTTCCATTAAAGTTTATATATTATAATGATGAGCCGTGATTAATTAAAATTCAATGATAAAAATTTTGGTCACTGGTTTAGAATTTGTGGTCGATAGTCGAGATATGATCAGCTTAAATATTAAGATTGATGGGGAAACTGAGCGTGACTCTCGTGGATCTTATCTTCATTACGTTTTGTCAAATAAATTGGGCGCTATTAGAGACGCAATACCTATCTTCGGTCAATTGTAGGGGGCTCAACATTTTCGTGTACTTTTCACATGTCAATTGTTGTACAGAGCATCGAAGTAAAGAAAGATGGGAAAATTCGATGGAGTCGGATCCCCCAGTGATTGATTGATAGCCTTCACGCGCGTCGTACTGCCCATGCGCACCATTAGATTGACAAAACACGAAGCTTTAATAATTGCCAAGCGATCGATGAAGACCAACCAGCAACGTAATCTCCACGCTGGTTAACTCTTTACATCGCTATGTCCAATCTTTCCTCCTCTGCGTTTTAGAGAGAGAGAGCGTGTGTGTGGGAGAGCACGGGTCCCAACTGGCACGGCCCATTGGCCATCCTAACTAGAAAAAAGTGTTGCCGACAGCTTCATAGATATTCAACCCATCTCATTCCAACATCAAATCACATTTCCCATCTCGCATTCACCTTATGTCCATCCTTCACTATCTTTCTGTCTTTCACCGAAAGTGTCGCCGACAGCTTCGCAGATAATTTCGGAACCTCAGCCCATCAATTCGGACATCTGTAAAATTTCCCATCTCGCAATCACTCTGTGTCCTTTCATCCTTCACCGAAAATTGTTGGGGACAGCTTCGTTGACGTTTTAGGAGCCTCGACCAATCTTTATTCAGACATCTCTTTACAATTCCCATCTCCCAATTCAATCCGTGTCCTCACTGTCTTCTATCCTCCACCATAATTCAGACATCTGTCCCCTGTCGCATCTCCAAATGACCAAGAGTCCAGAAAATGCGACATGTAATGGGCCCACTGAGCTCGTCATTTGAGGAAAATAAAGAGGTCCATTTTGCGTTTCCCGCTATTTTCTCCCCACTTTCCCAAGGAAAATATCTTGCGGGCCCCCACAGGAAAATCTTTCTCCACCATTCTCTTCGTATTCCTTGAATCTTTTATTTTCCTCGCTTCTTTTCACCCAATTCCTGAAACCCGCTTCATTCTACGGAATGGCTTCATTCGATTATATACATACATACGGGTCTTGCTCTTAAAAGAAAAATCAAGGTAGCAAACATTTGGAGTAGCTCCTCGTCCGTAAACAACATCTTTCATTTGATGAGAAACTCAAAATGTAAGACTTCTCTGTCGATATCCTCATTAATAATAATAATAATAATAATAATAATAATAATAATATGTAAAGACTCGGCTATAGTTGCATTAGTAAATGTTACTCAAGAAAATGTCGATAATATGAGCAAGCTTCTCAACTCAGATTATGTTTTGCACTCTGCATTAAAAAATGAAGTAAAGACGAGGTATAGATTGTTTGCACAAAGAAAAAAAGTTGATGAACAAGGCGACATATTTATCCTTAGCAATGGTGCATGTAGATGATTTACATAGGAGACAAAGCTTCTTTTAATTTCTTTGTTGATCAATATCTAGTAATTTTTTTTTATCTTATATTATCTGTTTTTCCATATAGAAATTGCATAACATGGCTACATATGGAATATATACCTTTTTAACTAGAAATTTAATTAGGTCCATAGAATAACAAATCCTATTGCGAGACTAAAATAACTTTACGTGCATGATAGTTATTTGATTATATCGGGTTATTTAAGTTTTTTGGTCATATTTATAAATATGTTTTCTCATTGTTTAAAGCAGTTTTGTTTTGGGTGATCAACTGAATGTGTTTTTATTTTTGTTTTTTTATGGTTAGAATGATTGACCGAATTAAGAGGTTGGTTTTTTAGAATATTTGTCGCTCTTATTACATAAAACAATTTGTACGATTTTGGGACCAAACGTATAATCATATACGGCTTTGCACATATTAAACCGAAGCTAGCCAGGACGACGTTTAGATAGATAAAGAGTGAGGATGGTACAGTGGAGTGGGGTCCCTCGCGCAAGGTTGAAAAGGCCAGAAGCTTTTAATTTAATAATTGCTACATGATTCCACAATGTGTAAAAGTCATGCTAACCGTATGCATCACGAAGTTGACATGACACGAACCCTCAATAATTGCAACGTGATCCACGATGGCCAAAAAGCAGCTTAACTCCACCCCAATTAAACTCTTAACCTCACTTTGTTTTGTCCTCTCCTCCTCCCCTGTGTTATATATATATATATAGAGAGAGAGAGAGAGAGAGAGAGAGAGAGTAGCATCAGAGCAATGATCGTGGACGGGTGTGGTCGGTACATGTTCGGGAAGGAGAGTGACACTCAAGGATTTGGATTTTGAAGAGAACCGGAAAGAGGGTCATTAAATTGCTAATGAGGTATGATTAATCAATGGAATTAGGTTTTCTTTAGAACTATTAAAGTGAGGTTTTGAGAAATAAATGATGAACATAATTAGCAATTTCTATACAAAAGAAAAATGAAAAGGCGACTTTCATGGACCTTCAATTTCTCTCAAAGCCTATGCATGTTCACAAGATTAATATGTTGGTATTTCTTAGATATTAATGGAGTGCCTAAGTCTGTTTGAGCATCTCATGAATCTCCATCAAATGCGGCGATCCCTCGATTTTATACACATTGTATAACTACCGAAGACAAACAGTTTTTATTAATATATTAATGATAAATTTATCTTTTATATTACATTATTTTGAAAAGGGCAAGTTGCCACACTTGATTTTATCATCTAAGTTTCTATTCAAATGTTGGTTTTGCAACTTAATGGTCTAAGCTTGAGAGCTGAGCCCGTTCCTTTCATACGACTATTATTTGAGTATCATAATTTTTTGTCATTTAAGAGGGTGTCATGACTTTAAAAAAATTTCATTTAAGTGTCATGGCTTTTGATTGCTTATTTAAAAATTACAACTCCCATCACAAGTGTCACGATGCTAGCACTTTTGGGCAATGTCTTCGAAAAGGATATAATGCTCAAGTGAATAATTTTTATAAATTTTAAAATATTTAAGTGATCGGAAAAGATAAATTTGTAATACTTAAATAAGCATGTATGAAAATTTTCGGTGACCTTTTTTCAAAATTAGCCTTGTATAACTAGGGCATTACAGACTTCTACATGCTATGACAATACAATCACGCAATCACTGCAAGATGATTTGGGGGTCCCGACTGCCAAGCCAGCGTGTACGCCGACCAATAAGGAAGTGACGCGTGGCTCCACGATGCGGAGTGGTTCCTCTGGTTTTTCTGCACAAAATAAATTATTTATCCTTTTTTGCTTAAAAATTTACATTTATTAATAAATCTGCTGCTGCTTTTTTCTCTCTCCTCTCTAATTGAGTAGGCCTGCACATATTAAAAGGAGCATCGTCTCTCGTCCTTTCTTTCCGTCTCACTTGAAAATTTCGCGTGAGAATTCGCTCTCTTGCCCGAAGCAGGTTGCTCCTCCGCCTTGCTCCGGCGCCGGGTGATCTTCGCTCTCTGCCCCAAACTCGTTGCTTCTTCGGCCTGCGTCGTAGTGTTCCTTCTCCGCCCTGCTCCGGTGTGGTTTCCTTGCGCAAGACGGCGAGGAATGTTCTTACCATAAGTCGCAGACTCCAAGCGACAAGAAGTTCAAGCTCTCTCCGATTCGGCTTCGGTTCTGCTACGTTCGTGCTCATACCAGTGAGTTCATTCTTTCCCTGATTTTTGTACTCTTCTTTTCTTTTCTTTTTCTTTGCTGTTTGTGCCTCTTTTTTTTTTTAGTTTTAGTTTCTTTTGTTGGTGGTTGAGTGTCCGGTGTTGTGAATTTTTGGGAGGTTGGTTTGTCTAGGCTAGCACCGAGTTTCAGTTCGAAGCGAAACGAATGGTTGGAAGTTTCCGGGAAACCGGGGAGATTAGCAGAAAACGAATGTTTAGTAATATTGGAGATGATGTGGAAGTATTTCGTTGAAACGAATAGTCGGCACTTGTCTGATTTTTCTGTTGTTGGCTTTTGTCTTCAAGTATTTCGGTGGAAGTAATTTGATTGGGGAAGATGGCGGATATTGTTCCACCTCCCTCGGCATATATACATTCTTTAACTCTCGTTTCTCCACAGAGAAGGGAAGAAAACCAGAAAGAATTCAAAGAGGGGAAAATGGCGGATGCCGGTCTGTGTGCAGCTTCCACAGTGGCAGGGTGCCTGGTGGCTCCGGTCAATCGTCTTTGCGGCTATGTGATATCCTATGACAGCCACGTTTGCAAACTTGAGGACATAGTTGCGGAGTTGGGCCAAGCGAGGGAAAGGGTGCAGGATTCCATCGATGGTGCTAAAAGAAACATGAAACCTATCAAACGCTCTGTCAATCAATGGGTGGAAGATGTGGAGAAGCACGCCGAGGAGGCGCGCCGTGTTCTTGATGACAAAGCTAAGATAACTTGCTTCCGCGGGTGGCTTCCCAACCTGAAGATGCGATATCGTCTCGGCAGGGAGGCGAGTAGGAAAGCTGAACGCATCCAGGGACTCATTAATCGGGCTCCACCCGAGAAGGTCTACAACGATCCTCCTCCAGGGCTCGTTGATGGCGCTTCCGACATGATTTCCTTGGCCGGTGATCGAGGTGACACTAACTTCGATTCTCGAGCTTCCATCTTAGAGGACATAATGAATGCTCTGGATGACAAGAAGCATAAAGTGATTGGGGTCTACGGGGAGGGTGGTGTGGGGAAGACTACGCTGTTGAAGCAAGTCGAGGAGAAACTCAGGATTGAGAAGAGATTGTTCCGCGTGATCGCCAAAGCGAATGTGTCACAGAACCAGGACTTGAAGAAAATCCAAGACGATATCGCTTACGCCTTGGGTCTAAATCTGAAGGATGAGCCCAGCGATGCCGGAAGAAAAGATCTTCTGTTCAAGAGATTACATGAGGATCCGAGTGAGAAGATTCTCATAATATTGGACGATCTGTGGAAAGAGCTTGATCTGAGGGAGGTTGGAATTCCTTCGGGAGACGAAAGCAAGGGATGCAAGTTGCTGCTAACATCCAGATTTAAAAATGTTCTGGAGCAAATGAAGTGCGACACTCCCATATTTCATCTTGAAGGTTTAAAGAACGACGAAGCTTTCAGGCTATTTGAGAAGATGGTCGGCGACAGGCTTAAAGACAATGGGCAATTGAAAACAAAAGCGGATCAAGTGGTCAAGAAGCTTGCAGGTTTGCCTCTTTTGATTATCTCTGTTGCAAGCTTTTTGAAAGAAAAGGATGAGTCCGCATGGGGAAACGCGCGGATAGAAATAGATGAGTCAAATAAAGAAAAAAAAGAAACGATAGTGAAGCTGAGTTACAACCATTTGAAGAGCGAGGATGCCAAGACTTTATTCTTGCTCTGTGGTCTTATTGGTGGGACCATTCAAGTCGAAACTCTGCTGGTTCTAGGCATGGGTTTGGGCTTGTTTCAAAGATTTAATAAGACGATGCCAGATTTAAGGGATAGATTGAATAATATGCTCGATGAACTCCGTTCCAATTGTCTGTTGCTGGAGGGTGGCGATGACAAGGATGATGTGACCATACATGATCTCTACAGCGAGGTGGTCGTCTCAACTCCATTTCAAGATCAAAATTCCTTAATGATGAACAACAATTATGGCGCATCGTCAAAGGAAGAACTTAAGAAATGTTGGGCAATATGCCTAGATGATGATGATACAGATAGGCTTGCCGAACTAATGTCGTGTCAGTTTCCAAGCTTGAAGATACTTATGCTGTCTATGCCAAAAGCCTGGGACTCGATGGAAGAAGGTTCAGACTATTCAGGAATTTCACATATTTCATGTTTTGTGGATAAGAGCTCGAAACTACCAGATTTCAAGGACATGAAAGAGCTTCGAGTCCTATGTCTTCGCTTCATGCACATCACCAATTTACCTCCCTCAATCGAAATCCTCAAGAACCTCCGGTCATTATATTTATACAATTGCAATGTGGAGGATGTGGCAGTTATTGGCAAACTCAAAGCATTGCAGAGTCTCAGCTTGACAAGGTCCACAATTTCTAGGCTACCTAAAGAAATGGGGGAACTTACAAATTTGAGATTGTTGAATCTAAATGACTGTAGAGAGCTTTGGACAATTGAGCCTGCTGTCCTAGAACGCTTAATCAAATTAGAAGAGTTACATATGAAGGAAAGCTTTGATCGATGGATGGGCAAAAATGAAAAACCATCATAATTGTCTAATGTTGCGCTTGCCGAGTTGAGGAGCATGACAAAGCTAAATTCTCTAGAAATATTGATTTGTAATCCCATCTTACTCTTGGAGGTTGATGACCTGCCGTTTGAGAACTTGACTAGATTTTGCATTGACATAGGAAGGTCGAATAAGGACTTGACTAACTTTTGGATTTCCGCAGAAGCATCTAATATAAGGAAATTTAAAGGTTTGAGAACCATGACAATCAAATTGGAAGGGCATGATGGTATTCTTTCAAAAAAATGGGTCCAGAAAACTCTCACGAAAACTCAATGCTTGTGTTTGGACGAATTGGAAGAGTTTGAGAACGCTCACGAGTTGTGCAGTCGAGGATTTCCACAATTGAAGGATCTCATGATTGGTGATAGCTCATCAATAAAGTATATTGCTAGTTCGTCCAGAAGTGCTTTTACAATTTTAGAGTCTTTGTACCTCGGCAATCTTATCAATCTTGAGAAGATATATCATGGGCACATCACTGCAGAGTGCTTTAGCAAACTAAAAACTATGATGGTTTGGGGGTGCGACCGATTGAAATACTTGTGGTGTCTTACACAAATGCAAAATCTTGTACAGTTAGAAAAGATTGGGGTATGGAGATGTGACTCAATGCGAGCCATTGCAAGAAAAGATGTAGTCTCTACCAATTACAAAGTCGAGTTGCCTTACCTACGTTGCCTGGAATTGAATGAGTTACCAAATATGACGAGTTTCTGCACAGGAGCTGAAATTACATCAGAAGGTGCTCTAATTCAGGTAACTTCTTCAGTTTATCCCCATGTTAGTTTGTCACATTGAGAGGGTATAAGTTTCATTCACATACTACGCATTTTTATTCACCTTCAGCTATAGGTCAAGAGAAGCCTCTTTTTACGACTGCCTTTTTATTTATATTTTTTTTTTCAATTTTTAATAATTGTACTAATTAATTGGGCTCAAGGGTTTCTAATATGACTAATTTATTACTCATATAACATTTCTAATGAGTAGAAGAAACAGTGTATTGAACGAATGAACCTTCAAAGAATGAACGAAATAAAATAATTGGAAAATGAATAAAGCAACCTCCAAAGATTAAATAAAAGGAAGGCAAACGAAGAGATACGTAACAAAGAAGTCCACATAAATCACATTCACATAAATCACGTTCCAACTTCATGCAAGTTGGAATTGATTCCAACACATATGCCAACATAACCATGTCAACGTCAGCTATTTTGGGGATATTTCCTTCTCCATTTTTTAGGCTCGATGGAAGATCTTATGCTTTTGTTCTGCATTCAATTGAGTTTTAAATATTTTAATTGATCAATTAAGTTTTCGAGGTTTTTAAAAGCAATAATCCCATTCGTACACTTTGGGTCCATTCATACTTTTAGGCAGGGGTTGTAAATGGAGGAGGAGATGAAGGGACAAAGTCAGTAACCACTACTTCAGATTTACAAGATACTTATTCAGATTACTTCTTCGATGGAAAGGTGAACATCGATTCTCTTGAGATTTTACCCACAATAGCTATAGATACTCAGCTTGCTAGGGCAGGTAACAATATCTCTTTGAAGAATCTTATTTGGTTTTATTTGTTAAAATGTGTTCACAATTTATGACTACATTTGTCGGTGACTATTAATTCTTCCACCGCATTAGATTGGTGATTAAGATTTGGCCATATTGTCAAATTTTTCACAATTGTAATCCAACACATAACTCTTATGAGCAGGTTAGTTTACCAAACTTGGAGGACTTATGGCTTCACTCGGTGGGATCCTTAAAAATGATATGGCATGATGAACTTTCCAAAAGTTCCTTTTGCAAGTTAGCCACCATCACCGTCTCTAATTGCGTCGATCTTCTCCACATTTTCCCTTCTACAATCATAGGGAGATTGCACAAGTTGAAAAGTGTCGAGGTTGAAGACTGTCCATTCTTGAAAACGTTGTTTGATTGTGGGCCCCTGGATTCAAATACGGAACAAACAACGGCATTGCTTCCCGAATTGGTGAGCATCAAAGTTGAAAGTTGTTGCTCCTTGGAATCGTTGTTTAATTGTGGGTCCCTTAATTCAAATGCGGAGCACAAAATTATATTGCTCCCAAAATTGGAGGAAGTGAGGGTGAGTGGAGCAAAAAAGCTAAGACACGTGGTCATGAGCCACTCCCAAATAGTTTTGGGTTTTCCTAATCTTGAAACTATTAGTGTTGAGAATTGCTCTGACCTGATATATCTCTTCCCCAATTATACGGCCACAACTCTGAGGAAACTTGAGCGGCTAACAATTAGGAAGTGCAAACAGATGAAGGAAGTGATTCTCGAGAAAGAAGTTGGTCGATCAGAGGCAAAAGTGATGAGTTTTCCTTGCTTGAGTACATTAACGCTTGAGGACCTCGATAACCTGATTAGTTTCGATTCAGGAAGTTGTTCATATTCTTTTTCCTCCTTGAAGAGACTAAGAATTGTGAGGTGTCGTAAGTTTGAGGCGTTCATTCGGAGTCACACAAGTGTCAAAAGGCAGCTAGGCGAGACGGTCGAAGGAAACGATGAATCGCCACAACCGCTGTTCAATGAGATGGTTCGTTCTATTCTTTATTGTGATCATTTGTATCCTCACATTATCATGTTTTATAATGAACATAATATATTTGTCATGCTTATCCTCTTCTCACATTATCCTTGTGCAGGTCACATTTCCCAATATAAGAATTGAAATTAAAGGCATTGCATGCACAAAGCTATGGAGGAATCATGTTCCCACCGATTCTGCTGTTTGTTCTCATCGATTCCTTTTGAAAAGTGTCAAGGTTAAAAAATGTCCATTCTTGAAAACATTGTTTGATTGTGGGCCCTTGGATTCAAATACGGAACAAACAACGGCATTGCTTCCCGAATTGGGAAGCATCAAAGTTAAAAGTTGTCCCTCCCTGGAATCGTTGTTTAATTGTGGGTCTCTTGATTCAAATGTGGAACACAAAATTGTATTGCTCCCCAAATTGGAAGAAGTGAGAGTGAGTGGAGCAAAAAAGCTGACATACGTGGTCATGAGCCTCTCCCAAATAGGTTTGGCTTTTCCTAGTCTTAAAATTGTCAGTGTTGATAATTGCTCTGACCTGATATATCTTTTCCCCAATTATACGGCCACAACTTTGGTGAAACTTGAGAAGCTAGAAATTACTGAATGTGAACAGATGAAGGAAGTGATTCTCGAGAAAGAAGTTGGTCGATCAGAGGCAGAAGTGATGAGTTTCCCTTGCTTGAGTACATTAACACTTAAGAAGCTCGATAACTTGATTAGTTTCGGTTTAGGAAGTTGTTCATATTATTTTTCCTCCTTACAATATCTAAGAATTGTGGGGTGTCGTAAGTTTGAAGCGTTCATTCAGAGTCACACAAGTGTCAAAAGGCAGTTAGGCGAGACGGTTAAAGGAAACGATGAATCGCCACAGCTGCTGTTCAATGAGATGGTTCGTTCTATTCTTTACTGTGATCATTCGTATTCTTGCATTATCATGTTTTATAATGAAGAATGTAACAAATGTGTCCAACTTACTCTCCTTTCTCACATTATCCTTATGTAGGTCACATTTCCCAATATGAAAAATCTACAAATTGAAGGCGTTCCATGCAAAGAGCTATGGAGCAATCTTGTTCCCGCTGATTCCTTTGGGAAGTTGAAATTTCTTGTATTGACAAACTGTGACAACCTCCAACGTATTGCCCCACCCCAAATGTGGAAGGTGCTCCAACGTTGTCTCAAGAATCTTGAAGTGATTTCATGCCGTTTGATCGAGATCATATACGAAGGACATGGGATGGATACAGAGGGTGGTGAATTGAGGGAGCTGCTTTTGTGTGATCTCGAAAACATGAAGCACATTTGGCAGTCTGAAGATGTCCCAAATATCCCATTCCCAAACTTGATAGATGTAAAGGCCGTGAATTGCCCCAATTTGAAAGTGCTTTTCACTACCTTCACAGTGACATTTCTTGGGCAAATCAAAGAGCTGGTGGTGGAGTCATGTGAAAACATGAAACTAATTGCTGGCCAAGAGCTGGTGGTGGAGTCATGTGAAGATATGAAACTAATTGCTGGCCATGAAAAAGGGGAAGAAAGGACCGGCACAACAGTCACCTTCTCCAAGTTAACTGTTCTTAGACTTTTCGAGTTACCGAATTTTGGAGGCTTCTTACCTGAGAATTACCCTTTGGAATTTACGGACTGTCATGGCTACTTCCCATCCTTGCAAGTCTTGAGAATAGAAAGCTGTCGAGGAGGGGAGGACCGGTTCTCTGGTTACTGGGAATGCCCCCAAGAAGAACGAGGAAGACGCAAGTTCTTAAGATCCCCGGTATTCCTTCAATATTCATTGCTTTGGTTTGGTTCTCTGCATCGAAAAGTCCGTTCTTATTAGCTGAACACACAATTCTCAGTGGGACCCACATGCACTCAACATCACGTGGCCCTCTCTCTTCCTTTCTCTCTCTCTTTCTCTAGCTCTCTTCCTTACTCTCTTCAACTAACCATCTGTCGATTCCCTTTTACACTCAGGCTTGGCTCGTTCGGGGGTTGCGTGGATTGCGTGGATCTTCATCCCTTCCTCACTCTCCCTTTTCGTATTGGGTATACAAAGGTTCATGCGTGGATCTCGATGAGGGAAGTTCTACATTGTCCCTTTTCAGTGATTTTAATTCTTTCAATGATTCCAATTGAATCCTTTCCTCTCGCTTCGTTGTTGCTGGTCGTCACCGCTTCCTGATCGCCACCAGTTCTGTCGCCGCGAAGGTCTGTAATGCCAAAGTGCTCAAACTTCAGTCATGGCTGCCTACTTCGACGATTCCATTCCTTGATGTTGCTTCTGTTATCTCCTTACTCATGTGTGATGTCAATCGCTATAGCTAATTGTTCTTTATTCAACTAAACCATATATGCTCTGTTTTCCGTTGCTATTGCTACGTGTAGGGGTGAGCACGGTTCCTTTGCCCAAGGATACCGGTTCCAGCTCCTTCCAAGGAGATCGGTTCCAGCTCCCGCCCCTTTCTCGGGAACCGGTCATAATTCAAAAAAAAAAAAAAAAACCCTAGCTTCTTCCCCGCCCCGCCCCCACATGATTTCCCCCGCGGATTCTTCCCCCTTCCCCTTTTCTTTTTCTCTCTTTCTTTTCTCCCCTTTTCCCTCATCACGTCACTTCTTGCCCCCTAACTTTTTTCTTTTCTTCTCTCTCCCTCTCCTCTTTCTGGTTCCGGTTCCGAATCGCCTAGGGTTTCTTGGATTGCTCTCTCTCTCTCTCTCTCTCTCTCTCTCTAGAATCCTCAGTTTCTTTCTCAACGAGTGCCTCCTCCCGGTGCCGTCTCCGATCTCCTGCTTTCCGGGACCTGATCCACGCGACGCCCTTTGTTCCGCGGCCACTCCGATTCGGAGCTTCGATCGAGCGCTCGTCATCGTTGATCAATTCCCGCTCTTCTTCTTCTTCTTCTTCTTCCGATCTCTTTCTTGTTTTTTGTGGCTTGAGAGAGCGAGACAGAGAGAGGGAGGGGGGAAATGGTGAGGGGGAAGACGCAGATGAAGAGGATAGAGAACAACACGAGCAGGCAGGTGACGTTCTCGAAGTGCAGGAACGGGCTGTTGAAGAAAGCCTTCGAGCTCTCCGTCCTCTGCGACGCCGAGGTTGCACTCATCATCGTCTCCCCGAGGGGCAAGCTCTACGAGTTCTCGAGCTCGACGAGACGGTAGGTTTTCCTCCGCATTTTTGCTCAAGTGACAGATTGCTATGAGCAACACTGATAGTTTCTCAACCTTCATTTCAAAATTTGGAAAAAATGAAGATTGTAGAAAGATGCACTGTTACTTGATTCTGTTGGTGTTTACTGGTTCCATTGGGTTAATAGTTGATTGGCACGCTGTTTCTTTTGCAAGGCCTCCTGAAGATAGCGTGAGAATCTTATGCTTCGCGTGCACGAACTGCAGGTACTTGGCCTTAGCGAACCTAGCCAACGGCGAGCCCGGGTTCTGTGCGATGAAGCTCGGGGGCTGACGGACTTGAGCTTCTTGAACTGGTTGAAGAAGGCGTGGGGAGTGCTGATATAGCTAGAATAAGTACCTAGAGGGGGGTGAATAGGTATATAAAAGATTTTTCTCGATAATTGCACAATACTAGACAGTTGATAGATTTGAGACAAACAATAATCAAACTAAAACTGAGAGAAGGGAAGAGAAAATTGAGCACGCGGTTTATAGTGGTTCGGCTTATTTCAAGCCTACGTCCACTCTTCTGCACTGATAGCCTATTGGCTGGATTCCACTATGAACAAAGAGATGTTACAGTGTTGATCTCCCTTGATTTCTTAGTGTAGATGATCTACCACACTAGCTCAAGGTATCACTAAGTATAGACACTCTTTGTGTATACAATTTCGCTCAAAATGTATCGACTAACAATCAAGGAGCTTCAGACTCTGGAATTTCTCTATCGATCATGCACTAAAGTAACTAGAACATCTTCCTTTTATACTCCTTTATGCCATCATACCCGTTGGCACTTACCAAAGGAATTCCTCCAATCTACCCGTTGGACGGAATCAATCAAGAAGATCATTCGAGCTATTAAAGGAACCTGACGATAGCCCATCAATCCTGTTCGCCCATACACTAAGGATCTTGGTTTCCAAGAATAGAACCTTCCAATAATATTTCGTCGAACATCGGATCTTCAAACGATTTTGATTTCGAATAAAAGAATCCGTTATATTTATCCAGCCAAGAGATCTTCTCCGTGAGGATAGGACTAAATCCTCACCAAATTCTTCTGCTTCGATTACCTTCGTCCGGATTAGAAAAACCGTCAATGAGAATAGTCTTGAGTCTTGAGTCTTGAGTGCCGAGTCTCGGTGATCTCGAAAGTCTTCGACTCTAAACAAGGTCTCGCAATTATCCGTTAGACCGATAGAAACGTTTTGTCGCTTCAAAATATTCTCGAAAGATTTCTCCAACAATCTCCCCCTTTTTGATGGTGACAAAACTATCCTCGTAGATTTGAACAACTTTGACTCCGCAAAACATTACTCAAGCAATATGGCTATCTCATAAAGATTAATAAAATCAACCAGATCAGATCCACGTAAAATCGGTTAGTCTTCCATGAGTAATACCATACAACAATACTTGATATAAATGCAAACGGTCAAGCATCAATCAAAATCCACACTCAAGTTAGTCAAATTCAAGTTCACACCCAAGTTCACTCAAGTCATACTTAAAAACAAACATATTCAAACACACAAAAGAAATTTAAAGTCAAAGTTTAAAGAGTTCAAATTGCAATTCTCCCCATTTTTGTCATCATTAAAAAGGTGAGAAAAGAGTCAAGTCTGCTTGGGAATGCGCACAATCTGGAAATCTCCCATTGACTGTACGATGCCTTCCAGCCTCTTCAAGTCTTCCCGTAGATGAGCTAACTCTTCTCCTTTGGCATTGGCTTGAATTTGAAGAGCGAGGTCTTTCATTTGATCCGCCAGGGTAACAGAAGATGTTTGTCCAGCATTCTTCAAGACTTGAAGTTCACAGTCCAGAGTATAGATTTGACCCTGCATTTCCAGAAGAACATCAAGGATACGACGAAAATCTGCTGAGTTGTCCGTCTGTGTGCTTGCATTTGCTTTCTCGGATGGAGTGAAGTCAGACGATGGAACTTCGGTGTAATCGAGTAGATTTGGTGTTGACGTATCATGTCCTTCTTCAGGCATTTGAGAAGCTTGAACATTTTCTGGATTTGTTGGTGAGCGACTCACACCTTCACTGTTGACAGCATATGGTGTAGTCCTTCCTTGCTCGCCATCTCCCCCTGTCTCTAGGACCTCTATTGGGGAAGAGTGATGGTCATGCTCTTCAGCGTCTTGATTCCCTTTCTCTCTCGGCTTCATCTCGCAGACTTTTCTTTCACTCGCTTCTCCTTCTTCTTCAGCTTCTTTCTTTTGTCTTCTTTCTCTTTCTCTTGCTACTGCTTCCGCTTCTCTCGTTCTTTGCTTGTCCCTCTTCTTCTCTCTCGTTTTTTCCTTTGCTTCTTTTCCTTTCATCTCGTCGTTCGTTGATTCGTCACAAATAACGTTTGGTTCTTTTCAATGCAGAGATAGTGAGATCTTCCTCTTCTTCTTCATCCTCCAAGATAAGAGTTCTTTTCTTTTTGGATGGAGCACTCATGGGCTCCTTCCCTTTTCTCTTAGATGCAGAAGATGCTGGAGTCTTCACTTTGAACTTCTCCATTGCCTTATCAAGCTCTTTCAGACGCATTTTTGTCAGCATTTTCAGACCTACCACCATTTTGTCGCATGGTCGAACACAAAGAGTATGTGGAGGTTCAATGTTCAAGTATCTGAAGATCTTGGTCACAAGACCCGGGTAAGGCAATTGGCCTTTGTCCTTCGCCATTGCTCTGTACATGTGAAAGAGAATGGTGTGAGGGAGAGAGAACTTCTTCCCTGTATTGATCGCGTACATCAATTTCGCCTCGGAGTTAGACACATCAGTCTTGGATGTAGACTTTGGCCTGATACAGTTGATCACAATTTTGTGAAGCAAAATGTTGATAGCACTCATTCGAGAGTAGGTAATTCTTCCCTCTGTAGACCTGTCTTTGACAAGCTCCAGTGTGGTACGAGCAATCGAAACTTTGATCGGTTGATAGCGTCCTCTTTCAACTCCAATTATGTTAGCCAACATGTCCACATTTACTACATGGTCTTAGTCTCGAACACTGAATGATATTCTATTCGCATCTAAAAAGCTAAGATTCGAATAGAAGTATGCTGTCAATTGTGCATAACCGTCTGTAGTATCGGAGCAAAATTGCTCAAGTTGAAGCAGATTGAACTTCTCCCTTAAGTTCACATTAATGGCATCTAAGAAATCGAAATCAACACTCCTAGGGTTTATCACCCCTCGTTTCAACAAATAAGAACATTTCTCCCGTTCCTTTGATTTAAACAAATCCATCCTTTTTCCCTTCACCTTCGCAAAGAATACCCATTCTAGGTTGAAATTCACGAGCATTTTATCATCATCATTCCCGTCACAAGGATTCAATCCTCCTACACGAGGGTCACTTGGAATGTTCGCAAGTGCTTCCTCAGCCTTTCCTTTGGGAGCAATTCCCAAATCCTCCATTCTTCGCAAAAAGATATACTCATTCCCATAATTCTTATCTTTAAGGAAATCATCTATATAGTTCAGCGGAGCACCAGTGCTTTTCAACGCACGATAGAGCTTGTAAATATAAGAGGGTTTTTGGACTCTTACAGGGTCTGCATCCTCGATTATTTATTCCTCCGGTTGATGACCTGCACCTTGTGGGGTAGATGGTGTTGAGTGACGTGGTGGAGAGTGAATCGGGCTCTATTGCTGACTCGATGAATCTTCCTCTTCGATGAGATCGAAATGGGTAGGCCCCTCCCTCATTCTTTATGGTCCCCTGTTCGCGATTCTTGAAGACTTTCTCGAAGAAGACATCCTTCCTTGTCGTTGAAAGATTCCTTTACTCGCTTTCCCAAGAAAAGATGACAACTTTCTCGAAGATGAACACGAAGTAGAGACAGGATTGGGAGGAGAATGCCTTTTAGGGTTTTGAAGTTTAAGCGAAAAAGAAAACTGTATATATATAACTCAGTTTTTTTTTTTAAAAAAAAAAAAGGAAAGATCAATCGGCACAAAGGAAAGTGAACAGACACCTCATTTTAAAATCAATAACTGCCAAATAGAGGTTAATCCTTTTTGAAAAGACAAGATTCCGTTTTTCATGGAAATTGTAAATTAACTGAACTGAAGATCGTACCTTTTCGAGTTTGAATATAATAACAACTTACAGTCTATAGCCATTAATGTCTGAGTCTGAGGGTTGGAGAGTCTCTAGACTTTAACTTCCTCAAGCTTCAAAATGTTGAGTCTGGAACGGATAAAATCGAATTGATTTTTCTCCAAAGGCTTTGTGAATATATCTGCTAGTTGGCTCTTTGAATCAACAAATTGAATCGAGATTTCTCCATTTTGAACATGATCTCTGATGAAATGATGTCGAATCTCTATATGCTTTGCTCTTGAGTGAAGGATTGGATTTTTAGTGAGATTGATTGTGCTGGTGTTGTCACATCTAATCTTTGTGCATGAGTCTTCAATTCCAAAGTCTTGTAGCTGTTGTTTTATCCATAGGATTTGCGAACAACAACTTCCAAGAGCTACATACTCGCTTCGTTGTTGAGAGAGCCACGTTGCTTTGTTTCCTTGAAAACCAAGACACCGTCCCGCTTCCAAGCAACCGGCAAGTTCCCCGAAGTGCTCTTTCTCAACTCGCAACCGCCAAATCTGGTCCGAATATCCTAAGATTAAAGTCTCATTTCTTAGGATACCAAAGACCGATGCTTGAAGATGAAGCAACGTATTTAATAATATGTTTCGCAGCACTAAGATGGGATTCTCTAGGATCTGATTGAAACCTAGCACTGATGCAAACACTCAACAAAATATTAGGTCTAGAAGCAGTAAGATAAAGAAGTGAACCAATGATGCTCCTGTACAGCTTTTGATCAACTTTCTTCCATTCTTCATCTTTGTCTATCTTCAAAGAGCATGACATTGGAATGTCGGTCTTTTTGCACTTTTCCAGTCCAAACCTTTTGACAAGATCATTTGCATACCTTTCTTGATGAATGAAGGTTCCTTCCTTCATTTGTTTCACTTGGAGCCCAAGAAAGAATGTTAACTCTCCCATCATACTCATTTCAAACTCATCCTGCATAGACTTTGAAAATTTCTTGCACAGACTTTCATTAGGAGATCCAAAAATAATATCATCCACATATATTTGAACAAGTAAAAAGCTTTTGTTTTCCTTTTTGATAAATAAAGTAGTATCTACTTTACCTTTGACAAAACCATTCTGTATTAAAAACTTACTTGGTCCGTCGTACCAAGCTCGAGGTGCTTGCTTTAAACCATACAAGGCCTTTTTCGCCCAAGACCGAGTCCGGCTTCTTTGAATCTTCAAACCCTGGTGGTTGTTCCACATAAACTTCCTCATGGATAAATCCATTTAGGAAGGCACTTTTGACGTCCATTTGGAATAACCTGAAAATTTTATAACAGACAAACGCAAGTAATAGTCGAATAGCTTCTAACCTTGCTACTGGTGCGTAAGTCTCATCATAGTCTATTCCTTCTTCTTGCGTATATCCTTTGGCCACGAGTCTTGCTTTGTTTCGTACGACTTTTCCTTTCTCATTCATCTTGTTCCTGAACACCCATTTAGCTCCAATAACAGCTTTACCTTTTGGTTTAGATGTCAATTCCCGAGACATCATTAATGTTGAACTGTCGAGCTCTTCTTGCATAGCTTCAATCCAGCTTTTCATCGATAAAGCTTCTTCTATGCTCTTTGGTTCAATTTCAAATGAGAGCCACAAGACTAGACTCTTCATGCCTTTTGGATCTCGGTGCGAATTCCTTCATTGATTTCGCCGATAATGAGATCTTTGGGATGACCGGACTTATGCTTCCAAGCATCGGTTGATTTGTCTCGGTTGATGATCTCTTTCTTTATTTGAATCTTCACGAACAGCTTGATGCTGGTTTTCCAGAGTCTGAGTTGCTTCTTGAGTTGTAAGTTTTGGAGGTTCTCGAGCGTGTTCGGACTCTTCATGATGAGTCTCGATCGATTCATCTTGCGTAGAGTCTTGAAATTTGACATTCATTGACTCCTCCACGACTGGCTCTTCTTGTTGTAGACTCTGCAGGCTTTGCTTGATGTAGAATATCCAAGGAAGATGCCTTCATCTGATCTTTCTTCAAACTTACCAACTCGATCTTTAGCATTTTTCAATATAAAGCATTTGCAACCGAACACATGAAAGTATGAAACAATAGGCTTCTTACCTTTGAATAACTCATAAGGGGTTTTATCTAGAATAGGTCTTAAAAAGACTCTATTTATGATATAGCACGCTGTTGAAACAGCTTCAGCCCAAAATCGTGAAAAAATCTTATTTTCAATTAAAAGAGTTCTAGCCATTTCTTGAAGAGATCTATTCTTTCTTTCCACAACTCCATTTTGCTGAGGAGTATATAGAGAGGAGAACACATGCTTAAAGTCAGATTTATCACAAAATTTTGTAAAATCTTGATTTTCAAATTCACTTCCATGATCTGTTCTTATACTGGAGATGACACATCATTTTTCATTTTGAACATTTTTAGCAAATTTCTCAAAATACGAGAAGGTTTCGGACTTACTTGCAAGGAAATATACCCAGGTAAATCGGGAGTAATCGTCCACAATTACTAGGCAATATTTCTTACCTCCAATACTCTGGGTTCTGGTTGGTCCGAAGAGATCCATATGCAGCAGCTGCAGTATATGATTAGTAGAAACATGATTTATTGGCTTAAATGAATTTCTTACCTGCTTTCCCAGAATACATGGAGTGCATGGATTAGATTTTGGTATGGTAATTTGGGTAGACCTCTAACAAGCTGCTTTGTAGAGATTTTGGCTAATTGCTTCATGTTGATGTGACCAAGCTTTTTGTGCCATAAGCTTGCTTCGTCTTGAATTGAAATTAAGCATTGCGATTCATCTGGTTTCGCATCCAAGAGATAGATGTTTCCATGCCTTCGACCCATGAAAGACTGAGTAGAGTCTTTATTGATTCCAGAACATATTCCTTCTTGAAAGAATATCTTAAAACCAAAGATCACACAGCTTGACTACGATGCGAGAAGATTGTAATTGAGTCATTCCACTAGGGAAACATTACTTATTGTGAGATTTCCAATTTTCACAGCTCCAAATCCCACAATACTTTCTTTGTTTGTTTCCTCCAAATGAAACTTTTCCACCTTTTACTTGAATAAGCTTTATGAAGCAATTTGAGTCTCCTGTCATGTGTCTTGAGCATCCACTGTCAAGATACCACTTTACCTTTTTATTGATGGAGACCTACATTTAAAAGAGAGTCTCAAGCTTTCTTTGGTACCCAAATTTTCTTGGGTCCTTTGGTGTTAGTAAGATAAACAGTATTAGCCCATACTTTCTTAATAGGTTTCCAAACCATAGGACACTCCTTTTCAAAGTGATCTGGACTGTTGCACTTTGAACACCTGAGGGCATTTCGACCTACAAACTTTACGAAAACCTTTTTGAAATGATTTTTGTAAGCCTCTCTCGAGGGTCTTTGCTTGATTCTTTCTTTTACTTTAGGAAAATCAATCAAGGGAATAGTTTCTGCTGTCATACCTAGACCAGATTTATTGAAGTAAGGTCTTTGAGCTGAAAGAATTTTTTCAAGTTTCTCGGACCCTATTGAAAATTTCTTTGAAATATTTGATAAGTCAGTTTTTAAAAGAGCATTTTCTTTCAAAAGACTATCTTCATTTTCTTTAAGAGTGGAAACATTCATGTCTAAACATTTAACTTTTTCTTTTAAAACATTTTCTTGTTGTTTTAGAGCAGAGTTTTCCTTTTTAAGTTCGGAAATCCTTTTGAGAGAAGTCTTAAGACTAAAACACAGTTCATCTATATATTTAGAAACTTTGACAGGAATTTTAAAATCACTTACCTCAAATTCACTATCTGAGTCTGATCCAGAGTTTGAGTCTGAGTCTGATTGCGCCATCAGACATAAGTTGGCATATTCATCATCACTTTTTTCACACTCTGTATCACTCCAGGTTTCAGCTTTGAGAGCCTTTCGAGACTTTTCGGCTTTTCCTTTCTTCTTCTTCAGAAGAGGACAGTTGGGTTTGATGTGTCCCATTTTCTTACATCCAAAGCAAACTACATCTTTGTTTGGTTCCTCATCATCAACAGACTTGGTCTGCTGTCTTTGAAAACTTTGTTTCCTTGAGTTGAACCTTCTTCATTTTCTATTTAGTTTTCTGAATCTTCTTATCATAAAAGCAAGCTCCTCATCGTCCATATTATCTTCAGAATCTGTAACATCAGAATCATCATTTGATTTTAATGCAATGGATTTCTTACATTTTGGATATTCGTCTTCATTAATTCGTTCCACTTCATAAGACTCAAGAGTTCCAATCGCTCGTCGACGATATAGTGGCATAATTCTCTCGCGTCTCTTTATTGAAGTCTTTATGTGATTCCAATCCTTGGAGAGTTCACGCAGTAGCTTGTTTACCTTCATGGGATCAGAAATTTTTTGTCATTGATTCTCAAGACCATTGACAATATCTGTAAAACGGCTAAACATGTCAGTTATAGATTCTCCTGGTTTCATTTTGAAGGCTTCATATTGACCGAGGAGAATGTTGATTCTGGTTTTCTTCACTCGATCTGTTCATTCATAGGTGATATATAATCTGTCCCAAATTTCTTTTGCTGTAACACAAGAAGATATTCGGTTATATTCAGTTGGTGACAAAGCACAATATAAAGAGTAAATTGCTTTTGCATCGAGTGCTTGTCTCTTCATTATCTCTTCCCGAGTCATTCTGCTGGTCTCAACAGTTTCTTTCCCTATTTCAGAGACTGATGCAGCTGTAGGAGTAATTCCTTTTTCTACAACGTCCCATTCCAGAGGATCCTTTGATCGTAGAAAGGCTTTCATCTTGTTCTTCCAGATGTTGTAATCATTTCCATCAAAATAGGGTGGTCTGGTATTGCTTTGCCCTTCCACCAGCCCTGGTGCTAGCATACTAGCCATGGATCTTTTACTCTGAAGTAAAACACTTCAAATATAGTGAGAACACGAGCTCTTATACCAATTGATATAGTTAGAATAAGTACCTAGAGGGGGGGTGAATAGGTATATAAAAGATTTTTCTCGATAATTGCACAATACTAGACAGTTGATAGATTTGAGACAAACAATAATCAAAGTAAAACTGAGAGAAGGGAAGAGAAAATTGAGCATGCGGTTTATAGTGGTTCGGCTTATTTCAAGCCTACGTCCACTCTTCTGCACTGATAGCCTATTGGCTGGATTCCACTATGAACAAAGAGATGTTACAGTGTTGATCTCCCTTGATTTCTTAGTGTAGATGATCTACCACACTAGCTCAAGGTATCACTAAGTATAGACACTCTTTGTGTATACAATTTCGCTCAAAATGTATCGACTAACAATCAAGGAACTTCGACTCTGGAATTTCTCTATCGATCATGCACTAAAGTAACTAGAACATCTTCCTTTTATACTCCTTTATGCCATCATACCCGTTGGCACTTACCAAAGGAATTCCTCCAATCTACCCGTTGGACGGAATCAATCAAGAAGATCATTCGAGCTATTAAAGGAACTCGACAATAGCCCATCAATCCTGTTCGCCCATACAATCGATCTTGGTTTCCAAGAATAGAACCTTCCAATAATATTTCGTCGAACATCGGATCTTCAAACGATCTTGATTTCGAATAAAAGAATCCGTTATATTTATCCAGCCAAGAGATCTTCTCCGAGGATAGACTAAATCCTCACCAAATTCTTCGGTTCGGATTGCCTTCGTCACCGGATTAGAAAACCGTCAATGAGAATAGTCTTGAGTCTTGAGTCTTGAGTGCCGAGTCCGGTGATCTCGAAAGTCTTCGACTCTAAACAGAAGGTCTGCAATTATCCAGACTAGACTGATAGAAACGTTTTGTCAGTTTCAAAATATTCTGGAAAGATTTCTCCAACAAGTGCGCTCCTCGATGGACGACGACTCGTTCGCGAGCGTGAAGTTGGGGAAGTTGAAGCCCCCGAAGATCGATCTGGCCACGAACGATTTGATGGCAAAGTGCCGGTGGTCAGGCTTCGCGAACCTCGCTCGCGGCTCAATGAGTCGGATGGCCTCATCGAGGTTCCAGTTCACCGCCTCCATCTCGCGAGCCATGGCTTTCGCGAAGTGCCTCACGGATTGTAAGGTGTAGTGGAGGACTTGGGCGAAGTGGGTCGGGCTCAACGACGCGAGCTTGAAGCCGTCGAACAGGGGCAAGACGCCGCTCGGAGACGAACTGGAACTGAAAATTATGAATTTAGTTGTCTATTTGGATGTAAAAGATTCACATTGCTGTATATTGGCAGTAATTGAAAATGAAGGGCCAACTATTGAATTATTTTGGCTTCCGAATATTCGCACCCATTACGAAAATGAAACCAAAAAAAAAAAAAAAATCTGTTGGAACCTGGAACCGACCCGGAACCTGTGACAGGGTAGGTTCCAGGTTCCCGATTCTGATGGGTAGGTTCCAGGTTCCAAAAATTGAGGAACCTGTACCCGAGGGTAGTGTTGACACCTAAATTTTGCCTAATCATTTAGTAATTAGTTGCATGAAAAAAAAATTAAAAAAAAAATAGTGAAATTGCATTTCATGTAGTTGCATTTGCATTGGTACCAAAAGACAACAAGACGTAGTGGCTCGCGGTCGATTACATGCACAAAATGTGGTCTCTCTCTTGCTAATCTGAAAACACACAATGAAAGTCAAAGAAAGAAGAAAGAAGAGTTCTTCATGTCCATTGTTTCTTCCTCATTAATGCATGCACATGCATGGATAAAATAGGGAGAACGTGAAAATTCTAGAGAAGCCGCAAGCGTGAAGAAACCAAAGAAAAATTCTCCACCGCACACGCGAGAATTCCGGAGAAGGTCTGCAAGAAGATGGGCTCACAATTTTATAATATTCTCTCCTTCTTGGAGAGCAAATCGGCTGGAGAAGAAAGAAGTTCCTACACGTCCATTGTCTCTCGCTCATTAATGCATGCACATGCATGCGCAAGAATTCGACGGACGTGAGGAGCCTCGTAGAGGCAAAATGAGCCCATGATATATTATATAATATGCTCTCTCTCTCAAGTGTGGGTTGTCGAGAAGTAAACGAGCAATTTGCTGAAGGAGGAAGCAAATAATAAACAAGAAAAGTCAAAAATTGTGGCTATCCTATAGAAGGGAGGGACAAGTAGCCGTATAAGAAGCCCCAAGCGTGCGAAGAAAGAAGAATCCATGGACGTGCATTTTCTTCCCCTCATTAATGCATGCACATGCACACATGAATGGGGGACGTGAAAATTCCACGTACGCATGCAAAAAGATGGGCTGACATTTTATAATACTTTCCTTCCTAGAGATCGTGCGTGGCCACCATATTTGAAAAAAAAAAAAAAAAAAGAAACAAACTTGAACAAGCAAAGGAAAGTTGCGGCTGCTCCTGTTCACCTGTTGCCTATAAATAAGCAAGGAAAGAGGGGGCAAGGGGAAGCATTCACTGGAGAGGTTTTGATGGAGCTGTGAACTTGTCCGGTTCTGGTACTGGGGCAGTACTAATATCCCCAGACGGACAACACCACCCAGTAGCCGCGAAACTAATATTTCCATGCACTAACAATATTGCTGAATACGAAGCTTGTATTCTCGGACTTCAAGCTGCAATTGAAATGGGAGTGGCCAAATTGAAAGTATATGGAGATTCTGCATTGATCATACTCCAGACTGTAGGTGAATGGAAGACCAGGGATGCCAAATTACTGCCATATCACAAGTACCTTGAGGAGTTGGTGAAGGAGTTCGATGGAATTTCATTTGACTACTTGGCTAGATCTCATAATCAGTTCGCCGATGCCCTGGCAACGTTGTCATTTATGTTGCAAGTTACTGATGATTTAGAAGTTGAGCCTTTGAAAATTGAGGTTCTAGCCAAACCTTCTTATTGTATGGTCGTGAATGAAGAGCTTGATGAGAAGCCATGGTATTGTGACATCATGAACTATATCCAAAGGCAGGAATTTCCTGAAGGGAGCACTCCAGCCGATAGAAAATACATAATGAAGATGGCCTCAAAGTTCTTTGTCAGTGGTAAGAATTTATACAAGAGATCTTATGATTCAGTTCTATTGAGGTGCGTAGATGAAGCAGAAGCTACCCAAATCATGCAAGAAGTGCATGAAGGACTTTGTGGCCCACACATGAATGGGCACATGTTGGCCAAGAAGATTATGAGACTAGGTTACTATTGGCTTGCACTTGAAAGTGACTGCATACAGCATGTTAGAAGTTGCCATCGTTGTCAAATTCATGGAGATAAAATAAATATTCCTCCAACGGAGTTACACCAGCTATCTGAGCCATGGCCTTTCTCAATGTGGGAGATCGATGTGATTGGCTCAATAAATCCCAAAGCTTCAAATGGGCACCGATTCATATTGGTGGCAATAGATTATTTCTCAAAGTGGATTGAAGCCGCATCATATGCTAATGTCATGGCTCGAAACGTTGTGAAGTTTATTAGGCGTGACATAATCGCCTGTTATGGTGTCCCCGAAGCAATTGTCACTGACAATGGGACAAATCTGAATAACAAGTTCGTTGATGAGTTGTTCGTGAGTTCAAAATCAAGCATTTGAATTCATCACCTTACCGCCCACAAATGAATGGAGTCATTGAGGCAGCTAATAAGAACATCAAGAAGATCCCGGCTAAGACAAATGAGAATTATCGAGATTGGCATGACAGTTACCCTTTGCTCTAATGGCGTATCGGACATCGCTCCGAACATCTACCGGGGCAACCCCTTTCTCCTTAGTTTATGGCATGGAGGCAATCTTGCCTGTGGAAGTAGAAATCCCCTCTTTGAGAGTCTTATCCCAAGTGGAATTGTCCAAGGCAGAATGGACACAACAGAGGTTCGAGCAGTTGAATTTGATTGATGAGAAAAGGTTAAAAGCTCTTTGCCATGGTCAGGCGTATCAACAAAGAGTAGCCAAGTATTTCAATCGGAAGGTACGGCCGAGACACTTCGAAGTGAATGATCTAGTTCTAAGAAAGGTGTTGCCGATTTTTCCTGATCCTGGAGGCAAATTTGCTCCAAATTATAGCGGCCCGTATATGGTGAAGAGGGTACTCCCTGGAGGTGCCTTAATCCTTACAGAAATGGATGGTCGTGAGTTTTCTAATCCTGTTAACTCTGATGCTGTGAAGAAGTATTACCCTTGAAAGAATTTGTTGTGAATTGAAGGTACTCATTTCTTCATTGAATTGTGTGGGAATGGATTGAATGAGATGAGAAGTAGGCCCTGTTCCATATACATAACGAATTCATTTGATTCGGTATATCAGACGTGTTGACCCAGAGTCAGTTCAATTAAATGAAAAAAGAAATGCCCTGAGGACACCACCAGTGCCTCGGCCTGGTGGCATGGGGAATGAAAGGGTCCGAGAATGACTAGGGTTCGATCCCTGGAAACAGCAAAAAGGTTGCCACAAAAAAAAAAAAAAAAAAAAAAAAAAAAAAAAACAAAAAAACAATTTTTTTTTGGTCAATCCTTTTCTTTCTTTTTTTTTTGCAACCAAGTTCATGAAGTGATTGTGACCTTTCAAAGAAGAATTTTGCATTATAGTTTTACCTGTTTAATTTACCAATTCCACTGAGGATTGTCACCACCAATGAATGATGTGGAATGGATTGAACATGCTAAATGAGACATGTCGGGATGATGAAAGGCAAGCCTTATCCTATACACAGTTCCTTGCTCATACATTGGTGAGATGAGTGTAGGAAGTTCCATGTTTACAAGGTAAAGAGTTTTCTCGCGAAAGGTACAATGATCAAAATGATGAGAGGCGGTTCATTCTCTATCCCAAACACTACGTGAGCATCCATTGTTTAAACCCTTTTGAGCCCACTCATGTGAATAATTTTTAAATTACCCCTGTCAAGAACCACCCCACACTGGGGCAAGCTGGAGGTAAGATGACATCATGAGGTGAGGAAATTGATAGGAATATTCTTGCTCCCACTCGCATCAATCTTCAAAGTGTTGCTATTACATTGAATTCATACGGTAATTTAAGTGCCTTAGGATGATGAAGAGCAGTTCTTTCTCTATCCTACACACTTTATCCATTGCGTAGTCCCTTGAGCCTGTAAATTCGTTTCATTTAAACCCAATTGGTGATCATCCCCCACACTGGGGCAAGGCAAAAGGCAAATGTTCGAGCAGCAGAATCCCGAGTGCCGACAAAAAATGAAAACACCTCAAGAACCCAAATGTTAAAGCATTACGTGGTTATTCAAAACAAAACAAAAGGGGCATGAAAAAGCAGTGTGCCTGGTAAAAGCAAGGCCAATGCCCATAAAAAATGAAAGAAAGAGTCAAGATAAATGATTATCAGTTGTAAAAGGGTGTATTCCCAATGGAGTGGTACTCAAAGGACTCAAATGCCAAGTTTTTATAGTACCTATAAGGAAAATCCCAATGGTGAAGAAGAAGACCGGTGACAATGCCAAGATGATCACCAATTCTCATCCCCCTATACACATGTTGAGCCTAATGATTCATTCACTTCTCAACCCATGAACTCAACCTACGTTACGTCCCTTACAAAGTCTCTTCAGATTAGGGCACCGAAATTAACGTAGGAATTCACATGCTTAAAAGCATCGCTCGAAGAAGTGTGAGCAAGGTCATTTCTATCTCATTCCGCAGGTTCCTTGACTTGTAAACCCGAAGGTGATTGCGAAGTATTGTTCTTTCATTAGCCTTGACTCGAAGAGTCCCTCTTTGTTGAGCCATTGACCGAGCCTACATTACAGTCCTGATAAAGACCTCTCAGATTGACCAGGTCGTACCGCTTGCGAGAATACTCGAACCCTTGTTGACATGATGAAAGTAAGATTGAGCGATTCCTGTGATCCGACATTAATGGTCGGGACAAAATAGCCTTCTTAATGAGAGTGAGCGAAAGTCTTTTCCAACTGAAAGTCTCTCATTTGCTATTCTTGAAAATCCATGTCATGAGTGAAAATTGTCATAAACGATGATTCTCCCCAGTAGAAGTTCGGTGGTGCAAATATGGTAAAACCATCATGCATAAATCTTGATTGAATGGATAAAAGCTTCAGTGGACTTTCGAGTGTGTTGAATTGCTTACTTCTTTGGCGAATGCATGTATTTTTGCTCTAATCATGTCCGATGTGTAATGTTTCCTTGAAGACCCAAGAGCTCCTGACATTTATGTTGCCTTTCAGAAACCTCGAGGTGAGAAACCTCCATGAATATTTGAAGCATATCCTCGATGTTCCAAAACTTCTTTCTACCAAGAGGTAAGTGACCTTCACGAATATCCCAGGTTTGTCCTAGGTATTCCCAAATTCTTGATGTATGTCTCAAAACTCTTCGTTAAGCATTTCACGCTGGATGTGAATGCTTTTCGATCTTTCTCGTCATACCTTAGTCTGGATCTAGGTATTTCGAATCTTCTTAATCCAATATTCATCTCACCTAACATTGAGTGTTTATTGGTTAAGTTCCAAAACTCTTCGTTAAGCATTTCACTCTGGATGTGAATGCTTTTCAATCTTTCTCGTCATACCTTAGTCTGGATCTAGATATTTTGAGTCCTCTTAAGCCAATATTCATCTCACCTAACATTGAGTGTTTATTGGTTAAGTTCCCAAATTCTTGACATCTCAGTCTGAATCTGGATGTCTCGAAACTCTTCGTCAAGCATTTCACTCTGGATGTGAATGTTTTTCGATCTTTCTCGTCATACCTTAGTTTGGATCTAAGTATTTCGAGCCCTCTTAATCCAATATTCATCTCACCTAACATTGAGTGTTTATTGGTTAAGTTCACAAATTCTCGACATCTCAGTCTGGATCTGGATGTCTCAAAAATCTTCGTTAAGCATTTCATTCTGGATATGAATGCTTTCCGATCTTTTTCGTTATACCTTAGTCTGGATCTAGGTATTTCGAATCCTCTTAATCCAATATTCATCTCACCTAACATTGAGTGCTTATTGGTTAAGTTCACAAATTTTTGACATCTTAGTCTGGATCTAGATGTCTCAAAACTGTTCATTAAGCATTTCATTCTGGATATGAATGCTTTCCAATCTTTTTCGTTATACCTTAGTCTGGATCTAGGTATTTCGAATTGTCTTAATCCAATATTCATATCACCTAACATTGAGTGTCTATTGGTTAAGTCCCCAATTTCTTGACATCTTAGTCTGGATCTGGATGTCCCAAATCTCATTGATCTTACTTGCTATACCTTAGTGTGAACCTAGGTATTTCGAGTCATCTGAATTCAACAAGGCATCTCACCTAACATTGAGTGTCTATTGGATAAATTCATTGTGGATTCTTCAAGGAACTTGAAATGAAAACTGGACACTTGTCGAGCAGATGAAAATTCATCCGGATGCTCTGACTGGTAAGTAATTACAGGTATGCTCTCCTTTTCAATATCTCACATTTGCATTACCATTTCCATGACATTGCATATGAAAAAGAAAAAAAGAAAAAGAAAGTAGTCCCGCCAAAGTATCATCCATTGCATGTTCATGGTCAAAATTTAGGTATCATATTGTCTTTGAATGCAACCTCTACGAGCTCACCTTCAAAGAGGGGCAGCTGTTGACACCTAAATTTTGCCCAATCATTTAGTAATTAGTTGCATGAAAAAAAAAAAAAAAAAAATAGTGAAATTGCATTTCATGTAGTTGCATTTGCATTGGTACCAAAAGACAACAAGACGTAGCGGCTCGCGGTCGATTACATGCACAAAAGGTGGTCTCTCTCTTGCTAATCTGAAAACACACAATGAAAGTCAAAGAAAGAAGAAAGAAGAGTTCTTCACGTCCATTGTTTCTTCCTCATTAATGCATGCACATGCATGGATAAAATAGGGAGAACGTGAAAATTCTAGAGAAGCCGCAAGCGTGAAGAAACCAAAGAAAAATTCTCCACTGCACACGCGAGAATTCCGGAGAAGGTCTGCAAGAAGATGGGCTCACAATTTTATAATATTCTCTCCTTCTTGGAGAGCAAATCGGCTGGAGAAGAAAGAAGTTCCTGCACGTCCATTGTCTCTCGCTCATTAATGCATGCACATGCATGCGCAAGAATTCGACGGACGTGAGGAGCCTCAGAGAGGCAAAATGAGCCCATGATATATTATATAATATGCTCTCTCTCTCTCAAGTGTGGGTTGTCAGGAGAAGTAAACGAGCAATTTGCTGAAGGAGGAAGCAAATAATAAACAAGAAAAGTCAAAAATTGTGGCTATCCTATAGAAGGGAGGGACAAGTAGCCGTATAAGAAGCCCCAAGCGTGCAGAAGAAAGAAGAATCCATGGACGTGCATTTTCTTCCCCTCATTAATGCATGCACATGCACACATGAATGGGGACGTGAAAATTCCACAGACGTATGCAAAAAGATGGGCTGACATTTTATAATACTTTCCTTCCTAGAGATCAGGCGTGGCCACCATATTTGAAAAAAAAAAAAGAAACAAACTTGAACAAGCAAAGGAAAGTTGCGGCTGCTCCTGTTCACCTGTTGCCTATAAATAAGCAAGGAAAGAGGGGGCAAGGGGAAGCATTCACTGGAGAGGTTTTGTGAGAGATTAAAAAAAGAAGGGAAATTGATTCGAGAGGTTTGTCAGAAAGAAAAGTGCAAGAGAGGGAAGCTGAACGTCTTTGTGAGGGGGCTTCTTCTTCGATAAAAAAAAAAGGGGAATGGAGAGTGTTGGAGAGAATAAAAAAGGGTGAATTCGGAGAGGGGAAAACAAAAATTTTCTCATTTTGAGAGGTTTGTCAGAGATTAAAATAAAGAGGATTGTCAGAGAAAAAGAAAAAAAATGAAGTCTGAAAGAGGAGCTGAACCGAAAAAGAAAAAGGTACGCTGAAAGTACACAGAGAGAGAGAGAGAGAGGGAGAGTGGACGTAAGAGAAAAGAAAAGAAAAGAAAAAAAAAAGAGAATAAAGAACAGTTACTGTTCTTCTTCTTTGCGAGGCTCTTGCATCGACCCATGCTGCCACACTCGCACCACCGTGCCTCCACCTCCGCCGCGCGCCGCCTCGCCTGATGTGCGCACTGACCCGCGACGCTAGGACCGGAGGCCGAGCAAACACAACCCGCACCTCTTCCCGCCCGTTGACGCCAGCAACTTGACACCGCGAGTACCCGCCTCTACGCTTGAAGCCCGCACCTCCGACGCCACTCCACTGGCCATCCCCTGTGCGAGCACCACCCACGAGTTCGCGCCGCCGTTCGTCGCCCCTGCTGTGGCCGTGACGACCCGCGGCTTCCGCTCCTGCACCACAGTCTCCGAACACCGTCGCTGTTGCAGCCCTCAACTTGCTTGTCGCTGCACCACCGCAGCACCTTCATCCGTCTCCTGCAGCAACCCGCGCCCGGCGTCAGCATCTCCTTCCAGCGAGCTCCGAGCTCGCCACCGTCTTCGCTTGTCACCACCTCTGCACCCTCTCGACCCAGTTACGACGCCGCTCCTGCTGCCCCTCATTCCACCCGTCTGTGGAGTCGCCACTACTCTCCACCACCACTCAGTCCTTCGCCCGAACACCAGCAGCCCGTGAAGCCACCGTCTCTGCCCGCGCCTGCAACTCCGTCCAATGCCGTGAGCCCCTCCTCCAAGCGTCGGCCTCCCCCTCGCGCTGTGACCGACCCCCGCACAGCATCACCGTGCCCCGCCTGCTGTCCTCCGCGCCGGCCGCCCTACTGCTGCTTCGTCACGCGGCGGCCGGCCTCGCTTTCCCTCACCCGTGATGCCACAGTTCGCGCCTCCGCCAGCTTCCGCCACTGCTCGCTGCCGCTGCAACTCGTGAGACCCGACGCCCCTTTGCTCGCCTGTCACCACAGCAGCTTCACTCGGAGTTGGCCTCGCATCAACAACCGCACGCGACTCGTGCTCCTCCCTCGCCGCGTGTTCGCTGCCCCTTACCGGAGCTCCTCCGACGATCGTATCCACCGCCCACTGTTGCCCGTCAACAGCAGCCACCCCGGCCGTGAGCTAAGTCCCTGTCGTGGTCCATAAAGCACCATTTGTTGAGGCAAATTTAGAAAAAGTCCAAATTAGGTAAGTTTATTTTATTCTATTAGGTAGATCTATTTTATTTTATGTTATTTTATCTTTAATATTTCGTTTTTATGTTATTTTAATATTTCTTTTTTTATTTGAAATATTTCTTGATGCATGTTTGAAAATCCCCGACGTATCACCTAATTCGCAACCGCACAATGATTTTTTATTTCATCAATAAGGCTTTAGATGGAATAATTAATCACGCACGAATAAAATTGCTTAAGATCAATTTATTGATTTTATTAGCTAAACAACCATGGAGGATTTTTTGTTTTTTAATTGCTTTATTTATTTCAAAAATACAAAAAAATTGCATTTGCATTTCATGTAGATTAGAATTGATTTTCCTAGATAAAATTACATGATAAAATAGATAGTTTTTTTGTAATGCATGTTTAGATGGCATCTAAGTTAGATAAAATCTTTTGAATTAAATTGCATGATGAGATCATTTTCTAAATTAAGATAGGATTTAGATTAGTCTAATCCTAACTTAAAATAGATAATATCTCACTTTAGTTAGATTTTTATATTTTAGCAATTTTAGTTACGATTTTTTATAAAGAAAACAACAAAAATCATCATGCATATGTCATGTAAAATTAGGGCATATTTTGTACGTCATTGCATATTAGGGTTAAAATTGCACTCAGTTTAATGTTAGATAATATCTTTTCTTAATTCATTTAGGTTTTTTTTTTTAGATATATTGCATTTAAGGATTATTTAGGTTAAGATAATGCTTTAGTTTAAATTAGGATTTGGCTCAACCTCATTCCTAATACAAATTAGATGACATTTTAATTTAGATAGATAATTCTCACATTTTTCTAATTCCGAATTTCATAAAAAAAATGTCATAGGTTAAATTAGTTTTATTATTTAGGATAGAATGCATTCTTTTAGGAAAAATAAAAAGTGTCATATGCACATCGTTAGGGTTAGATTCATTGAGATGCATGTCATTTAGTATTTTTGCTAGGCCCATTTAATTAGAAATTACACGTCATTGGAATTAGGTCATTTAGTTAATATTGCATTGCATATTGCATGATTTTCATTAATTAAGTGAAAAAAAAGAAGAAATTGCGTGTTAATTAGAAACCATATCTAGGGTCGTTGATGTGGATTTTTAACATTGCAGATGCTTTTGTTGATTTGAGGTAAGTTTTGCAATCTATCCATTGCTTTCTTGGGTGTTAAATTGGTGGTTTGTGCACCCGCATGATCACCTCACATGTTAGGAAGATAAATTAAAATCAATTCAAGCTGCCTGCAAAATATTTTTTGAAATAAAAAAAGAAAAGGTACCGAAAGGGCGTTAGAGAAATCTAGCGTAATCAAGTCCCCGAACTCATTTAATCTTTGGTTCGTAGGAGTGAAGTAATTCTCCCATTACTTTACTTGGGTTTCTAATCGACCCACCAAAAATAGATTAGTGGCGACTCCATGATAAAAATCATTTGCATGTCAAGAACTTAAACCCTAAGTCGCGAATTGGTATGGGCTTGGGAGAGCTCGAGCTAAGTCTAGACTTAGCAATCCATTAGCCGAACCCTTAGGTGGTCCAACCCGCTTCGGGGAGGTCGCGACAGGTAGGTTCCAGGTTCCGGACGGAACCGAACCGGAACCGGGAACCGCTCACCTCTACTACTGTCAGTGTGCAAATCGACTGTGATTGAAGGGTTGTATTAATGATTTGAAGCAGTGCTCCCTGGCCGAAATTAATGTATGCAACTTGTTTGATGAAATTCCTAAACTCAGTCGATTTGTATTTTTTATTAAGTTCTTGACCGAGAATTCCCTTGATTATTAGATTGTTGATCTATTATGGTCATATAAACATATTTGAGTTCTGTTTCTTCATAAAAAAGCCATAGGTGTTCAATTTCAAACTTGTTTGGAATCTGCTGGAACCTTGTTGATACTTGCTGATTTGCCATTGTTGCGGCCCTGAGCTGATGTTGATTGGTCTTTGATTTTATGCTATTCCACTCAAGTAAACATGTGCGGTGATATAAGATTGTCTTATGGTGAATTTCATGTTTGCTTGGAAAAGAAATTACGTTATGAATTAATGAAATTCTATTGGAAATTGATCCGTGTATGCTGACCCTGTCTTGATATCCCTGATTGGGTGTGCTTTTCATTCCAGCTTGAGGCTAGTTTGGTTATGGGATCATATATGTTCATGCTAGGAAAGTAATAGGGTGAATTTCATACCATTTAGCGAGAATTGGGTTCATCTCCGAACTTGAATATGCTAGAATGAAGTATTGCATGCTGACCATGATTGTTTTGTTTAAATTTGACACTAATTTGGTCTTGGATTGATATCATTTTGATCAAGTAGACTCATATGCACTTATAGGAAGATATGGCGTCTATTCATGTCAATTAGTCATCAAAAGATCACGATTTGTGGTCTTTATGCTATGTTACAATTTTGAACGTGTGTCAGAATTTTGTCTTAGTTTGGTTGCCTTCTTTATTGCTCGTGGATAAGTGATATGCATATGCATGATTAAATTGATGAGATGTGTGCTTGATATTGCCATGAGAGTCTTGGTCTGATAAATAATTTAGAAGAGTCGATGTTAATTGAAGTTTAATTCCATAATTCTTGTGATTGCAAAGGAAACCCTCTACTAGTACACATATTTTGAAGGTGATTTGGTAGACTAGCCAGATCTGAGGAAATCTCTCAACAAAGCTGGTCAATGAGGCCCCTCAAAATATCGCATGCATGATGCTTGCCAACAAAGTACATGTATTCTCTTCCTCTCCTTTGACGCTCACCAGTCAAGGCTTATTTACATGTGCCAACATACCGTGCGCAACACCAATTGCAGCCTACTCATTCATGATGTCCTCTCCTTCCTTGGAGTGTTCACTGGTCACTGCTGTTCAGAATGATGTTTCAAAGATACGATTTTTGTTTTCCTCCCTCCCCCATGGAATTTGCTAAAGCATGTCGCCAGCACTACCAGTAACCCTTGAAATCCATCAGGACCTACCCATATGTTCCACCAGGAGTAGGTCCCTAGCTTCGATTGTCTCTCCTATAAACTATTCTGCAATGGAGGTGCAGAGCTCCATCTATCTCCTTGCAGCAGGTCTCTCTATTGATGAAAAAGTTGATGAAATTATGACCTTGCTTATTGGAGGTCCCTTGATCTGAAAAAGTTGAATCTTTTCCCTCTAAGAAGTTTATGCTATAAATCTCAAATGGAAAACACTTAGCCAAGAAGAACTTGGTGAATCATATGAATTTATCTTAACGTCCACACAATAACATCAACTCATTTGAAGCATTTTATACAACAATGGCATCGTGTGTCCTTTTCACAATTTGCTTTAATTAGTAGAGAGTATCCATTTGTATCACAACTTTGTCCTGCTCATAAATGCTCATTCTACTCATATTTCTCAATTTCAGCTGCTCAAAACACTGGGATTTAACCCAAAATCACTTGAAATTTTTGTTATATATCATCACATTTGCACACTCTCAGAATCGAATGCCACTAATTTTACATAGTGGATCATGTTGTGAGAGCATCGGGAAGACTGGTGGGCGATCCTAGGATTTTGCCACCTACATCGGGAAATGTTTCGAAACCAGCCAAAGGACCAACTTTACCGTCTCTGCTCACATGGATCGGATACTGGATCAGGTGGCCTATCATTTCCTTGGGATTATGTTGGTCCTCATCCACATAAGCTTTCCAATTCCGTTTGGCTATTTTGTTCACCCTCTTTACACATTCAATGCTTTGTGGTTCCCTGAAGCTGTCCTCTAAATCTCCCAAGTGCTCCGCCCAAAGCGACATCCTATAACTGTAAACTTGCATAGCGTAAGTCAACATAATTATACACGAGCTTAAGTTTTTGAATGAATGTTGCTGCACTCACTCGGGCATACGCTTTGTATATGCTATTCAGATGAGAGGCTAACCTGATGTAACTAACCTGGCCATGCGGATGCCTCTTTTTCCCGGCCCAAGTGTGACGCGGCTGATAAGCTTCCATTGCAATTTCAGTGTCTCTTGAGCCATCCAGAGATCTTTGGTTGATATTTGCCGATCCCATGATCACATGCTCATCATCTACTATCATTCCTGGCATGCACATATATCATGAATCTGCGAAAACTTTTGAACCAACGCCTGCATGGATAGAAACAACAGCACGCTTCAACCAGAAGTCTTTTTACCACTCATGCTCTTGATGAATTTTTTTGTTTTGCTTTTTTAACGGATGAGTCAAAGGAAGAATCCATGAAAAGAGTAGACATATACCACGACATTATTTTCGGATTGTTGATTCATTGCTTGGGATGAAGACTGTGAAGAGGACCAGGGCTCTTGCTTGCCCAGTGAGTAGAAGTTCAAGTAATCCAAGGGATGGTACTTGTGTGACAACCCAAGTTTTTCGAGAGCCTGGGCGACAATTTTATACATCATTGTCATGGTTTGTACGTGTCCACATTATCAATACACATACGAGAATAGTGAATGTAAATCTTTTTACATCATCATATCTCCCGGAGAAAAATACTAAAATGACTGAAACGGGGTTGGGCCCCAAATTTCCCCTTTAAGTAGCTCAGCTTGGTCTGCTTGGATCACTTCGTTTTCTGCTTAATTCCGTTCCTCATGTTATTTAGTTTCGATTTTCTTGGACATCATTGATTTACATGTGTCATCACTATTTCTTTACAAGATGAAAGAGTTTATCCTTGATCTGACCTGCCGAAAGAGAATTTCCTGCACTGCAGCACTAATAGGGACACCCTCCGGCCATGTCGGTATCACCATATACACACAAAAGCGCTCGTCTGCAGTGATCTTGCTTGTGATCTTCAACGCCAGCTCCATCAGCACTAATTATTTGCAGCTGCATGTCAAAACCAAATCAAGCATTGGTTGCCATCAAAAATTGAACTCAAGAAATTAGATAGGCTGAAACAAAACTAGAAAAAAGGAGGAAAAAATATGCATTTAAAAAGTTCGGGAGTCGGTCTCAGAAATATAACATATTAAATCAGAATGCAGTCTTAATGCCTTATACAGTGAGTTCTAGCGATTACTAGCTGATACACAATCCCCAGAGGGAGCCAAATCTCTACACTCTTTATTGGAGGCATTGTTGCTCGCTCAACTCAGTCAGTCAAAATGGATAGAAATGGGCATCTTATACCTGCATTTTTGTATGGTGGCCAGCGATAGCAAGAGCTGAGCAAATATTGGTTTTCAATGTAAATGAAGTGTTGTGCCGATCTAATTGCTTTCATGTACGCCGTGTGAATACTCTTGTCTACTTTCAAGTTCTCTCCACAGATAAGATAAGATTCTGTAACCATGAAGAGATTGAAAGAAGCAACATTATCAATGTGGAATTCAATCTCCACTCAAAAACAACAAAAACTCTGCATAAAAAAGAAGAGTAACTTGCTAATGTAAGAACACTTTTCAAGTTATACACATATAACGGCCAATTGCAAATCTACCAGTATGGTATTAACAGCTAAAACTTACTTGCTTTGCAGCTTCTTCAACGCTCTTTGGGAATCACTTTACAGAACCTGAATCACTTGATCTGAACACCTATGCCATTATAATTTATAAATGAAAGACGGTTGTTACACTTCATTTGTTTACAATTGAAGTCCCTTGAAAATGGTAATTAATTTGAAGTAAATTCTCCCGACCTGCACATGCCAATTTTCCGGGTTGTCGTCGTCCCTGACTTGTACTATTTTGTCACCATCGAGGCTTGTCGAGGGACAAAGTATCCATGAAATCCTGTCGAGCCTTAAGAGAGCATTCTCATGCCAACACCTAACATTTTCCAGCTTAAACTCGCCCCACTTTGCTGCCTTTCTCAATCTCTGTGCAAGATTCTTCAATTTGTTGTACGTAGCTTGTCCCTCAACTTTGCAATGTAGATCATGCCACAGTTGCCTTGGGACATTGACAGTGGACTATAATCATCACAAAAAGCAATTTCTTCTCATGATCAAAACATAACATATGCATGTTATTACAATGCTAAACGTAAACATTAGCATACTATCGTGAATGTGGGGTTGTGAATGTTATTTTTAAATATGGTATCAAGATTGCTATAGAGTTTGTGCTCCGGATAGTCATATTGGCCATCGCATAGGTCTAGCTCCCCAATGAATGTTGTTATTTTGCAGTTGTTTCTTGAGGCAAGAGTGTCAAGAACCACACACTTTTGGTGGTGCGAGTACAGGGTCCCCACCACTTGGACTACAGAAGATCCATACACCAAGAAATCAAACCAAACATTTTCGTAAATTTATTTCAAATTTCAATTGAATGGGTAGCCTTTGCAATATTGTAAAATTCCCTTTTAGAACTATCCTAAATTCATATTATTAGGTTAGAAAACACATGATATGATCTAGGACAGCATGAGATAGATCAATGAACTTTCACGGATTTCCTGATGAGAAAAAATGTTTCCTATAAAATTATACCCGATTGAAATAATCAGGTAATATACAACAGAAGCGGTGCTTTTGATGCAATCTAACGATTAGATTTTGATTAAGAATTGACCTAAACATTTAAGGATACGTACTTGTTGCTTGAAAATGCCGAGTTTGGTACTTGCATAACAAGGAGCAAACACACAGCCGACGCCGAAGTGTCGGACAAACTTCTTCGTCTCTTCATCATAAGTTTGCATCACATCATCCTATGCCACAACATGGCACGTGCCAAGTCTCAGTGATGAGAGATCTCAATAAAGAACTATCATTTCCTAAGTCATGGATTTGAAATTTTTTGGCCAAACAGTGCATTGCACCATAAATAAGGATACTTATTCAAGAAAGAGCCATTATATAACATATTCTCCAATTGCATCTTGTAAAGGCAAGCCGAAAGAAAGAACCATTAGAGGTCAGGAATTTGTGTTAAAAAAAAAAAAAAACAGAAAACTTCTTATACTGTAAACGTTCATTAAGCCGATAGTAAAAGATGGAAAATCTTTCACTGACTCCGCACCATTGATAAAAGGATGATCCTTACTCTACTGCACTAGCCCAACAAATCAACAGTGATGGAAGCCACAAGCGGGCAAATTTTCTCAACCTAATAGTACTCCAATCATCCCAAAAATCATAAAGACATTTTCATGTTTTAGCAATGCTTAATTACATGTGAGTATAGTCTAGTATTATTGTCTTCAAAAGAATCAGCTCAAGCCGAACGCATCATGGTCATTCACACATAAAGTGCTCATCTTGCAAGGGTTCTTATAGGTCGGGATTATTGACACTTGAATTGTACCAACAATGACACAATAAAAAGAAGAATAACGATAATAATAAAAATTTTGTCATACGCGACGGCTAGTGTGATAGAATTTTTCATTCCCTAGGGCACACCGCCGATTTTTCCTTCTCCCTTGAATTCGGTTACGACAGCAATAACCAAAGGGACATTTTCGTCGTTTTAAATCAGGGCCTTCCGTCTCCGATCACAACAGATGCACGAAGGAAGGCACACAACACGCGCAAAAGAAACGAAGCTCGATCCTGGAATCCAAAGTTCATCAACGTCGATTCCACTGTTCATGACTTCGATTGCAGTTCCGGTGTCGTCTGGTTGCAGTTCTGATTGCGTGCTGTTCTGACCATGAGGCATTCCTGCGATTCGTTCTTTTGCTTCAGTGATCGGTGGAAGTTTCCAGGAGATTCGAATCGCATGGAAAAGGACGCCCCGTCTCAGTTGACTCCAACCATCGCATACGAATCTTCTCTCCACCGATTGAGCTCTTCAACTTCTTGCTCTAGTTCAAGCCCAAGAGTCGTCCTCGTGTCGAGTGAACGTACGGATACTGCTCAAGAAGTGTTCAATGAAATGACTGAAGGAATCTATCCGTTATTCTGTCCTGTTGGTGGCCGTTAGAATCAATGCTACGATAGTGAGGCTGTGCTCTTTGTCTGGAAGGTCGTTGAGTCGTCATCTCGAGCTCCCGCCGTCCTCGCCACCAATTCATTAGGTCTTCTCTTCTCCAATTAAGCCTCGTTATCAGTGTCGATTTGTTCTAGACTCATCTCTCTTGATCTCTGTTCTTTTTTTTTTTTCCTTCGCCTTTCACTCGACTGCTTCGTCGTCAGACATTTGCTGCGTCGTTGTGCCGAGACACTCCTCATCACCAAAAGCCAGAAGCGGTACTGTGACGGTAGAAGCCAAGGAGATGCGGTTGCGATTGCTTTCGATAATTCTGCTTGCGTAGCTCACTGCATCAGGGGGATCGAGTCAACTAAAACCTTCCGCAAAGAACAATAATCATTGATGCATCACACATAACGGTAATCATCGATGTGCCATTTTGATACTAGCAACATCATGTAAAAGCTGTTTCGCCTGGATAGCAAACTGACCGAATAAGAAGGAAGCAACTGGAATGACATCAGCTGGAGGTTGAATTCATGGAAACGAGTGGCGGCGGCAACGATATGCATCCGACGCCCCTGAAGGTCTTCTGGTAGAGACATTGCTAGCCGAAGACAACGAATGTGACCTGGAATTTTGTCTACTCCAAGCTCAGCGTCGAGGCAGAGAAGGCCAGGCCAACTAGGGGAAAAGGTTGAAAGGTGGGAGTAATGGGGCTGGTGGGTCTAGGCCGCCGATCAAATCAATGGGTTGCTCTTGTGAACTATGCCAATTGGACCAACTTGGCCTTTTTTATTTGTTATTTATTTTTATCTTTTTGTTACTCTTTTTTTCTTGTTCTTTTTTACTCCATTCATTGTTTTCATGATCATTTTTTTTTAAGAAAAACGTATGCTTAATTTTTTGACTAAAATTCAGATGTCGACAGTTTCGAATATATTTACCCTAATATTTAAAGAAGAATATCATGCCATTGTGAACAAAGTGCAAGATGTTGTATGTTTTTGTTGCGTCAATTCTTTACTTCCCAAAAAGCTAGAGTAGTTTATTGATCGATGGAAAAAATAGGCCAAAAAAATGGGACAACCCAATCGAATTGAATCGGATATGTGTTGATGAAATATCGACTCATTTAAAATGACTTAATTGATGATTTGGATTCATATTGACCCGATTTCCAATCTTGCCCATTTGGCAGGTTGAAGTCCATGAAATTTTAATTTATTTAATATGATCCTTAGAATTTTTTGTACATGTTCAATTTAGTCTCTAAAATGTATAAATATATTTAATACTATCTTTCTATTAATTTAAGTTCAGTGACAACATTAAATATTTTCATTAAATTAAACTTGCACTAAAAGTTCTTACCATCACTGGCAAATGCCCTAGATTTGATTGGCAATGACCACGAGCACATGAAATTATTATTATTTCCCTCATGTAATAGGAGGGAACCGTATAAGCGAAAATGATAAAATCAGCAAAAACTCTAGAAATCTTCAAGTGAAATTAAACGTTACAAAAGAAATCGAAAGTAACGGGAGGGGTGGAGTAATTAGCGAAGAGTATTCGAGAGGCCATGAAGGAATTTGCCGCCTCGGTGTAGTGGATGCCATCCCAGCTCACGTGGCGTGACGACTCCTCGCACACGGTGCCGTTGGTAGGATTTGAGAACCCGTTAATGGCGTGCTACAGCAACGGCACCGTGTGCGAGGAGTCATCACGCCACGTGAGCTGGGATGGCATCCACTACACCGAGGCGGCAAATTCCTTTTAGTGCATTGCCAATCAAATCTAGGGCATTTGCCAGTGATGGCAAGAACTTTTAGTGCAAGTTTAATTTAATGAAAATATTTAATGTTGTCACTGAACTTAAATTAATAGAAAGATAGTATTAAATATATTTATACATTTTAGAGACTAAATTGAACATGTACAAAAAATTCTAAGGATCATATCCATTAGACTTCCATGGGTTTGCTTGGGAGATTTCAATGAAGTATTTTATTATTGGGAGAAGTTTGGAACGAGGTTGGCAGAAAATTATAGAATGCAAACCTTCCAAAATTGTTTAAATGATTGCTCGTTATTGGAAATTGATTGCAAATGGTGTGCTTTTACCTGGTCAAATAACAGAAAGCAGGGGCTGATTTAGTTAAGGAGAAACTGGATCGGGTTTTTTGTTCTCTAGATTGGAGGCTATCGTTCCCAGAAGAAGAAGCGTATGCTTTCCCAGCTATTGGGTCTGACCATAGTCCTCTCTTGTTGATGAGTAATGCTAGACCTGCACAGAAAAGAAGAGATTTCCACTTTGAGGCTTTCTGGATTGAAGATGAAGAATGCAAGGAAATTGTTAAACAAGCATGGCACTCTCCAACTTATTATGAAGCAAACTTGAGAGACCGATTAATGGTGGTAAAACAGGCTTTGAAGGAATGAAGCAAAAAGAAGTTCTCAAATAGTCAAAGTCGTATAAAAGTCCTAAAACAAGAGCTTCAATCCTTAACAAACAGCACAGTTTTGAACCAAGGAGAAAATTGGATGAAGCTCTTGAAAGAAGAAATTGAAATCCTATGGAGCTGAGAGGAGATGTTTTGGGGTTTAAGATCCAGGATTAATTGGCTACGATGGGGAGATAAAAACACAAAATATTCTCATGCAGCAACTATTCAAAGGAGACACAAGAACAAAATAACTATGCTGAAGAATACATCAAAGGAGTGGATAAGAGACAAACAGCAACTTCAGCACCACATTATATCTTTTTTTAAAGATTTATACACCTTGGTAGGTCCGAGGAATTGCCAACCAGTACTAGATCAATGCCCAACACTAATTGGAGATGATATTAATGCATGTCTAATGGCGGAAGTATCCTTGGAAGAAGTACATAATGCTGTTTTTCAGCTTGGTGCACAGAAGGCTCCTGGTCCAGATGGTTTAAATAGAATTTTCTACCAACATCATTGGGATATTATTAGCAATGCTGTTTTTGAGGAAGTTAAGAGCTTTTTTTGCTCGGGAATCTTAGAACCAGCATTAAACAGAACACATATAACCCTAATTCTCAAGACACCTTATCCAGAACGAATTGACCAATATCGCCCTATTAGCCTTTGCAATTTCTCATATAAGATAATATCGAAGGTTTTGGCAAATAGACTTAAACGATGGCTGCCTATACTAATTTCAGGGGAACAAAGTGCTTTTGTTAGTGGAAGACAGATTCAAGATAACATTTATATTGTGCAGGAGGTGCTACATCAATTGAGGATGAGAAAACGGAAGAAACATTTTCAAGCTGTGCTGAAGTTAGACATGCAAAAGGCTTATGATCGCATTGAATGGGATTTCCTAGAAGGATGCTTGTTGAAAATGGGTTTTTGTGCAAAATGGGTCAATTGGATTATGCAATGTGTCACTACAGCTACCTTTAGCATCGAATTGAATGGTGAACCTCTTCCTTTTTTCAACCCTACCCGAGGTATAAGGCAAGGGGACCCCTTATCACCCTATCTTTTCATTTTGGTGGCAAATAACTTATCTTCCTTGATGGGAAAAGCTCTTCAAGATGGGAGTATAAAGGGGATCAAACTGAATCGATTCTGCCCTACTTTGACTCACCTTTTATTTGCAGATGATTCTATATTCTTTTTGAATGGATCAATTCAGGAATGTCAAAATGTCGCGTCAGTTCTAAATCAGTATTGTTATGCATCGAGACAAGCTGTAAACCTGAACAAATCCGATATTTTCTTTAGTAGAGAGTGTCCCCAACTATTAAGGGATAATATGACAAGGGAGTTGAGGGTTCCTGAGCTTGATCGAACTGGCAAATACCTCGGGATCCCTTCTGATTGGGGAACATAAAAAAAAAAAACAGATGTTTGCTTGGATTTTAAATAAGGTAAATATGAAATTGGAAGGAGCAAATTATGTCAAAAGTAGGTAAAGAAATCCTTCTGAAATCAGTGGTATAGGCATTACCTCAATATGCCATGTCAGTATTCAAAATTCCAGTTTCTGTTTGTAAGGCAATAGAAAGGAAAATAGTCAATTTTTGGTGGAAAAGCAGTGAGACAAGCGTTGGATTGCATTGGAAGAGATGGGATATCATGAAAATCATAAAAGACAAGGGAGGTATGGGCTTTAGAGACTTAACTATAGTAAACAAAGCACTTTTGGGTAAGCAAGTGTGGCGGTTGGTTAAGAATCCGAATGCTTTGTGGAGCAAATTGTTAAAAGGGCTTTATTTCTGTCACAAAGACTTTTGGCATGCTGATCAAGGCACTAAGCCTTCATCGGGCTGGAAAAGTTTACTTTTGGGAAGGGAGGCCATAATGGATTCGGTGAGATGGCCAATCGGAAATGGGCAAATCGTCAACATTAGAACAGATAAATGGTTGAAGAGGGGACTAATAAGAGGACCGGCAAACCGAAATGACCCACAGAAAGTCTCAGAGCTGATGGATTTTGAAATAGAATAGTGGAATGCATCACTATTGCACAACCTCTTTGACGAACAAACTACTCAGGAAATTCTTGCCATCCCAATTAACTGTCAAATTCCAACAGATGAACTGATATGGACAGGCACTAAGGATGGGTCATTTATAGTCAAAAGTGGTTATAATATAGTAAGAGAACGAGAAACAACATACATTGCAAAGGAGAACCCATCTTCTTCCCATCGAATACCAAGAAAACTATGGAACGCTCTCTGGAAGATGCAAACTAGCCCTAAAATCAGGATTTTCATGTGGAATATTTGTCAAAATGCCATCCCATCCAAGGAGAATCTATGGAAACGAAAGATTTTACCTGATCCGATATGCGATCTTTGCTATGAGAGTATGGAAACGGTCGAGCACCTCCATCCTGGACTGCACGGGTATGGAGCCACCTAGAAATCAACCTACAAGTGATCGGCCAGGAGGTCACACGAATTGATGTATGGCTAGCGAAATTTATTAACCAAGACCCGAACCTACCTTCTCTGGAAATGATCTCACATACCCTTTGGCAGGTGTGGAAGGAGCGCAACAAGTATATATTTCGGGGAACCAAGCTGGATGCCTGTAAAGTGGTAGATTTGGCCCGATTTCAGCAAAAAAGTCATAAAAAATGGCGTTTCGGGCATGTGCAAGCACGAAAAGAAGAGGAAAACGCGATTTCTCCAACCTGGACAGCTTCGGTAGCTGGTTCTTTGAAGATAAATGTAGACGGATCCATCTGCGAGGGGTCGACGGAAGGAGCCGTGGCTGGTATAGTTCGAGACTTCTCCGGTAGCCTTGTGGATGGCTTCGCAAAGCAGGTTCGGGCGGTGTCGAGCCTTCACATTGAAACCCTAGCCGTGCTTGAAGCCCTCGAGTACATAAAGCAGAAGAAACTGGAAGTAGTTTTAGTTGAAACCGATTGCAGAGGGCTCGTGCAATCTCTCAAGTCAAAGAAAGACTCCACTTGGGACACACGTGCAAGCTGGACGAAGTGCGTAGAACTCCTGCAGCAACTTCAGAACGTGGACCTGCTTTGCTGTCCGTGGGCCACCAACACGGCTGCGGATTGGGCCGCGCGACAACAAAGAAGCAAAAATCTCCCTTGCAACTGGATGGTTTCTCCTCCTCAAGGCCTTTGGGCCATATTATGTAATCATGCCCCAAATGTGAGGTTGGGTTCAGTTATAATATAAGTAAAATATTACTTTTCGACCAAAAAAAAAAAAATCCTACTCATATTGCAATGCAAAAAACACACAAACTTAAGTAAATCGACTATCATTGTAAGTTTGTAACCACTCCTAGGGCACAAAACAAATTAGCAAGATACCCACGCTAACTCTTGAGTTTTGACTTGACAATTGGCCCTAACAGAACTTGAGGGGACTCAAATAAGAGACAATGGAATCCGTACCATGTATAGTGTAATTGCCAATGACATCGTATTTGATCGCAAAGACGTCGACATACACAATCGTGGCATTCTTCATCTGACTCCTCAGTTCTTCACAAAGGGATTGCAATCGCCGATTGAATTCCCGAGCAGCATCATTGCGAGATCGGAGGCATCCGAGCTCATCAATGTCGCTCGCATCACGGGCGGTGGTGACCAATATGCTAGGCAAACAGCCCAATGGCCCGGTGTTGTGCACCCAGAAATTCTTCCCTCCGCTTTGGTATATGCTCTACAAAAAAATTAGATATACCCTACAAAAAATTGGTTGTATAAATTAAATTTACATAGATGGGATTATGTCTAATCTTTTGGTAATTGTTGACTGACCCATATGGCGAATCTGATTTCTTCGATGAAGATCGGGATGTTCCCGACGACCTGCAAATACGGAAGGTTGGTGAACTGAGCTGTGAGGTCGTTTTGGCCGATGTCAATGGTGTAAAGAGCGTTGGCGAAGCCATCCTTGCCGACCAAATTCGCATGGCCTGAAATTCGGGACACCAAATCAAGATATCTTAATTTTGCCTTTGTGGAGGTTAATTTGTCTAGTTAAAGGATAGATCACCTCTCGAGAGAAGCAACGGAGAGCGAGATCGGAAAAGGAGGAACTGGTGGAATTGGACGCCCAAGCTGAAGGGCTGGTCGCGAGGGATGGTGGCCGCGCGGGACACGGCGAAATTGGCACCATTGCTGAAATTTGGGCCCAATGATTCCAAGTATGGACTCAAGAAGCTTGTTTTCAAGCTCTCACCTATTTTGGATTTTATGCAAATTTCAACAAAATCTCATAGTGGGTACTTAAGACAATCCTATTTTAATAGATATAGTCCAAAAAATTTCGGCATTTACATGATTTGGTCCTCTAACTTTTATTCAATGAAATCACCTAACCTTTTGGATTTATGCGATTTGATGTTTAAAGTTTTATCTTGCGTGATCTAGTAATGATTCCTATTTCTAGCTCAAATACTTTTTGTTAGACCTAAAATTAACATTACAAAAAAGGTATTTTTTTTTTTCATGTGTTTTCTTCAAAGAACATCAAAAGAAAGGGTTCGAACTAGTGCTCATCATGCTTTGAAGCCCCTCTTCCCTAGGGAGGATGCCTTGGGAAATCACAGGATAAAGAGAGCGAGAACTCACAGAGGAAATCAATGGTCAACCGCCCGTCGCACAGCCGGCCGGTGGCCTCATGAAAGAAGGCGCGCCCGTTGGGCAACGCGACGTCGATCCCGAGCCCCGCCGACCAGCCGCCGGTGTCTGAGTTGGAGTCGCCGAAGTTGAAGATGACGGGCTTCCTCTTGCACGGAGAAGCAGCCGAGCTTGGAAGGCCAAGACAGAGTCCAAACATCACGGCGTAGCACCTCAAAGCACGGAGACTGGGAACGCAAGAGCCCCCTCTTCTCTTCTTCGCCATTTTCTCTCTCTCCTCCGCTTTCTTTCTTGTCGCTAGATTGACGGTAAAAGTGCAAGAGAGAAGCTGTTCATGTAAAAATTCAGAGGGCTCTGTGGATCTCGAGACCGGGCAGAACGGGCTCTTGCAACTTGGTCCCATCCCTTCGTGGAAATCTTATGATCGTCTTGTACTGTGATTGCTGACAATTTGAATTGTCCCACTGGAGACCATCTAGAAAAGAAAATATCTTGGGAGTTCGTGACTTAAATGGAGGAGCGAAAAATATTGACTAGTCAAAATCTAAGCAAGTTGGTCCATGAACCGTGTTCATTTTCATTAGACGAAACACGTGGCTATTGACTAAGTAGTATCAACATCAATACGTAACACGACACGACACAACATACCAACATATCGTTTCTAAAAATTCAGCGAATTTCGATATGTTGAAACATGTTGTGTATAAATATATATGTAATAAATTATCATTTTTATGATTATTTCAATCAAATTAATTTAATCCAAATTCATAAATAAATAAATAAATAAATAAATAATATAAAAAAGTCTAGAATCAATTTACACTAAAAATATTAATCTGCTATTTATTAATATCATTTTGACACCATTCCAATAATCTATAGAATTTGAAAGGAAAAAAACAAGCCATTCACATTCTAGACTCGCGTGTTAGATATGTCGGAAGAGAGAGAAAAAACTTGGTGGTGAATTGTGTATCATGAGAAATGAGAGTTAGAAGATAAGAGAAGACTAGGTTTTTCTTTTTCTTTTCCAATTTATTATTATTTTTTTATTTTTTTACATATATATTTTGACCCATCATTTATTGAAAATGTTTAGAATTGACCTCACATGACAAAATCACGTGTCAAAAACTTGCATGTTGGAATTTCAACTCAAGTGTTAGAGAGCATCAGGAAAGTTAACTATGTATCGAATTTTCTAACACGTATTGACCGAGTGTCAGCAGTGTCCAAAAGTGGTGGAGAGCGTTCGACTCGTGTCGAAGTGTTGGACACGACACAAAGGCTCTTAGAAAATATTGATACTTCCTAAACTATTGACACCTTATATTTGTTACTTGAAAAAATAAAAGAACAAAAGGTAAAAACGACAAAAAAGAAAAGAAAAGAAAAGAAAGAAGCTATATGGTAATAAAAAATAAAAATAAAAAGGAAAGCGAAAATACTGTGATTGCTAACAATTTGAATTGTCCCCATTGAGGATCATCTAGAAAAGAAAATGTCTTGGGAGTTCATTTTCTTTTTCGATGACTTCAATGGGGAACAAAAATCATTGACTAATCAAAATCCAAGCAAGTTGGTCTTGGAATTGTGTTTATTCCCATTAGACGAAACACTGAATATTAACACCTTATTTTTGTTACATAAAAATTAAAAAATGGTAAAAACGACAAAATATAAAAAAAGGAAGGCGAAAATACTGCGATTGTTGACAATTAAATTGTCTCATTCCAACATGGAAGGGGCAACTTGGAAGGGGGAGGTGGGGGTTCAAATCCCCACCTTCTCGGGGGAGGGGGGATTGGAGTGGGGATGATTTCATTTTAGGAGTGGGTTTCGACTCCTATGCCCTGTAAAGAGGCAGGGCAAAAGTCTGAGAGTGAGTGTTAGAGTAAGATTAGAGTAGGACCGAAAAAAAAAAAAAACATGGAAGGGGGAGGTGGGGGGTTTGAATCCCCACTTTCTTAGGGGGGTTGGGGTGGGGATGAATTAATTTCAGGAGTGGGTTTCAACTCCCACGCTTTGCAAAGAGGCAGAAGAAAAGCTTTAGAGTGAGAGTTAAAATAGGAGTAGAGTAGGACCAACAAAAAAAAAATTATCCCATCGAGGATTATCTAGAAAAGAAAATGTCTTGGGAGTTCATTTTCTTTTTTGATGACTTCAATGGGGAGCAAAAATCATTGACAAATCAAAGTCTAAGCAAGTTGATTAATGAACTGGGTTCATTCCCATTAGACAAAACACTGTTGACATCTTATTTTTGTTACATAAAAAATAAAAAAAAAACAAGGTAAAAATGACAAAAAAAAACTATGTAGTAAAAAAAAAAAAAAGGAAAGCAAAAATACTATGATTGCTGACCATTTGAATTGTCCCCATTGAGGATCATCTAGAAAAGAAAATGTCCTGGGAGTTCATTTTCTTTTTTGATGACTTCAATGGGGAGCAAAAATCATCGACTAATCAAAATCTAAGCAAGTTGGTCCATAAACCATGTTCATTCTCATTAGACGAAACATGTGACTGTTGACACATTATTATTTTTTACATAGAAATAAAAAAATGGTAAAAACAACAACAAAAAAGCTATATAGTAATAAATAAAAAAGGAAAGCAAAAATACAAAAAAAAAGGCTATGGTACTAAGCATGGATAAATAGAAGAGAGTAGAGAATTTTTTTGATAAAATTATATATATATAAAGAAAAATAATAATAAAAGCACTAATAAAGCTTGGGTGGGCCATATATACCAGGCCCGTTTTCTTTAGTAAAATTTTCAGTCCAACTTCCCGATTTTCCTTATTTTCTTTCAGCCCACAATCTGAGCCCAAAAAGGTGAGAAAAGAGAGATTAAGGGCGTTTGAACGATTCGTTCCCGGAAGTAGATTCGATCAAATTGATTCTTTTTGATTCTATTCCCTAAAACGATTCTAAGAAAAGAACGCGTTTGTAGAATCGTATAAAATTTTTGATTCTAGAATAGAAAAAGAACAAAATGTGTTTGGTAATCGCATAAAATTTCTATTCCAATTCTTTTTTAATTACCTTTTTAGATAAATATAAATTTGATATTGAATTCTCATAAACCCCTCATTGATTAATTATATTTATACTAAGTAATAAAAATATTAACTAATCAATTTTTATTAAATAGTTAATAATAAACCATAGTATAAATTATACTAATATACCTAAAATATGTAATAAATATAAATACTAAATTATAAAGCAAAATTAAATATGTATTCTATATATAGCAAATATATATTTCAGAATAGGACGAAATTAAAATAAAATATAGAAATAAATAAATAAATATAAATAAAAACGAAAATTATTGTTATTTTAATTTTTTTCTTATTAGAATTTCAATATCATTTATATTTAAATATGAGTTTTTTTTTTTTTATCATGGTGATTTCTCATTTTCAATAAATATTTACATTTCTATGATTAAATATCTAATCCATTTTGAATTCAATATGGATGGATGTTAATTTTAATTTAACGTGGAGCAAGAAAGGGTACGTTGATGAGCAGCCGCTTTTTTGATTCTTTTTTCTGATTCAGAATCAAGAATCACATTTTTTCTGATTCTAAATTCTTGTCCAAAACTGATTAGGGAACAAATTTGTTCCCTAAACAAAAAATTTACCAAACGCGATTCTCGGGCGAAAAACCGATTTTAACAAAGAATCGGGAATTTGGCCCTGTTTGGATGGTTACCAAACAGGGCCTAAAAAAACTCACGAAACTCGTCCGATTCAGAGTACTTCGCTGGAGTTTCTTTGAATTTGGCCGGAAATGGCTTCGAGTCTTTTGGTCGCCGATCGCCGTGTCTCTCCACGGCCGAGCGACGTAGTTACTTTCTGAAGATGTTCGCCCGATCGACGAACTTGTGGAGCTCAGTTGCCTTGATCCTTCGTTCTCAGTCTTGCCCAGGTAAGGTGAGCTTCCTCTTTCCAGAACATGCTCTGTCTTAGCCCTGTCTTTCAAGAGCCCAAACTCGATCGGCAAGTTAATAAGTAAATCATGATAAGCTGGGATCGATTGGCTGCAAGTGGCATTGATCTAAGTCTCTGTATACCATGATTAGGCCGAGAGTCGCTGGAAAATCAAATTGGAAAATCATTGTTGAAGTGGCACGTCACGTGTTCGATGAAATGGTTAAGTGAGATTTCGAAATAGATTGTGTGTGATTCGCTTTTGACTTTATTTTAGTCCGAGTTTGATCCCTTTTCATTGAATTGCTTGCTCATACTGATGTTGTTGCCTCGTTTTGTTCTTTTTATGTTGCCATTACACATCACCAAGTTGGCCATGGACGAACTTCTTGCCGGAAAATCCATTCCCTTAGCAGGAGAAGCCGTGGTTAAAAGCTGCAGCGGTCGGTCCTTTCTTTTTGTCTTGTGGTAATGCTTCTGAAGTGGTTACACCTGGCCTTTTTATTAGCTGAACAGTTGCTGTTGCCACTTAACAACCTGGGCCTACTCTAATTAAAAATGGAAAAAAAAATTGCAAAAACATAATCCCAAAAAAATTGCGATTTTTGTTAAGTAATCAAATAAGCAAAAAACTCCAAAAATCTTCAAGTGAAATTAAACATTACAAAAGAAATCAAAAGTAATGGGAGGGATGGAGTAGTTAGAGGAGAGTATTCGAGTGGCCACGAAGGAATTGGCCGCCTCAGTGTAGTGGATGCCATCCCAGCTCACGTGGCATGACACCTCATCACACACAATGTAGCCGCTCTGTCCACAAGTAATTTTGGGATTGTAGTTGTATGGCGTGCTGCAACAACTGTACGACGAGCCGCCGTTGTCGCAGCATGCTATTAACAGGTTCTCAAATCCTACCCATGTACTTGCATGTCTCGGCTACCATTGAGTAGGTTGGTATAGTAGCCACCCACGTCTAGGGTGAGTCTACCTTCCCCACCGTGAGGTCTCCAAATTCCCTGTCTATCTTTATCTTTCCGACTGCGAGCGAATACGAAGGAAAGCGCAAGGTCTCCCACCCTAGGGCAGATCTCCCGCTTGTTTCCTTCTTAAATCTTTTAAGGACTTACTTAGGTCCATTTAAAATTCCATGTTAGTACTGTCCTAAATACATGTCACTAGGTTAGAAAACACATGATATGACCTAGGACAACATGAGACAAATCAATAAACTTCCATAGATTGTCTGATGAAAGGAAAATCTTTCCTATGAAATTAAATCCGATTGAAATAATAAGGTAATATACAGCAAAAGCAATGCTTTTGGTGCAATCTGATGAGATTTTGATTAAGAATTGACGTAAACATCTAAGGATACATATATGCTGCTTGAAGATGCTAAGTTTGGTGCTTGCATAACGAGGAGCAAGCACACAGCGGACGCCGGAAGGTCGGAAAAACTTCTTCGTCTCTTCGTCATGAGTTTGCATCACGCCATCCTATGCAACAACATGGCACATGTCGAGTCTCAATTATGAGAGATCTCAATAAAGAACTATCTTTTCCTAAGTCAATAAACGTACAGATTTTCTATCTCAAGGGGCATGGATTTCAAATTTGGCCAAATGGTGAGTTGCACCATAAATGAGGATACTTATTCAAGAAAGAGCCATTATATAACATATTATCCAATTGCATTTTGTAAGGGCAAGCTGAAAGAAAGAACCATTAGAGGTCAAGATTTTGTGTCGAAAAACAAAAAACTTCTTATTCTATAAACATTCATTAAGCCGATAGTAAAAGTAAGAAAATCCTTCACTAACTTTGCACCACTGATAAAAGGGTGCTCCTTAGATGCGATGCCAGTGGAATAAAAAATGTGTTCGCATGTGGCTCTCATCACCATTGATGCATTGGTTGTAACTTCGAACCTCTCTACTACACTGGCCCAACAAATTAATAGCGATGGAAGCCATAGGCGGACAAATTTTTCTCGGTCCGGCAGTATTCCGCTCATCCTAAAAACCATAAAGACATTTCCATGTTTTAGCAATGCTTAATTATATGTAACCATGGTTTAGTATTACCATCTTCAAGAGGAACATGTCGTGTAAAGTCTTGTCATCCCAAACGAGCACGACCACTCGCACAACTTCATCGGACTTGTGCTTTAGGAGCTCCCCTAAAGAGAGCTCTCCTCGATTCGGCAATTCCATCATGGGCTCTCGCACAAGCCTAACAGGATGACAAATGGACCAACCAATGATGTAGATCAAGTGGTGGGCCTCCAAAATGGCATGGCATATATCCTCTTAGCACTTGCCTTGCTCATAAATCTTCCCATCATCAAGCAAAATCTAAGGCAGCTTGCGCTCTGGGACATGAACATCTTGCTAAAATGTCACATGCCCACCTTTCCTTAAGTGAAAAATATGTGTTTGGTACACCCACATAGTTTGGCCCAACCCCAACACCATTCTTGCATAACAAATTGTCACCGATCAGCCTGAATTGGATCGAGATGTGAAGTTTTGGATAGGGCTTGAGGGGGCTTCCAAAATTGCCAATTATTGGAAACTAGTCATTGTTCGTGCTGCCGGACACAATCTTGGCCATTGGTATATCCACGACCCCAATGAGCTCGGCCCCCAGCGCATCTTTGTTCTTCACATATGACTCCACCTTCATTATTGGCTGAGCTTAGGAGGTATAAAATAGCTTGTCCCGCGGGATTCTCACAATTTGGAATTATTAACACCTAAATTTTGCTGACAATGCACGAACAAAATTGTGAACAACAATAATAGTAAAAAATTGTCACACGCCATTGCTAAAACGAGATAATTTTTTATTCCGTGGGGCCACCACCGATTTTCCCTTCTCTCTTGAATTCGGTTAGGATAGCAATACCAGAAGGACGTTTTCGTCATTTTGAAGCAGGGCACTTTTGTCATTTGCCCAGAGAAGTGTTTCTCGAAGCTGCTAGGGGAAAAAGCTTGGACCTAAGCATGTCCTTAAACTGCTTCTGTTCTCGGAGTCAACCCCAACAGTAAAATAGGGTAATGATAACCGCGGGGGTCCGGACCACCCTTAATTCGAGTCCCCCGGCCTTGATTCCCGTGAAGCCCTTCTCCTAACATACTGGGCTGGGTTTCCTGAAGCGTTGGGGTAACGAAGCTGATGGGTCTGGGCCGCTGATCAAATCAATGGGTTGCTCTTGTGGGCCGTGCCAATTGGACCAACTTGGCCTTTCTATTTGTTATTTATTTTTATGTTTTATTATTCTTTTTCTTTTGTTCTTTTTACTACCATTTATTGTTATTATGCTCTCTTTTTTTAATTACAAAAATGTATGTTAAGTTTGTTGACTAAAATTCAGGTCTCTAGGGTTATGGATATATTTGCATTAATATATGAACAAAAATGTCAAGCTATCCAAACAAATAACAAGACATTGTATGTGTTGTTGCATCAAATCTTTAATTACCAAAGGCCATATTTGTTTCTTGATCGAGGGGAGAAGTGGGCCAATAAATATGGCATAATCCAGTTGAGTAGAACATGTATGCGTTGATGAAATATCGATCCATTTAAAATAACTTGATTTATGGCCCATATTCATATTAAGCCCAGATCCTGTCTCACCCATTTGTCGGATCAAGGTCCAGAAATCGCTGTGAAGGATTAACAAAGAGCAGTACAAGTGAAGAGAGATTGAGAGAAAAAGAGAGATGGTAGAGATTCTTTAAGGAAAGATGATTCTGTCATCTTTTTTCTTTCCCTCTTTAGAGGATTCTTTTTCACTTTACTTAAAAGGTTCCAAATTAAAGAAATGATGAAAAGGTTGACAATTCAAATCTTGTTTGGAAAAATATATGACCTCTAACTTATTAGATTACCCTTAAGTAAGTTGTCATTATTATTAGGATTTTGTCGATGTCTAAACAAATTAGTAAATTATCACCTCTTCTGAAATTTCACGAGTTTCCTTTTTATTTATCAATAATATAATAAAGTTACCTATATTTTACTAATATAGTGATTGACCAATTTCTTTGAAATTTTACAACTTTTTTTTTGTTAAAATACCAACTCAACAAGGAATCTACCAACCTCTCACTAAATCAGTGAATTATCAAGTTTTGTCAAGTTGCTGATTATTAAACTAACAAGATGAGATTAAAAAAAAGGGAACAAATAAAGATGAGATAACATAGGATAAAGACATTCCGATCAAAAAAAAAAAAAAAACATAGGATAAAGACATGAAAAAGAGTCCAGGAAAAAGCAAGTATGGGGTGGGCCCACAAAGTCGGGTAAGGGAGGAAGGAACAGTTTTACGAGGAATATATTTTGTGGGCCCATAGGGATAATTTTGTCCTAAGTAGCGCCCGATACACGACACAACGACGACATTGTTGACACGTTATTTCTCAAAAATAGAAAATTTCGATAAGTTGGGGCACGTCAGTATATTAAATATATATTTTTATATGTACATAATAAATTATTATTTTTATGATTATTTCAATCAAATTATTTTGATTCAAATTCACAAATAAATAAATAATAATAATAAAATAAAATGAATTTATACTAAAAATATTAATTTACCATTTATTAATATAATTCATTATTTCAATTTGACAAATTCAACTCAATTTCATTAATCCATAAAATTCGGAGAAAAAAACAAGTAATTCACATTCTGAACTCACATGACAGATGTGTCGGAAGAGAAGAGGAAAAAAGAACTTTAGGGGTAAATTATGTATCACAAGAAGTGAAAGTTAGAAGAGAAAAGAAAAACAACGAAGAGAAAAAAAAAAACCAAGTTTTTTTTCTTTCCCCATTTATTATTTTTATTATTGTTTTTTTTTTTTTTTCACATATATGCATTTCGACCTCTCATTTATTGAAAATTTTTGTTGGAATCACGTGTTGGAACCTTATATGTCGGAATTCCGATTCAAGTGTCAGGAAAGTTGATTAGATGTCAGATTTTCCGATACGTGTTGACCAAATGTTGAAGAGTGTCGGATATGTGTTGGAATGTCCGACATGATACGAAAGCTCAAAGAGTGTCAGAACTTCCTAGGTTTTATCTATCACTCTTTCCACTTCCCTAGCACTTATTCTAGCCCCACAAGGCAAGCATTATTTCCTTTTCTTTTAACCCGAGTCCTAAAACCCACTTTACCCTATGAAATTACCCGATTCGATTCTTTATGGGTCATGCCATCAAAAAAAGGGGGACAATCACCGGTTGAATTGAATTGGATATGTGTCGATAAAATATCGACCCTTTTAAAATGACTTGATTTATGACATAGATTCATATTGAACCTCGATTTGATCTTACCCATTTCATGGGTCGAAGTCCCAGATATCATAATGGAAGATTAGACATGGAGCAGTATAAGGAGGGGGGGAGGGAAGGAGGGAGAGAGATGGCAAGTGAAAGATGATTCTTTCATTTTTAATTTTTCCAATTTGAGGATTCTTTTTAACCTTTTCAAAGTTTTCAAAAGTGAAGAAATGATAAGATGCTCGAGGATTACAATCTTGTTTGTAAAAGGATTGGGAAAACTGTCCAAAAAGACCTAGACCTATTATACTTTTGCTAATTCGGTTTTAAACATTTTTAATTTTATCAATAAAGTCCTAAACATTTTGACAATTTGCCAATTGAGTCTATTCGGGTGATCGAAAATTGTTAATGTGAACGCCAAACATCCTATTTGGCACACTATGTTGGAGTGGACATTTTAATAACATTTTTGAACATTTTTGGTTTTTTCTTTTTTCCATTTTTTTCTTTTTGGTTTTTGGAGTGATGGCTGGCCAAAGCGATGGCGTGTGAGCCCTTGCTTATGCCACGCAAGGGCCACCAAGCCCTTGCCTAGCCTAGATCTAATGAGGGTGTCATGACGTTCACTAGATCTAGGCAAGGGCTTGTGCGCTCTCACTTGGCGTCACAGCCCTAGCCCAGGTCCTCAACAACCACGGCAAGGGCCATTATGGCCATTGAGGATTGCAATGCCCTCACCCAAAACTAGCGAGGATCACCGATCATCACTCCAAAAACCAAAAAAAGAGTAAAGAGACGGAAAAAACGAATTTTTTTTTAAAAAGTATTTTAAAAAAAAAAAAAGCTATTTGTCATTGTCAATAGCAATGTGTGTCAACTTTGCTATAGATGCTATTATAAGAACGAAGAAAGAGAGATGAGCCGTAGATGGTATGCATAAAGAAACAAGGTGGATGAACACGATGACGTCTTCATCCCCTGCAATGGTGCTGGAGATATTTTATATAGGAGAGAGAGGTTCTTTCGATTCCTTTCGTTGATCAATATCTTGTAATTGTTTTATCTTACATTACCTATTTTTCAGTATAGAACTTGAATATCACGGCTACATATGGAACATATACCTTTTTAACTAGAATTTTTTATTAGGTTCGCGGTCTGTAGAAAAACATTTTCTATTGCAGCACTACAATAATTACATGCATGATGACTATTGGACTATTGGATTATATCGGGTGATGTAAATTTATGGATTATATGTAAGTATGTTTTCCTATCAATTAAAACTAATTTTGTTTGGGTGGTGCACACACTAACGTGATGCTTCCAAGCTTTTTCAGCAATTCCTTTTTAATTTCTATTTTACTAGGTGTACAAGTAGATACATGTACTCTTTTTTTTTTTTTTTTTTTTATGTACTTGGATGAAAGATAATCTTTACTCTTATTTTCTGATGACTAAGTTTTGACTTCTTTCGGTGCAGTTGATTGTACACTTGCAATTGATTGTACGCTTGGAGATGTAGGGGCTAAATAATTTCATATACTTTTCATATGTCATTATCTTAAATTTGCATCTAAGTAAAAGAAAAAACGATATTTACATATCAGCCATTCAATTTAATAAAAGAAACCGAACGAAAATGCACAAATTATACGAAATTCTTAGTAATTGCCCTCTACAGTGTGAGGTTGACATAAGACCAAGGTCCACCATGTTCGACCATTATCATCACTCCGTTCTTTTCTTCTGTTTGGCTCAGTGCCGCGTTTGTCTTCCTCCTCCTCCCCCTCTGCGTTTTAGAGAGAGAGAGAGAGAGCATCAGAGCAACGATGGTGGACATGGGTTGGTACGTGTTAGGGAGGGAGAGACGCGTAAGGATTTGGGAGTTATTTGTGAATCGTTACGTTATTTTTGCAGAGAATCGGGAAGAGGGTCATTAAGAAAAGGTTTACAGCAAAGAGAGGTGGTCCGGCTCAACCAATTAATAACGTGACATCCATATAATCCATGGAGTTAATAATCCTGTTAACATACACATAATTACATACAAATACACTTTATTTTCATCGGTCCCGTTAATGAAGTGTAATTAATCAATTAAATTGGGTTCTTTTTGGAGAAGTGATGTTCTCAGGAATAAAATATGATTATGCTTAGTACTTTTAAATAAAAAAAGAAATGTTAAAGCATCAACCTTCCGTTTCTTCCAGTGGAATTACATACATAGTTCAAAACAAATACATATTCATTATTCACAAGATTAATAGACATAGGTGTTTCTTAAATCTCATTAAAGAGTGTTTGGGACTTTTTGAACACCCGACTAATGCCCATCGAGTGCGGCTATTCCTCTGCCTCACACACATCGGTTAATTCTCAAAAACAAACAACTCTCTGCTTCTATGGGTGACTCCAAGAGACTACACAAATATGGTGATTCACTCACAAGCCTCGAGTGAGGAGGATACACACTTATCACTTGAGTAATCTCTTGGGATTAAAAGATAGGTGCCACTTAGTTTTTCTTTAGAGAACAATTCTTAATTTCCCAAATGACTTCTCTCCGTGTGATCATGGTTTTATATCACATTCTTTTGAAAATCCTATAGTTGCCGCAATTGAATTTTTCATCTCAATATATATTCGAAGTTGATTTTGGCAACTTAATGTTTAAACTTGGGAACTGGACCCCCTCTTGTTCTTTTAACTCCTGGGAACGGTTGTAAAATATTTCTTCTATACAAGAAATTATTATTTATTTAAATTCTAACCTTAATCTCACATTATATATGTTTTTCCATGTGAGAAAAGAATTAAGATGCAATCCGCACATAGTTAAGACTGAAAACTAGTTTTATTAATCAAAATCTAACGATAGAAGTTTTGGGTCACGGGACTGGAAGAACTTTTGGTTGATGGTCACGGCATAATTGGCATAAAGTTTTTGATAAATAGGGAAATTCGGCGCAACTCTTGTGGATATTATCTTTATTACATTTTGTCATTGCTTTCACGCTTAATCGGAGAATTATAATTGTTGCTTGAGTTATATTTTATCGTGTTTGCGAGTAGTCAACCTACCTATTCAATCGGAAATGTGAGGAAATTTAGAGTAATTAAGATGGAGTATGCTATGATAAAAATGTTGCCTGGGCCGATGCGGCACCGCCACACTTGAAAAACCGCGCGCCTGTTGCACTCTCGCCGGAGTTCCTCGCCGGTCTGCCCGCCAGCCTCGCCGGAGCTCTGAACGGTGACCCATCTAGCCGCCGGCTAACCCTAGTTTAGGAGGCCCAAACCTTAATTAGATAGATTTCTTATTTTATTTTATTTTTATTTATTCATTTAGTTTTTATTATTCGTTTGTTTTTTTATTTGAAATAATCACCAATGTGTGATGAGATGTTCGACATGTGAAATTTGTGATTGACAATCCGATTTTCGCGCTTGAAATCCAACTCGCAATTGCTTGAAAAATCGTCAATCCAATCTCACGCTCGAGATTCGATTTGCGATTTATTTTGAAATTGGTCAAATCGATCTCATGCGCGAGATATGGTTCGCCAATTTATGGATATCAACCTTATCATGTCTGATTTGCCGTTGTATTGGTTGAATCAATTTTATCTTTGTAAAAAAAAAAAAAAGCCAAAAAAATAATGTGAATTAGATTAGGTTTATTTCTTTTTTAGGGTTTTTGCATATTTAGGGTAGGAAATTAATCATTTCGAATTTTAAAAAAATAAAAATACCAAAAACATAAATTTAGGATGTTAGATTTCCGTTTCATTAATTTAAATTGCATGTTTAATTATTTGCCAATTTTAATTTCGAATTTTAAAATAGAAAAAGAAATAAATTAGAATTAGAGTATTCTTTGCACGTCATTGCATATTAGAATAGATTGCATGCTTATTAAGAAAAAAAAAATCATGTGCACGTCATGTAGGATTAGATTCATGAAATGCACGTCATTTAGTGATTATTGCTAGAGTCTTTTGATTAGAAATTGTCCGTCATTAGAATTAGGTCATTTTGGTTAATTTAGATTGCATATTTAATTGTTGCATGTTCATTAAGACATCACAAATTTTTTTACTCATTCATATAGTTTAAGACCTATTGCCATGCTATATCATTTCACATTAGATTAGAAGCATTGCATTGCATATGGATTTGATTCTCATTAATTAAGTGAAAAAGAAAAACAAAAATTGCATGTTAATTAGAAATCATATCTAGGGTTGTTGATATGAATTTTGATCTAACATTGCAGATGCCTTCGTTGCTATAAGGTAAGTCTTGCAATCTATTTACTGCTTTACTTGGGTGTTAAATTGGTGGTTTGCGCACCCGCATGGTTACCTGACATGTTAAGAAAATAGATTTAAAATCAATCCAAGCTGCCTAAAAAACATTTTTTCGAAATAAAAGAAAAAGGTACCGAAAGGGTGTTAGAGAAATCTAGCATAACCAAATCCTCGAACTCATAATCTCTGGTTTGTAAAAGTAAAGTAAATCTCCCGTTACTTTACATGGATTTCTAATCGACCTACCAAAAATAGATTAGTGGCGACTCATAATTAAAAATCAATAGCATGTTAAAAATTTGAACCTAAGTCGTGAATTGGTATGGGCTTGAGAGAGCCCGAGTTAAGTCTAGGCTTAACAATCCATTAGCCAAACCCTAGGTGGTTCACACCCAAAAATTTGATCGCGACAGTGGCCAAAAGAAAAGCTGGAGAAATGTTGGGCAATATGCCTTGTTAATGATTACGGTGATAGCCTTGCTGAAAAAATGTAGTGTGTGTTTCCCGACCTGAAGATATTCATGTTGTCTTGACTAGGGTTGCTCGAGGAGCCTATACATCGACATGATGTGAGAGATTGCTGTGGACTAGATTTCACAAGCATGGAGCAACTCCAAGTCCTATATCTTTGCTTCATACATATCACCAATTTACGTTCCTCAATTGGCACCCTCAGGAACCTCCACTCATTATACTTACACTATTGCATTGTGGACAATGTGGCAATTCTTGGCAAACTCAAAACATTGCAAATTCTCAACTTGGCGGGATCTCAAATTTCTAAGCTACCTAAAGAAATCGGGGAACTTAGGAATCTGAGATCGTTGAATCTATATGATTGTGACTCGCTTGAGATAATCGAGCCTGGTGCCTTGAAAGGCTTAGTCAACTTGGAAGAGTTATATATGAGGGGAAGCTTTAGTCGATGGATAGTTGATGATGAAATACCAACGGAATCGTATAATGGGAGGCTTGCTAAGTTGAAGAGCTTGAGAAAGCTAGCCTCTCTGGAAATATCAATTCGTGATCCCATCGTACTCTTAAAGGATGATGACCTGCCATTTGGGACCTTGATCAGATTTTGGATCAACATAGGAAATGCTTACGGAAGGGGATTTCGTGGCTTGAGAACCATGAAACTTCAATTGGAAAGATGCGATGGAATTCTCTCAAAAGAATGGGTTCAAAAAACTCTGTAGAAAACTCAACACTTATATTTGGACGGATTGGGAGAATTCAAGGAGAATGCTCACGAGTTGTGCATTCGAGGATTTAAACAACTGAAGCATCTCGACATTTAGAACAGCCCCTCAATCAAGTACATCGTCAGTTCATTAAATGACCTTCTCACTGCATTTATGGATTTAGAGTCTTTGTTCCTCGAAAATCTTATTAATCTGGAGAAGATATGCAATGGCCCTGTCACACCAAATTGCTTCAGTAAATTGAAAGTTGTGTGCATCAAAAGTGCCACCAATTGAAAAATTTGTGATTCCTCTCAGAGATGCAAAGACATGTACATTTGGAAGAGATCGAAATATGTGAATGTGACTCATTACAAGCCATTATCATAGGTGATGCAGGAAAAGTAGAAGTTGCCGTTGATGACATGGTTGAGTTGCCTAATGCACAATGTCTAGATTTGCGTAAGTTATCAAAAATGACGAGCTTTTGTACTAGAGCTAAGGGTGCTCCAATTAAGGTAACTTTTTCATTTTCTGGGTATAAATTTCTTTTATACTTAATCTTGCAAACAATACCTAGATTATACTATTATAGGGGGATTTAGGATAAGATGATATTGGTGTTCACCGAGCCTCAGTGAATATTGCATTAATTTTGATTATTTGTACATCTTGAAACACATATAAAAAATCCTTTCAAAGAAAACACAGACCATACATTTTTATTCACATTCAACTGTAGCTAGGGGAAGCCTTTTTCTGCGATTTTTTTTTTCAATTTATTTCAGTGTTAGATAATTGCACTAACAATTTGGGCTTTAGCATGGGTTTGTATTATGACTAATTTATTACTTATTAACATTTTTAATGAGAAGAAAAAACATTGTGCATAATGAATCTTAAATGAATGCACGAAATTCAACAATTTCAAAATGAAGAAAGTGAGAGAATAAATAAATAGAAGGCGAACCAGTAGCCATGTAACAAAGAAAGTCCACATAATTCATGTTTCACCTACATGCAAGTTAGCAATTGATTCTAACATGTCATGCCAACCTCACCATGTCAACATCGTTTTGCTTTCGTCATCCCTTCATCTCAATTAAGTTTTTGACATTCTTAAGAGACATCAAACTCATTCATATATTTAAGTTTCCTTTGTTTTGCTGAAATTCATTGTTGCTGAAAAATGTTATCCTGGCAATTCATTTTTCTTGTTTTCTTGTATTTGGTTCTGCTGAAAACACAATTTGAGAGAAACAAACCCAAATAAGTCATATTTACTTGTTCATAATGAAAAGCAGTAAGTTAACAAATAATTTATAAAAAAATTTAACTCCAACATGAATTTGTCTTCAATTTTGAAGGTCAAAATAGAGAAACCTAAGAAAAGATAACAATTATGATGATAGTTGTTTTGAAGATCAATAGATGACTTCAAAAGAAAAGAGAAAAAAAATTATGGTCATAGCTTTGAAGAACAGCCAATTCAAAGATAACAACTATGATGACACGTGGGAGCAGCATGATAGTGGTGAAGATATCCTCATGAAAATGATTTTTCTTTTTACGGAAGAGAAATTCATTTTCTTAGATTTTAGCTTGGGAGTTTCAATCATTTTCTCCTATCCAAACACAAGAAAATTCTAAAAGCACTTTTCTAAAAATAGATTAACTTGTAACGCACCTTTAATGAGTTTGATTGTGGCACTTCATTAGGTGCCCTTGCCTCGCTTGGAATCCCTAGTAATGGTTGAACTCCTTGGCCTAGAAAAGATACTCTATAGTGAACCCCCAATGAAATACGGCAGTATGAAATTGCTAAAGATAGAAGAATCTAAATCCACGTTGAGTATTTTGGAAGATTGGATACTAAAGCTACCAAATTTGGAGTCAATGGAAATTGCGGGCTCTCCATCAATAGAAGTAGTTTTCGACCTAGAGGAGCTAAAAGTCACTAGAGAAGTGGAGATTCTCTCTCAACTAAGTACATTGGAGCTATCTAAGTTGCCAAACCTGCGGCGCATGTGGAAACAAGATATACAATTACAAGGAATATCGATATTTCGAAGCTTGAAAGAGCTCTCTGTTTGTGAAACTAGACTGTCATTTCTCTTTTTGGTGTATGTGACTAAATGTCTTGGAGAAATTAGAGACATTAAAGTGGAGGATTGTTCAAATATGAAGACGGTGATTGTGGATGAAGAGGGAACATATGATATTATAGAGCTACCACTACTGAAGCGACTATCCATAACACGCTGTCCCACAGAGAAATTCTTCTCATATCCCCATGGAAAGAAAGAGTCAGTGACCACTACTTCAGATTCACAAGATGCTTATTTTGATTCCTTCTTTGATCAAAAGGTAAAAATCCGTTCTCTTGAGATTATACCCATAATAGCCATAGGCACATGCTTTGCAAGGCAAGTAATCAAATCTCTTTGAAGATCTTTATTTGGTTTTATTAATTAAAATGTGTACATAATTTATAACTATATTGTCAAATAGAGGCCACTAATGGAAAATTCATTCTTCCACCACATCAGATAGATTGTTGGGAATAAGCCAATCTCACAAATTTTTCATAGCTACAATCTGACGCATAGCTCTTATGAGCAGGTTAGTTTGCCGAGCTTGGAGGAGTTAAAGCTTGAGTCAGAAGGATCCTTCAAAGGAATATGGCATAGTGAACTTATGGAAAATTCCTTCAGCAAATTAGCCACCCTCTCCATTGGATATTGCTCTAAGCTACACAACGTCTTCCCTTCCACAATCATAGGGAGATTGCACAACCTAACAATTGTTAAGATTGAAAACTGTTCCTCTTTGGAATCATTGTTTGATTGTGGGTCCATTGATGCAAATACTGCACAAACAACTATATTGCTCCCCAAATTAGAAGTAAAGATGGTGAGGGAAGCAGGAAAGTTGAAATGTATGGTGAAGAGTGACTCCCAAATGATTTTGAGTTTTCCTAGTCTAAAAAAAGTCCGTGTTTGTAATTGCTCCAACCTAAGATATCTCTTCCCCAGTTGTATGACCACAACTCTAGAGAAACTCGAGAGCCTATGGATTAGCAATTGTGACTAGATGAAGGAAGTGGTTCCTAAGGAGATAGCCAAAGGGGATGATGAATCATCACAACCGTTGTTCAATGAGATGGTTTGCTCTATCCCTTACTATGTTCATCTATATTCTTGCATTTCATATTTTAGAACAAACAATCTAATAATTTGTCCTATTTATCCTCCTTTCTCACATTAACTTGTGCAGGCTAGATTCCCCAATATAAGAAAACTACAAATTGAAGGTGCCCGGTGCAAAGAGCTATGGAACAATCAAATTCCTTATGATTCCTTTTGCAAATTGGAATTTCTTCGATTGGAGCACTGTGACAATCTCATATGTATTGCCCCATCCCACATGTGGAAGAGACTACAGCTTTGTCTCGACTTCCTCGAAGTGAGGTCATGCCGTTTGGTCGAGATCATATACAAAAGTGATGGGACATATGCAAAGAGTGGCAAATTGAGGAGGCTGGTTTTGCATGATCTCAAAAACTTGAGGCACATTTGGCAGTCCGATGGTCTCCTAAATGTCCTGTTCCCAAACTTGAGATACATTAAGGCTGTGAGGTGCTCCCATTTGGAAATACTTTTCACAACCATCACGGCGAAATTTCTCGGGCAAATCGAAGAGCTGGTAATAGAGTCATGTGAAGATATAAAACTAATTGCTGGCTATGAAGAATGTGAAGAAGCAACCGGTACAGCAATCACCTTTTCCAAGTTAACTGCTCTTAGACTTTTCAAGTTGCCGAAAATCAGTAGCATCTTAGCTGAGAAATACTATGTGGAATTCCCATCCTTGCAAGTCTTGTGTATAGTAAGCTGTGGAATGGCGCCGGAACAAGGCCTTGATGACTGGGAATGCTACCAATTTTTCAATAGTTATAACCTCGAAGAAGCATTGAAATATGGGTTTGATGACTAATCGTTTGGGACTTCTGCAATGGAAAATGGTGTTTGGCAATATAGAATAACGCGTCCGGTAATATGATATCATGTTTCTGCGTTATTTTGTACAGTTCCCGCAAAGTCTCTTGACTATTTCCTCCAATAATCATTGCTCTGGTTTATCTCCTGTCCCTTGGATCTAAGGCCGTGCTGAGCAATGTCACTTGTTTATTCTAACTGAGAATGTAGAGTTGCTATCAATGCTAGATTTTAATAAAATGACTGTCCATCCAGACATTGTCTCTTAACTGACAAGCATGTAACAGTTACTAGTGAGTCCTAGTTACTTCCTCTAAATTTCTGAAGAGTCTTTCATGGACAGTAACGAGTGCCTTGTATCCAACTTGTATCGATATGATGGTTCTACATTAATAAGCAATTGAAATATTCAAATAATTTTTCATAAAAAATGACTATCAAGAACGAAATAATTCTTTTTTTATTCGAATTTAGAAATGTAAATATTTTCTCATCCTTGCTAACTATTTACTACTTGATAGTTGGATATTTTGAAATGTGATGTTCATGATTAGTCTTTTAGAAAGTTACTCTTGAAATTTTCTTGTTCATAAGGTCAATTTTACTTGTTATTAATAAGGAATTTTACTCTAAACTCATTAATTGTGAAGGCATTTAGTAAGCAAAAAGCACTTCTAATGTAATAAATTACCAAGAGATTTTCTACCTATGCTTTTACTCTTTTCTTGACAAAGCTCTTCAAATTTTATTTGGAAAAGAAAATCGCCGTTTTATTAAATATGAATGCATTTAATGTGCAAAAATGAATTTTACTATTTTATATATACCAGATTTCAGGCTCAATCAAAAATTTCACAAAATAGATAAACTCCATACATACGAGTTTTACCAACTGAAGTACACCTCTAATAATTTCGTCTCATGAGAAAGATCAAAACAGGTTTCTTCTCTCTCGATCGAATTCATTGGCTAACAAGGCCTCATCACGTGGCCCTCGACAGAATTCACTTGCTCTCTTCCTCTCTCTCTCTCTACATCTAATGATCTGAGTCGATTCCCTCTCGAGATCAAGCTCGGCGCGCTCTGCAGAGTGGGGCCAGAGCATAAACAGAGCCACCTTTGCACACGCAGAAGGAGCTCAACAAATTCTCTCTAGCCCTGGTTGAAGGGACTCGCGTGATTTTTGAGCATTCATAAGTCACTCTCTCTCGGAGATTCCTTTCGAATCCTTGCCTCTCGCTTCGTTGCCGATCGTCACCGCTTCCCGATCGCCAACAGTTCAGTCTGTAATGCCGAAGTTCTCGAACTTTGGTCGCGACTGCCTACTTCGACGATTCCAATCCTGGATGTTGCTTCTGTTATCTCCTTACTCATATCTGATGTCAATCGCTATAGCTAATCATTCTTCTTTCAACTAAACCACATTTGCTCTGTTTTCCGTTGCTTCTTATACGAAGCAGAGGCTGAGTGCTATTGTTACCGCCTGTGCAAAAACGGCTTCGATTGAGGCTGTATTGATGATTGAACTTGCCAAATGCCTTTGTGATGATTTGGATGCGAATCACCTGTTTGATGAAATTCCTAAACTTAGTCAGTTTGTATTTTGATTCAAGTCTTGACCGAAAATTTCCTTCATTACTAGATTATTGATTAATTTCGGTCATGTAAGCGTATCTGAGGTCTGTTTCTTCGTAAAAAATCATAGGTATTCAATTTTGAACTTGCTTTGGATGTGCTACAACCTGTTGATACATGCTGATTCGTAATTATCGCAGCCCTAAGCTGATGTCATTTGGTCCTTGATATTGATGTCATTCCACTCAAGTAAGCATGTGTAGTGAATTTCATGTTCCCTTGAAAGGGATTTATGTCATGAATGAATTAAATTCTATCGGAAATCGATCCTTTTATGCTGACCGTCTTAAAATCCCTGATTTAGTGTGTGTTTGATTCCAATTTGAGGCTAGTTTGGTTAGGGGATCGTATATACTCATGCTAGGAAAGCATTATGGTGAATCTCATGCCAATTTGCGAGAATTGGGGTCATCACCAAACTTGAATATGTTAGAATCGAAGTATTGCATGCTGACCGTGATTGCTTTGTGTAAATTCGGTCTTTATTTGCCCCTAGATTGATGCCATTTTGATCAAATAGACTTATATGCACTTGTAGGAAGATATGGCTTCATTTTCATGTCGATTAATCGTCAAAGGATCACAATTTGCTGTCTCATATGCTCTGTTACAATTATGAATGTCTGCTGAAAGTTGTGGAATAAGTATGAATTAGATGGATAAGTGATATGGTGTGTGCAGGTTCCTTGTCAATTTCACATGTTCGGATGGCAGTTGCATGATTAAATTGATTTATGTATGCTTGGTATCGCCATGAGAGTCTTGGCCTGATTATTGAATTAGAGAACTCCGATGTTAACCGAACTTTAATCCCATGATTCTTTTGATTTCAAAGCTCGGGGCATCTTTTTTTTGTAATATTAAATAATTTGAAGAATACTGACTTCGTTTAAAGGTGATATGGTAGACTAGCCAGATTTGAGGAAATCTCTCAACGAAACTGATCACCGAGGCCCAATCAAAATATTGCGTGGACGACACTTGCCAACATAATTCCAATATTTTCTCCCTCTCCTTTGACGCTCACCATTTAAGGCTTATTTATGAGAGCTATTGCTTAAACCTGATTTATCCTTCAAGTGTGTGCGCTTGTACCAATATACTGTGCACAACACTAATAGCGACCTATTGACGCTAGTGGAAGTATCTTTAGGGGAAGCTAGAACTCACATTTGGTTGTGAATTCCAATGTGGCAGATGAAGGCATATATCTCTTTGTCCTTTCCTTCCTTGAAGTTCGCTGGCCACTGCCGTTCAGAATGATGTTTCAAAGATATGTTTCTCATTTCATTGGAATCCTCATGATAGATTGATAGTCATCTGTGTCAACAGCACTAAAGGAGCACAACAGAAGATTATCGCTGGTGGGGGTAGGGAAGCTTGGTCACCAGCAATAATTTAGTCACCTATCCAATTGCCAACATTTCCGAGGACTGAAATGCCACAGTACTCAAACTTTGGTCATAATTGCCTGCTTCGATGATTCCATTCCTTGACATTGCTTTTGTTATCTCCTTACTCATATTTAAGGTCAATCGCTATAGCTAATCATTCTTCATTCAACCAAATTGCATATGCTCTGTTTTCCGTTGCTTTTTGTGTGAAGCAGAGGCTAGGAGCAGTTGCTACTGTCTATGTGAAAATGGACTGTGATTGAGGTTGTATTAATTATTTGAATGTGCTGCATTTCCTTTGCAATGATTTGGATGTGAATCGTTGCTTTACTTTTGCTTCTAAGCTCCCTAGCCGAAATATATACCACCTGTTTGATGAAATTCCTGAATTAAATAAGTGTGTATTTGATTCAGGTCTTGACGAATTTCATTCATTACTAGGTTTTTCATCAATTTTGGTCATATCAGCCTAGTTGTGTTCTGTTTCTTCATCGAAAATCATAGGCATTCCATTTTGAACTTGCTTTGGATTTGCTTGAACCTTGTCAATACATGCTGATTCGCAGCTGTTGCGGCCCTGAGCTAAAGTCCATTGATCCTTCATTTGATGCTATTCCACTCAAGTAAGCATGCGCGGTGACATAAGATCATGTTACGGTGAATTTCATGTTCGCTTGGAAAAGATATTATGTCATGGATGAATTAAATTATATTGGAAATTGATCCTTGGATGTTGACCATGTCTTGATATCCCATGATTGGGTGTGCATTTGATTCCAACTTGAGGCTAGTTTGGTTATGGGATCATATATGTTCATGCTAGGAAAGTAATATGGTGAATCTCATGCCAACTTGAGGCTAGTTTGGTCATGGATTGATGCCATTTTGATCAAGTAGACTCATATGCGCTTGTGGGAAGATATGGCTTCAATTTTGTGCCAATTTGTCATCAAACAATCATGATTTGCAGTCTTGCATGCTCTGTTACAATTCTGATTGCTGCTGGAAGTCATGGATTAAGCACAGATTAGATGGATTTTGTCTCAACTTGGTTGTCTTTTTTATTGCCCATTGGGCAAGTGACATCACGTGTTCAAGTTCCATGTCAATTTCACATGTTCAGATCGCGCTAGTTGGCTGTTAGTCCCACTAGAATGAAATCAAGGACTGCATATCAAAACAGATTTGTATTAACAAAGGATCTCAACTCCTAGGGGTCAACACTCACTTGTGAATATTCACATCAGCTTAATTCCCTAAAAAAGCACAAACTTTAGGTCGACCTCTGTCATGAGTCAAACTTTTTTTGTCTAGAAAGAATTAACTTCCACTTAAGTCTCAAATTTGATCCCCATTCAATTGCCATCCAAAATCACTGTTGAAGGTCTTACGTGGCAGTCAGTTGTAAATCCATGTCAGCTAACTACTCACCAAAATGATGCTTTGTTGTTCTTAAAATTTGGGAAAAATCGAAGCAATTAGAGCTGGATTCTTCAATTCTGCAGACAAAAGTCTTCAAATTTTGCGTTTGGGAATCTTCAATTCGTCAAATAGACTCACGCTCGAGAGAGTTGGTTTGTTGAGCTTTTAATAAACCAATTCTGAACTCTGCTGGTCTCATGATCCCAAGGACGGGTGCTCGACCAAAGACAGCGTCTTCTGCAGGATCATTCTCAGTGAATCGCCTGCATTCAAGGTATTTGATTGATTTTGACTCTGGTTCTTCTGAATCGAGGATGGATAGCTATCTTTCTCAATGTCAAAGCTCATTTCAATACATGGTTTTGCATCTCATGCGTTAATCTTGCTGAAAGATGCCCGCTTGATGTCCTGCTGGGGTTGCCGATCATGTGTGGAAGATTTACATCCACATATTGTTCTCATATTTTGCCTATCCGAAAACTCAATGGAATGGTGACTCTTCCACATTGCACTGTTTGTCGTGCATCATTAAGCATTGCTGATGCCGCTATGTGTTTGACAAACATTTTCGGAATGTATGACATGACGGCTAGAATGATCAGATCCTTCTTCATTCATTTGATCTTATTCATTTTGTACTTTCAGCTCTGTGAGGATGAAAAGTGTCTATGCATATTGATTCGAGTCTTCTGATCCATGGGTAGGGTATTACTCATCCATCATTCTGCAGTAGATGACCCCTTGAAATTATTGTCCTTAAACAAGGATAAACTGACGAGGCAAAACTGTCATTTTTGCTCTGGTGATTAACTTCTCCGTTGTTTAGCCAGGACTTCTTATAGTCTCATCTAATCACTCTCTCCAGATTGTGTAACCTTGCTTCATAAACAATAAATTGAGATGAATTAATGTGTCTATACGTGAAGTTAAGATTTGCACATGAAACTATGTTGCAGTTAGAAGCAGATGCTGCCATGTTTGCTTGGATCCTAGCAGTTGTTCTCATGGCCTAAAGAACCCACATCCTAGTTAAAAAAATTCTACCTGCAGATCAGCTTAGATACTGACAATTGAATGTAAATACTAAAAGAGAGCATTGAAGAGAAAGAGGGTTTTGATTGTTATTATTGCAAACTGTCCTCTCGAGGAATTTCGCACTTTTGTTTTTTCATAAACCAACTTCTGTTCTTGAAAAATCTTTTTGCGATGTAAGACTGTCCGAACTCACTCACCTCAATTGTAACCTGGGACGCAGTGCTTCGTCCACGATCTCCTGCGAATCTGTGGCTTTCATACCGGGCGGGCCTTATTGTTCCAACCAACTCGACTACATTAATGCCACGCGGGACATGCCGTGGTCCCTCGCCTGGAAGCTGGATCGTTGGCATAGGAGGAGCGGGGTTTATAGCCGATGGCAAGCTCAGTAGCAAGGGACAATCGGGGGTTCCTCAGTGCCAGATAGGCAAGTTACTTTTTGTCCAGCGTGGATGCGCTTTCATGGAGAAAAAGATTGCGAGATGGCTGGATAGTTCTAGCATTTTGGAGGCGGTAGGGCCCAAAAGGAAATATTAGTATAAAGAAATGGTGGAGGCGGTCCACTTATTTTCAATCGAAAATTGTATGGCCAGTTGCGGGCCGGGGACTTTGCTCTTCCGTCCAACAGCACCTTGACCATCTCTTCAACAGCTACTTTGAAATTGCAATTCTGTTAAAAAAGATTCAAAGCTTGCTGAAGGATTCGGTTTCCAACTTCTTGATATTTTACAAGCATGGTCATAAACTACTAATATTATGAAGAATTTTACCAACATACGAATGGATTAATAAATTACCAACTTCTTATCAATATTGTAAGGGATTTAGTAATATCCAAATAAATTAGATTTATCAATGTCAAAATAAATTAGAAAATTATGTATTTTTTTTTTTAAAAATTGTAGACACGATTCATAATTTTTAACGATGTTATTAATTTACTTATGTCAAATTAATTTGTAAGTAACCTCTTAACCTAGTTGGTTAGGATCTCACCCTGAGATCCGAGATCGGAGAGATAAGGGGCTCAAAGCCCCTAATATTTATCTTGTCATTTATCTTATCCCTCAAATTGAGGCATGCTTTCACTGCTGATTTGATTCCACCCTTAAATGCATGCACTCAATTCGGGCTTACTCGTCGTCAAGAGTGGCTTTCCTCCTAGCGCCCCATGAGAATCTGTTAATTTCTTTCGTTGATCAATATACTTCAATTTTTGTCCTAAATAATCTATTTTTCAGTATAGAATTTGCATATCATGGATATACATGTAATTTATACCTTTTTAACTATAATTTTTATTATATCCACAATCAATACAAAACAGCCTTTATTGTGCCACTACTATATTTATACATATATGCTAACTATCCGATTATGTCAGGTTATTTAAATTTCGAAGTACATGTGTAAGTATATTTTATATACCATTGTTTAAATTATTTTTGTTTTGTGTGACTAACCGAATTAGGAGGGTTGCTTTTTAAAGAATTTTGGCTGCTGTTAGTCGTAAAACTATTTGTATGAATTTGGGACTAAATATACAATCGTGTATAGTCATGCACACATTAACATGACACTTTCAAGCTTTTTCAGCAATTCCTTTTTAATTTCTATTTTACTAGGTATCATATACTTGAATAAAAAGATATTCTTTACTTGAATAATATTAGCATTCACGTATATGAAGTCGCCCTACCAATTCAATTATATATGTAATTCAAAACCTATGCATTGTCACAAGATTAATAGATAGATGTCTATTTTATATCAATAAGGTGTCTAGAACTCTCTGAGCATCCAACTAATCTCCATTTGGTGTGATGGTCCCTCCATCTCACACACGTCGGGTAATCACCGGAGACTCACAAAAGTGTGCTCATGGGAGTGGCCACAAGAGAATGTCCAAGTGTAGTGATTTGATCACAAGCTTTGACAAGAAAGATAAACACACTTGCCACCTATGAAGCACGGACATGTTGCTCATGCTTCCGTGTCATGTCCAACACGTGTTGGAGTGTGTCGGACACGTCGACACGCTCGGACATGGTTGGACATGCGGTCAACGTGTGTTGGATTTTCCGACACGCGGTCAACGTTTCTCGACACGTTTCGACACGCGTGTCTGGAAGACGATGGAGGGTGGAGGCGAGGGAGGGCAAGGGAGCAAAGATGAGGCTGCGAGCAATGGCAAGAGACGGCCAGAGAAAGAGCCGAACAAAGAGAAAGAAGAGAGAGAAAGCAAACTCCCTTAGAGTCATAATCAAAACGGTGAAAGCCTCCTCTCTTGTCCCACATCGCCTAGGGAGGGAGGTCTTGGTTAGCTTATAAGGCTTGGGTCCCTTTAACCTGTGTAACGCGTTTTAAAGCCATGAGAGAAAAGACCGTGGCTGGGATGGCGGTTCGTCCGCACCAGGGCGGGTGACTCAAAGTGGACAATATTACACAATGGGGCTCGGGATGTTACAAGTGGTATCAGAGCCGACTCCCGACCGCATGTGGGGCCACAGCTCAAATGCTGTTTGACGCCCCCTGTTAAGAGGTGGAGAGTGTGACAGCCTCCTCTCTTGTCCCACATCGCCTAGGGAGGGAGGTCTTGGTTAGCTTATAAGGCTTGGGTTTCTCTAACCTGTGTAACGCGTTTTAAAGCCTTGAGGGAAAAGATCGTGGCTGGGATGGCGGTTCGTCCGCGTCAAGGTGGGTGACCCAAAGTGGACAATATTACACAGTGGGGCCCGTGATGTTACAAAAACATGATAGCGTCATGGCCTAGTGCGCTTGCAAAGAAAACTGATCTCGGGCCTATTTGGCTCGCGGTTTACTGACCAAATCTACGAGAACCTTCATAGATGTTTTGATGCTTATTCATAGATCATATTCATTATCAGGTGTAATTCCACTCCGAGGGCGGGTATTTCTTTTAGGGAATGAACTTGACTAAAGTAGGGGCAAATCTTTTTCATTAGGGGCCTTATTAGTGATTCCCTCTTTTTGGTCCCCGGCCGACTATTCTCTCCATCGGTGATAACATAATTCGACGTTGAGTTTTGTCATCTGCTGTCACGGTTGCACCTCATAGAGAAATTTACTAGTTTCTTCTTGCTATTCATAACGACTATTTGAGATATCGATACAAGAGCATATTTATTTTTCTATATGTCATTTGTAGGTTAGGCTGGACGTTTGTCAATATGTACGGTGAATTGTATTAAAAAATCTCACACTGGATAATTGATGTGATGCGAGTAGTTAATTTATCCGAGTTAATCTATAACTTATTGTCTTAAATTTTTTAGCTCTAAGTAGATATGTTGATAGGTTCAAATTTGGACTCTTTCTTGGCAACCACCCTGAACTCCCAATGTGTGGTGTTTGGTAAATATCTCAAGGAACTCAATGTGCATCAATATTTGGTAAATATCTCAAGAAAGAAATCCCGTGATCAGTAGTTTTTGAGTAGCCTAGTGTTGTGGTGCAGCACTGCATTCTCGATGGCAATTCGAGATGAAGGTTGGCGTTGTTGTTGTTGTTGTGACCTCACACGCAACAAAGTGGAGATTCACATGTGATTTAATGTAGAACATACCTAATATTGAACTCGCACCTGAGTGAGTGGGAGATTGTTGAGTTGCACATTTGCATTGTATTAAAAAAGTCCTACATCAGAGAATTGATATAGTAGCTAATATATCATAGTTAACCTAACACTAGATATATTGAATGGCTCGAACTTAGACTCTCTTTGGCAATGTCCTCAAGTGAAGCTATCAAGCGTCCAACAGTTTTTGAGGTCAGTAGCTTTTTCCAATGGCATGCTTGAAAGGCAATCGGAAGCTTTGAAGGCAATGGTGCGGCTACATTGTGCCTCTCAATAGACTTTGTGAAGGTATCAAAGTGCAATAGACAATCAAGGACATTGCCTCGTATAAGGAAGGGAAAATAATACAAATAATTCATGAACTTTGGTCCAATATATAATGTCGTCTTTGAGCTTTTAATTTGTTTAACTTGGTTCATGAACTATTGACAAATGTTCAGTGTTATCTTTGAACTTCTAATTTATTCAATGTAACCTTGAACTATTGGTAAATATTTAATATAGTCATTCTGTTTGTTCAAACAACAATATGATGACATGGATTATTATATTATATGCTCAGTTGGATTTTTAAAATTAATGAGTCCATATATCCGTCTTTTATCTGTCTACTTTTAAAAAGGAAAAAAACAAATTAGGGACTTCAAATATCCTCACGTGCAAATTTCTTTTCCTAATTTGAGATAAATATTTTACGTGGATAATCCATATATATATTGTCTACCATTCATATTTAGTGGAATGGTAGTCACGTATTCCATTAACTTGAATTAACGAAAAGATGACATTAAATAATTTGATATAGTTAGGGAATTAGATTGAACATTTATTAGTAACTCCGAGTTCATGACTACATTGAATATTTACAAAAGTTTAGATACTATATTTAAAAATTAAAAGTTCATAAGTAACATTGCATATTAAATCAAATTTTAAGGACCATTTTTGCATCATTTTTCCTTATAAGGAAAGTGAAAGTAGGAACGTCCTCTTTGGTTCCTCCGTGAACCACCACTTGCATGCAGGACTGACGTACCACATGTTTTCCAGTTGTCTTGTAGATGTTTCAAACATATTTACCTTATTATTTGAAGAAGAATATCATGTCATCATGAACATAGTACAAGACACTATATATATATATATATATATATATATATATATATATATATATATATATATATTTTTGCATCAAATCTTTACTTATCAAAGGCCGGCGAGTTATTTCTTGATCAATGGGAGAAATGGGCCAAAAAATTGGGAAAATCCAGTTGAATAGAACCCAGTATGTGTTGATCAAATATTGATCCATTTGAAATGACATGGGGTCGAAGTCCCCATAGAATGTGGTGAAGGACTAAACAAGGAGCCGTAAAGGGAAGGTGGTGGGGGGAAAAAGAGAGAGAGAGAGAGAGAGAGAGAGAGAGAGAGAGAGAGATTTCTTTAGTGCAAGATGATTCTTTCAAATTTTTATTTTCCTTTATTTATAGGTTCCAAAGTGAAGAAAGGATACGATGGTTGAAGGATTTTTTTTTTCTCGTCTTTCAGTTCAGATACTTGGCTTCCGTGATAGAGGATTCTTTTTCCCTTCGTTTAAAGGTTCCAAAGCTAAGAAATGATGAGATGGTTGAGGAATTTTTTTCTCATCTTTCAGTTCAGATACTTAGCTTCCACGATAGAGGATTCTTTTCTTCCAGCCTAGGGATTCTTCCTCAAATTATTCGAATTATTTTTTTCCTCTTCAAAGTCATCATCTCCTTCAAACGCTAAATCCAAACCCCATGTCTCCCACCACGCTGACATCTTAATGAACCACAGATTAAACTAATTCCTGCCGGTGAATTTCTCTAACTCAATTTTTTTAGAAGCCATAGCGATAATTGCATACAGACAAAATAACCCTAGGCTTTGATACTAGTTTTACGACTAATGCCCAAACAAGAACAAATGAAAATGACTTAAGTAAAAAATAAATTGCATAAATAAAACCTGAACACAGCGGATTTACTTTGTCCAATGGTAAAACCTACTTTATGGGGAAAGTTAACAAGATGGTTTCATGATAATCGACGAAAAATGGATTACAACCGCTCAATTGCACTCACTCATAAGCGTTTCTCAATCATAGAGTATCACAAGAATCAGTCACAAGAAATGTGTTTCCTCACACTCTCAGCTCTCTCGGATGATGATTCTCAATAGTCTCTATGTCTCTCACAAGCTTGTATACGTAATAAGCACACTCAACATGCTCAAAAGACCAAACTCACCAATAAAATAGTTATATGCAAAGAAATTATCGGCCCGTATTTGATGACAACATTGATTTCATCTTCAATAATGAAAAGAGTTCTTGTGAGAAATTAATGTCCCTTGTTGCATCACCCACGCTCCGATTGGCAAGAGTCCAATTTGGACTTCCTAATATGGCCTGAATTGCTTTGCAATTAAATTATGGGTCGAATTTCAAATCAATCGGGATTAACTTTGATTCATAATCAAACACATCACAACGTCATGGCCGAGTGCACTTGAAGAGGCAGTTGATCTCAAGCATACTCGGCTTGAGGTTTACCAACCCAATCTACAGGAATATTCGGAAATATTTTGATGCTTATTCATGAATCAAATGTATTCTTAGGGGTAGTTCCTCCCCGAGGCAGGTATTTCTTTCAGTTAATGAGTTTGACTAAGATATAAGTAGGTGCGAATATTTTTCATTAGTGGCCTTATTAGTAATTCCGGCTTTTTTGGTCCCTGGCCAACTATTTTGTCATCCGGTGACAGCATGAGTCAATCTCGAGTTATGTTGTCTACTGTCGCGGTTGCACCTCTTGTAGAAATCTACTTGCAAGGTGCTTTCATTGGTCCCTTCTCTGAGAACCATCACTTGTGTGCTCGGCCAGGGTACTGTATGTTTTCCGTTAATTCTTGTAGATGTTTCAAATACATTTATCCTAAGTTTAGAAGAAGAATATCGTGTCATCGGGAACAAAGTATAAGACACTGTATGTTTCGTCACGTCAAATTTTTACTTACCAAAGGCCAGAGTTATTTCTCGAAGGGAGAAACGGCCAAAAAAAAAAAACAAAACAAAACAAAACAAAATAACAAAAACAAAAGCGACAATCCAGTAGGATAGAACCTGCTTCATATTGACCCCAAATCCGATCTCGCCCATTTGGCGCGTCGAAGTCGTAGAAATCACGATGGAAGATTAAAAGAGCAGTACAAGTGAAGAGAGAGATTGAAAGAAAAAGAGAGGCGGCAGAGATTTCTTTCGTGAAAGATGATTCTTTCATATCTATATTTTCCTGTTTCGAGGATACTTTTTCGCTTTACTTAAAGGTTCCAGGGAGAAGAAATCATGAGACGGGAGGATTCTTTCATTTATTCCCTTCATGTTGAGGATTCTTCCTCACCTTTCAGTTCAGATACTTGTCTTCTATGACAGAGGATTCTTTTCCTCCAGCATGGGGGATCCTTCTTCAAATTATTCTTTTCATGGCCGAGGAAAAATGAGATGGTCTTCACGACCTTTCTTGGCCAACACCTTCGTATATATTTTGGGAGTTTCACCCCATCTCATTCAGACGTCTGTCGCATTTCCTATCTCGAATTTTCACCGTCCTTCACTGTCTTCTTCCAGCCACTAGCGCTCTCTCTCTCTCTCTCTCTCTCTCTCTCTCTCTCGTGTTCATTGTATTCATCCTATTGAACCTTTCCTCTTCTTCAGTCGTTTCGTTTTCGGGTTCCATCACTTCAGCCTTCCTCAGCATATATAAATTCTTAACTTTCATTTCTCTCCAAAGAGGAAGGAAAAAAAATCTGAAAGATAGAAATAAAAAAGCGGGAAAATGGCGGATATTGTTCAGTCTATAGCTTCCAAAGTGGCGGAATACCTGGCGGCTCCAATTGGTCGTCGATGCGGCTACCTGATATTCTCCAACAGCTACGTTGGCCAACTGAAGGAAGAACTTGAGAAGCTGGATGACGCGAGGGTTGGGCTGCAGCGCTCGGTCGTTGATGCTGAAAACAACATGAGGGAGATAAAACGCGAAGTTAACAGATGGAAGAATGATGCAGAGACTGTCGCCAACAAGGCGCGCGGCATGCTGGATAACGAGGGAAGAGCCAAGAAAACTTGCTTCTGCGGGTGGCTTCCCAACCCAAAGGAGCGTTATTGTCTCGGCAGGGACGCGAGGAAGACAGCCCAGGCCATCCAGGCACTCATCCCACAAGGTAAATTCGAGAGCGTCTACTATGAGAGTGCTCCGCCGGGGCGTGTCACTGGCACTCCCGATGTGAATTCCTCAGCCGGTGATGGGGGCGACACTATCGCAGATTCGCGAGCTTCCGTCTTTCAGGGCATAATGAAAGCTCTGGATGATGAGAAGCTAAGAGTGATTGGGGTCTACGGGCCTGGCGGCGTGGGGAAGACTACGCTATTGGAGGAAGTCGAGAAGAAACTCAGGAAAGAGAAGGGACCGTTCCACATGATCGTCAAAGCAAAAGTGTCACAGATCCCTGTCTCGAAGAATATCCAAGATGAGATCGCTGACGCCTTGAAACTGGATCTGAAGGACGTGCAAAGCGAACGCGGCCGGGCAAATCGTCTGTTGGAGAGATTACAGCGGGATCCAAGTGAGAAGGTTCTCATAATATTGGATGACCTATGGGGGAACTTGATTTGAAAGCGGTTGGAATTCCTTCAAGAGACATTAGCGGGAAATGCAAATTGTTGCTCGCATCAAGATTTGAAGATGTGCTGAAGCAAAAGATGTGTGCCGATGAAACATTTTTTCTTGGAGGCCTAAACAACGACGAAGCTTTCGGGCTATTTGCAAAGACGGTCGGCAACAGGCTCGAAGACGATGAGGATTTGAAAGCAATAGCGGCTCGAGTGGTCAAGAAGCTTGCAGGTTTGCCTCTTTTGATTATCTCCGTTGCAAAAACCTTGAAAGAAAGCCCTGTGTCCGCATGGAGAATCGCACAGATAGAAATAGATGAGTCAACTAAAGAAATACAAGAAACAATAGTGAAGTTGAGTTATGGCCATTTGAAGTGTGAGGACGCGAAGTGCTTATTCTTGCTCTGCGGTCTTATTGGCGGGACCATTCAGGTCGAACTTCTATGGGTATTAGGCATGGGGTTGTGCTTGCTTGAAAAAATTAATGAGACAATACAAAATTCAAGGGATAGATTGAAAAATATTCTGGATAGCCTCCATTCCATTCATTTGTTGCAGGATGGAGGCGATGATAAGAAACATGTGACCATACACGATCTTTACAGCGAGGTGGTCATCTCAGGTGCATATAGTGGGCAGGATTCCTTAATGATTAACAACAATTATGGCTCATGGCCAAAGGAAAAGCTTGAGAAATGTTGGGCATGCCTGGTTAATGTTGGCAGTGATAGGCTTGTTGAACTAATGCTGCGTCAGTTTCCCCACGTGAAGATACTTATGTTGTCAGAACAAAACGATATGGGAGATTGTAGTAGAATTGATTTCACATACATGGAGGAGCTTCGAGTCCTCTATCTTCGCTCCATGCGTATCACCAGTTTACCTTCCTCGATGGAAATCCTCGGGAACCTCCGGTCATTAAGCATAAATTGCTATGTGGGGGATGTGGCAAATCTTGGCAAGCTCAAAGCATTGCGGATTCTTAGCTTCAATGGGTCTATAATTTCTAGACTGCCTAAAGAAATCGGGAAACTAACAAATCTAAGATCGTTGAATCTGAACCACTGCTACTTGCTTAAGATAATCGAGCCTGGAGCCCTAAAAGGCTTAATCAACTTGGAAGAGTTACATATGAAGAATAGCTTTGATGGGTGGATGGGCAAGCATGAAATACCGTCGGAATCGTGTGTTGCTGGGCTTGCTGAGTTGAAGAGCCTGACAAAGCTGGCATCTTTGGAAATATCGATTCCGGATCCCATCATACTCTTAGAGGATGGTGACCTACCATTTGAGAACCTGCACAAATTTTGGATCAACATAGGATATTTGGGGTTTCGGATGGAGAGGGAATATGAAGGTTTGACAACCATGAGGCTCGATCTGAAAGGGGTGGAAGGGTGCAATAGTATTCTTTCAAGAAAATGGGTTAAGAAAAATCTGCAGAAGACTCAATGCTTATATTTAAGAGGGTTGAGTGAGTTCAAAGAGAGCGCTCGCGAATTGTGCACCCAAGGATTCCAAGAAGTGAAGTATCTTAGCATTACAAAAAGCCCCTTAATCAAGTACATTGCCGATTCATCCAATGCCGATCCATCCAATGGCCTTCCTCTCATTGCTTTTGGGAAGTTAGAGTCTTTTTACCTTCAAAATCTTGTTAATTTGGAGAAGATATGCCATGGACCCATTGCGCCAGAGTGCTTCAACAAATTGAAAGTCATGAGAGTAAATTGGTGCAAACGATTGAAATACTTGTGGCGTCTTTCAGATATGCAAAGACTTGTACAATTGGAAGAGATTTCATTGTGGGAATGTGAATCAATGCAATCCATTGTCACACATGATCCAGGAGAAGATATAGTTTATACCAATAACAAAGTTGAGTTGCCTAATGTACGTCATCTGGGATTGATTAACTTACCAAATATGACAAGCTTTTGTACCAAAGCTGAAATCACATCAAAGGATATTCCAATCCAGGTAATTTTTTTTTCACTTTTTCCCTCTATCAATTTGCCCTATTAGGATGAGATGATATTGGTGTTCACTCAATGTTAGTACATATTGCATTTTAACTTTGATTATTCGTACAATTTTATTCGCCTTTTGATTTACAATTGAAAAATCATCTCAAATAGAAGACAGTCCAATTATAATTAGAGGGAAGCTGCTTTCCACGAGTTATTATTTAAAAAAAAAATCAATGGTAGATTATTGGATCTATAACTGGGGTTTCTACTATGACTATTTATTATTTATTTAACATTTTTAATGAGTTGAAAAAATAGTAGTGTGCTGAATGAATATAAGCAAAAATGAATCTTGAATGAATAAATAAAATTCAATAATTTCAAAATGAAGAAAGCGACGTCCAGAAATTCAATAAATGGATGGCGAGCGAGAAGCCACATAACAAAGAAAGTCCCCAGAATTCATGTCCCACCTAACATGCAATTTTGTAACTTCCAACATGTCATGCCAAGTTTCCAATGTCGCCATGACAACATGACCGTGCAATTGTGCGGCACTAGCAGCATGATAGTGGTGAAGATATCATCATGAAAATGATTTTGCTTTTCACATAAGAGAAATGATTTTTTTTTTTTTTTTTTGCTTTTTAGCCTGAGAGTTTCACTCATTTTCTCGTGAAAATAGCTTGATTTGTAACAAACTCACCTTTAATGAGTCTCATTGTGGCGCTTTGTTAGGTTTCATTGCCTCACTTGGAATCCCTGGTAATGGTTGGATTCCTTGCCCCAGAAAAAATACTCTACAGTGAACCCTCAATAAAATACAGCGTTGTGAAATCGCTAAGGATAGAAGAGTCTAAATCCACGTCGAGTATTCCAAAGATAGGATACTCAAGCTGCCAAATTTGGAGTCAATGAATATTTGTTGTTGTTATTCATTAAATAATCGGTACGAGTGAACGAAATTCAACAATCTTGAAATGAAGAAAGTGAGATTAAATAAATGGAAGGCGAACCAAGAGCCACGTAACAAAGAAAGTCCACCTAATTGATGTTTCACCTACATGCAAGTTGTAATTGATTTTAACAAGTCATGCCAACCTCACCATGTCAACGTCATTCTGCTTCCGTCATCCCTTTCTTCAGCTACTAAGGGGATATTTCCTTCTCCATTCTTTCAGGCACGACAAAAAATCTACATATTCCGTCCTCGATCAATTGATTTTTGAATATTTAATTTTGATCAATTAAGTTTTTGACATTCTTAAGAGACATCGAGGCCATTCATGTATTCAATGTCCATTTGTTTCAGTGAAAATTCCTTACTTTGTTGAAAAATGTTTTCTTGTTAAATCGTTTTTTTCTAGAAATTGTTTCCCCATATTTGGTTCTATTGAAAACGCAATTTGAAAAGATGTTTTATGATGTTTATTAACAAAGCGCAAAAATTTACAAAGTGAAGATAAGAACTGTTATGGATCCTTAATAGAAACAAGCCCGAATAAGTCATATTTACTTGTTCTTAATGAAAACCAATAAGTTAACAAAAACTTTATGAAAAACTGAACTTTGATATGATTATTTTTTGTCAATTTTGAAGTTCAAAATAGAAAAAACAAAAGAAAAGATAACCAAATTATGGTAGTTGTTTTGAAGATACGTAAATGATTTCAAAAGAAAAGATAAAAAATTATGGTCATAGTTTTCAAGATCAGCTAAAGAAAAGATAAAAATATGATGACAGTTGAGAGAGAGAGAGAGTTGTGCGATAGTGTTGCAGAGAGTTGTGCAATAGTGCTGCATTTGCAACATGATAGTGGTGAGGATATCCTCATGAAAATGATCCCTTTTCACAGAAGAGAAATTCAGAAATTCATTTTTTTCTGTATAGTCATTTTCATGTATCCATGAGAAGTCTGAAAGCAATTTCCTGAAAATAGCTTTACTTGTAAGAAACTCACCTTTAATGAGTTTCATTGTGGTGCTTCATTAGGTTTCATTGCCTTGCTTGGAATCCCTGGTGATGTTTGGACTCCTTGGCCTAGAAAAGATACTCTATAGTGAACCTTCATTAAAATACAGTAATCTGAAATCGCTAAAGATAAAGGAGTCTACATCCACGTCGATTATTCTAAAGGATTGGATACTGAAGTTGCCGAATTTGGAGTCAATGAAAATTGCGTGCACTCCATCTGTAGAAGTTGTTTTCAACCTAGAGGAGCTAAAAGTCATCAAAGAAGTGGAGATTCTCTCTCGGCTGAGTACATTGGAATTATCTAAGTTGCCGAACCTGCGGCACATGTGGAAACAAGATGTAAAACTACAAGGAATATCTATACTTCAGAACTTGAAGAAGCTCTTTATCAACAATACGGACTCTCATTTCTCTTTCCACTGTCCGTGGCTAAATGTCTTAGAGAAATTAGAGACATTAAAGTGGTGGATTGTCCGAATATGAAGGCGGTGATTGTTGATGAAGAAGGAAGAGATGATGGGATAGATGATATTATAGAGTTCCCATTATTGGAGCGACTATCTATAAGCCACTGTCCCACGGAGAAATTCTTCTCATATCCTCATGGACAAAAAGAGTCAATAACCACTACTTCGATTCACAAGATACTTATTCGGATTCTTTCTTTGATCAAAAGGTACGAATCCTTTCTTTAGAGCTTACGCCCATAACAGTCATAGGCATGCGATTGGTGGGGCAAGTATTAATATTTTTTTGAAGATTTTTTTATTTGGTTTATTAGTTAAAATGTTTTTATAATTTATAGCTACACTTGTTAGAGTAAGGCCATTGGTGAAAATTCTATCCTCCACCGCATTAGACAGATCGGTATAACATTAGGCCAAATTGTAAAAAATTTCATAGCTATGATCTGATGTACAACTCTTATGAGCAGATAAGTTTACCAAGCTTGGAGAAGTTAAATCTCCACTCGCTAGGATCCTCTCGCCGTGGCTGTGGGCTCGGCCTCGCCATTGTTGGGCGAGGCATATGGCACATGAGCTTCCCAAAAGTTCTTCTGAATATTTAGCCAACCTCACCCCGAAACAAGATTTGCAATCACAAGGAAAATCAATATTTCGGAATCAAGGTGCTCTCTATCAAAAATACAGGGCTATCATTTCTCTTTTCGGTGTCTGTGGCTAAATGTCTTAGGGAAATTAGAGAGATTGAAGTGGAGGATTGTCGGAATATGAATGCGGTGATTGTTGATGAAGAAGGAAGAGATGATGGGATAGATGATATTATAGAGTTCCCATTATTGGAGCGACTATCTATAAACCGCTGTCCCACGAGAAATTCTTCTCATATCCTCATGGAAAAAAAGAGTCAATAACCACTACTTCAAATTCACAAGATACTTATTTGGATTCTTTCTTAGATCAAAAGGTACGAATCCTTTCTTTAGAGCTTACGCCCATAACAGTCATAGGCACGCGATTGGTGGGGCAAGTATTAATATTTTTTTGAAGATTTTTTTATTTGGTTTATTAGTTAAAATGTTTTTATAATTTATAGCTACACTTGTTAGAGTAAGGCCGTTGGTGAAAATTCTATCCTCCACCGCATTAGATAGATCGGTATAAGATTAGGCCAAATTGTAAAAATTTTCATAGCTATGATCTGATGTACAACTCTTATGAGCAGATAAGTTTACCAAGCTTGGAGAAGTTAATACTCCACTCGCTAGGATCCTCTCGCCGTGGCTATGGGCTCGGCCTCGCCATTGTTGGGCGAGGCATATGGCATAGTGAGCTTCCCAAAAGTTCTTCCGACAAATTAGCCAACCCCACCTCGAAACAAGATTTGCAATCACAGGGAACATCAATATTTCGGAATCTGAAGGTGCTCTCTATCAACAATACAAGGCTGTTATTTCTCTTTTCGATGTAATACGTGGCTAAATGTCTTAGGGAAATTAGAGAGATTGAAGTGAAGGATTGTCCGAATATGAATGCGGTGATTGTTGATGAAGAAGGAAGAGATGATGGGATAGATGATATTATAGAGTTCCCATTATTGGAGCAACTATCTATAAGCCATTGTCCCACGGAGAAATTCTTCTCATATCCTCATGGAAAAAAAGAGTCAATAACCACTACTTCAAATTCACAAGATACTTATTTGGATTCCTTCTTTGATCAAAAGGTATGAATCCTTTCTTTAGAGCTTATGCCCATAATAGTCATAGGCACGCGATTGGTGGGGCAAGTATTAATATTTTTTTGAAGATTTTTTTATTTGGTTTATTAGTTAAAATGTTTTTATAATTTATAGCTATACTTGTTAGAGTAAGGCCATTGGTGAAAACTCTATCCTCCATCACATTAGATAGATCGGTATAAGATTAGGCCAAATTGTAAAAATTTTCATAGCTATGATATGATGTACAACTCTTATGAGCAGATAAGTTTACCAAGCTTGGAGAAGTTAGCACTCCACTCGCTAGGATCCTCTCACCATGGCTATGGGCTCGGCCTCGCCATTGTTGGGCGAGGCATATGGCACAGTGAGCTTCCCAAAAGTTCCTCCGACAAATTAGCCAACCTCACCCCAAAACAAGATTCGCAATCACAAGGAATATCAATATTTCGGAATCTGAAGGTGCTCTCTATCAAAAATACAGGGCTGTCATTTCTCTTTTCGGTGTCTATGGCTAAATGTCTTAGAGAAATTAGAGACATTAAAGTGGTGAATTGTCCAAATATGAAGGCGGTGATTGTTGATGAAGAAGGAAGAGATGATGGGACAGATGATATTATAGAGTTCCCATTATTGGAGCGACTATCTATAAGTCAGTTGTCCCACGGAGAAATTCTTCTCATATCCTCATGAAAAAAATGAGTCAATAACCACTACTTCGATTCACAATATACTTATCTGGATTCCTTCTTTGATCAAAAGGTATGAATCATTTCTTTAGAGCTTACACCCATAATAGTCATAGGCATGCGATTGGTGGGGCAAGTATTAATATTTTTTTGAAGATTTTTTTTATTTGGTTTATTAGTTAAAATGTTTTTATAATTTATAGCTACACTTGTTAGAGTAAGGCCATTGGTGAAAATTCTAATCCTCCATCGCATTAGATAGATCGGTATAAGATTAGGCCAAATTGTTAAATTTTTCATAGCTATGATCTAATGTACAACTCTTATGAGCAGATAAGTTTACCAAGCTTGGAGAAGTTAAATCTCCACTCGCTAGGATCCTCTCGCCGTGGCTGTGCGCTCGGCCTCGCCATTGTTGGGCGAGGCATATGGCACAGTGAGCTTCCCAAAAGTTCTTCCGACAAATTAGCCAACCTCACCCCGAAACAAGATTTGCAATCACAAGGAACATCAATATTTCGGAATCGAAGTTGCTCTCTATCAAAAATACAGGGCTATCATTTCTCTTTTCGGTGTGTGGCTAAATGTCTTACGGAAATTAGAGAGATTGAAGTGGAGGATTGTCGGAATATGAATGCGGTGATTGTTGATGAAGAAGGAAGAGATGATGGGATAGATGATATTATAGAGTTCCCATTATTGGAGCGACTATCTATAAACCGCTGTCCCACGTAGAAATTCTTCTCATATCCTCATGGAAAAAAAGAGTCAATAACCACTACTTCAGATTCACAAGATACTTATTTGGATTCTTTCTTAGATCAAAAGGTACGAATCTTTTCTTTAGAGCTTACGCCCATAACGAATCCATAGGCACGCGATTGGTGGGGCAAGTATTAATATTTTTTTGAAGATTTTTTTATTTGGTTTATTAGTTAAAATGTTTTTATAATTTATAGCTACACTTGTTAGAGTAAGGCCATTGGTGAAAATTCTATCCTCCACCGCATTAGATAGATCGGTATAAGATTAGGCCAAATTGTAAAAAATTTCATAGCTATGATCTCGATGTACAACTCTTATGAGCGAGATAAGTTTACCAAGCTTGGAGAAGTTAATACTCCACTCGCTAGGATCCTCTCGCCGTGGCTATGGGCTCGGCCTCGCCATTGTTGGGCGAGGCATATGGCATAGTGACCTTCCCAAAAGTTCTTCCGACAAATTAGCCAACCTCACCTCGAAACAAGATTTGCAATCACAGGAACATCAATATTTCGGAATCGAAGGTGCTCTCTATCAAAAACACGGCTGTTATTTCTCTTTTCGGTGTCTCGTGGCTAAATGTCTTAGGGAAATTAGAGAGATTGAAGTGGAGGATTGTCCGAATATGAATGCGGTGATTGTTGATGAAGAAGGAAGAGATGATGGGATAGATGATATAATAGAGTTCCCATTATTGGAGCAACTATCTATAAGCCGTTGTCCCACAGAGAAATTCTTCTCATATCCTCATGGAAAAAAAGAGTCAATAACCACTACTTCAGATTCACAAGATACTTATTCGGATTCCTTCTTCGATCAAAAGGTATGAATCATTTCTTTAGAGCTTATGCCCATAATAGTCATAGGCACGCGATTGGTGGGGGCAAGTATTAATATTTTTTTGAAGATTTTTTTATTTGGTTTATTAGTTAAAATGTTTTTTATAATTTATAGCTATACTTGTTATAGTAAGGCCATTGGTGAAAACTCTATCCTCCATCACATTAGATAGATCGGTATAAGATTAGGCCAAATTGTAAAAACTTTCATAGCTATGATGTACAACTCTTATGAGCAGATAAGTTTACCAAGCTTGGAGAAGTTAGTACTCCACTTGCTAGGATCCTCTCGCCATGGCTGTGGGCTCAGCCTCGCCATTGTTGGGCGAGGCATATGGCACAATGAGCTTCCCAAAAGTTCCTCCGACAAATTAGCCAACCTCACCCCGAAACAAGATTCGCAATCACAAGGAATATCAATATTTCGGAATCAAGGTGCTCTCTATCAAAAATACAAGGCTGTCATTTCTCTTTTCGGTGTCTATGGCTAAATGTCTTAGAGAAATTAGAGAGATTGAAGTGGAGGATTGTCCGAATATGAATGCCGTGATTGTTGATGAAGAAGGAAGAGATGATGGGATAGATGATATTATAGAGTTCCCATTATTGGAGCAACTATCTATAAGCCGTTGTCCCACAGAGAAATTCTTCTCATATCCTCATGGAAAAAAAGAGTCAATAACCACTACTTCAAATTCACAAGATACTTATTCGGATTCCTTCTTTGATCAAAAGGTATGAATCCTTTCTTTAGAGCTTATGCCCATAATAGTCATAGGCACGCGATTGGTGGGGCAAGTATTAATATTTTTTTGAAGATTTTTTTATTTGGTTTATTAGTTAAAATGTTTTTATAATTTATAGCTATACTTGTTAGAGTAAGGCCATTGGTGAAAATTCTATCCTCCATCACATTAGATAGATCGGTATAAGATTAGGCCAAATTGTAAAAATTTTCATAGCTATGATATGATGTACAACTCTTATGAGCAGATAAGTTTACCAAGCTTGGAGAAGTTAGTACTCCACTCGCTAGGATCCTCTCGCCATGGCTGTGGGCTCGGCCTCGCCATTGTTGGGCGAGGCATATGGCACAGTGAGCTTCCCAAAAGTTCCTCCGACAAATTAGCCAACCTCACCCCGAAACAAGATTTGCAATCACAAGGAATATCAATATTTCGGAATCTGGAGGTGCTCTCTATCAACAATACAAGGCTGTCATTTCTCTTTTCGGTGTCTATGGCTAAATGTCTTAGAGAAATTAGAGACATTAAAGTGGTGAATTGTCCAAATATGAAGGTGGTGATTGTTGATGAAGAAGGAAGAGATGATGGGACAGATGATATTATAGAGTTCCCATTATTGGAGCGACTATCTATAAGCCGTTGTCCCACGGAGAAATTCTTCTCATATCCTCATAAAAAAAATGAGTCAATAACCACTACTTCAGATTCACAATATACTTATCCGGATTCCTTCTTTGATCAAAAGGTATGAATCATTTCTTTAGAGCTTACACCCATAATAGTCATAGGCACGCGATTGGTGGGGCAAGTATTAATATTTTTTTGAAGATTTTTTTTATTTGGTTTATTAGTTAAAATGTTTTTGTAATTTATAGCTACACTTGTTAGAGTAAGGCCGTTGGTGAAAATTCTAATCCTCCATCGCATTAGATAGATCGGTATAAGATTAGGCCAAATTGTTAAATTTTTCATAGCTATGATCTGATGCATAACTCTTATGAGCAGATAAGTTTACCAAGCTTGGAGGTGTTAGAGTTTGAGTCGGTAGGAACGTTAAAAAGGATATGGCGCAGTGAACTTCCCAAAAGTTTCTTCAACAAATTAGCCAAGCTCACCCTTGGAAAGTGCTTCAACCTACTTGATGTCTTCCCTTCGACAATCATAGGGAGATTGCAAAACCTCGAAAGTGTCGAAGTTTCAAAGTGTCCCTCCTTGGAATCTTTGTTTGATTTTGGATCCCTTGGTTCATATACGGAATGGACAATTGTATTGCTCCCCAAATTGGAAACAGTTGAGGTTCATAGATGCCACTCCACGGAATATTTGTTCGATTGCGGATCCCTTGATTCAAATATGGGAAAGAAAATTGTATTGCTCCCCAAATTAGAAGAAGTGTTAGTGAGTGGAGCGGCAAGGCTGAGACACATGGTGATGAGTGACTCCCATACGGTTTTGGGTTTTCCTAGTCTAGAAACGGTCAATGTTCTAAAGTGCTCCGAGCTAAGATATCTCTTCCCCAATTATACGGCCACAACTCTAGAGAAACTTTATGCCTTAGGGATTATCGAATGCGAACAAATGAAGGAAGTGGTTCCCAAGGAGAAGGTGGTCTATCTAAGGCGAAGTGATGAGTTTCCTTCCTTAACTAGTTTATATATTTGGCGGTGCCCTAACTTTAGAGCATTCATTTGGAGTCCTACAAGTGTTGAGAGGCAGCTAGGCGAGATGATCAAAGAAAATGATGAATCACTCCAACCGTTGTTCAATGATATGGTTTGCTCTATACCTTATTGTGATCGCCTTTAATCTTGCATTATCATGTTTTAGAATGAACAATGTAATAATTTGTCCTACTTATCCTATTTTCTCACATTATCGTCGTGCGAGTTAGATTTCCCAATTTAGAAAAGCTATACATTAGAGGCGTCCGGTGCAAAGAGTTATGGAACAATCAAATTTCTGATGATTCTTTTTGCAAATTGGAATCTCTTATATTGAAGGATTGTGACAATCTCCATCATATTGCCCTATCCCATATGTGGAAGAGGCTGCAGGACTGTCTGGAAACCTTAGAAGTGAAATCATGCTGTTTAATTGAGATCATATACGAAAGTGATGGGACAGTGGCGAAGAGCAGTAATTTGAGGACACTGGATTTGCGTGATTTAGACAACTTGCGGCACATTTGGCGGTACGACAATCTACCAAACATCCCATTCCCAAATTTGAGATACATAAAGGTTGTAAGGTGCTCCCGTTTGGATATGCTTTTCGCCACCTTCACGGCGAAATTTCTCGGGCAAATCGAAAAGCTGGTGGTAGGGTCATGTGAAGATATGGAACTAATTGTTGACCATGAAGAATGTGAAGAAGTGACTGGTAACACAATCACCTTCTTTGGGTTAACTACTCTTAGACTTTACAATTTGCCGAAATTCAAGAGCTTCTTACCAAAGAAATATTCTATGGAATTCCCATCCTTGGATGACTCGAGTAGAATAGAGCTGGACCAAGGCAACCGAAGTGCGGAGGAAAGTGAGGGGGAAACTGAGCGGTTAGATCGCGAAATTGAGAAGGCAAACTGCGAAAGTGAGGTGGAAAGTGAGGGGCAAAGTGAGGGAGAATAATTAGTTTTATGAAGTGAGCCACAAAAGTTTGTGAATGTTGCAACGGATGGTGTCTGGCAAAACAAAATGGACGTGACTGGTAATGTGAGATTTTGTTTTTTTCTTCTGTATTCTCTTCTACACTTCCCTCGAAGTGCGTGATTGTTTTCTTGGCTATTCATTTATTTGGTTTGTGTCCTGGGCTACAGTGACGAGTGACTAGTCATTGGACCATAAATTGTGGGGTTATGTTGTATAAATCCTAATCAAGTGCATTATCGTGTTTATAAATTTTCCCGTGATATTAGAAAATGTATGTGCTATTATATTAAGCAATCGAAGTTGTGATGAATTACCTCACGACAACCGTTGTAGGGGGAAGAAGGAGATCGAGGAGATTGCAATCTGGGAAAGCCCATGTTCCTCCTCTCATCTCTCTCTCTCTCTCTCTCTCTCTCTCTCTCTCTCTAACGATTGATAAAGGCTGAGACTATTTGAGTTTGAGGGACGGTATTATGATTTCAAGTTCGACGAAGGTTGAATGTGAGTTGAAATCAGTGATAACGAGGATTCCTTTGAGTGGGTTGAGTATTTGAATCTTCATGATTCTTATCAAGGTAAACTTCGCTCTGTTTCTCCTGGAGGTAAGGACCGAGTGCTTGATACCGCCGGCATGAAATTTGGTCGAGTTTGGGACTATCCCGATGAACTCATTCAGTGCCCTTTATTGAAACGCCTACCATACATTTGATTGAATTCTTGAACAATACTAGCATGCGTATTTCGCAAGTATTCTTGCATCGTGATGATTATCTCGGCAATGGCGTGCTTAAACCGAGAGTTCTCTAGGTCATATGACAAATTATTTTCATTGATGTTGGTTGAACTCTCCCGGTTGTGCTCAATGCTTCCATGATCGAGAATTTGAACAAGCCGCGTTGGCTTAATTTACTCGTAACTATGTTTTCCTTATCAATCTATGATTTCCTATATGGCTATTCTAATATTCATGACACTTACCATCTTTGAATTGGAAATTGTGAAATCCTTCTTTGAAATGTGCATCGTTCTTGTGTACTTCATTGAATTCCCCGTGCGGACTTCATCCTTTGCTTGATCTCGCTTGTAATCAATTTCATGTGCCTGGATGATTATGTGACATCCGAAATTTGACCCAGCTTTCGATAAAGTGAAATGTGCATATCGTCGGCGTGCTTTGGTCCTTTTTTTTCTCGAGCTGATCACTCACGAAGTTAGCTAACTTATTGGGTGAAGCCGTTAAGAGATATAACCGCGGTAAAATCTCTAAAAGCTACCTAATTGGTTAGATTGGATTAAAATCGTGTCCGATCGATTTTAATCATGAAATTTAATTCGGTTTTGGGAATCGAATATTCGGACGTGTCACAATTCATTTTTGGACCGTCTCATCGTCCGTCAAATTATTGATGAGTTCGAAATTTCGATAAAAAAATTATCGGAGGAAAAATCGAAGGCCGGAAGAAAATTAAAAAAAAAAAGGAATGAGAAAATAAAAATAATAAAAATAAGAAAATTAAATTTTCTTATTAAAGTATTATTTTCTTTCCCTTTTTCTTCTCTCTCTCTCTCTCTCTTTTTTCTCTCCTCTCCTCTCCCCTCTCCCTCCCCTTTCGTGCGGATGCCCCCTCCCCACCGCTCACTTTTCTCTCCCTTATCTCTTCCCTCTCTCTCCTCTCTCTTCTCTCCCACTTTTTCCCCACGTGACCGACTCCTTCTCCCTCTCTTCTCTCTTATTCGTGCAAACCAGAAACGGAGGAAGGACAGCAGCTCGCCGCGACCGCCGCCCGCTCGCCGCTCGTCCCGCCGTCGCGCCGCCGCACCCGCGCCGCACCCGTGCGCCCGCGCCCGCGCGCTCGAGCCGTCCTGCCCGTCCGCCGCTTGCCGTCCGCTCCTCCCTCCGTGCGATCCAGCTCGGCCCAGCTCTGTTTCTTCTCTGTTCCGCACCGACCAGCCCACCTCCGGCCACCGCCCAACCCCGCCGGACCACCCCCGCGACTCCCTCACCCTCCGCCGGCCTCCCCTCGCCACCCTAGCCGCCGGAGCAGCTCCGTTCAGCCGCGTCCAGCAGACCCACGAAGTGGGTATCCAGCTCTTTCGGGCTCGTTTTGGGCCGTTTCCCGGCTCCGAACCCGAGCCGTGCTTTGGGAACAATCGTTCCTCGCGTCGCCGCCGTCGGATTGATCCGATTTGCGCGCGATTTGGTGAGTAATCTCACTAATCTAGGATTAGTTGGCTAATTATGCTTAAGATTTAGTTTAGTTTTAATTAATTATGTTTAGGTTGTTAGATTAGAATAAAGTAGCAATTATTAGTTAATTGTGATGTGATTTAGATAAATTGATTACGCAATTAGCAAGTAGACGTGGTCTACTAATTATTGGAAGTGTCTCGGGAATTTTCGGACCCCTAATCGGGCTTCAATTTGGCGATTCGGGTCTAAGTGGGATTTTTGGCATTTTAATATTAATTTTCGGAATTAAATTAAATAATTATTTATTTTCCGAAAATTCAAGGAAGATGGTCCAGAACCGGAAAATTATGCTGATGATCGTGGTGAAGTCCGTTTATTTAATCAGGCTTTAATTTGAGCTAAGTTGAATTTTAATGTTAATTGTTTAATTTTCGAAATTATTATTTAATTATTTATTTTTCGGAAATTAAGGTTGAGATGGCTAGTGACCGGAATATTATGCTGATGATTGTGGTGCGGCCCGTTTATTTAAATTGGCTTTATTTTGAGCTAAATGGAATTTTTAATAATTAATAATTAATTTTCGAAATTAATTATTTATTTATTTATTTATTTTTCGGAAATTAAGATTTTGTTGGCTGACGACCGAAATCTCGTGCCGATCGTCATGGCGATCCGTTTATTTATTTGAGCTTCACATTATATGGAATTGAATAAATTATGATATTTTAGGGATTTACCTAATTTGATTGGAATCGATTGAGATTGAATTATTGATTGGTGAATGGCCAAGTATGTTATTCAGCATTTATAATGCTTTGTTGAGTTGTAAAGTGAGTAGAATTGTGAGAGTGATTTGAATATACTCTTGGCTAAGATTCATCAGGTATGTCAATACTGTGTGAAAATTGAGTGAGTTGATGAGTATGTGGGGATTCATCCCAAGATTGACCAGTGTCAGCATTCAATTAGAATTTGACTGTGAGAGGTTGTGAGTTAAACCTTGGAAGCCGCCGAAGTATGGCTATGCTAGTTGGGCCGAGATTTGCCACCGAATTTGAGTCGGTCGCGCTGAGAAGGCCGTAATATGCCACCCGATCTGGTCGCGCTGAGAAGGCCGTAATATGCCACTTTCGATCGGTCGCGCCTGATAAGGCCGTAATCCGCCACCTGATAAAGGCCGCGCCCATTGGGCCGTAATTTGTTACCTAAAGATAGGTCGATTAACCAATGATTCGATACGTTGTCGTGAATTGACTGATTGAGTGGAAATGATCTTGAATGATCCGACTGACATGTAATCGACTAGGTCGATTGATCTTTGCGTTAATCTGGTATTGCGAAATGATTGATTGAATGAAATTGATCGTGAGTGGTCTTGTTGGCTTGTAATCGACTAGGTCGATTTGATCGATGCTTCGATCCGTGATATGATTGCTTGAATGCCTATTGTAAATTGCACTGACTTGCAGGTGGGATCTAATGCTAAGGTACGTCTTCTGACCTATGCGTGTTTAGGCAGTCTTTAGTATAATAGTTTACTAATCGGGCTTAGTGGGGTAGAACTCGCTGAGACGTAGTCTCATCCTAGTTTGGGGAAAACATTTCAGGATCCCGACGAGGAGCTGAGGAGAAGGAATTTGTGAATGAGAACTCGCAAGTGAAATTGAGGAAGAGAATGATCTGAGTGAAGAGGAATCAGAGGAGGATCAGGATGATCTCGAGTATGACTTAGACGAGGATTGAAATCCCATATCTTTGTGAACCCTTTTGTATATGTGTAGATAGAGTGAGACTTTGAAGTTGCGAATAGTTTGTGAAGTGTTAAATACGTCAATGCCATGTATAAAGGTTTGGTTATAAATTTCAATATGAAAAATATGGCTCGCTACCACCGCCTCAATGGTGAAGCGTTGGTTAGGGCTTGGTACCCCAAACGCAGGGGAAGGGTTCGAACCTCCGTGGAAGCGATGCTTCAATGCATAACGCGCGTCTTACTCCGCTGTTGGGGGTCGGGTGTGGGCTCCGCCCAGTTTACTCTCGAAGCGCGTCGGAGGTTCCCCTCGGTCATCAAAAAAAAAAAAAAAAAAAAAAATATGGCTCCGCTTTTCTATCCCATCATTTTATTGTCGGGATTTTAATCGCTTCCGCATGTGCTTAAAAATGAAAGGGTCGTGCGATACATTGTCCTGGATATCGCATTATAAAATCGACAAGTGAGACGGATGTGTGCGTGTCACGAGGATCGGGGCATGACAGATTATGCCTTGCATTTCTTGATCCATTCGGTGATACCCAACCCCTTCGCACTGCCAATGATATTCGGTTCATTTTTTTGGCGAATGCATGGGCCTCTACCTCTTTGATTTTCTTCGTTTACTGAAGACTCTGAAGTTCATTCCTCGATGTCATTTGCTTGTATCTTTTCTGTAAATGGCGTGAGAGTCCCTGTCATAATTGACATTTGATGGCTGACTGCATAATGAGTTGTTCATGCCATGATTGAATGCTTTGCTCGATTCATTGTCCACATTGCCAATTTGTATACAAGTTCAGTTGTTGCCGAATGAGTCTCAACCATGAGAATTGACTTTAGAATGTGGCTCAATGCTGTTTTCCCGTGTTTATGATGTTGTGTTTCAGTTTTTGCAGCATGATTTCTTTGGAAATGTGGTCTTTAGTATTTGGTCCTAACAGTTTTATTTTTGGTGTAAAATCAGAATTGTTCCCAAGTTATTCAAGTCATTTTATCAATATATGTTGGATTCATGTTAACCCCATGTTGATTTCTTATAGAGTTCAATATGTTTTTTGCGTCCCATGTGGGCAAGGAGTGGATTTGATAGATCTTGGTTCCATATGAGAGTTAATTCGGTAGCACATGATGGTACATTGACGGGCAGATGATTTCTTGTCATTTTTTAGTCACTAGAGTCTCTATCTAAATCATGATCATGCATGTCATTCTACTACTCGTATTTCTGAATTTTCAGTAGTTCAAATTACCTCAATACCATGAGCCACATTGCTTTAGAATTGAATGTGACTAATTTACATATCCGATCATGTTGTAATCGTATCAGGAAGAGTGGTGGGCAATCTGAGGATTTTGCCGCCCACCTGAGGAAATGTTTTCAAACTGGCCAAAGGACTGACTTTACCCTCTTGCTCAGATGGATCGGACATTGCATCAGGTGGCCTCTCATTTCCTTGGGACTATGTTGGCCCTCATCCACATAAGCCCTCCAGTTCCGTTTGGCTATTTTGTTCGCTTCTCTTCATGCGTTCAGTGCTTTGTGGCTCCTAGGAGCTGTCCTCTAAATCTCCCAAGTACTCCACCCAAAGCGACATCATATTACCATAAGCCTGCACAGCATCATTAAAACATTATTAGTCACAAGCTTAAGTTTTTGATAAATGTCGATGCACTCACTGGGTGTTCAGCTAGCACCTGCTATTAAATTGCTGTAACCACATGGAAATATGACATACTTGAACTTCATACACAACTCCATAGTTGTGCCCTTTGAATCCAAAATCAGTGGTATTAGCTAATGCGCAATTCTCAGTGGGACCCACATGCACTCTACATCACGCGGCCCTCCGCAGAATTCTCTACCTCTCTTCCTGTCTCTCTACATCTAATGAACTGAGTCGCTTTCCCTTTCAGCTCAGGCTTGGCGCGCTCTGCAGCAGGGGGGCAAAACAGAAACAGAGTACCTTCCAACACGGAAAAGGAGCTCAGCAAATTCTCTCTAGCCCTCGGTTATTCCTTTGATCTTCATTCCTCTTCATTGTCCTCTCTGTCACCCTCCATCCACCAACAGCCGCTGCCACCTCCATTGCTGGCCACCACAGGACATGTCACGCTGAGAAGGGGCAAGAACAAACAGCGATGATTAAAGGAACTGGGTGATTTTTGAGCATTTATAAGGCTGACAAGAACAGAGGGCGAG